>JAJQWJ010000001.1:103280860-104480860 GCA_023637945.1 Phaethornis superciliosus | reverse complement strand
AACCAAACAGCTATTTACTATCTTCCAAACAGCTATTAAAGAACTGCTAAAAGTGTCCTAAAATACTAATCGTATCCTATGCTTATGCTACTGTGATCAAGACTGACTAAGATATAATATTTTTCTGTGTTACTGTCATGGTAATGAATTCTTCAATAATTTCCTAGCTCATAATTCCTCCTCTTCTTCACATTATCCGAGAGAGGGCAAAATGCTTGCACCATGGTAACAGCATGCGTGGAAGCAGTGACAAGAGTAGGTTATGCTGGCCTGGAACTCTAGAGCATCCTGTTGTTCACTATCACAGGGGATGACATAAGCCTTCCAAATGCTTTTTGGAAAGGAAGTGAGAGAACAAAACACATCTTTCTCAGAGGCTCCTGCAACATGACATCTGGGATATAAAACTTCATCCTCTTCCACCTGGGGTGGCCAGTCAGTATGCATTTGAATGTCATCCTTACCTTGCAGACCTTAAAAAAGTGTGACTTTGGAAAATTAATGCAGACCAGAAATCCTTTTGCACTGATTGTTTTTACAACCTCCTGCTGACCTCCATTCCCCATGTGGAGCAGAAGGAATTTATAGAAGCTTTCTTTTCGTTTTTCTTATTTACTTCAGTGAGCACTCACCGAGTGTCTTGGACTCAATGGTAATGCAGAATAAAAAACTCTTCACCTAAGCACTTTTCCCTAAAAATTCTGTTGTCTGCTAATAAATTCCTTTTTAACACTTCTAAACTGCAGACTAAAGAATTTCACTTTAAAAAAAAAAAAAAAAGTTTCTACTTATCACCAGTAATTTTTCTTATCCTGGAAGTTTTGAAATCTTTCATCCCTTTGCTGAACAGAGGTGATAAAAACATGGTCTAAGTACAATAGGCTATATTTTTCTTCTGAAGAAAAATGTAGGTTGCATTGTAATCAGGTTTCCATGACCTGTAACATATTGTTCTAGATTCACCCATGTTTTCCTAAAGACAGTGCAGAACACTGAAAGTATTCAGAGTGAAGTACATTCACCTTTAAATCTCTTTCAACAGATTCTTTCTATGGGAATGATGACTGAATACTACCACTACTTTTTTACAACACTGGTAAGGAACACTGATGATTTTGGGTTAATTTTCTCTGTTACAGAAAGGACAACTAAAAATTTCTGCTTTAGCTAGATCAAGAGAAACCATGGAAGATGAGTACCATTTCTTGGTAATACCATAATTTTGTAAGGAATCTGTTTCACAGTATCTGTGGCACTGGCTAGCACTTTATTACAATGAAAATTAATTGTAATATTGTGTTTAAGGAGGAAACAGCAGTATGGATTGATCAGAGTTAAACAAAATAATCAATGAATGGCTTTGCAATGGAGCTGACGTCAAGCACTGCAGGTGGTGCAGCTCATTGCTAAAAAGTTTATTTTTAACAATGGAAAATGACATGTATAAAATCACTTGGGAGTTTTATAATAGAAAAGAACCCCTAAATTTTCTTTTACAGTGCAAATGTACAAATACCTATTTCAGCACATTTTTTTGTAACTTATATCCCATATATAAATATAACTCTATCACTATCTAAGCTCCATTTGCATCGTAGACTAGAGAGACAGCAAAGAACCAATATTACTTAGAACAGTACTAGAGGACTAGATTATATCATGTGCATCAGTTTATCCTTTATTTGCTTTCCATATGTACAATTTTATGTGGAAGTGAAAAATTGTTGTGAATTCAATTGTCCATACATTAGTCAGAAAAGACTCTCTTGATGTTTGGAACTTGAAGTAGTTTTATTCCAGTCCATTTTAACATTAAGCGAAGCATGAAAATTATCAGATTCACTGTGGAATTTACAGCTTTATACAATCAACAGTCTAATATAAAATGGTAAGCACCACCAGTAGTATGAATGAGACAGTACAGATCATATATTAAACAAGCATTATGCAGTGCTGGTAGTATTTCATCATTGTGGTATTGTAAATGTTGACATTTTGGTGGTACTCTGGTATTAAACAATGACCAACACATTTGTCATTTTACTCGCTAGCTGGGATCAGCAAAAGGTTGTTCTGAATAACAGCCTTTAGCAGTTATCATATTCCCACTGCCTGATAAATAAAGCTGTGGAGCGTGGTACACAATTATACCACTTGGAATACCCATTATTTTCCTGCACTGTAAACGTGGAGCCCTAAAGCACATGGCCTTACGGTGCACTGTCCTGGAATTAAAATTAGATACTGCTGTGCAGTTTTGTTGCAAAACAGTGTTGTTATGGGGAACTGATTTTTATGTTCCAAAACGTGGTTTGTCATAAATTTCAAAAAGCTTTGGTTTATTCACTTTTATAACAGAAGCAGTCATGACTAGGCTTTGAGGACACGTAGAGTATTCACAGGGAAAACTAACAAGCAACAAATGGAAATGATGTTTGGATTGAAAATGAAATACAACTTTGGCCTCATTGTACCTTCTGAACATTTTGCTTTAAGAATACTACATCTGGTGTTGGTTTTTTTTTTTTTCTTACTGGTGATTTAGGATCTATTTGCATTAGACCTGGAACCCTACAGATACAGTGGAGTAAATATGACAGGGTTTCGCCTGCTCAACATCGAGAACCCACAAGTTTCGTCAGTCATTGAGAAATGGTCCATGGAGCGTCTGCAGGCACCACCAAAACCAGAGACTGGCCTCCTCGATGGCATGATGACAGTAAGTGAGCAACAACGATGTAACACTGCTTTGCAGTGTTGTACTGGCAGATGTGAAACGATACGATTACTGCTTTATTTCACAATGCAAATGCTTAAGCAGCATCCCCAGAACAGAATTCCTTTTACATGCTTCCAGGCAGAAATGTGTTTGCCCTTGAAACAAAGTTTTACTCATCTGTGTTACAAAGCGCTCTCGGGCAGCTCTAGAAATGAGTGACAATTCTCCATCATGGTGCTGTCCAGGTGACATCATTCGTCTTATTGTTGTCAAATGTATACACTGCTGCCTCATTTCTCTAATATGTTCTGCATGGAGTGAAGAACATAACAGGATATCAAAACTTTCAGAGAAGGTATGTGATTTATAACCTGCAGGGAAAGATATTATACATGTGGACAGGTAATAGCATTTTTAAATTGGAAAAGTGCCCTTTCTCTTCGCTTCCATCATCTAGAGCAGCCCAGGCTTTTAAGATATAATTTAAAGATAAATGAAATGTATCATCAAGACAGGAAATTAGGGTTTCCTCCCTACCACTTCCTCATAAAGTAAAGGAAAGAACAGGAGCAGTTACATGGGCAGTGTGACTCCATACAGTTTTATGAGGTGAAGGGGTGCCATTTTTTTGCAATATGAGATAATGCATCTTATGTATTGAATGGAGCTAAAGTGATATGAAATAGACTTTATTGCAGATGATTGCAGGGAAAATTTTGAAACATCCTAATGTCCCGAAGAGAAATGCATTATGTGTGCTATCTCTAGTGCTTAAAAAAAGTGTTTCTTGTTTGGGTAGTGCCGCTCTTACTCATATACAAAGCAGGAGAGAAACCTGTCGTTGGGAACTTCTGACATGAATACCCAAGGCCTTCAAAGGTAGCTATTCACACATAAGACGTTCATCTCAATTCACTCAAGTGTAAAACTAGGGGAAAAAAGTTCTGACTGGATTTCATGCTCTCCTTAGTATCTGTGACTCCTATCACCTCCTATGCATCTCTATGATCTCTCAATGTCTTCAATGCTCTGAAATGGCATTAGTAACAAGGAAAAAATCTTTCTAGTTGGCTGTGATCATTTAAGTATTCACAGCAAGTTCTGCTTATTTGGTTTGATGGAGAGCTGTGGTACTGCTATATTTCATTAGACAATAAAGCTATGACAGGCTGCACAGTATAAAGGGATCAGGATTACATGCCCTGTTGTTAACTCAGGATTTCTCCCTTCTGGTTCATGCTATATTGTTTGCTAGGTTGTTTCCACAAGCTGAAGACAGATTGTGGAAGGTCAGCAAGGCATGACCAAGACAGTTTGGAATTCACATACCACTGTATGCCCAAATTTCACACAGAAGCATAGTTGTTCTAACGAGATCTTTGGCTTTCTTTGCAACCATAGGACATAAAAATCAGAAAAAAACAAGTTCCAGGGCCAAGTCTTAGTCCCTTTCTTTACAACTACAGAGATCAATATAAGGTGGTTTGCTTCAGAAAACAAGGTGATCTTTGTTCCTCCATGCAACTGCAAGCCCTAAAACAGGGCAGTAAGGGGAGATATAATAGGAAAATAGGAGATATAATTTGGAAAATAAAAGGCTAAGCAAGGTAATATAATCTCCCAGTTGCTAGATGCTGCATGGCAGAATGGATGAGTAACAAATTACACAAACAGGAGAATCAAACAGCCAAGTCTGGCAGTGCTGCCAGCATACAAACACTGGAGGCTGTGCCATGTTATCATGTAAAAGCATCAGTGGTCCCAGACAGGTGTGCACTGAGGTTCACTGGAGTGTTTTCCCCGAGTATCTCCAGAGTCTCTAAGCCTGGGACATAGGCAGACTGCTAACCCTTATCAGGATCCCAATGATGAAGTAAAATTCAGTCCTGAGTGTACATGTCCTCAGTCTAATGTAAATACCATCTAAAGTCCATTGACATTGATGGGAATCTTTTCATTGATTTTGAGTGGTTTCACATCAGGCCTTTAATCTCCAGGTCTGCTTGGAACAACTATGTGTTTTAAGTCACTTAACACTGAAAACATCTGCTACTGTTTCCTCCTGCTTGCCATTTATCTTGTCTTCAATTTTCTCTGATTGTGGAGCATTGTTTTGGGCAGATCCCAACTAGTGTGTCAAGAACAATTCCTCATCTGTGGCATATTAAGATTAGTTGATAAATTCAGATCAGTTTTGATTGCCAGCGAAGAACTCCAACGCTGATAACACTGATGCTCTTGTAATTTACTTAGGTAAATGAAACAGGCAAAGAATCAAAGCTATTAATTTCCCAAAGGTATTGAATGAGAAAGGAATAAAAAAATGGATTATCTTTGCAGTTCATATAAATGAGTTGAGTTTCTCATCTGCAGAGTTAGTACTTGTTTTTAAGGCCATACTGAATTATTCAGTAGCTTTACAAGAAAGATAAGCAGTTCATTCTTACAGCATCCCTGTGCACTAGGTGAAACATGGCTATTCCCACCTCACAGATGAGAGCACTGAAGCATTGTGCAGGTGAAGGTGAGATTTTTCTAAAACCTCCCAGTAATAAAGGATGACAATGTGCCATTTCAGTCTGAGGCTTGTTGTGCATACTTTTAAACCAACAAATGTGTTCTCAGAAGAAGCACAAACACACAACCAGCATCCAGTAATTTTAGTAATATTTAAGTATATAAGGGTTCATAATATCAAGGAGTAGTTTGGGTTGGAAGGGACCCATCTGGTTCCAACAACTTTTCATGGGCAAAGACACCTCCCACTAGGCCAGGCTACTCAAAGCCCCATCCAACCTGGCCTTGAAAAATTCCAGGCAGGGGCATCCACCACCTCCCTGGGCATCCTGTGGCAGTATCTCACCATAATCACACTGAAGAATTTCTTCTTAATATCTAAGCTAAACCTACCCTTTTCCAGTTTAAGTTAGATGAGTAAGTCCAACATAAACACCAGAAAAAAGCACCTTGAAAGGACAGTTCACCTCTTCCTAAGATGTCATGGGAAGTGTGCAGGCCATATGCTGGCCAAATCATAGTGAGGCCATTTTACATGTTTGTACCAAAACCCAATATCTTTGAGAGCAGCAGACACTTCTCATGTGGGAAGGTCCCATGTACTCAGTGGCACTGACTTCCCTGAAGAGCAAGGCCTGCCTATCCCTTGGAAAAGAAAGCAACCTCACAAGTGCCATAAGAAGAGCTTTGATGAGGATATAGCACAGGCCTCAGACAGGTAGCCATCCCACATCCCACATGTCACCAGGACGTGCCAACCTGCAGTCTGAGCAGCAACTGGCTTGAGCATCTGCACCCACCAGCCTTTCCTATATGCCTACCCAATGTAGTTTCCTTCCCAATACTCACCTGAAAATAACCTGAAAATAATCTGAAATTAATGTAAGCTGCAAATGTAATAATATGAATAATTAATGTATGAATAATATGTATGTGTATAATATGCGTATGTATAATATATATAATAACGTATAATGGATAAATAACCTGAAATTAAAATAGGCTGGGCTCTCTTCCATGGAGAGCCCAGTAGTGGCCTTTTCTATAATAACAGCCCAGGAAAATGCTTCTCACTATATAAAAGGAGGGACCATGAGCAAAGATGTATATTAAAGAAAGCCTTTGTTTTTTTTCCTGCAGACTGAAGCAGCTCTGATGTATGATGCTGTTTACATGGTAGCAGTGGCCTCCCAGCGTGCCTCCCAGATGACTGTCAGCTCCCTGCAGTGCCACAGACACAAGCCATGGCGTTTTGGACCCAGATTTATGAACCTGATAAAAGAGGCAAGTGTAGACCATCTGCTTATGGTCCACATAATCCTTCCTTTAATCTTTACTTCCCTGAATTTTGTTGTTGCTCCCTGATCTTTGTCATATGCTATGCTCTGGTTTCGGAAACTTGGATATCCAATTCTTCCTCACTTTCCTAGCAAAGTAATATTGATTTACAGACACAAGGTTGCATTCTGGTAGAGACTGAATCTTATCTTACAGAAAAGAAATAGCCAAATGTGTGATGAAATCTCAAACTAACACACTACAGGACTTCCCAGGTTTCTTCGTCATGTTTACCATAGACGGTTCTGATTTTTAAAAACATGAGATAACTAATGGCCATTCTGTAACTTGAAAAAAAAAAAGTGTCTGTAGCTCTGACCTTTTTCTCAACTTAATTCCAATTGTTTTGCAGATGGCTGGATCAGTAATCAATGTCCAGAAAATATAGCAGCCAGTATTTCTCAGGAAGTAACTTGCTTCATGCAGCTATGCACTATCACATAAGAATATATATTTAAGCTATATTGATCCAGAAATGTTGTAAAAAAATAAACATTTCAGATTATATGCCTTCACTCTTCCAAAAATTCAGTCTTTATTATAAGTTTCAAATGGAAACTTTTCCTTTAGGGAAGTATATGGAAATGCACATTGAAAATTATGTGGAATTTCCTATATGTATTTCATCTTTTCCCCCAGTTTTTGTCCATGACAGTGTGACTCCTATCAAAGTCGCATTCATTAAAGTTTGTGTAGGTGGAACAGGACCTGTAGGCTGAGGTACAAGATAAGTGGTAGCAGCACATAGAGGCAGACACCTCAACTCAGGAATATATTAGGAGGAAGCTGAAAGAAAAGACATGTGGTGGTTACAGAACATGTCAAAGAGCTGTCATCACCTTCTCCAAACCTAAGTACGTATTTTTAGAATTGCCATAAGCGGATACGACATTCTGATTCACCTACCTAGAAAGCACTGAATGTTATTGAAACAGTACTCTCCACACCAGGTGTTTTCTGAATTTTAATGTTTCCTTGTAAGCTTCTGTCTCTGAAAGTATAAAGAAAAGACAAGAGTTACCCCAGTACCCAGGAGCTTCACTTAGGAATCAAGGAAGATTTCAGATGTTTTCTTTGCTGCAACACAATCATGGGTACCCCCAGAAGAGACAGGGAAGCAGCATTGGTAAGGATTATTTCTCTCAAACTGACATCATCCATGCTGCATCCAGCTCCCCTCCTGAGGGGGAGGTAGCAAAATTGCATCAAAAATGGTAGAGGACAGGAGCAAATTGTCTCACAGGTGTCTGTAATGAAGATTAACTTCTTCCTTCCTCCCTTCTGATTTGATCTAAGAGTGAACATCTCCTCTTGTATTTCTCAACCCCAGTGCTACTCATACCACCCAGTTTCTGGTGCATTTTAAGAGTAAATATAATGAAACTGGAAGTCGGCAAAAAAATTTGTGTCAGTGAGTGCACGTTCATAACTCTACAGTGATTACATGATTATTTTGGTTTATATAGCATAAAGGTCCTGAATCCTAAGGCAGAAGTACTTTGACCAGTAGCACCAGACATATCCCAACAGATCATGCTCAAAGTTTAAACAGTTATACAGTTCACATTTATCATGTACAGCTATCTTTCCTTGCATGGAGGGAGATATGTGAGCAGATTATTGATTGTTTTGCAGATAGTGTCATTCATGATCACTAAAACACTGATTTAAATACTCCAGAAGTCTTATCTTCCTGTTGCTGTTCTAATAAAAAAATATGGTTGTTAAAAGTATAAGATATGGTTTAATAAGTCAGTATTGTGTTTCCCCTGGAGGCTATAAAAGATGTTGGAAATTAACCAGAAAATATGTTTGGATCTCCTCAGTTCATGTTGGTATCTGGTTTGTGCAACTAAGATAGGCGAGCTCTATAAATTAGGAATCAAGTGAATAGGTATGCAGGAAAAAGGTCAAGGAAGCAGAATGATAGTTTGGGGCCACTATAAATGAAATTTAATTTTACTGTTTTTGTGATATGGTACTGACAGTCTGCAAAGGCATTTATAGACTGGTCTGAAGACATATTCTGTATTGTAGTCTAAACAGCTCTCAGACAAAGATGTTGCCTCCAATGACTCTTGCAAGTATTAGAGCTTAGCAAGTACTGCAATGACTCTGCAGTGGATTTTTGTGTTTTATTTTAGTGGTAATGAGAACTGAAACCATCTCATTCACTTGTAGTTCTATGCTAAAAAGTGACAGGTTTATGGTAATAAAAAGGGCCTCAGAACCTGTATGGACATGAGTAGAGGCTAAGGTGTAAAGCCACTGACTGGTATAGCAATGGCTGCTTCTTTCTTTAGTCAGTAGATGTTAAATTAATTTTTTTCAGCCTGTCTATGTCCTGTTGGGAAGTCAAGGTTCAGGTCATATCTAGTTTTCAGGTACATGCAAGGTAGCTTCTTCATGAAAGCAACTGGAATATAGAAAGCTTAGGGACAAATACTGTCTTTTGATTTATGCTAGTCTGAATACATGTACACTGGAGTCAGTTTCTGAATTTTCAGAACATGTGAAAAAAAAAATTGCTAGTTTATTGTATGAATATTCTTCTTTTGTCCTTAGGACTTCAGGTAAATGTACCAGGTAACAACAATAGCAGACCCACTCCCTATTGTTCTTATGACCAAGACTTGAAATGCTACTAGAGAGAGTATAGGAGAAAAGCACTAGCAAAAATGTTTGAGGCTACAGAATAATCAATTACAGTGACAAAGAGAGTAATCTTCTATGCTCTAAAGATCTTGGGAGCTAATGCTGATTGTAGTAAGCATCTGGAAATTTGCAGGCAGAAGCAACCCTGACCAAAATCCCCCCAGCCCTGAAGATGGCTTGGAGGTCAGAGAGGTCGTCAGCTAGTTCCTGCAAAGGACCATATTACATAAAAATACACTGCCTGGGATCAAGACACTTCTGCAATAGCTCATGAAGATCTTTTTAATGAAAAGTAAATCCTTGTCAGAAACTTGACTTTCTCAGTGACCTAATGTCACTGATATCCAAATGATTTTTTAATCTTTTAGTCCCCGTGGAAGTATTTGCAGGGAATACATCTTACCCATGGCTAGAAAGAAAAAGGAGGTCATTCTCTCTCTTCAGAGAGAGAATATGGAGAGAAAGCACAATTCCACTTCTCCTTAAAGAAAAATATGCCTTCACATTAAATAGGTGTTTATAACCGAATTATCAAATTCCTTGCTTGTGTCCCCTTTAAAGCATGAAATAAACTCCAAATAATGATTGCTTGTAACTCAATTATCACCTATGTCAGTGTGAGCTGCCCTCGCTTGAATCCAGTAACAATGAGAGCTACTTATAGTGTTGCAGAAAACAGAGATGCAAATGAGAGATGCAGACTTTATCTTCAGTGACTTTGTTAAATCCTCCTAAACAGAATCTCATACACACAGTGTGAAACATTTACTTCTACACTTAAGTTTATACTGTGTTTTTTACAAGATACTTTTTAAGCATGTCTGGTTTGTAGAGACCAGGAGTGAAAGCAATCTGCCTAGATTCTGCATTCATTGAATGTAACATTCCTTTACAGAATTATAGAATCACAGAATTGTCACAAGTGGAAACGACCTCTAAGATCACTGCATCCAGCTGCCACTGCCCCGAATAAAATATGTATATCAATATCCATATCACCTACTACAGCACGTCCTGAAGTGCCTCACCTACACGGTTTTTAAATATTTCCAGGGATGATTATTCCACCACCTCCCTGGGCAGCCCATTCCAACACCTAACTACTCAGTTAACAAATTCTTCCTCAGATCTAGACTAAATATCCTCTGTTCCAACTTCAGGCCATTTTCTCTGGTCCTATCATTGTGCACTTGAGAGAAGAGTCCAGCACCCACCTCCGTACAACCTCCTTTCAGGTTGTTGTAGAGAGCAATAAGATCTCCTCTCAGTTTCCTCTTTTCCAAACTAAACATTCCCAATTCCCTCAGTCTCTTCTATTCCCAATTCTCCTCCAGCCTTTAGTGGCATGACATTAAAAGCTCTTGAGAATTCTCTGAGCTGAACCAATTCTGCAGTGACCTCAGAAAGTAACAAGGTAAGTGGCATTGGTCATACAGGCACTACCATGAGTGTAAAACTTTTAAGCCTCTGTCTGAACTTACCCATAATAATTATTTTTAGTGGGGGTGTCCCAGTTATATTGGAAAGCCAGCCAGACTCAAATGCCTTAAAACTCAAGAAACTCTTTCCTTATAATTTATAAAGGTTTTCCAGCCCTCTGCTAGCTGATTCTCTTTTCTGCAAATAACAAATCATACGTCTCATAGAATGTCTCCAGCCTGCAACAAAACTACGATTTGTAAAATTAGTCTCCAAAGAAGCCTTTTATAATTATCACACTTTTTCATTCTTAAAGACTTAAAAAAAGACTTCCATTGTCAAGAACCTTAATTTAGCTTATTTGTATATGGGAAGAAGACTGTAAATGTTGAAGGCATTCTACAGTTTTTAAAGCATCTAGCATTGTGTGACTCTGGTCTATGGATGACACTCTGCTTCAAGAGCAAAATTAATTAACAAAAGGAATTATCCAGTCCTTCCCTGTATGAGAGGTCAGAAGCTGGCTCAGCATCAAGAAATGAAATTATGCTGCAAGGAGATCTTTATTATCTTAGGTTGTTATTTTATCTGCTTTTTGAAATCATTATGATAATTCAGAATCTTTTCTTCCAAACAAGGCATTTAAGCAAATGATAGCCTTGCTCTGTAAAGAAAGAAGCCTTTCCATCAGCATAATTACATAGACTGGAAAACAAGAAGGCATTAAATTTTCCAGTCACAAGAAGAGGTGGGAAGACCTGTGCCACAGGAAAAAATAGTTGAGAATTCTTCATATAGACTAATGACCATAGAAAGCAAGATGATGAAAGGACTTGGTCACTTTGGGACTATCATGACTGCTTATTTTTCAAGCCTCTAGCTGAAATGATTTGTAATAATTCTTCTCAGTGAAGATGACTCGGTACATCAGTCACTTGGTAGCCTATCATAGAATCATAGAATTGGCTGGGTTGGAAGGGACCTCTGAGATCATCAAGTCCAACCCTTGATCCACTACCACTGCGGTTACCAGACCATGGCACTGAGTGCCACATCCAGTCTCTTTTTAAATATCTCCAGGGATGGAGAATCCACTACTTCCTTGGGCAGCCCATTCCAGTGCCTGATCACCCTCTTGATAAAGAAATTCTTTCTAATCTCCAACCTAAACCTCCCCCAACACAACTTAAGACCATACCCTCTTGTCTATACTGGCCTCAAAAATCAGCTGCTTCACCAGTGCTGAAAGTAGGCAAATGATTTAGAAACTCACGTTTGTCCTGATTTACCTCCTATAGATACGCTTCTTCTAGGCTGGTTGTTATCCAATAAGAAAGCAGTAGGTTTCTCTATTTTCCCCTCTTTTAATGCTGTTATGCAGTTCTCAGATACTGGCTTTTTTTCAGTACCTAAATATTAGAAAGTTTATATCCTTTAAGTTTGTTTGATGTTTACCTAGCACTTTAGATGGTGGCAAATTCCTACTTTCTCATTCTTGTTCACCAGTGCGGGTGAGATCCTGCCAGTTTGTTTTTCTCTTGGCATGTAGGAATCAAGCAACCATCCTTAGGACTTCTAGATTTCCTGGGAAGCTCTGGTGCAGGGAACAGAAGACACAACTAATGAGTTGGCAATGTCACAACCATATGCAGAATGATTTTTGTCCAAATGTGATGAGCTGACTAACATTTTGAGAAAGGGACAGGAACACACAAAGTCTTCATTAGCTGGTATCAAATCACAGGATGCAATTTTCAGAGGATAACTAAATCTAAAACAAATGCAGAATATTATTGGAAGAAGAAGGAAATTAATATTTTTCATTACAGGAAAAGTACAAATTTAAGATAAAACAGAAGGAAAACCAGTCCATCTGGGTTGCTATTAATCTTTTTTTTTTTTTTTTGTTAAAATTGGCAGTATATCCTAACAAAGGAACAAAAGACGTCTTGTAAAAGAACAGAACATTTCTTTTGTTTCATGGTCTTTCATTACTACTGAAGACAACATATAAGAATGCTTTCATCAGAGTAAAAATCTACAGGGTGGAACAAAAAAGAAGTGAGCAGTACAAGACTGAATATCAGAAGGCTGAAGAACTCATCATTTCCCTTCTGAGGAAGGAACTGTGTGTCAGTCATTCAGTCTTTCAGCTGCACAAAAATCTCCATGCCCATAACTGGGCAAAGATTACAATATTTTAGCTCCAAAACATAAATTAGCACCTCTTCTCCTGCATCTTTGTCATTGTGTTTTACTGTTTGGTTAATACAGCATCTATAGATAGTGTTTACAGTTATTCTCTGGGCTCTAGTGCTGCAATATTTAGTTTACTTAAATGAAAACAGTCAATTACTTAGGTAGGACTTCTCTGGCCAAATAATTCAATATTAGGATTTGATTCACTCTCATTAAAACAAACATTTTTATTTGGTTTACTTTTTGAAGACTTACTTCTTGTCCATTAAGCAATGGATGCATTTTTGACATAAATGTTTTTGCACAGATTGCAAAATAATGGTCCCAGAACTTGCATAGTAAGAAAAAATACATACTGAATTTATAAAAAAATATCTGCATGGTTCTGATAGTGTTATATTGAAAATCAAAACAGGAAATCTGACAAAAATATGATGTATATTTTGTTCCATTCTTATTTTACTTTCTTAAATATTACCTGGAAAGTAGATTTTTTAAAAAATAAAAATGATCTAAAATTACTATAAAGTGATTTTATCTAAATATATGGAGGATATTTTGATATTTGCTACACAGAACCTTGTTTCAGAACACGCTTTATATGTCCAGGCCTACTAAAATTTCTTGTTGTTTATTCCACACTGATATTTTGATTTAAGTGTTAGTGCATGGCCTAAACTGGATGATACTTACTTGCACTGTAAAATCTCCCAGGAGCCCTGGTCACACCACCATTGAGCCATTGAGTGTGCACAGTTTTTGGTCCAAAGAATTCATGAGGTAACTGTTCAGTGCATATGATTTATGTTTCGGAGAGGTGTACTCTCACTGGAACAATCTGCTCCCCAACTACACAACCTCCTACTTACTCATTCAGAGAATTGCCAGCACTGGGGTCCCGTTATCTCAGGTGGAAATGAAGCACTGCTTTGCACTGCTTTAGGCCTTCACACACTCCTTGTCATCCCTGTTGTTCAGTGTGTTGATGTCACCGTAACAGGACAACAGTTGAGCTGGGGAGGACATTTCACACTCAAGATGATGGGTGGGAATGCCAGAGCTTTGGCTTTGGCTCCTGGCTCTGCCATGGACTCTGTGCAACCATGAGCAAATCACTTCGGGACAGCTCGGAAACCTGTGGTGCTCTGTTTGCCTGATAAGGAAAACTGCTTCTTGCTTGATAGGCACTTCCAACAGGTTGACATGATAAGGCTGTTCACCATGCATGCTTGTAGCTACCACATCACTCTAAAACAAAAGGAGCAGGATCTAAAATCTAGGTGAAGAAGTCCTGCAGCTGGGAATGCTGTGATTTGCCTCTGCAAAAGATGGATGCAGGCTTTTGTCTGGTCAGTGTATTAGTGTGTTAGCTGTATGGAACAGGATTTCCCTATGCACTGCCTCACCTATGCAAGCAGGATCAAACATGCTCTCAAATGAATCCACATAAGGCATCATTCTCAAATATTAATCTGTTAAATTTGTCAGACCAAAAATCTTCCATATGACTGTCCCTGAACATCATTAAGCTCAAACACTACTCTGGAAAGCAGTGCTCTTGATAAGATTGCAGAACAGTCTCGGCTTTCCTAAGAAAGCTGCCTTCTTTGTTTCCCCTTCATCTATTTCAAAGCCAGAGTGTGCTCAGTCTTACAGCAGCTGCCTAAACCCCTTCCTAAGAATACATCTCCCCCACACCTTCTTTTTTTTTCCCATTACAGGGCTGCTTAGTAAAAGCCCTAGACTGTTCCAGTCATGGACTTCTTCTGAGCAAAAAGATTACAAAATATCCTGATTTTCAGTGCAGTAGATAAAACTCTGTAATGGTGAAAGTTGAAATTCTTTTTTATTACATCTGTTATGGTAGGTTTGGAGCAGGATAATGGAAAAGTCATACACTAGGACACTATATTCCATAATCCTTGAGGATCTCTTTTAATAAGAGGATTAATTGTAGGAGCTGATAAGTCCATGTGTGGCTCAGAGCACATTATGATTTCCACTGTAACCAGAAGCATTTAAATCTATCAACTGTCTTTGCAATTCCAGTAAAGCAGGAGCTTTCTTTTCCTAAAGGAAAGAAAAGCAAAGGAAAATTAAACTTTTCCTTATTCATTACCATTTTTGTTTGTATATAGCGGTATTGTGATTTACACTGTTGAGGATTTTGTTGTAGGAAAGTGATCTCGGGTACTCTGTGTGTGTGACCACAGTAGGTTTAGGTATGCCCATGTCTTATAAATTTTTCAGATTTTTGATTTTGGAGTCAAGAATCAGAAGTTGGGAGTGAAAAAAAAAGTGTCCCTTGCCATCAATCAACACAATCAATATCCTCTGTATATGTGCATTAGTCATGTTCAGTAATTCTGTAACCAGCAGAATTTTTGTTAATCTGTCTTAAGACCTGAAGCTGGAGATCTCAGCACACACCTTTGCATTTGGATCTCAGTTAGCACACCACAGCCCTTATCAGAAATTTTGCATTTGGTAGATGTTGATCATCTCTAGAAGCAGTTTGTGCTGACTAAACAAGCAAATCTGTCACCCTTGCACACCTGATTTGCTGTTTGAACTTCCTGAATGTACTCATCTGCAACCATTGCTTAAATGCTGTAGTGTGCCATACATGTAGTGGCATGGAGACACTAGGACATACAGAGGTTCCTTTACTGTCATTCACCCTATGTTGTAAATGTTTTGTAGAAGTAAAATGTTCTAGTGAGATGGTGCTAAAGGAAATGACAATATAAAATCGTTTTTCAGAACAAGACTGGTTTCCTTTTAAGTTGTTTATTTTGATAAACCAGCACAGGAGCAGAATGAATTTCCTAATCTTAGTCTGAACACACAAGGCATTCATCTTAGATGATATTTAGTTCCAAAAAGACTATGATAGCAGCAATTGCCAATATGCAATGCTGAACGAGCAAACGTGATTTGGGGGATATATAGTAATAGCTTCCTGAGTTACAGGTCAGATGATTGCTAATAGTTTTTTTCTAATGATTCATTCATCATTACAGAAAGAAAGAAAAATAATGACATCATGGTGGTGTAAGTTAATAGCTTTTACTTCACAACTGTTGTTAATTAGAAATGTGCATTAATTCAATAACTGATGTTCAATTTGCATAGAATCATAGAATGGTTTGGGTTGTAAGGGCCCTTAAAAATCATCTAGATCTGGCCACCCTGCATGGGCAGGGACACCTCCTACTAGACCAAGTTGCTCAAAGCTCCATCCAACTTGGCCTTGAGCATTGCCAGGGATGACATATCCCCCACCTCCCTGAGCAACCTGTTCCAGCATCTCACCACCCTCACACTAAAGAATTTCTTCATAACATCTAATCTAAATCTACCCCCTTCCAGCTTAAAGCCATTGCCCTTTGTCCTACGTCTACATGCCCTTGTAAAAAGTCCTTCTCCAGATTTCCTGTAGGCCCCATTCATTACTGGAAGGCCACTATAAGATCTCCTTGGAGTCTCCCCTTCTCTGGGCTGAACAACCCCAACTCTCTCAGTCTGTTCTCATAGGAGAGCTGCTCCAGCTCTTGTGTCATCTTCATAACCATCCTCTGAATTTGCTCCAACAGCTCCAAGTCCTTCTTGCGTTGAGGGCCCAAGAACTGGACACAGTACTCCAGGGGTGGTCTCACCAGAATGGAGTAGAGGGGACAATCACCTCCCTCATCCTGCTGGCCATGCTCCTTTTGATGCAGCCCAGGATACAGTTGTATTTCTGGGCTGCAAGCATCCATTGCTGGCTCATGTTGAACTTCTCCCCAGCCAACACCCCCAAATCCTCCTCTCCTCAGAGTTATTCTCAATCCATTCTCCACCAAGCCTGTGCTTGTGCTTGGGATTGCCCTGACCCATGTGCAGGACCTTGCGCTTTGTAAACTTCTTGCAGTTTGAACGGCCCCGCCTCTTGGTCCTCTCAAGGTCCTTCTGGGTGTCATACTAGTAACTTCTGATAATACATAAATAGTGTATAATGCCAGAAATTAAACATATAAATATAGTTGGCCTATATATACATCATTAAAAAAAATCCATTTGATTATTTTCCTTTGTAGGTTACCTTTGACATCCTTGGAAAAGCAATCAATCAAAGGTCAACATAAGCTCACTGAAAAAAACCTAGGTAGTCAAGAAAATATCGTTATCTTCTAGTAGGGTTCACTCTAGCCTCTGAATGTACTTCTCCCACAATGAAGTGTCCAGTTAACCAATATCTGTTCCAAGATACCATTAAAACTGTAAAAACCCCTGCTGACTGCAAGATTTTAGGTTAAGGTTTCAAAATATTCAAGATACACATAAACAGCAAGAGAAAGGGAAAAAAAAAAAGAAAAAAAAAAAAAAAAGAGAAAAAAAAATTACAAACACCATTAAAAAAATAACTGATTATGGCCCATCGTATACTTTGGGAACTTCTCAGGTCTGTTGCTCTAGGGTTTTTTTGTAAGACCAGATGCAATTGTAAGGCTTTTGACTGAACAAGACTGTCATTAAACAGTGCACTTCTATAAAAAAATAGTCTTAACATTAGATGTTTATTCATCAATTTATGATACTTTCATATTAAACAATAATTCAGGTCTCAGTGGCAGACTCAAAGAGTCTGAATATCTTGCACAGGGCAAGGTTTGAATCTGATATTGTTCAGGGTTTTAGAGCTGTACAACAGAACCATTTGTTTTCTGCCATAATACTGTGCTAAAATATTTTCTTCTTGGCTTTTCACTTAGAAGTTTTATCAGTTCATTTTGCCTATATAGTTTACATTTTTTAAAGACATGACAGTTTCTACTTGTACATATTAAAGCAGATTCAGTATGTACACATATTTTGTAAATGATGTGGTCATAGTGTTTTTTTGCATTTGGGAGTACATATATGTACCTCAAATATTTGCTAATGTTAGTTCTGGACATATGTTCAAAATGCTGGTTCTTGTATTTTGAACAGTAGAGACAGTTAAAAATTCAAAACTTGTGTTTGAAACTGTAGAGATTGCTTGATTAATTGTGAGTGGAGGTCTAAGGTACAGCTTCATAAGAACTACTTTATTTCACAATTTATTGGAATAGGTGGAGTATTAGTAGAGGAGTGGAAATGTGTGCACATTATGAAACATTATTTAAAAATAGTAATTTAAAAAGGTAAAACAAGAGTATGCTTTTGCATTTTTTAAATGCCATGGCACTTTGAACTCTTTAAAAATGTGAAATACAATTGTCCCATATCTATGACTGTGACACTGGACTAAGAAAGAGAAAATATACCATAGAAAGATGAATGGTTAACTAAAAAGTTTGGATAAACTTACATGGAGTAAGGAAGAACAAATATATAATAAAAATGCAATCAATTTGCCTGAGAAAGATTTGTATGCAATGTAATATATACAAAATTCACTATATCCCATTGTGGCTATATCATAAGGCTGAATATTTACTTAGTCAATGCCTTATATACACTCTGAATTATGAATTATTGATCTCATTATATATGGCTAATACAAATTTGGAAATATAAGTAAGGTCTGGTAGAGGCAAAAGAACAGAATATGAAATGTACCTGTTGTTTTACCTTAGTAAGTCTAGTAGCAGATGAACTAATTGATTCTCTGTTTGAATTGTTAATTGGCTTTGGCTGAAACCAAGGCTGCTATGCTAATTGATACAAGATGATGAAGTGGAAATTGATATAAAGATGGCATGATGGTGGTATGAATTGATAGCAAGCTTCTGGAGTGTTTGCTCTTAGAAGCTGAGTCATCTTAATTTTCCAGTTGTTATAATTTTCCATCAATGTATTTATATGGAAATAAGTATTATATTTTGGATATTAAGTTCCGGACTCCAGTTTGGAGTTTATCCACAATCATTTTTTTAAAAGTAGTGAAAATACAAACTTTCACAGTTTTAATTAAGTTACTCTGGATAGTTTTGCCATGTTAGGTACCTGACATCCCTCCGAGATGACTGAAGACTTATCTGTAATCTATTTACTACCCTCTCAATGTTTAGTAAGAGGATCTGAGTAGCTGCTGGTTCTGTATGGTTTGCTTCTCAGCTACCAGTCGAAACCAATATATTGGATTAATCCCCCATTTTGTTGAATAAAGAAGAGAAGGTCATCAAATGTTTACAACTTAGGAATTATAATTATCTAATAAAACACATTATTGAAGAATGTGAGACCTTAGGTGAACACTGCATTGCCCTACTACTGCAAAACAGAATCCCAAAAGAACAGATTTTTCTCATGGTTTGGTAGTCAGAGGCAGACTGCAAACTGGCATAAATGAGATCTAAGCCAAGCAAAGGATGTTACAAAGAGAAGCCACTGAAAATCACATTTTTTAATTAAGCTGTAAGCTCTACTCAAAATTACACAAACAAAATGGAAAATACATCCTTTCCCTAAGAGTTTCAAATTGTGCCATTACTTCCTCTAATATTAAAGCAAGGACAGAGTGCAAAAAAGCAATTTCTTTTGATGAATTACATGAGTAGGTTCCGATTCAACTTTTATTATATCCTGTAGCATTTAACATGGAGTGTCATTAGAAATATTAAAATTGCTATAAATCTTGCATATAAAAGCGCGAGAGCTCATTGCTCTGTTAAACAGTTGTGTGGTTTCTGACTATTCAGAAAGTTCTGCTTCATTTCTGTTCATTAATTGCATTTGAGAACTGTGCAACTTTTGCCTATTCTGTTTCCCTGAACACAGCTCCCAGTAGATATTTGCATCCCTGATTTACCTGACAGGCATCTAGAAGCAATGGCATACAGCTGCTTTCAGAGCAATGATGCATTTCACTGTCTTTGCACGCAGCAGGCAGTTGTGTTTTGAGACTCAAATCATATTAAAATCTCAGAAGTTTTAGCTCTGGGATGGACTGTAGGTTCCTAACTCATCCCCCCCTTTGTTTCTTAAGGAAAACTTGGGTTTCTGATCAGGAAAGAAACATCACCTCTGTGTCTAGACATGCTACACACAAAGGACACAGCTTTCTTGAAGTAAGAAATAAAATTATGCTCACTGGACTCAAACCTAAACATTTTATTTTTATTTGGATTGAATAAAATAAATACAATTAAAACAGGAAATTAATTTTAGGATTCAAATTGAATTTCAACCGTGTGTCTCACAATTAATTCTCAAAACCACCTTCAACTTTACATGTAACTCTTCTGAGAAAGAGTCTCCGACTCCTGTTTATATTTAAGTCACATTTGGGTCATTATTTGATGCTCTAACTGGGACTTAAGTTAATGAAAGGTTTTCTGCACTTCTCTACTATCGTGAAGTTTAAGCCTACAACTAATACAGTTTGTAACTTTTCTTTTTTTTTTTTTTTTTTTTTTTTTTTGTGTGTGTGTGTGAAGGTAGAAGCACAGATTCCTATTTTCAAAAGTGAGCTAGCATTTCACCATATAAATGTTTTTATCAGAATGGAGATATGGTCTCTGATACCATTTCCAGAAGTAAGATAGATATTGGTTCCTTTATTCAAGATCATATCATGTTAGTAGAGAAGCTAAGCATCTGATATATAACCAACAAATGCAAGTGTTTCACAGAAGCAAATTGCCCTCTGTAAGAGGAATTGATCTCTGAAGATCATATTGTAAATAGTGTTCCATCTTTATGAATAAGAGACTGGGGTCATATCAGAGTAGTCAAAAGACAGACTGGAAACAAGATATTATATAATGAAATGCATTCATACGTGTCCCCTCCTGCTATCTTAATATATCAGCATAAAAAACTATAAGTGTTTCACTGTTTAGAAATAAGATTTTCATATGTTCCCCTGTCATTAAGATGGAAAGTCTCTAACTAAGTTTGTGACATTTGTACTTTTCTTATTTTATTTAAGCATACTTCAAAATCCTGTTCCATTTCCACTGAATTAAAGATGCACCAGATTTGTCTGGCACCCCTGGTGATAACACCCCAGCATCTGAGAATAAATCCTGCAGATTCAGAGTTAGAATTTAGAACTAACAAGTAGGGGAGACAACACTGTGTTTTCTGGTTTTTAATGCAGCTTTCCTTATGTCATTGGTTTACAACAAACTGAATTAAGCAAATAACAAAGTGCAGTAGAAGAGCTTGCAATTTAAGAATTATATGTCTGAAAAATAGAAAGAAAAATGCCATCATCTATCATTATTTTTCTTGTATCTTTGAAGGATTTAATCTAATGTAGGAGTTCCAAAAAATAGATTACAAACGTTGTATGCACTTTGAAATCCAACAAGCACTTTTTTTTTTTTTTTTTTTTTTTTTTTTTTTTTTTAGATAAATGTTTAGAAAAATGTATAGAAAATTTTTTTAGATAAATGTTTTTAGATAAATATTTTTAGATAAATATTTTTTTTTTTTTTTTTAGATAAATATTTTTTTTTAGATAAATGTTTAGATAAATGTATAGAAAAATTTAATTGAAGAAAAAGTTAGTTCTGGACATTGATTCTGCTGCAAGCAGAAACATTCTCCTGCACAAAGAAACATTATGGCTATACTGACTTATGTACAAAGTCCACCACATTAACTTTCAACTCGTGCTAATGTTTAGAACAAGAAAAAATAGGTTTAACTTAGAACAGTAAAAAATTGCCAGGACCAAAACCCATCACCTGTGACTCATGTGATGTAATTCAAACACATAGGTAAGACTTCTGTGTATCTTACACTACAAAGTTTTCATGAGGTGTCTGTGGCCTGGCTGATTTTTTCCTGAAAGCCATGCTTTAGAACCACCAGAACCATGACATCAACACCTGCTAGCACAGGCAGTGGCAGTGATCCTATTAGTATGATACACCTACCTCCTTTGCTTACTTGGGAACTTGTGTTTCCTTCCTCGGGGATTCAAACTGAGTAGGGATTAGTGAAAAATTTCAGCAAAGTCCAGGTCATTAGAAGTCCAGTGCTGGTGGGAATCATTTAACCATAAGTATGAATAACAAAAGCCCTTCTTTTATTCATCTCTTCCTGGAAAAAATCTGGGTACTGAGTAGCAGTGGTCGTATCTATCTCTCTAAACTAGGAAATGTACCAGTGAAGTGCAGAGAAAGCTGTAGTGATTTGGGATGGTTAGTTTCCCTCACTGATTGAGGACCTTCTGAGGATTCCCACTCAGCACCAATTGCCATTTGTTGCCAATTTTTCACAGAGAACTTAAAAGGTCCTGGTCCGGTGTAACGAAGACCATTCCAGTGAGGCTGGTGGATTTAGACTGTTGTACTTTAAGGGTCAGCCCCAAAGTTTGGACAGAACAGACTCTTTTTAAAAAATTTCGTAGTGAATTCATATGCAATGCAAAACATCTGAGTCTTTAAGCACATGTAATATTTATTTTATTCTCTTCTTTACTCTTCAGTGTACCTTTTTACATGCAGTATTAGACATATGTAAATCATTAACTGTCACAAACTTGTGCCTGATGATAAAATACAAAACATATTGAAGAGGACCTAGATAACAAAAAAATAAAAAAAGTTGAAGAAAGTGTTTTTTATCAAAGTAACAAAGCCACATATGTTCAAGCACTATTTGGAAGTGATTCAGTGCTACAGTTGATTTGAAATGCAATATTTATTATGGCTTCAGAGTAGTTACTACTGATCATTATAGGGAAGGGTGTTTTTGTGTTCACACAGGCACGGTGGGACGGCCTGACAGGGCGCATAACCTTCAACAAAACCGATGGCTTACGGAAGGATTTTGATTTGGACATTATTAGTCTCAAGGAAGAAGGAACAGAAAAGGTAACCAGATATTTTATAAAACAGTGACAAAAATCTAATTTGGCAGAGACACAGGAAAGCCTATTCTCCACAGCCTCAATCACCTGTCCATGGGGTAAAGTCAAAGTTAAAACAGAGCTACTAAGATTGTCTTAGTATTTTACAATGTGTACTTTGCATTCCAAGGTATGGGATAAGAATGTGTGAATGTGATCTGAATGGAAATAATTATTTTAAGTGCACATTATTCTCATTTCTTGACAATGTAACTTGGTGTGGTAAATTCATATCCATAGGCAAAACTTAGGCTTACCTTAAGTGTACCACTTGCAGTAAATGTGATATGAGGGAGACAGAAAAAAAAGTTCTTGAGTCATAGCCTCAACAAGAGTTGAGATGTTAAAAATTCTTCATGTTTTTGAGATTAGATCAACTCTTTTCCCCTCATATCCCTAATTGTGCCAAAACTGTGAGGCTACATGGGACTACTTGAGCTGTAATATCTTTGTTTGAAAAGAGGTCTTTCAGCATGATAAAATTTTAGAAACTGGTTCTTCATTCCAACAAAAGGCAAATAAAATTCATGTTCCCTCAGGACACTGGGGGAAGCACCACAGGGTTTCCTCGACTACTGCCTACAAGGTGACTGCTGAGAGTGTCCAAAACACCCTAAGGCAGGTCATGTCATCTGGAGACAGTGTTGTCCCTTGCTATGTTTACAGTGGTTTGATTGACTCCAAACGATAACTGATGATGGGTTAATTGAGACTTTAAATGTAATTTCTCCCACGTAGCTCTCCAGACTGATTCTCTTTTAATTTTTAATGAAGCACTCTGTTTATCTTTCTCTGTACCAAGGCTGCTGGCGAGGTTTCTAATCATTTATATAAAGTGTGGAAGAAGGTTTGTACACACACAGGTGATGCAGAAAAACCCTTGGGATGGGTCTTCAGACTCATCCTCTGGGTTTTGACAGTGACTCTCATTTGCAGTTTAGAGACAACAGTCTATCTGAGAGTATAAATTTTTTTCTGCTGGAATAAGTTTCTTCCCAACTTGAGACACTCTTAATTCCAAGTAGTAGGAAGATCTTGGCAGGATCTAGCTTTTTCACAAAAGCTTTTTTTTTTAATTAATGTTACTTTTCTTGGCAATTGTGCCTTTCCCCTCTTTGAGTAGAGAATCCTGGATGCAGCAAAAGCATCTTTTTCTCAGCTGTTATCCTTCCTGATTCACCTACAATTCACCCTAAGTTGTAAATATACACTTTTTCAAATGGCTATTACCATGAGCACCAAGGACTGCTTTAACATACAAGGTGAGGGTTTTTTTGTCTCTCACAAAATGTGTCCTGTGTAGGCAGTGCTCAAGCACTGTTGACTCAAAATTTTGACAAGTGTGTTATTAACTCCTTACAGATAATAATAGATGATTAAGTGGGTGCTGTCATTCACTAACACATGGAAAATGGAGCTAAGCTTGTTTATAAAAGAACTAAATTACCCCAGGAATTTCAGCCCTCTTTTAACATGAGATGCCTCTGCCTGGTGGAAAAGGCACCAAAGTGGGAGTCAGACATCAGCTCCATGCTCTGGTCCCCACTGGAGGTACAACCCACAGCTGCCATTCTCTAAGGAGAATATAACAACTGCATTCACCCTATTTAAGGTGTTCTGGAGTAAAAAGTCAAAAAATTCTTAAAACACCTAGAATTATACTTTGCATAGATTTCACACAGTTCTTATTATTTCCCACTGCTCCCACAAACACAGTTGTAAAGACTGGGGTTTTGTTATTTCGAGGGTGATATTAATGCTGCAGAGTAAATTAATACGAAACATCCTAAGGCACTCTTCATGTTCTTATACAGCAGGTTTAATAACCTTGTTTTAATCTTCAGTGAATCAGGCTAAGGCACACAGACCCCCATTTCCCTTATTACTGGTGAAGAGATCATCCTACCTGACATGCAGAATGCTATTGAACCTCATTTTTTATTCTAGGCATTTTGTACTACTCTGAATTGATTTAAACCAAATTACAATTGGTTCAGAGCACAGACGTGCTGAGAAGGTCTTATGACACCTCTCAAACTTGTCACTAAACTGCAATAAATCCCCCAGATTCACCATGGTGATGTACTACCCTAGCCTCCTTCTTCCAGTGCCCCTCTGATCTCCTCCATCGCTCTAATCAAGGCTGACCTGCAGTGTTATTCTTTTATCCAGACACTGAGTGGTCTCCTGGTGTATTTTGTATGCACTGTGACTGTGTTGCTCCATGTTCTTCATAGTTGTTCTCCTCTTCCCTGCTGCCAGCAGAAAAAAGCGTATCATGTCAGTAAAAATGATCAGAACAGCTTTTTCATTAACTCAACCACCTTTGTGCAAATTCAAGGACACTGGTTATTTACTATATTCCTGGCACAGGCTGTCATAATATCCAACATTTTATTTTGTGTGTATTTTCCAGATCAGTTTCCCAACCTGATCTAGTTTTGGAAACAAAGGGAATGATTAATAAATACTTGATAAAACAAAATGAAACAAAACAAAACAAAACAAAAAGGAATTGTTATCCCCATTGGTCATACTTTGAAAAAAAGTTTGTGAAAGCAATGGCACCCAGGGACACAAACACAACATTTGTTCAAAGTTATACAATTGCACCAAATACACTCAGCAGGCACAAGCTAATCTGCTAGGTTTGATACAAAGGCAACATCACCATCTTTGCTCCAGTTAACAAACAAAGAAAAAGAGTCTAGGCTGCATCTGAAACGACTGAGCATCTGACAGAAGACAGAGAGCTTCAGTACACAGAAGAGGTCAGTGGGGTTTGTCTTGGGCTTGTTTAGCTGCTTCAGTGGCAGTGTCATCAGGGAGGATCTGAAAGCAGAGACATTCTGGGTACAGCTGAGACATTCTGTCAGAGTAGCTCAGTGATGCAAATGGCTCTGTGGATGGCCAGTGTCAGTCCCTTTAACCATCCCACTGGTGCTCTCCACAAATGTCCAATACAAACTAAATAAAAATAAAGATCCAGCCCTTTGCCTGGATTTTTCTCCCACCACCCCTCAGCCATGCTATGTATGTAAATCCAAAGGCAAAAAACCCCACAACGGACCCCAAAAACCAAAACAAAACCAAAACACCTGAAAAGGTTTCCTGACCGTGTTTATGTTAAGTAAATATTTATCTGAATAAATCAACATGGTTATAATTTCTGCCCTCACAATGTCTAGATCCAAATCCGTTTAAATCATGAAGATCTTTTCCTTGAGGCTCTGGATTGGGCATTATTTGTTGCAATTCTACTCTTTCTCTGGGGCTAGAAAGGAATTTGTCTTTGATCACTTATATTTACTGAGTAAATACTGATATGTGGGTGAGATAGTATCACTTTGCTAGCCTGTCATGTATAGTAGACAAGAAATGACAGAATAATCTTTGCTAAACCTGCTGAAGGCACAGTAGAAGAAAAAGGCCAATGCATCCATCCATCAGCTTCAACATATTTATTCAAGATTTTAATCTGCTGTATTGGAAGAGTGAGGTCTTGCCATATATTTGAACTCTACCTTGTGCAAAAAAAAAAAAAAAAAAAAAAAAAAAAGAAAGTAGACATTTGACATTTTTAGCAGGAAACAAAGTCAACATGTTCCACTTTTGTAGCAAATTGGCTAATATATATCACTGTATTGACCTGCCTTATACTCTTACAGCTTATTCATTTCCACCTGCTTTTGAAAGGGCAGTGTGTTCCCTGTGTTTTCTAAACCAGCCATTTGGTGTTGCTGCCTTACACAGATCTACAGCCGTTTCCCTTCTCTAGCATTTCGTGCTGCTGGTATCTCTTTCTCTGCTGACCAGAGCCAGTCCCTTCCTTGGCAGTGAACCTTTAAAGAAATGTTTCAGCTGGCAAAGGCCAGGCAGCTGCTCACCCACTCTCTTCTGCACAGATTGGGGTTTGGAACTCATATAGTGGCCTTAACATGACGGACGGCAACAAGGACCGATCGACCAACATCACCGATTCCTTGGCCAACCGGACCCTTATCGTTACCACCATTTTGGTGAGTTTCTCTCCAAGAAGGTGACACCACCTGCCAGGCTGTAGGAGCCTCATGACAGTGGATTGTTGGGCCCTCCACAGCCACCTTTGCTGTCTCCACACTGCACTCCATGGCTGTTTTCCACCACACTAAACAATGTTTTGTTAAACTAGGCTATTTTCAAGAAAGATTTTTGATTTAGACTCAGAATCAACGTTCACATTGATCTGTCCACAAGATTGACTCAAAAACATCGCACTGTCAATTAGAGAGGCTCCTAAAATTGTTCAGTTTACTTCAATATTTCAGAGACAAACACTGCATAATTTTTTTCCCCCAGAATTAACACATGCAAATACTCAGCTATGTAGGCAGTACTTACACGTCGTTCCTTTTTAACTAAAATGAGATGAAGAGGAATGAAAGAAATTAGTAATCAGTGGATAGACAAACTGAGGTCTGTCCTTACTATGATAAATGGAAAATACGCAACTGGGTATTCACTGGTTGTTCAGCCTCATACTTTCTCCCTGGCCAGTAAAGCCACTTTTTTTCAATTATTCGGCCTAATTCCTCAGGAGGAGGGAAGGAGTTCAAAGGCTCCTTCTACACTCCTACTGCCACAGTAAACTGCAGAAACCTGCTTTCTCTGATCTTCTATCCAAAACCTTTTAAGAAGAAAAGTAACAAGGTACTTCAAAATCTACTTATGCTATTCTCCATTCTCTCATCTGAATGCCTGCTTAACTCACAGCTATTTTATACATTTGAAGACTCATCTCTCACTGAGTATCTGGTCTTAGGTTCTTCTTTTTCTGTTATCTAGGCTTTTTTCACTTAAAAATCCCCTATTTTCTCATAGGGTGGGACAATGTAGAGTACTGATCTTGGATCTGATTTTGGAGCTGCTAAGCACTACTTTAATTAAATCCCCTGGGAGCTATGAATGGTCTGTTCCACTGAAAATTAGGGCCCTTATGCTTATCATTGATTGATTCAGTCAATTTGTTAACACATCTAGAAAAGCTTTCAATGGACATGGTAAATTACTGGTTTCCATCTAATTGCAGTTAATTAATAAAATATTCACATAATTTAGAGAAACTGATATAATCTAAAACACAACTAATTTCTGTCGCTCTACGTCTACCGCCTTTTTCTACAGGAAGATCCTTATGTTATGTACAAGAAGTCTGACAAGCCCTTGTATGGAAATGACAGATTTGAAGGCTATTGTCTGGACTTACTGAAGGAGCTGTCAAATATTTTAGGCTTCATCTATGAGGTCAAACTAGTTTCTGATGGTAAATATGGAGCCCAGAATGACAAAGGAGAGTGGAATGGGATGGTCAAAGAACTCATAGATCATGTAAGATTGAATCTTTCTTTATTTTCCTTTCACCTGTTGTATTTTATAGGAAGCCAGCCCAAATGAAACGTTTGATTTAGGTTTTGGCTTGGTTTTGTTTGTTTTTTTTTATAAAGCCACTGGTCTGTATTTATTACCATTTGTCAGAGCAGGAAGTCATGTCAGTTTGTCTGAACCAAGAGCTTGCTGGTGTTGGGGTGGGACAGTGGGTCCTGCCCACTCCTTGGATACAGACTGGCAAAGGATGGGTTTCCAGCACACTGGAAAATGTGTTCATGTGCCAACTAATACCCTAGCACTGTTAAATTCTGTCACACACTTTAAATATATGGTCAAATTTCATTTAATTTTAATGCTTGGGGGGAAAATGGGAGGAATGGTACTGTGTTTTCTGAACATGGAAAAGAATGAGTATTTTCCCATTTGTGTTTTCAGAAAGCTGATCTGGCAGTTGCTCCTCTCACTATTACCTATGTAAGAGAGAAAGTAATTGATTTTTCCAAGCCCTTCATGACGCTGGGAATCAGTATCTTGTACCGGAAGCCCAATGGGACAAACCCTGGTGTTTTCTCCTTTTTAAACCCTCTTTCTCCCGATATTTGGATGTATGTTCTCCTAGCCTGCCTTGGAGTCAGTTGTGTCCTCTTTGTCATTGCAAGGTAAGTCGAAGACATGGTTTTATATACATCTACATTAATTGCCTCTTCTCCCATAGGTCCTCCCATGTCCTCTGTGAAGTCAGTATAGTATAATACTATCCTAAGGGTTTTATCCAGTCCTAAAACATAACGTTCTAGAAGGTCTTTTGGTATTTTCACATCTACACTTCTATCACTTTTTTATATTGCAATGTGATGAGATTTTACTTTCCCTAAGGGCTGAACAGAGGAGAGATATCTGATGAAATATGTTGGCTTTTTTTGTCAGTACATACAACCTGAGAACACTACATCTTGAAAAGAAGTTTGCCTTACTTGTATGTAGAACTTCTCTGTTACACTAACAGTGCATACAGTTAAAAATGTAGGAAAGAGGATGTGAACAGATTTTTGCTGAAGGATGTTAATTAGCTCCACTCATTTCCCCTTGCAAATACAAGACAACGTGCCTGGGAACCTGAGAGGACAAGTGACAAGGTGATGTGTACCCAAGGCTCTCTCCTAGCACTGTCCTGAGATGAACCCTGCCTGTCAGTTGCAGGGTCCCAGTGAAGTCCCTGTTCAAAACCAGCAGCAAACAAGTATATACACCTTGATTTTCCAAATGAGGCTAGAGTTCGTAATATTCTCAAAGGCAGGTGCAGCACAAAGTTTCTGGACCACTGGAGTACAGTTACAAGTCCAGAGCACTCTTCTACTCTGTGGCTGAAATTTACCTTAAAAATGCTAGACAGCTGATATTATTTCACAAATGGGATATAAGATACTTACCATGGCCTCAGAGACTATGGAACACAATTTTGAGAGTCACTTGCTGTTGAGTTGTGAACAAGAGCCAGTCAAGCATGCCAGAAAATGAGCTTAGAACTTTGTAGGAGGAAACTAATCATTTGAAGCATCATTTTTTAGATACTCCTTAATAAACCTGAACACCAAACTGGCATATTTATTGTTCTTCAAATAGTGGCCTTGGAATTTCATTTCTGACTCTGTTTCATTTTACCTCAACTTGTCCTTAATTTTCCCTTTTCATAATTTAAAATGTAAATATTTTTATTAGTTTGAGTTTTGGTTCTTTTTACTGAGGATCTTACTTTTTACTAATTAATCTTTTCTCCAATTCTGTTATGGATTGGTTTACATATACAGCAACTACAGATTCCACATTCAAAAAGTACATGAGAAAACAGTCTGAGAAAATATTTATACTATGAAATATAAGAAGCTAACTGATGTATCGTTAGAATTCCACATATTCTCATCACAGCAAAGGTAACATAAAAGTGCTGTGATTTTTATTGCAAATGATGGCATTCAACTGTAGGAAGTCAGCAGTAATATATATATTCCATTGTACACATACACATCACTTATTCAAATGCCATAAAATAAGAGTAACTGTAATTACCAATTCTGATAATATAACACATTGTCCCTCACTTCCACTTCTTTGTGAGTGAGGTCAAATGAAGTTCTTGCTGTTTTTCTCCAATTCCCTGATTTCTTTTAATCAAAAGACACAGCCCAGCAAAACTTTAACTGACACAAGCAGTTCTGCTGAGGGTGGCTGGTCTCAGACATACATTTCTCTGTGGTCCACTACAAGCTGTGTTCCAGGTGGACAATCTATGTGTATACTTCCCTCATTTGCATGTTTCAACACTGCTATAAAAGTCCAGAAATCTGTGGCATTTCCTTTTTCCTTTTAAGTCTTGAGAATGTGAAGAAGGAGGAGAAAATTAGAGGAGGAGAGGTCATGGGTTAACTTATTAGTGTTGGCCTTAGGTAAAAACAAGAGTTCCTCTATCCCTGGCAGCTATGGGACTGTATACAGTTAGTCATGAATTTCCACAAGCTCTTGCAGTGGCTCACTGTACCATAAATAATAACTCTTACTGTACTCAGATCATGATCTCATTGATGACTAATATTAAATCTGCTTGACTGTGACAGATTGACTTTTCTATTGTTGTGTGCCAAGACTAAAAACATCCCATAGTCTTCTCCACCTCAGAACAGGCAGAATGGAAAACAAAGCCTGAGTGAGTTATCCTTGGGACTTCTATTTTTTAAAATAGCTTCATCAAGTTTACAAGAATGAATAAGCATCAGTGTCCTCTGCCTGCTTGTAGAGCTGCCCACATGCAGATACGTGGCCAGGAGCAAACCAAAGGGAAGTTGCAGTGCTCACAAATCATCAGCTGTGAAATTTGTTTGCTTTTCTCTCTGGACTGTTAAATATTGCTCCAAGTCACAGTGTAGCCTTTGGGTAAATCCACGGTTCCGCCCTGAGTAAATGTGTTGTGTTTTGTTTCTTAAATGTTTCTAAAGAGCAGTAGATCCAGGAGCAGTGTAACTAATGAAGCCTGATTTCCCTACAGATTTTTGTCTCACGGTGGATTGTGATTGCCAGCTGAAGTCTGTTTGTCTGTGTGTTTGCTTTCCCTGCAGCTGAAGGATTTATAGGCGATTTTTCTCATGTGGATTAACTGATACGTAATGAGCTGTGAGCTCATCCTGCAGCTTCTCTCCTAGTGGGGCTACTACTGCAATGTTTCACAACACTTGCAGTAGCATAATAACCTCTAAGGCCTCCACCTATTTGTCAGATATGGCTAAAATTATCTAAAAGGCTTACATATCACTGAAGGTATAAACCACATGCATTCATAAGGCACAGCACAAAACCCAACTTCTAACAACTTAAATATATCAAGTTTGCATATCATTCTCATAACCTACCTATCTTAGAAAAAAAGGAAAAGAACCCCGTTGTTCAGCCAAAGAGTTACTGTAATTTTATGAATGTCTAACATTTTTCTAATATTAAAGTTTTTTTAACTTGTTTTTAAAACCAAGAAGATCACAACTACATAGGCTGAAGTACACAAAACTATGTTCATGTGCCATCTTAATTTATTTTAGATTTCATACACTTCAATTTACTACAGGAAGTTAAATTATTCTTTGAGACTGTATCTATATCTGTTCATGCCTCCAAGCATTTCAAGGTTTCTCTAAGATTTGCCAAGTATTTCAGCAAATATGGGCTAGACTGGTTTTAACAACCTCAAGAAGCATCCACTTTTTAACATTGCCGCAGTCAATTGAATGATTAATAGTATTTTGACACCTGTTCATGAAAGACAAATACTTGTGAGTAATTTTCAGACTGGAATAATATTCCTGCTATTTTTTCAGACTTTTCAGCAGCTGAATATCTCATTTGCCTTTGAGTCTTACATAACTCTGTCATTGTTATATTGTTTTTTTAAACTCAAACAGTGAAGTTTTTATTGCAAAGGGTTATAGACTGGCAGAGCTCTTTTCCAAAGTTCACTGGCAATGAGTGAATGTTGTGTTTTCTACTAAAATTTCCCCTTACTGCTAATGACACATCAGCTGTGCTGTTGTTTTGATGGTTGAGGTAGGTAGCTAAAGTAACAAGCAGTGGTGAATAATGTCACACAGAGCCTATACAAAAAGGTGCTTAAGTGACCTCAAGCATCTCACTTTTATCAGAAACCTCATCAAAGCTACTGCTGAAGGTCCAAAGAGGAAAAAACACAGGGGAAAATGGCCAAGAAAACAGAAGGCCCGAACAGTGGAATATAACAGCATTGTAAGCCAAGTTGTTCCTAGAGCTCAGCACAGCAACAGAAACACAAGAACAAAATTAGCTTTCATTTCAAGGTGAGAAAGAAATAGTCAGTCTAGTACCACAATAAAATATATCCTCATTGCTATAAAGATCTCTCCAGTCTGGCAGGAAGAGTTTTGCTGCCAGAATTTCATTGCCACTTTCTGTGAAATGCTGTTTTACTCTTGGTGATGGAGACATATGTGTCCAACAAACTGAATATGGTTGTTGTCTGAAATGATGGAAAACTCCAGGCTCAGGCTTCCCAGCCAGGTCAGGCAGAGTCATTTGTACCTCTTCTTAGGGTCTTGTGTCAACAATCTAGTACCTTGTGGGTGAACACTTAGCATGACACCGCCTCACCTGTGTGGTAGTTTAGAACTCAGGACACCTACAGGTCCTAATTCTGGGTATTTTGTTAAAGATGTGTTTCCCTCAATGGGAACAAACTGAGCTGGGAACAATTTTGTTACCACATACCACTTGCTTCCATTATTCTAGCACAGTTTTGAAACATGTAACATGGTTATTACTTTTCTTTTAGCTGGTGTATGCAGAACTATCGTATCTTGAACCTGCTTCTTTTGTTATGATTTTTAATACTATCATACTAGTAATGGTAACATTGCACAGCTAATGGCATCCTAAGCTGCACAGTTTCAATTTGTAGGTTCATTGCTATCAGAGCTGATTACTATTAGAGCTAAGCAAGACACTCATCTTACAAACGTGCATGAATTCAATGCTTAATTATACTGCTAAAACAGTAATTAAAATGTGTTGCCATGACATTGACAATTAAAACTATATTCATAAAGTTCATGAGGAACTATGCAGCAGTGGGAAGCAACAGTGGGCAAGGTACCATGGAGAGAAAACGTCCTTGAAGTAACTCTGAGCATTGTACAGAGCAGAAGGGTCATGGTTTGCAGTTGCAGGAAATGTGCATGGGGAATAGAGCAAAATTCTTCCATTAAAGGCAATCCTTTGTGTAATTGTCTCCCTTCAATGCCAACAACTTGGTTCTCTCAGGCCCTGCAATTGCTCCCGAATGCCTTCCAAGGATCAGCAGCCTTTTCCTCCGCTGCCACGGCAGCCTCATGCAGGGAGAGCATGTTCAGCATCGAGCATCACATCTGCAGGCAGCAAACAATGGTTGCCTTTAGAGGGCTGCTGCTCCTTCTTTGTTTTCTAAACCCTTTCCCAAGGAGAAGCTACACAGCTTCCAGTTGTAACCCCGGCCCTGAAAATGTCTGTCTGTCTGTCAGTGGTGCGGGCAGGCGAGGAGCGGGGCATTGCAGCGGCCTCAGCCTTGAGGGCTCTGACCCGAGAGCGGGAGGAGTGAGGCAGTTTCCTGGGGGTAGATCCAGATTATGAAAATGGTTCCTGGCACTTCAGCACTGCTCCACATCTTGCGTGAGGCAGCTGCGAGACGTCCTGCGGACAGCCTTTCAGCAGAGGTTTTCTTTTTCTTGTTTCCTTCATTAACCTCCTTCACTTTGTGCGTTGTTCAGCAGGTTTGCTGCCGCTGTGTGTACTCTGCTTGATGTTTACAGATTGTTTCTGTTAACTGCCACAGGTTTACACCATATGAGTGGTATAACCCCCACCCGTGCAACCCAGACTCAGATGTGGTGGAAAACAATTTTACTTTACTAAATAGTTTCTGGTTTGGAGTTGGAGCTCTCATGCAGCAAGGTACACCGGTTACACTTCATTATCGCACACGTCCCACAGTCTGCTCAAGGGCTTCTGTGCTGGTAAACTCCACCCTCTGTAAATACAGCATATACTGTAAAACCTGATCTCAGACAGGAAGCAATAGAAGAAAGGAAGAAAACGACGTGCCACTGCAACTGGGAGCAGACAGAGGAGGAAAAATGTGAAAGCCAGAATAGGGCTGCAGCAAGAGGAGGAAGGAAGGGAAGCACCTAAGTGAAAAGAAAGCAGACAGGGCTACATGGGAGTTTCTGGAGCTGGAAAGGAAAATAACTGCAAGAAGACTATGAAGGGTTTCATGCTGGAGTTTATTGGTATAAGAGGTTTGGCAACAGGAAAATGTTCGGCTCCATCCCAACAGAAACAGTAACAGCCTTAGCTACCCTAGAAAAATTGCTTTAACTGCCAAATAAAAAAGGATGCTCTTTCTTCAGAAAGGTTGTTAAGTTTGTTGGCACTTGTGAAGCACTTTGTTTAAAACCAAAACTAAAACCAAACCTTTTTTATGGCTTTTCTGCAGGTATGAGTCCCATCATTCTGTAAATGCATCCAACCCTAGAAGCATTAAGTTAACCCAGTCACAAGTGCCTGTTTGCTGATGATTTTGGGAACAGCTGACACTTTACTCAGTTGATAAGGAAGGGCAGTGGAGCTCACTCTATTGGGGCAGTCAAACAGATATGTGTACTAAACACATTTGTTTATGGTGTGTGTTCTAAGGTTTCCAATTAAATCACTATTCACCAAAACTGGGGGCCACTGAAGGAAAAGATTTTCTGACAAACATTTCAAGTTGAATCAAATCTGAAAAAGCAACAAACCAGCCAACCAAAAAAAACCAAAAACACCCCATGAAAACAACTAAAAAGGTAATGCAGAGGAAACCCCAGAAGAACCTTCATATTAAATCCCTAAATATTTAAGTAAGGAATATAAAACCATCTCTGCATTTATCCATGTATAGTTTATTCTTCCCTCTTTAACAGCCATGAGTAGCAATCAAAATTATCTTGGAGCATTTTTTCCTAGATATGGCCGAGAGTAAAGTTTGTATTGTATCTAAGATGCACTTTCTTTTATTGGTGCACTATGTATCAAAAGGATAAAGACCTTCCTCATAGAAGTTACTTTGAAGGAGTTTGGATGAAGGAAGAGCTGCTCTGTTTTGCCTTTTTTTTTTTTAATTTTCTTTCCAATTTACCAATAAAGCACAGGCTGAGGTTTTACAGTATCAGGCAGGTGTGTGTACATAACTGTGATTGCCCTTTGTGTGAAAGTGCCCCAGGATTTTGTGTTTTGATGTACTGCCTTTTTTGGAGTTTACCATCATCCACAGCAAACTGTGGGATGCAGTGTCTGCTCGTTACCACTACCTTGGGTACATGACAGTCAGCCCCAACCAGACTCTGCTTGTCTTTCAAGAAGATTAAAAACAAAGAGAAAGAAAGAAAGACAGACAGACAGAAAGAACAAAAAAACATTTGTAAGGCAACACAAATGTTTCCATGTGCAAACTTGTGGTGCGTGTGATTGTAAGTGCATCATCGTTAATGTGAAGAGTTTGAACATGATGTGAATGGTTGTGAAACTTTGCATCTAGCATTACAGTCTTTCTTGTTGGCAGCAGCTGCTTGTTATGCTTGATTGGAAGCCACTCGTTATTAAATTTTAAAATGTGATGATCAGACTTTCTCTTTTCTACAGAGCGTGAGCAAAGTCTGGATCAGGATTGGCTGTCATGTCTGCCATAAAAAGGCACTAGAGAGACTTCAGCAAGTATTGTCTCTGACCCTGAGTCTTGCTAGCAACACTTTTATTTAGATGTTTCTTCCCCTGTTTTTCCCCTGAAAGTCTTGGATGTGTTATGCATAATCTGAAAGCATCCAAACAGGGCACATTTCATCCAATCCATTCAGACAAACTATCACTTTCAGAAAGGCAAGCTATCTATCAGAGCTCCAGTTCAACTAGGTGATGGGTCAGACCAGAACTACCCCATTAAGGAGAGGACTTAGGAAGTAGTCAGTGAGCATGGAGCATACATTAATGCTTATTGCTGAAATCAAGGCCCTCAAAAAGGTGAACGTTGAAATAATCATGGGAGTGATCAAAAGAGAGACTGGGCCTGTTTGGTTCAGCAGCGAGCAGAACATGCTTAGCACCTCACGAAAGAAAAACTGTATCTCACTGCATAGTTAATAGATTCTGGCATCTTGAGCTTAATTGAACTGAATGTATTCTGCTGATTTTTTGCAAACAACTTTTTGCTAGAGGAAATCACAGGAGATCTGGCATTTCACCCCACAAATTCATCACACAGAACTTCTCCGTCTACTCTCTTGTGCTGCCAGAAGGATGAAGTGGCAGATTTTATGGTTACTTGTTAAGATACCTGCAAGGTATCTGCTATTATGCATTACTGTAATGTACATCAGGGTCCAAGTGTAGAAATTATATTTGTATAGGTGTCTAAGCTTAAAAAAATAATACCTTCAGGATGACCTAATTCAGCATTCCTAGAAGCCAGTTTTTGCAGTTCAACCTCAACATAGAAATAAACACATACTTTTCCTGAGCTCAGCAATACAAAAAAAAGGGAAGAAATTTAGTTGTACTGAAAAAAAAAATTAATGTGAAATGCAAGAAATTGCAACTGACCTCAAACATAAATCTGTATAGAGCTACAACTCTTGAAAGAGGTACCTTTGAACTTCAAATTTTCAAGTGACATTTTTCCCCTTTAGACTGCTAGCTTAATTTGAAATCCATGCAGCACCAGGGCTGTAAAGGCAAAGAATCTGCTCTTGCAGTTTGGTAATTCTGTCAGCCTACTCAAGCCCTTGGGCTATGCTTAGCTTTGACCTTTAAGAGACATGCCTATATGTTTACGAAGCTAAGTTGAATCTGTTTACTGGTTGCTTGGAAAGTTTTTGCCTTTTGGTTTTTACCCCAAAAGTTACATTCAGAGTTTTTGCAAAGCCTGAAAATGTTCTCTGCAATATATTTAAATTTCTTACAGAAACTACTAAATAGATGGAGAGAGATGTCAACACATTTTTTCAGTAATAGAAAAATATTTGTCATATCAAAAGCTTTTCATGCTGAGATTTCACAGCACTTACTTTCTTAAGTCCATCCTTCATCAACAAAACACTTACACCTAACTTCAAAGTCAGTATTCAAGTGGCTGTCTAAGTGCTTTGCTGAACCACATCCTTGAATCCCACAAAATGAGCAAAGTTCAGTGAGGAAGCCTCTAGAAAAAAACAGCAAAACTTGCATCAGAATGCTTGGAAATACAAATAGTTGTGTGGCTTAAAGGCAGTTTGTTTGATCTGTTTACATGCCATTTCAATGCACTTAAATGCCTGTCTGTGCTATTCTGTGTGGTTTCCTGACAGTGGCAGACCACTTGGATACTTGTGGGTGTGACACTCAGGCTGATCTGCTAAAACCTTTTCAGCATCAATGACTGTTAAATACTCTGTCCAAAACTTTTCATTGCCCTGGAGATCCAAAGGATACATCCATTTATGCTCTGTGTTTTTAAGTGTAAACCACACATTTCTAATAAGATGTGTTCTGGGTTTTGAGCTTGGGTTCCCACACCCAATGTATTCATTGGAATCATATTGATTGCCCTGTTTCTGCTTTGGTACATCAATAGGATGCACAGGGCAGGTTTCTCTTGTAAAGTATTTCTGTCAGGTAGCTTGTAAGCAGAATAGCATTCTGCTAAAGTTCTCTGATTAAAAGGTTGATTACAGTATTCTGTCAGAAAGGGATTTAGGAAACGGAGAAAAACACTAGCATAGCTTGCTGGGGACATGAAAGGTTAATAAAACAAAGAACATTAGCTCAGACACGTGATGGGGCTTAGACCCAAGGATAATTCCATTTGTCATGTATCATGGCATACATCCCCTTCCCAGTGTGTTACCATTATAAATGTTAGCTATGCATCTGTGAGATTATTGTTTAAATCATTTTATCATACTACAGCTCATAAAAGCATTCTGTGGCTAAAAAGTCTGTAGTGTCAGGAAAGACATCTTTCAGCATCATTTTAATATGATTGTTTTGATGATATTGTAACAGGATCAGAGCTGATGCCCAAAGCTCTTTCTACCAGAATAGTTGGAGGAATATGGTGGTTTTTCACCTTAATCATAATCTCATCCTATACTGCCAACCTGGCTGCCTTCCTGACCGTGGAGAGGATGGAATCCCCCATCGATTCAGCAGATGATTTGGCAAAGCAAACCAAGATAGAATATGGAGCTGTTAGAGATGGATCCACGATGACCTTCTTCAAGGTAAGATGGCACCAGCCAGATCTGTACCATCGGACTCTGATGATAAATGGTGAGGTGGAATTACAACACTTGGAAGGATTAGAGTAGTAGGTAAATACATTGTTTGCCCAGATCCGTAGAGGAAACATGGCCTCTCTCCAGGGTGGCAGACAAATCTCTTCTTGAGAACCTTCACAGTTGCCCTTCCACAAGAGATATGCGACTCCAGCACTTGAGGGGCAGGCAGATGTAGGTGAAGGATGTAGGATGTAGGTGAAGGTCTATTCAGGATGTTGCCTAATGTGAGTCAGGCTCACAAATTATGACTGTGTCTTAAAAAAAAAAAAAAAAAAAAAAAAAAGGAGGGTAGGAGGGTAATTGTTGTGGGCAATTCCCTTCTGAAGGGAACAGAGAGACCAGTATGCTGAACTGGATGCTCCCCATGGGGTAGTATGTTGCCTCCCTGGGGTCCAGGTTAGAGGCATTAGCAGGAAACTCCCTGGTCTGGTTCTGCCCTCTGATTGTTACCTGATATTGGTAATGCAGATTGGCAGTAATGAAGTTGCAGAAAGAAGTCTAAAAGTGATCAGAAGTGACTTTAGGGTGCCAGGATGGTTGGTTGAAGGTTCAGGAACACAGGTAGTGTCTTCAATCCCCCTTCAAGGGCAGGGAAGAATACTGAAAGGAACAGGAAAACATATTTAATTAACACATGGCTGAGAGGCTGATGTCTTTGGCAGAATTACAATTGTTTGTTTTGGTTTTTTATCACGGGAGGTTTACATGGCACTGAGCCCCCTGGCAAGAGATGGAGTTCAGCTGCCTTGAAGGGGGAAATGGATTCTAGCTTATGAGTTGGCAGGGCTCATTGAGAGGTCTTTAAACTAGGTTTGAAGGGGGAAGGGAATAAAAGTGGGCCCCCTAGAGAAGAGCATGGAGTTGGCATGTCAAAGCTGGGGGTGAAACTGATAGACCAGCTCAAGTGCATCTGCACAAATACTTGCAGCATGGACAACAAAGAGAAAGAGATGGAAGTCATTGTTTGGCAGGACACCTTTGATGCAGATGCCATCAGAGAAACATGATGAGATGACTCTTATGACTGGAGAGTTGCAATGGATGCCTATAAGTTCTTCAGATGAGAAAGGAGAGGAAGGAGGGGCTTTGGGGTGGCTCTATACATTAGGATTGTGTTGATTTTATGGTTGTACAGAGCTCGATGATTGTGATGATGAGGTCAAGTGCTTATGGGTGAGGATAAGAGGGAAAGCCAACAAGGCAGATATCCTGTTGGGAGTCTGCTACAGACTACCCAACCAGGATAAAGAGCTACATGAAGCATTTTACAAGCAGAAGTCTCACCATTGCTACCCCTTGTTCTAGAGGGAAACTTCAATTTGTCAGATGTCTGCTGGAAATAAAACACAGCAGAGATGAAGCAGTCTAGGAGGCCCCTGGAGTGCATGAAAGATAACTTCCTGGCATGGCTGGCAAGTGAGCCTTCCAGGGAAGGGGCCTTGCCAGAGCTATTTACAAAAGGCGAAGGACTTTTGGGAGATATGGCAGTCTGAGGCCAACTTGTTCTTGACCAGCTTGTTCTCATAACTACAATAGGCCATGATAGAGTTCTCAACTCTTGGTAAAGTAAGGAGGGTGAACAGCTACCAGTCCACTACCACGGACTTCTGGAAGCCAGATTTTGGCCTCTCCAAAATGCTGGAGGGAAGGGATGCCATCCAGAGGGACCTTGACAGGCTGGAGAGGTGGGCCCATGCCAACCACATGAAGTTCAACAGGACCAAGTGCAAGGTCCTGCATCTGGATAGGGAAAATCCCAAGCACTGATACAGACTGGGCAGTGACTGTACTGAGAGCAGCCCTGAGGAAAAGGACTTGGAGGTGCTGGTGGATGAGAAGTTCAATGTGAGCTGTCAGTGTACACTTGCAGCCCAGAAAGCCAACCAGATCCTTGGCTGCATCAAGAGAAGTGTGGCCAGCAAGGAGGTGATTCTGCCCTTCTACTTTGCTCTCATGAAACCCCACCTGGAGTCCTGCATCCAGGTCTGGAGCCCCTTTCACAGGAGGGACATGGACATGCTGGATTGTGTCCAGAGAGGGGCCATGAGGATGGAGCAGCTCTCCTATGAGGACAGACTGAGAGAGTTGGGTTTATTCAGTCTGGAGAGGAGGAGGCTCCAGGGCGACCTTATTGTAGCCTTCCAGTATCTGATGGGGGCCTACAAGGATGCTGGGGAGGGACTTTTTGAGGATGTCAGGCAGTGATAGGACCAGGGGGAATGGATTCAAACTAGAGGATGGTAAATTTGGATTGGAAGTTAGGAAGAAGTTTTTCACAATGAGGGGGTGTGAGACCCTGGAACAGGTTGCCCAGAGAAGTGGTGGAAGCCCCATCCCTGGAAATTTTTAAGGCCAGGCTGGAGAGGGCTGTGAGCAACCTGATCTAGTGGGAGGTGTCCCTGCCCATGGCAGGAGGGTTGGAACTAGGTGATCTTAAAGGTCCCTTCCAACCATGAATATTCTATGATTTTATGATTCTTCAGGATACTGGTTGAGGGAGTCACGTGGGAGACAGTCTTGGAGGGCAATGGGGTCCAGGAAGGCTGGACACTGTTTAAGAATTAAGTCTTAAAAGTGCTGTCCCAATGCACTGTAAGACAAACTGGTGGGGAAGAAGACCAGCCTGGCTGAGCAGGGAGCTTTTGCTGGGACTCAGGGGAAAAAAAAAAAAAAAAGAGTTTACTTCCTTTGGAAGAAGGGTCAAGAATCTCAGGATGAGTACAGGGATCTTGTTAGCGTATGCAGGGAAAAAAATTAGAAAGGCAAAAGCCCAGCTGGAGCTCAATCTGGTCACCGTAACAAGAGGCAACAAAAAATATTTTTACAAATGCATTAACAGCAAAAAGTGATCCAAGAAAAAGCTCCACCCCTTACTGGATGCAGAGGGGAAAGAGAGGAACATTGCAACCAAGGATGAGGAAAAGGCTAAGGTACTTAATGACCTCTTTCCCTCAGTCTTTCATAGTCAAACCAGTTATCTTCAGGGTGTTCACCCATGAGCTGGAAAACAGAAATGTATAGAAGAATAAACCTCCCATAATCCAAGGGAAGACAACCTGCTATGCCACCTGAACACTCACAAATCTATGGAGCCTAATGGGATCCACCCAAGAGTACTGAGGGAGCTGGTAGAGGATCTTGCTAAGCCACTCTCCATCCTTTATAAGCAGTCCTGGTTAACAGAAGAGGTCCCAGACAACTGGAGGCTTTCCAATGTGATGCCCATCTACAATGAGGGTCGGGAGGAGGATCTGGGGAACTACAGGCCTCTCATCCTGACCTTCGTATCTGGAAAAATTATGGAAAGATTCATCTTGAGTGAGCTCACACAGCAGGTGCAGGATGAGTAAGGGATCACGCCAGCATGGGTTTATGAAAGGCACATCCTGCTTGACCAGACTCATCTCATTCTATGACCAGGTGACCTACTTGAGTGGATGAGGGAAAGGCTGTGGATGTTGTCTTCCTGGACTTCAGTAAAGCCTTTAACACCATCTCCCCCAGTGTTCTCCTAGAGAAACTGGCAGCTCATGGTTTGGACAGTTGTAGTCATTGCTGAATTAAAACTGGATGGATGACCAAGACCAAAGGATTGTGGTGAATGGAGGTGGTGGCCAGTCACAAGCAGTGTACCCCAGGGCTCAAGTTTGGGGTTAGCTTTGTTGAATTTCTGTTATGAGTGATCTGGATGAGGGGGGGGATTGAGAGCACCCTCGGTAAGTTTGTTGATGATATTAAGTAGGACAGGAGTGTTGATCTGCTTGAGGGTAGGAGGGCTCTACAGAAGGACCTGGGCAGGCTGGATTGATGGGCCAAGGTCATCTGAGTGAAGTTCAGACGGGCCAAGTGACAGGTCCTGCATTTCAGTCACAAAAATCCCAGGCAATGCTACAGGCTTGGGGAAGAGTGGCTGAAAAGCTGCCCAGTGTAAAAGGACCTGGGAAAGTTGGTGGACACCAGGCTGAACATGAGCCAGCACTGTTCCCAGGTGGCTAAAAGACAACAGTGTCCTGGCCTGCATCAGAAATAGCATGGCCATCAGGACTAGGGACATGATTGTTCCCCTGTACTCAGTACCAGTGAAGCCACACCTTGAATCCTGTGTTCAGTTTTGGGCCCCTCACTACAAGAAGGACATTGAGTTGCTGGAGTGTGTGCAGGGAAAAGCAACAAAGCTGGTGAAGGGTGTGGAGCGGAGCTCTTATGAGGAGCATCTAAGAGCATTGGGATTGTTTAGTCTAGAGAAGAGGAGGCTGAGGAGAGGGTCTTTAAAACTACCTGAAAGGAGGCCATAGTGAGGTGGGCATTGGTCATTTCTTCCATGTAACCAGTGATAGGATGAGAGAAAATTGACTTGAGTTGGTCCAGGGAAGGTTCAGATTGGATATTAGGAAAAATTTACTTACAGAAGCAGTGGCCATGCATTAGAACAGGCTTCCCAGGGAAGTGGTGGAGTCACCATCCCTGGAGGTGTTCAAAAAACATCTGGACATAGCACTTGAGGACATAGTTTAGTTGGTTGGTGGTATCAGGCTGATGGTTGGACTTGATGATCTTAGAGGTCTTTTCCAACTTTAATGATTCTATCATTCTAGGATACCTCAGCAATATTAATAGGAAAAATGTAAGATTTTTTGCCAATACATATGGAGAAACAATATGATGTTGTACTGCTGTGAGGGGCAAGCCCATGCCTTTGATGGGAGAATCTGAAGGGAACCAAAGCATGGACATGAGGACATTCTCCTCCAGGGTGTTTCTCAGGGCAGGATCTCAGCTTCTTACAGCAACTTGGCAAACATAGTTTCTGAAGATCACATTTGTACCATAAAAACACTGCAGGCAGTGAACATGCAAGGTTGCTTGACCCTTTTTAAAAATTGTCCACAGTCAGTATTACACAGACTATTAGTATACGGGCTATACACACACACACAAATACGTTTGTAAGCAAAAGAACATCTTTTGTGGGTTCTTGCTTTGTAGATAACAGCATATCCTTTAGTTTTCCTTTTCTCCTCCCTCCCCCCTCCAATTATTAGTATTACTAACATACAAAATGGGTTAGTATCATAAAATGTCAACAGAAAAGCCAGGAAGATATGAATATAAGATGTAGGTGCAAAAATTCCTATGACAATTATAATTAATTAGCAGCTTCATTGGTAATCTCAGCAGGGAAGTTAAGCACTGGATGAACTAGTCTTATGCTTTTCACTGTAGCCTGTAGGAATGGTGTTCATAGATAATGAAATATGCCTTTGAAGAGGATAAGGCATCAAGGGGAAGCAGCATGTGGGGTAAAATAACATTGGTGCCACACTGGTGCCACACAATTGTGAAGGAGTGAGCATTTTCAGCCCCCAGTGCTGAGAGCCCAAGCCCCTGCTGCTCCAGCCTGAGGTTTAACCACAAACCCTTCAGCTTCCACTCAAGGCAAAGTGCTTCCACACACACAGACAAAAAGGATCATGGCTAAATTATTTGGATCATCTCTCAAAACGAATAATTTTAGGATGTTTAAATCGTGTAATAGATCTGGTGGCAGGCTGGCCCCAATGGAGCTGGCAAGGGTGGGCTGCCCTCGTGATGACTCTCGTGGCTGAATAGAAATGTTTCTGTGCTGAAAGAAATGCACAAACTACAGCATTTTTCAGACACTCATTATTAGTCAGCCCTTGAAATGATGAGCAGACATTTCCATTATGATATGCTGGGAAACCTATCTGGAGATGTTCCTGGAAATTGCATAAGGCAAGTGCTGGACTCTCATCAGGAGCATCAGGCAGTAAGACCTTCACCTTCTGAAGGCCCTGGGAGACTCTCTGGGTCTAAGAGCTCTTCACTTCCCAGTCATTGCTATTCTGAAGTCATAATCAAGTGTCAGAAAGAAATCTTCAAAACCAGTTGCTTCCATGGTTTTTCAGGGGAAACAGCTTTTTAATTTCAGCATGAGACATTCAGAAGTGTTTTTCTAGAACAGAATTTCTAGTGCTGTTCTAATGTTACATGGTTTGTTTGTTGGTGGGTTGTTTTTTTGCACCATTAATCCTCAAGTTTAAAATTTGCAGTCATAAAAGAATGTAAGCCTTTAAAAATGTTTCACACAAGGTGATTAAATATTTATATGCTCTACATGCTAGCTTACTTGTGCCTGAAATACATGTGTACACAAACAGAGATGAAATTACACTGGTTTTTTGTGTAGAATGGAGATGGATTCTCTGTCAGAGTGAGGGTGACATAGTGAAGGATGCATGAAAAATACAATTTATCACACTTGTAAACCAGTGAGACACACACAGTGTTATATAAAAGGTGCTATTACTTTTATTATGGAAGCCCTTCAAGATCCTTACAAGATTAGGATTTCTTCACACTGTCCAAAACTTAAAAAAAAAACAATCAAAGAAGAGGTCTCTGTACAATAAAAAGAACAGATACTCATGTATGCAAAAAGAATACTGTGTGTTCTATGAGGGCATGACTTTGCCTCCTCTGGACTGTAAAATACTGCATATACTTCTTGAGCAAAGTAAGCACACATACTCACACAGCAGTGAGCATAGGGCTGGGTGGCACTAAGGAAGGGTCATTATTTCAGGTGCTTCCTGTGTTGCAAGAGTTGATTTATTAACAATGGGCTATTCCCAGTACCTAAACCAAGAACTGCCAAGAGAAATAGCAGACTCTTTCAAACCATTTTTGAAAGCAAAACCATGACACTCTGTGTGTTCCTTGCTGTGGAGGAGAGAGGAACAAGGGAGTGCCTGTCATGTAGCACATAGATACAAAGACCAGATGAGTTTGATTTTCAAGACTGTAAGAGACACACAGGCAAAAGGACTACTGAAGATATCATGTGCAGAAGAGCTTTGGCTTAGGACTTTTTGCTTAAAAGTAGCAGGAGGGAGCCCCTGGAAGACGATGCTACACAATGTACCTACTAGATGGGATATAGGTTGGGAACCATGTGAGAAAAGCAATGTACTTCCACTGCTTTTCTGAAAACTCTATTTGTATTTATTCCAATTTGTATAAGTATTTATTTAGTCTTACTTATAATGCATATACTAACAGCTGTGTTTTTCCACTAATTTTGAATGCCTTACACTAGTAACCCATCTGTAATAGTGTCCCTTGAAAAACTATTGCTAAAGAGGTTGTCTTTATATAGTTGACAATATAGTAGACAAATATATATTTTCAAGAAAGTTTCTACAGTGACTGTCTTTGAGCCAGGTAGTGAGAGAAATGAAAACAAAACCAGTTGAAATTATCTGTGGGGAAAAACAGAGTTCTGACCTTGAATGTACCTCAGACAGCTTCCTCCCTGTTAACATGTCTCAATTATACCCATATCAGTTGAAAATACCTAGAACATAGGGCATGGACAGTTAAGGAGTGCTCCAGAGAGGGCATGCAGTTTTAGGCAGGTGAGGCCACAAGATCTCAGGTGGTGTTCACCATCTGTGTGCATGTCCAAATTTGAGAAAAGCTCAACTGAAGGCAAGATGTTTCATATCCACAAATCATGACACAAACATATTTCTCCAGACTGCTGTCCTGTTCTGTTTCCAACCTGCCCATAAATCTTCCACCGCTTGCCTGCTCCTTTGTGATAATAGATCTTAATCTCATGTTGCAGTTCTCTCCATGTCCTGCCTTCTGATGTGAATACATTTACACTGAAATCAATGAGAATTGAAAGACCAGAATTTGGCATATCATCTATCCTGAAAAAAAATGGGAGCTGGCAAGTCAAGAAGTTCTCTCATTCAAGCTCATCTGAATAAGATGTAGATTCTTCCAGTAAAGTCAATATCAGACTCAACCTACTGCATAAAGTTATCATTTAAAAAGCTGTTCCCAACTGAGCAGTAAAAATGGTTTCTACTAGTAAAGAGCCACTTAACCATCTTTAAAGTTTAGAGGTATCTTGTGGCTTACCAAACATAGGTGGAATTTAGGTGGCATTCAGCAACGGTGAATTTACAGTGTATTAGCAAACAAAGCACAAAGAAATAGAAAATCAGCTTCTCACAGGAATCTCCCAGATTTAAATATTATTTGTGTTTAAGTAGTGAGGATATACTGCCCTAGAACCAGGGGAACATATGTATATGGAGTACCTTCGGTTCATATTTATGTTAAAAACTCTGTGTGTGCTTGGCTTGTGCTAAGCTGCATCAACAGCAATTGTTGGCTTTGCCATCTTGAGACAAAATAATTTCTATTGGTAGTTTTGAGTGATCCAGCTGTCTGTAGGCCCACCTTGATATTTAATCCAAGAGCAACATGTTGTCCTCCGTGTTGAGACCATACAAGGATTAGGGAGGTATAATGTTAGTTCTGTGTGAGGACTTGAAAGTTTTTCATTTGTAGGTAACACATTTTGAGGTGGGCAGGCAGTTGTCAGACACAAGGTGCTGACACATCTCTAAGCAGGCTCTGGTTTTCTTTTCTTATCTTCGAAGTGTGAACAAGGGGGCACAGTTATTGCTGTTCTCTGCAGAGTGCCTGGGTCCCCTGGGGCTCCTCTGGCACAGGGAAAAGAGTTGGAAGGAAGGGATGTTCAAGATTGACTTAGGCTTCTGGCATCCCTCTTCCCTGTACAGCTGGACATTGACACAGGACATGTGCATGTTTGCCTCCTGGAAAACTCTCCCTGAATTTGAGTGGGAGAAAGATGAAGTTCTTAAATTGGATTGAAATGGAAAGCAGAAAGTTGAAGTTTCCTTAAAAGCTGCTTTGGGTTTATGTCTCAAGATTTATCCTCGAAACACGTGACTTTTAGGCAAGTGATATCAGTACGGAAGATACAGTAGTGTATTTATCATCAGGCTTTTGGAATAGCATATTTGCCCTGACAGGCAGAAGCACAGCTTCTGAGTGCAACATTTTTAGGCTCCACTAGTATAGCTGGGTTATGTGCTGTAATTCCTGTACCAGCATTAGCCTAAAAAACTTCAAAGCACTTCATGCCAGCAATTAAATCCCTGGCACTCAAAGGAAGCAGAAAAGGGAATCCTCAGCATAAAGCACAGTAAGAGATAAAGCCTGTGGGAAAGGAAACCCTGCTCCCATTTATCTTTCATTCAGGATATGCCATCGGCATCACACTCAACAAAAGGCTGAGGTGTATTTTACAAGTGTGCTTTGGGTGCTGGTGTGATTCTGTGCCCTCCTTTTCCCTCCTTAGAAATCCAAAATATCAACATATGAGAAGATGTGGGCATTCATGAGCAGCAGGCAGACAGCACTGATGAAGAACAATGATGAGGGAATCCAACGTGTGCTCACAACAGACTACGCACTGCTAATGGAGTCAACCAGCATAGAGTACGTGACTCAGAGAAACTGCAACCTCACCCAGATCGGGGGGCTCATCGATTCAAAAGGCTATGGAGTGGGAACCCCTATTGGTAAGATGCTTTCCAGCATGGGTCTTGTAGAGCGCAGCCTGCAATGTCCTCTTTGGAAATTGAAAAGGCCATTTTTAATCATGTCCCAGGCTTTTAGAAACCGATCTCTTCAAAGCAGCTATAAGCGACACATAAGAAAAGTGGGAAACAATTTCAAGGTTCTGCACTGAATCATGTATTTCCATGTTTAGACCTAGGCGGAGTCCCAAGACTCCCAGTTGCTGAACTCTTTTCCATGTTTTTTTAGCATATCCAGTGTCCTTTTCAAGATTTTCTAATTGCAGAGAATTAGAAAAAGTGTCAGGTTTTTTGTGCTGGTTCCTTGTCAATAATCAGCACTGGGCAGTCAGATATTTTTCCTGTACAATATACTTCTCCATACTGCTTGTCTTTGGGGAAATTATTCAAGACAAAATCAGTTTACACAGATAAAATAGGTGAAATATTTGGTCCATTGGTTGCTTGGTAGGCCAGATATAAATAAGGAAAAAATACCACTGCACTTTGAACTGTGGTTATCCATTTTACTGAGAACCTCAGACAGATTGTCATGTAGATAACATTTAAAGTATATTTTTCCAGTGGCTGTGGAAGAACAGATATCTTACCCTGAGGACAAAGATACAAAAGCTAAAATCCCAAATAGAAACAAATGTATGGCAAGAGTTTCACTGCAGCTATAAAGCTGCCACACTTCAAACCAAGAACAATGAAGGAATAATTGGAACAGATGGTAACCTTCAGAGAGGGTGAATACATTGGAAATACAGCTGTGAAATATATTTATAAGATGTTTCCTGTATGATAAATGTGCCTTTATTTTTTTCTTAAGGAAAACCAGCAAGATTCAGGGGACTAGATAATTCCAAGCACTATGGAATAATTCAGTGTGATTGGGCCTCTCAAATTTTTAAATATTTGGTTTCATAAACATGATAACCTGTGGAGATTCTTCTGTTATTCAGGTGGACCTCAAGGTCTCTGTTATTTTAATCATAGCATCCAAAACTATTGACAGCAGAAACTGCATCAAAATAACCCCCTCATAAAAAGCCCAAAACAACACCCTCCCAAAAAACCCAAACCAAACCAAAACCAAACATAAGACTTGTCTTTGAGCCTTAACACCAAATCTGCAGCAGCTCTTAGCTGGTCTGCATTCGTTCCTTGAGGAGAATTCACAACCATATTTCTGGGGTTTGCAACACAAAATTATGCCTCATACTCAAAAATTTCCAGTGAATGAGCTGAATATCATCACCATTTGTTTCCCAAAGAAATAGAAGGAAGATTTTTTCAAAGTTCTTCTATGAATCCAGGAAATGTGTTATTTTATCAGAGCAACTTTTGCAAGAAAAAAACTGCAAATATAGCTGTCTTCCTGTAACTTTGTGCTGAGTTAGGTGAAAGGATATTTAAGCATATCAGCAAACATATATATTTGTTTTTATTATAGACCCAGTGGGTCACAAATAGGAGGTTTTTCATCAGATTCTTGGCAAAGACCATTATTAATGACAAGTATGCAGCGATGGTTGGTGGTGAACTTAATGTGTTCTGGAAGTACTGCTTTAGCAAAAGCACCTCTAAGCAAAACATGTACAAAATGTCACCTTGGGACAAATCTGGTTGAAGAAGAAACGTTATTACAGGTGTCAGGACAGATATAAATTCCAGGATCGCTGCCAAGGCCAATGCTAGTACTTCTAAACACGAAAGCACACCTGGGAGATTGCTAAAAAAGTAGATAGATGCATTTCTTGGTCTAGGAAGTAGGTTGTTAATAGCTCAGAGACCACAGATAATATGCTGAATATTCAGAGAGATGTTGAGGTGGTTTTGTGGGGGGGGTTTAGTGGTCACCAATAAAACATCACCAATACAACACTTCAGGCACAGTTGACAAACTTTAAAGTAGGTGTAGAAATATAGATGTACCTGTTATACTCAAGATGAATTATTATAATCCTGATGGCAGCATAAACATCACAAGAGAAAATGAACATCCCCACAAATCCTGCATTGTTACTGAGGCTGCTTCACTTTGCTTAGCAGCTGTGTCCTTTCAGACAAGGGAAAATAGAGAGTCCTGCAATGTAACAGACTCCAGCAACTAAACTCTCCTAAAGTAGAAATGATTCTGCACTTTATTCCAAGAGGCATTGCTGTTTTCAGTGGTAATAATTCATTCCTTATGTAAAGACACTTTGGGAGGTATTTTTTTTTTTTTTTTTTTTTTTTCCCATCATCTATTCTTACAACAAGCATATTTTCCTTTCAAAGCTGGCTACCCCAAGCAGGGGATGATGATTGCTGGCTTCACAGATGGACTTTGTATAGTCTGACACATGTCTCTTGGCATCTGTGGTCACAGCATGTCCTAGTGCTGGCAGTAAGATACAATGCAAAGCAGCTGACTGTTGGCGCAGTAAATGAAGAACTTTATGTTTTCCACACTGGTTCTCCTCAGACAATGCTGTAGGCTAAAGGAAATGTAAAAGCCAAGCAGGGAACTTGTATTCAGAATACAATTATTTTTAATAGTGTCCTGCATAGCAATATAAGAAAGAAAACGGAAGCTGTGATGCCAAGTTTCCTAGGCTATTTAGATGCATAAAGACACAGAAGTGCTGCCTAGGGAGCTTTTCTAGAGTATGTGTCTATCTGAACCACGCTACCACTGCAATTCTGACACACATTCTGCCTTAAGTTTTGTTTACCTTGATTGGATTGAGAATTGAAGCTGCTTTAATTTGCAGAAAAATGTGACTTTTGGTGAAATAACAGCTAAAGAAAATAGTCTTATTAATGTGCTGAAGGAAAGGACAAATGGTACTTAGCTACATGGAGAAAGGACTGGCAACACAGTTTCAGCCCAGACACTGAATGTTTTGAAATCTAAGAAGCTCAACATGTCAGGGTTTTGGGAACCAAACAGCCTTTCTTATACCCTTCTCATAAAATCCTTGCCCCATAAAGAAAAGTCTCTCTCTCAATGCCAAAACCAACTCCCCAGTGTCTGTTAAAATTAATAACAGGATTGCTGCTGTTATCATTGATCACTTCAGCTTCTGGAAACATGGGAACAGACGATTGGTACCAATTTCCTTTAACCAGACGCTGCTTCAGAAGTGGGGTGAGGGGCCAGCCTCTCCTTTGTCCACCTCCAGTGCTATGAACTTGTGCTTCTGCAAGAGCAGAAGCATCCTGAAGGGATTTAGCAGGCATCAGAGATTTGAGGAAACAGAGAACTAGAGCAGATCACATGAGAGGCAAACCTGAACGGATTGAACTGCCCAGTGTGACCCTGTGACTTGCCAGATACTGTACAGGCCAATCAATGCTACTGAGCCAGAAGACACATGATTTGGAAAGCTGTTTCCCTGTTAACAAAAATCATTAAAATAGTTGCTATTTTCAGCCTGCAGTGCCATTATTTTTGCAAGTCCATGAGAAAAGACTGGGCCATCTTGTGCTCTTAAAAGCTGTAAGGTAGCTGAAGTGGAGTTGTGGGCTTAAACAAGTATAAACGAGAAGAAAATGTATCTGACTGATTGTGGGATTTTCTGAGACAGCTACTCATTTTACATGCAGTAGGAAAAATAAACAGATGTTGAAGTAAATAGAAGAGATGCAATGCGAGAAGTCTCAAAGGATGCTGAAAGCAATATTCAGACATGATATGGAGGAATTGCTTAGCAAGAAAACCCACTGCCAGGGCCTAAATAAACCTCAGTAGAAGACCCTAAAAATTTTAATGAATTCTCAAACAAATAACCGCGCCAAAGGAGCCTTCTGCTTTCCAGTCCCCTGAGCAGACATCAACAGATAGTCCTCTTCCCCCTTCCAGCTGCAGAGAGACCAACATCTTCCAGCTGGAATAATGAGTCTTGTGATAAGGAAGCACTTTTGCTTCATATAGCAGCAGCTTGCTCCCTCTCTGCCCTCACTTTGCTGCAACCAGCACTGACAGGCCTTGCTCTCACCTTGCAGGCTCCCCTTACAGAGACAAGATCACCATTGCCATCCTCCAGCTCCAGGAGGAGGGAAAGCTGCACATGATGAAGGAAAAGTGGTGGCGAGGCAATGGCTGCCCCGAGGAGGACAGCAAAGAAGCCAGCGCTCTCGGGGTGGAAAATATTGGGGGCATCTTCATAGTGCTTGCTGCAGGGCTTGTTCTTTCAGTGTTTGTAGCCATTGGTGAATTTGTATATAAATCAAGGAAAAACAGCGATATTGAGCAGGTGAGTCATCTGTGTCTAGATTGCATATGTTTCTGGGAGGCTGAAGTTTGTGGATGTGGAGGTGACTGCATTATAAGTCTCTGCTGGAGTGCAGATTTTGTATTGCTGAACTCTCACCGTGCATTTCTGGAACTGAAGACAAATAATTTATTAATAAGAACAGAGAAGTACCTCACCCACAGTCCAATTAGTGCTGTTTAGTATGGCAGTGCAGAACAAGAGCAATTAATTTTGCAAACACTTTCTGCTTTACCTTTAAGACTTCAAGTATAAATTACATTGGAAAGGAGTAAAGCACAACTCAATTTTATTTTTTATGTATAGCATTAGCATAAGCTCTTTGAGTAACAACAGGAATATACTTCCAAATCCCCAAGGATAATATTCCTCTTGCTGTAGAAGGCATTTTGGTCACAGCCAGGGGTTTACACACTGTGCTGAAGCATGCACTTCAAAGCAGGGAGGCCTACTGAAAGGTGATGGATGCCACAGTAAAGTAGGATTATGGAGCCAAAGAAATCCTGGTTATAGCTCCACTGAAGTGTAATGAGTAATGTAAAAGGGCAGAGGAAAAACAAAGGTAAAGCTATACATAAATCATTCCTTGAGTATTACAGCAGTTTGTGAAATAGAATTAATCATTAAATTAGAGTGTAAACATCCATTTACCAAACCACCAGCAGCTGTAAAAGAAACAAGGCACAAGCAGCAACTCAGAGTATATTCATGAAGTTGTCTGACAGCACTCTTACTCTGCTTGCCTTCTCTTGTGATGGTTTTGTCCTGGAGGTGTCCTAGACTCTGGTGTGGCCCTGTTTGGCCCATTTTCTGTGGCTGCTCTCATCCTGTTTTCTTCAACAGGGCTTACCATAGGGCCAAGGGTCACTGGCAGGATAGGGCCCTTGAGGCATTCAGGGCAGGATAGATGGCCCTTGAGGCATTCACCAAGAGAGGTGTTCATATCACCTGACTTCAGGTTTCTAGACACAAGGCATCTAATTCTAAGCAAGCTGATTAAGCTCAATTTGCACTTTTAGATGGGAAAAGCAGAAGCTTCTGCTTTTCAGCAGCAGCTGTCCATCCTCTTCATTCAAGGTGTAGCCCTGGAAAGATGATGACATAAATGCCAGAAATTACTATCAAGAAAAATAACCTTAATGAAGGCAGCAGAAGTAAGTGGGAGGAGGAGAACATATTAAACTAGGTCTCAGAGGTGCTGTTTGCGCTGCGTACAGTAATGGTGCTGGGACATGAGAGAGGTTGACACCTTAAGTAAAAACAAGCAGCCAGGCCTGAGGGCCTCAAGAGGACAATGTCTCATTTTGGATAGGATAAATCACCTGCATCTTCTTGCTGCCAGAAGGGGGTCACCATAAGCCAAGGCAATGCACCTGCTGTTCAGACAGATGAGAGGAAGTGAACTGAATCCTATCGTGCATCTTCATTTTCCAAATGGCACTTGGTGTTATTTTGTGTTCATGATGCCAAATGTCAATGTCAATGGAGCTGGCCCTCATGGTATCCTGCAGGATAGGGCAGCTCCCAACCATGGAGAGATCTCCACGTGTGTCTGAGCAAGCCCTTATTAAAGGCAATGACATTGTCTCTGAACAGTAGATGCATCTCATGTTGAAGCAATTTTGTAGGCCATATTAATCAAAATGTCCCTGTTCTGGAAAAAGTTAGAGAAAAAGGATGAATGCATTTTACACGCATTGCAGCTTTACAGTTTGTACTTTAACCCTATAAAACAGTTTTAGCACAAAATGCATAAAGAATGTATTGATATTTGTTTTAGTAATGTCTCAGGAGATCTTTTGATAAATACATTTTGAAGAGCAGTTGCAGCTACCCTAAATGTTTATTATAAATGCTAAAATGGTGCAGAAAATCCTGGAAACTCTTCAGGAGTCTGGGAAAAACAATGTGTTCCTGCAGTTATAATTAAAGTAGACCTAAAGCTTTATGTCATGAGGGAGTGTTAACTTACTAAGCAATAATGTTGGTTGAATAACATAGTATTCAGGGATACATGCATGCATATACACGTACCATTTCTGAAACTGTCCTTCTGTTTTGCAGCAATATGTTGCTTATTATAGGCAGTCTCTTCATAATTAAAATCTTTAAGTGGGTTACTATGGCAACATCATACTTCCTCTCCAGAAGTAATTTTACAGAAAGTAGAATACCAGAGATTCCAGAGTTTCTTTCTGATTTATCTTAGTTAGTTTTATTTTTATTCTGTTGAAATCAGCTTAGATGGAAAAATGCTATATAGTGTATATTGTCACTAAGCTAATCCAAAGCATGAGTTATACACAATCTGTGACTTTTCCATAATTAGTATCGCTTGATTTGAATAACTTTTAAATCTCATTCTCATGTTTGTTTTTAATTTTAGTTCTTCAATTTATTTATTTTCTCCATTTTTCTTCTCTTGCATGCAAGGCCTTTTGTTTCTTTTATGGACTACAATGTAAGCAAACCCATCCGTCCAATTCCACCTCTGGCACCACCTTATCTACGGAGTTAGACTGTGGCAAGTTAATCCGAGAGGAGCGAGGGATTCGAACACAGCCCTCAATTCACACTGTGTAGTCAGGAAGGAAAAGGTGTGTCTGATGGAAAGCATTAAACTTAAACAGTGCACATAATGGCAAAGGTTGTACTCACCAGCAACACACAGTAAAGACTTCAAAGTGCCTCTTGCTTCAGCAGGAGATAAGCTTATCTAATGCAAATTGGCAAGGTCCTGGAAATTTGGGCAGTTTAAATGCATATCACAGGAAATAATTATACCTATAGTGAAGACTGAGTGCAATAGGCTGCAGTAGATTTTAAGAACTATTGCAGTCTTTATGTACAATTGTCATCATTTCATTTCATGGGGTAATTCTCCTTTTTCAGGTAAGAAAAATTATTTGCCCCCTTTACATCTTCTACCAAACCTGAATAAACCAATGGCACTCTCATTACTAAAAGCACGAAGTAGCATTTTGCTTGGTCTCTGCTGAAGCATTCAGCAAGTGGGCCAAGCAGTTCTTTATAAAACTCAGAAAATAGCCTGCAGGGCTCCATTAACTTTCTGAACCCCCGTTACAAGCAGACAGAGATTTTTAGCTGGCATATCTTATTCCCAGTGTCAATATTTAATGAATTTTAATTCACCCATTTAAAATTCATTAGCCAAAGCCTCCAAGTAACTATCATAGCACAAAATCATATCTATCAGTTAAATTTTATGCCATGTAACCATTAACATTTACGAACATATTCAACAAAAGCACCCTCGGGCACTCCCAGTATATACCTTTCACAGAATAACTGTACTGACAGGGCTTGAGCAAGTCATGATATTCACTATTATAAGGCTTTATAACATACAAAACTCTTTTACACCAAAATCAGGATCTCAATTTATATCAAACAGCAAAGCCTTGGCATTGTTTTGCATATTTCAATACACAGGGAAACTTCTGTGTAGGAGGTTGGTGCTGGATGCTTTGTGTATCCTGGAATGACACCAGTTTGATTTTCTCTACTCCTCAATAGTCTGGGAACTGCCAGGGCTGGAGACAATAGAGTGGATCTGTTCTTGTCACTGGAAAACATGTGACAAAATTTGAGATACACCAAATATGGAGAAATTACATTTTGTAGGACGTCATGAGCTGTGGCAAACAATTATGTTTTGAAAACTCGATTACCTTATATCTATGTTTCATTATATCCCAGCTATCCATCAGCTACACCAGTCCATTTCCCACCCCTCACACCTACTTGATATTTTCTTACCCGCTGCATTTCATCCTCATCAAACAAGTTAATGATCTGTTTTATTGAGGGGCCATTTCTGAACTCTACTGCAATTAGAAAACTTATTCAAGTGGGTGCTTTCCCACTCAGTTACCAAAGTGCTGCAGCCCATGCTCTGCTCTCCTTTTGAATTGTTTCTCTTACATCAGGCTGCTGAGAAAAGCTGGTGCATACAGTGACCCGTGTTTTCCTTCTATTCATGTTATGATTTTTGATCAGAATTATTTATGCTGGCAATAGGCTTAAGTACTTTTGTGGTGAAAAGATACTGCTCACGGCTCAGCTGTACCAACTCTTTGCCATTCATCATCCACGTATGAGTGTTCATGCTTCACTCCAGATGCCACAAGAGATTGTCTTTCTCAAAATTGTGTTTGAACTTGTTTGAATAGCACCTTGAAAGTTCTAGTTCTTCACATAATGAACCTTTTTACCAGAAAAGACCTGAATTAGATCTTCTGTATCCCTGCTTTAAGAATGCACTTTTGTTTGCAGTTCCCCAGTAAAAGAGACTTAAAACTAATTACATTCAGCTTCTCTCAGCTCTCAGAAGAGAAGGAAAATTCCTAATGTGTTTATCTCCATCACTACTCTGCACAAGAAATCCTTGTTGCAGTTTCAACCAGTTTTCTAATCTCTTTTTAGATTAATGGGGAGTGCATAAATTTTCTGCCACTTTTTGGGTAAGCATTTTCACACCAGTCAAGAAAAGTCACATTGTTAGTAACAGTAATAGCTTTCCCATGTCTAGCTGTCCCCACAGACAAACTCATAGGCTTTGGCTTGCCTGTGGGAATTGCAAAGCACACCCTTCTTTTCCCTAATAGAGCTTCATACCTAGCTACAAATAGAGTTATTAAAAAGAGTTCCTCCTCAGCAGCTATGCCAGTGGCTGAGGCACTGAAGAGCCAGCATTCCACTCAAGCACTAACAAATCCATGCTTGTAAAGACAGTTTTTGCAAGGTTTGTCATGGCTCCAGGAAAAAGCAGGTGCCCTCAGGGTAACAGTGAGGCTTGAAGAAGACACAGCATCTCCCACGTAGTGCATGGCACATAAGAGGTACTCCTGCACAGACATAGTAAGCTTCAAGAAGAATTGCTAAAGCAATCAAAGATTCTCCACTTATCGGCACTCTAAACTTCTGTGACTACTCTACTTTGAAAAATATACTCTGTTCAAGAAATACAGATGATCACCATTGCATCTTCCAAACTTGCAACCTTGCAGCTGGATCCAGTAGCTAATAATTAAACTGAATCCCTTCTCAGGTGTTTGTTAGTGTGAGGACTTTGTTATGCAATCAGCACAGAGCAAACAGCTCTGCCTGTGATGGATGAGCCACAAAAGACTCCATCAGTTCTGGCCCTATTGTACCAGTAAAGCATAACTAGAACTACCTGGAGAGAAAAATGTCTATAAACATACCCTCTTGCCAGTTTCTATTAATTTTTGTTTTGCTGTTGTTGCAAAATATTTGCTGCTCCCATAATATGAAATTAAGAAATGTTTGCAAAAACAAAACAAAAAAAAATTACATCTGATTTGAGACACAGAAGCCACTTACCATGGCTGTGAATTCTCTAGTCCCAAGACATTGCAAGTTGATTTTGCTGCGGTCACTGTTCCTACCCTTATTTAGTGGCAGTTTCTGCTGTCACCAAGCGGTCTGCAGCCCTGTTAAACAAGACTGAAAGGGGAAGGAGGGAGAAAGGACAAAACAAGAGAAGAATGAGAAGAACAAAGGCAACATGACCACCATTTGTGAGAGCCAGGATGAAGCTGGATCAACAACATGGTCCTACACCATGGAACTAATCCAAGCACAGTGATATGCCTCCCCCAGCTAAATTTGCTTTTCCTCAAAGTACTGCCATGATATTGTGAGTTTGTGCTGCCTCTCACAGCTCAAAGACTTGAAGTTTCACAACTTTAGCTCTTCAGAAACAAAGGAGGAAGAGAAGAGTGAGAAGGAAGAAATCCGCTATCTCAGTGAGGATCTTGCAAAATAAAATTTTTTTGAGAAGTTGTCAGCTCTCCAAATTCCCCTTCTTCAGTGAACATTAGTTCGAGCCCCTCCATTTTCAGGCCGTAAGTCCACATCCAAACACAAGTGTGGCCCTCTGTGCCTTTACTGAGAAGGTCAACTTGTGTTTAGATGGTTTGGAAGACCAGCAAGTAGCTTTACTGGTTTTCATTCTTGTAAGCAGGAAGCAGAGGGGCAGTTTATATAACTGAGGAAGAGTTAAAATAGTCCATGGATTATTGCCATACTGTTTTGACAATCACTGTTCAATAGACTCTGACAGTTTAAAAGACTTAATTCAGTGATATTCTCATGCAATTAGCCATCAGTGACAGAATACTCAAAGAGATTCTTAATGTGCTGCAACAGCAGTTTACTCACTAGGAGAAACTATTTTGGATACATTTCCTTTGGTGCACTAGGCACAAGCACATCATATTGCTTTCAACAGAAGACATATGTCAATGTCCCAGATATGAGTCCTTCACAGTGGTGAGGGCAATGCAGAAGAAAAATCCTGATTTCTACACTTCCTCCTCTGTGCCTGAGTTCATCAACTGTCCTTCCAGAATAAAATCTGGCCCACATCCTTCATGGTTCAAAGTTCTCCAGTACAGTGCACTTGGTGTTGGCTTTTTTTGTTGTTTGTTTTTCCAAGGTGTTAATAAAATGCAATTAAAAACTCTTATCCCCAGTGGTAGCTCAGTAGCATGAGCAGCAGATCAATAAAGCCTGATTATATTTTTTTTTTCAGTCTTGTTTCCACTTTATGTTATTTTTTTAAATTCTGAATATGTATATCCTAAAGCTTAACACAGTCTTCTGCATGGAAGTGTAAGGAAGGATTTGTGTGCTTCATGACCAAGCTTTATAACCTGTTGAAATGACACAAGGGCAAAGAAGAAGAGTCTCACATCACAAAGAGACAGAAATCTATTCTGTTTTTAGAGGCTGACATTTCCTCTTATCCTCATATGCCATGTCCTGCCACATTTTGACACTGCTAGAATGAGAAGCAGTAACCAAGAGCAAAATGTGCAACTTATTATTGTGTTGTTAAATGTACTGTCCTGTGCCTACTGCTCTCATTCTGGGTGAGACCTCAAAAGTGGGCTCGACAGAGGGTAAAAAAAATCTTTTTAAAGAAACCCTTTCAGTCTGGCTATCCAAATATAAGAACAAAAGAACACTATATCACCCTTTTATATAGAATTTTAATGTTTCCATCCCCACTTTAAAGACTACCATAATTATGCTGCAGACATGGTGATATTCAAAGGGCCATCTTGGGTAACCCCACTGAATGTGTTCTTGTCTGTGATTTCCACAGCATTCTGGCTGAGCTTGTACTCTGTAACACAATTTTCTACTGCTTGAAAAGTGCAGGGCAATTCCAGTCTTCAGTTCAGTTGCCTAACTTCATGAACAAACTTGGAGATAAATCAGAGTTTTGAGCTATGCTTCCTGGGGCTCAAAAGAACATTGACATGTAACTAACCTCCTGAATGATTAACCAAACCCTGAAAGTTCATAGTATCATCACATTCTCTGTTAGACCATTTGAAATTGTATGAAGGCAGAGGGAAAGAGAAAGTCCTGTGTCTCCCAGGTTCTTAATGCTCTTTGCCACCTCCAGATGTTTTTCTCAAATGTGGTAGGATCTCAGAAAATGGAATATGCACAAAATTTCATAGTTATATCCACAATCATTAAAATACTTTTGAAGGACCAGTCCAGAGTCTAAAATCTACATTTGATCTTTCAGATTTGAAGTGGTCTGCTTCTATACTTCACCGATCACTTTACAGAAAAGGTCATCAAGAACAGTAATGTTTTCATATTTCATATTAGATGTAACTGCTACTGATGAACAATTACACAATTATTTCTTAGATAAGACCTAAGCATCAAAGCCATTCCTAAGAATACCTTGAAGTCTTTCTGATAATATTTGTTTTAAAATGCAAAACACAGTTTAAAGTGGAACCAGTTAGGCACTTCACAAATCATGTAGTCAGATATAAAGATCCTCACATTCTTAATGTCAGCAATATCTTTTAAATTTCTATCTGCAGATGTAAAATGATCTTCATGGGACTATTTCATTGATATGAAATTGAAAGGCATTATGGTAACTGCATAGTCTGAATAATGTGAATCAGATTCGACAATTAAAATACAAGCCTATTAAGAAGGCAGTAAAATGTACTATTTCATCCACAGAAATCATCCCTCTATGCATATTGCAGAGACCAATGTCTATTATTAATATGCACTCAATATATAGTTTATTAAGAACAGCAGGGAAAATAAATAAAAGGAAATCTGATCAGTCCTATGGGTTGTTAATATAATCCTTTGCCTATTTACTGTGGAGTTTTGGAATCAGTTTGTAATTTAGTTTCTGAAAGCTCAAATAAAACCAAGGTAGTAGAGAAAGAATCCATCCTAACTCAGCCACTTAGAGCATATTTTATTATTAGTTTTGATATAAGTAGTGCTACTCTCTAAAAAAAGCCCAAAGCAATACAGAAATAATGTCTGTATTAGGATGATTCCTGTTTCACCCATTACATCTAGAGGGCATGAGGCTGTAGGAGGAACCTGTTGACTTTAATGCCAGTAATTCTGGAATTCCTATATTATATTGTCAATGGGATATTTAAATGATAATTTCACCATCAAATTCCTGGTTATTACCAGAAAGTAATTAAAAAAATATATTTAAAAAATGCAGTACACTGCCCTAACCTGTGTCTATTACATTTTGGGGCTGGCATGAATAAATAGTAGTTTAATTTATGTATCCTTGAGAATTTTAGATGAACAAGAATTAAACATCTCAAAGAAAGAGCATATCAAACAGTAGACTGGATATACAATGGGATCTTAGTCTGAGTGCAGCCCATCTCACAAATGGCCATGATGATATATGCAAGATCATACACATTTTAAAATACACCCACACTCTGATGCTCTGATGTTTTGAGCTCATTTGCAGAACCAGAGTTACACAGATTGTTGGGAGCGTTTACACTGCAGAGGAAGATGCACAGTGTGTGGTATTCAGTCCTCTGGGATTCCTTTCCTACCTCAAACAAAATATTTAACCTTGATCTAGATTACTCTCATATTCTGATGAATTTGAAAACATCCCTCTAGAATATCTGGCTACTAGGAAAGCTTGGATTTTCTACTTTTGAATAATGCATCTGTTTTTGCTTTTTTTTAGCCCTATAAAATTGAGGTCACTATTGGACTATTACTGGTTAAGAACTGAACACTGCTTACATTGCATAGGTAACACTCTGGAAGAGAATTCATATCTGATACAGAGAACCATATCTGTGTGCTGTTGCTGTCATTTTACAAGAACTGCAGTTTTAACCAGTTGATTTAAAGTTGGTCAATTCTACAGTTCTGTGAGGGTTTGGTAGGAAGGATTTATTCACCTTAATGAAGGTAAGGTGGTTAAAGCTTTGTTTCACATTGCTGCCATAATTTCATTTTATATATAAATAATCTATTTATATATATTTGCATGGAACATTTTTTTTTGCATTGTTAGAAGCTTCCACTTAAAGCCTCCTTGTGGCTTTTTGTGCTACATGTAATTATTCCAGCTGTAGATTTTAAAAGATGTCTCGACTTACAAAAAATGTCTTTGTTAATGTTGTGTTGGTGGGAAGGGAAAGATTTGTGCTTTCTTTCTAAACTGTTCAGCTACCTTATTCATGTGGTAATTTTCTCCTTTTTTCAACACACAATATTTGAAAAAGATTCTTTCTAAAGAAAGAAAAGAATTGAGGACTGTGATGTATTTTAGAAATGTTTTAATTTCATGAGGGAAAATTAACTAAACCACAGTGAAATGTTCAAAACTGTTGTGGTTTGCTTTCTCTAGCATTCCCAGGTTTTTTTTGTGGTTAAAGTACACGTGACTTAGGAAATAATGTTTTCCTTTTTTTTTTTTCTTTTTTTTTTTTTCTTTTGAGGCCAGGAGGAAACTTATCTACTGAAAAAGAGTAAGTTTTATGATAGGAAGCCATCAAAACATAACAAATGCACCTGAGTAGAATTTCAGAAACATTCCTAATCAGATGTTGTTAAGCCACAGTTAATTTAAATTCAGTGGAAACTAAGTCAGGCAAAAAAATCCCCATGAATTACACCGACTCACCTATTATAGTTTAAGGGTTTATTCAAAGCTGTCAGAACTCAGCAGAGAAGCTTTCCAAGCCTGCCAGCTAGAGTTCAAGTCATTACTTCTAAAAACTGCCATTTGTGCAAAGGGTGTGGTCTAATTTTGCCTCCAATGTGAAGAGTTTAATGCCATTTCTGTCTTCTACCAGTGTCTTTCTTTCAATGCAATAATGGAGGAGCTTGGAATTTCACTCAAACATCAGAAGAAGTTAAAGAAAAGGTCAAAAACGAAGGGGAAATCTTCATTCACAAGTATCCTTACTTGTCACCAGAGGCGGACACTGAGGAAGGAAACCATAGCGTGAGCAAGAGAGACCCTTTTGAGGAAATATCAGGAACAACAACAACAAAATAAAACCCCAACAAAACAAAAACATTGCTGCCTACAAGTTGGCTGTGGCAGGATTTCTGAAATACAGACATTTACCTTGTTCTTCAGAAATTCTCTGTGGTTTCTTTTTTTTTAACCTAGAGGTACAACAGTTTAAATGCTCACATAGACTGATGTACTACTAACCATCTGGGAAGTGTCTCACTATTTCTTTTGAGATGGATTTGTATGCTCACCTGTTTTGCATCTCTCTTCCCCTCCCTGTGCATCACTGTATGTGCTTTCTAAATAAATAAATAAATAAGAGACAGGGTTCTTTTTACCAATAATCTGGGAGTGGAAATTTCTTTTTGTTTTTGAAGAAATAATTGCAGTACTGTTGAAATCAGCTGTTTAAAAAAGAGGACCCAGAAAACCAAAGTAAAAATTCAGACAATTAACCCATAAATTATGACAACTAACTCAAACAATACAAAAATACTTTAAATATAAAGGTATCCATCAGTGAGCTATATTTACTTCCTCTGATACTGTAAGGAACACTCTTCAGGTTCTTTTCTATGGGAAATGTGTTTTTCCTTATCTTTTCTCTTTTAAATTTCTTTTTAAATATGTTTATTAGGTAATGCCATGGCTCCAGATGCTAGATGTTCAAAAAGAAAAGCCAAAATCATGAAAGAAATATTCAGTGAAGAGGGGAAGACAATACTGACACCGTCACAGTGCTGTATCCTCTAGCTCCTGATACTTATAAAGCAATTCTTGACTTCAAAATGAAAATCTCTTAGAAATTAGAGCCAAGAATATTCAACTGAAAACAAATATTGACCACAAAGATAACAACATCTGACAGGAGTACAGCCAATGTTTTAGAACTGAAACCTTTGGAAATGGTTGTGGAGACCAGAAAAAGATTTTAACAGTGAAGGAGAAATTAAGTGTCTTTTGTGAAGAAACTTCTTTTTTAAAAAAGTGATGCATTATAGCAGCAGATCTCTACCACCCCTCTCCCCCAAAAAATGTTCCTTTATATTTCAGTGAGGTGAAGCACAATTATATTTATTGCTGTGTTGTGTCTGTGATTAATTGTGTTGTTCCTGGGGTTTTCATTTGTGCTAGCTGGTTTGCTCTGAGGATGCCTGCAAAAGGAAATTGGGGAAACGCAAGCACATCCACACCCCAAGGGAGGAGGGTGGGGGTAGGAGATGTGTGCCTCTGGTGCCCAGCACTTGCCCTGTACCCCAGCTTTCCCACACTCCAGGTTCTGTGCATAGTCCTGGTGTGTCCAGGGCTATCCCACCACTATGACTACCTGTAATCCAAAGGCAAGACTGGAACACTTGAACCAGAGAACTGGAGCCACCAATCGCTTTTTTGTGCAGCACATGGAGCCGGGAAAGCCCAAGAGATACCAAGAGTATTTGCTTCAGGTTGTGGCAAGTTTTGTTGCCCTGGTACTACAGCAAAGTATTGTTTTATTGTCTTTCTTATAATCCCCCAGGAAACTTTCTGCTTACCATTGATTAGCTTTGCCTTGTATCCAGGGCTATTTCCTTTGCAAAAGGAGAAACTACTGTGAAAAACGCTGAGTGGAGAAATCTCTCCTCCACCTTCACCTCACACCACCATTCCTTGCAGCCCCCCAGCAGCTTTCATGCTGTGCTGCATGGCAAGGTCAATCTGAAGAGAATGGTACTGCTTACAAAAGCTCAGATCAGAAGTGATATATTTTGTTATTATCACAGGCTAGAAGACAACTCTGTTCCTTTAGCCTTTCTGCAGGGGTCAAGTTTCCTAAAGCTCTTGCCACCACTTTTTCAATACCACCACTTTCCCTAAGACTTTCTGTATCTTTCTCATCACTTTCTCATAAGCCCATATCTTTCTCAGAAAGTGATGCCCCAAACCAGATCTGCTTTTCCACCTGTGTTGAACCAGGCAGAAAAATCACTTCTTGTGTCTTTAAGGACATACTACTGCTCCCACATGTCATGAAAAGGTCTCCTTGCCTGAGGTTGGTGAGCTGGGTGGCTCCTCCATTATATAGGCTATGACCAGTCCAGCCTGAGTTTGGGACCATGGCCATTTGGTATTGAACATTTCTGTGACGGTTTGTTTTTTTTTCACCCGACTGTTTTACCATTTTGTCAAGATCAGTTTGTTCCCAGACATGCTTGTTGCCTGGACCTCCCTGGCAATACCACAAATTTAGCATACTTACTCACTAAAAAAACATCCATAAAGGAGATCCAGTTAGTGGAAGGACTCCTGTAAGTCTCTTCCACTCCAAGTTTGAAGTGAAGCTCTGAGAGCTAAAGGACAGTTAACAGTACTTTTGGTTACCATACAGTATATGTCATCTGACCTAGTGCCCTGTTTGTTTATGAAAATGTCATGCAGGACAGGGTCAAAGGCTTATTAAGGACCTCTTCTCTTACCCACAGGGCTCATTAGGCTGTAAAAGAAGAAAATTAATCATGCTAACAAGACCTGGTTTTGACAGATTCATATGAACTCTTATTCATTTTCTACCAATTACTTGAAAAATAGTTACTTTATGCAAGTGTTTACTAGGCAACTGGAGTTAAGCTGACTGACCCCAGACTCTCTAGATTTTCCTTTTACTTCCTTTGAAGACAGAAAGTATTATTGCTCCTCTCCAGTATTCCTTCTGTACTGCATGTATCCTTCATGAGTTTCTCTCAGGAGATCCGGAGCAGTCATGGTCTTGGAAAGGAAGAAGAATCTTATTTAAAGGGATTACAGTAGGAAGCTCTACAGTGAGACACTGGACTGATTAGGAATAATTAAGAAAAAAACTCCTTGGCCTTGAGAGCTCATAGCAGATATTATAATAAACTTCTTTTGTAGTTCCAAAGGCAGTTGCATTTAATTACATCACCACCAGGTTACAAACAGGCCATTCAGATCACCAGCAACATTCTAATACCATGCCTAAAAAGCGGGTTATTGTTTTTCAGTTACATAGTTTTAACACTCCACCACCCACACTTTCATCTAAGACACTTTTAAGAGTAGGCTCAAAGTTATAAAAGATTAAATATTTAGGTTTGTTGTTTGTTTGTGGTTTTTTGGTTTGTTTAAGGAGAACTCTTCTGTGGATTAGACCTTGAGGTTAGAGGATTCCAGGTTCTAAAAGACCTTTGTCTGGTTGCTTTTTACCTTTCAACTTTCCCATCATTATTAGTAGCATAACACTTAGAGAAAGATTCTGGGGGAAAAAAAATTACGCTCTCTTCGCTGTCTGGGAAGAAATATGTGACAGTGGGGAAACAATAAATAAAGGATATTTGGTTCTTCTTTTATTTCCTTTTTTTTTTTTTTTCCTCCATTTTAGTAGCTTGCAAGAGCCACAGTATATCAGAAAGTTTCCGCAAACTCAGATGGCAGCTTAACTGTCTGTACGTGCTGCAAAGGAGCAAACTGACCTGCTATGATTTTTATGAAGCAACACACCATGATGTGTGGCCTTGCCTTTCCCTTTCACCTTCAAGAATTTGGTAACAGGTTATAAAATCCCCCACAATATAAATTTTCCCTAACGACTGGGTGGATTTGAGATGCTACCTACCCCATGAAACGTGGGTTCCTTAAAACATCCAAGCAGCCAAAGAGCAGTATCCTGAGCCATTGCTCTGCCCTGACATTTTTAGTGACTCAGAAACAAGCTACTCTTACAGCCTGACCTGCTACCCCAGGCAACCCACTATCTACATATGTATAAAATCAAGAGTACAGCACTGTTTTGGTGGCCTATGGCTCTCACGTTGATTGGCTGCCTTTTAAGAAACTACAGAAAGGATTAATAGGTGACTATGAAGGAGATCAAAGGACACTTGCTCACAGCGCTTGCTCCAGACTCAGGCCCCTGTTGACCCTCTGCCCTGAAGGAGACATATTCCAGGTGTCCCCCATACCCCCAGCACTGGCCATGCTAGGAGAACCAACACACCTTGATTCAACAGAATGTTTTATATTTTGGCTAAAATTGTAGCTGAGGAAAATGCTTACAGATGCATTTAAAGCCCACTGGTATTTAAGGATTCAGGCAAGTGCTGCCCTGATTCAGACCTATGATCTCTTCTGCCTTCCTCCAGACATGCTTAGGTCACTGGTTAGGTTGGTCCTACACTGCTTGGACAGGTCTCAGCTCCACACATCCCTGCATGTATAGTCCACTGTATTTTATATTCACAGCCACGCTACTCTTCATATTTTCTGTACGTAGGCATGCTTAAAGCAAATCCTTTCCTAAAGCACCTACCCTCCTGCAAAGTAAGCTGTGCTACTTTTTCCTGAGCTTCAGATGCTACTTGTAAATTCACTCCATGACTGAGGAAGCTACTTTGTCTTGAGGGAGTAGGGATAACCACAGGACAATCTTACATATCGACATAGCAGCAGATCTGATTACTGTGACCTTTTCATTGTATCCCAGCAAATATTATTTGCCTGCCTTTTTCCTGCATGGCAGCATGTGGTAACAGGGAAGCCTGATTAGGGAAAGCAAATGTCCTCATTAGATCTCTATCTTGGCAGCAGCAGGCATGCATCCTTACTGTTTATAAAAGAGAAATACAATATTGATGGGTTCTGTTGAACAGCTTTACTGTGTTTAATTCCAGAAATGGCCTTGTTTCAGTGACGGGTGATCTTTCCCATACAGCTACCCAACATGAGTCTGTGGGCTACATAAGGATTATTTGACATCCCTTAACTTTCTTGGGGGAGTGGGAAGCCAGGCTCAGTGGAAAAGAAGGAATATGGGAAACAGATAAGTGATGGTTTAAGCTGTGTGTTCAGGGCCCAGCCCATCAGTTTGGGTGATAAGCTACTGCAGAACAAATGAGGATTAGCTTACTACCTTTGGGGGCCTTTTTCACAGGGCTGCATCTCATGGGTCTGCTGTGAACCACTAATCCCATGGGCTATATATTGACCATTGAGCTTGTTCCTTAATTACTCTCTGTCAAGCTTGTAGGAGTCAGGATTTCTCAGTGGTCAGAGCTGCCACCATTTAGAGATACATCACTTACAGCTGTCAAATGCCTGAAAATTTATTTTCGCCCCAATGATTGATAAAGATATATATGTTTTTGCCCGCCAATGAATTCTGACTCGAGTCACACTCCTGTTCACCACTCGTCACCTCCCTCTAATCCAAACTCTGTTATCATTAGCCTGCAATCAGTATTAAGACATGAAGCTCTCCCTTGCATTTCTAGATTTTTATAACAGTTGCACAGCCCAGGAGATGAGACCTGTAGTCAGGCAACTTATTTATAGTGCATATGTATGGCCCAGACTTTAAACATAAAGGGGAGATTAGATATGTTTTCTAGAAGGTGGACTCCCATGAAGCCTGCAGATCTCCCCTCTCTTAGCACTGCACAGGGCAGAAGCACTCCAAGGAGATGATGCCCAAACACCTTATCTATTTGGGATGCATTTGTGGAAATTCATCGGCAAACCAGATTTATACAAAGGGCAGCTGAAAAGTAAGTGACTGATGTCCTTTCTGGTTTCTCCCTTATGAGCCCTCTGAGGGAGCAGCAACACATTCATCCCCAGGTAAGTGTGTCCAGCTTCCTAAATCTCTCCTCCCCTAGAATGCTGTGATGTTGAGATCTGGGGAAAGCTATATGTCCGCAATTCACTTTTCCTTTTCCAAACAATCCCCCAACTCCTTTCTTCCTAGGAGGGAGGAGAGAGCTGGCCTTGCTCAGAGGGATACCCCAAGAGCTTCTTAGCCTGCACCCATCCTGCTTGAGTGCACAGTGTGACTCCACCACCATCACCACCACCACAAGGTAGATCTTACCTGGCTTTGCACTGCTAGAGGTGCCTGTTGTAGCCCCTTGTGTGTCCTACCAATCAGACCATCAGAAAGCAAGTGTCACCCTTGGGGACGGTATGAGTGCCAGCTGTCCAAGGGGTGCTCCTAGGGGCTCTGGGGAAGGGCTGAGCCCATGGGCACAGGGGAATCATTGCCTGGACTCTCTGGGCAGGTCTCCCTCCCTCCTTCATCCCTCTGACAGAGCAGAGCATCCATTCCTCTCTCCATGGAGGTCTGCGTTTCCTCAGACTACAAACTGCACTGATGAACAGGGGGCAAAATTCAACAGAGAGGGACAAGGCTTGGTCTGACTGTGGCAGTCTCTCGTATTTTAGACCAATGCAGTGACAAAAGCAGCAGGGACACAACACCTGGGCAAGCAAAGGAGGGGGGGCAAGCTGCCATGACAGTCCTGCATCTGTAACACCTCCACCCACAAGTGCACTTGAGCACCTGTTACAGAGTTGGGGATTTTGTTATTAATATTCCCAGACCACTTACAGCAGGAAGGACTCTTCACATTGAAAACTGCAAGGAAAATTACAGGAAGGGGTGTAGTGCTAAAATCTGGGATGCTACTGAGATTTGCAGGGGAATAACATAAGGAACATTTACAAGATTACCGGGTCTGCACTATCCTCAGCTTTTAAAGGAGCTCCAGCCTGATGAATCATCATTCAGAGAAGCAATTGGTTCAAATACATCAAATGACCCATTTTATCTCCTTTGGGCCTGCCCACAGCTGACATCAGACTCTGCTAGTCATAAAATATATAGCAAACAAGATGCTGTGAGAGGCCTAGGTTTTATTTCTCCCCCAGCATTGCATTTTTTACAAATCACTAGTATAAAAAGCTGCTGCATCTTGGCTCTTTTTACTTTTTACTTTTTTCTTTTCTTTTTCTTCTCTTCTTTTCTTTTCTTTTCTTTTTTCTCTTCTCTTTTCTCTTCTCTTCTTTTCTCTTCTTTTCTCTCTTCTCTTCTCTTCTCTTCTCTTCTCTTCTCTTCTCTTCTCTTCTCTGTTCTCTGTTCTCTCTTCTCTCTCTTCTCTTGTCTCTTCTCTTCTCTTCTCTTCTCTTCTCTTCTCTTCTCTTCTCTTCTCTTCTCTTCTCTTCTCTTCTCTTCTCTTCTTTTTCTCTTCCTTTCTTTTCCTTTCTTTTCCTTTCTTTTCCTGCTTAGTTCTCTAAAGAACTGAAAATCAAGCTGAAAATCATGTTTCTGCAGCAAAAGTATTCCATAATTTCTGAAAATTATGAGAAAAACAAGCCTGATGCAAAAGCGTAAAGGTTTTTCAAGTTATTTCTAAGGATATTCTAAGAACAAATATAGACTTCTTTCCCAGAGATGCCTACCATCTCTTCCAGAAATGACAAGAGTAAGCAAATATTCTTTTTTCAAAAACCAGTGAGGCAGGACCAGATGAAAGCACTGTGGAGAATGTTTTAACCATGTGAAGGGTGCAGTGACCTAGCACAACTAGAGGAAGAAAAGCCACTTATGGGGAAACTTGCTTTTTTTTTTTTTTGTAAGATAGCAACTGAGACAATAAATACTTGAAAAGCTTTGCTCTGGCAAGATGGTCGTGAGCTCTTTAGTTCCCAAGAAGTGACAGTGGAAAATTTTTAATGAATTATCCACAGATGGAGTTGAAATTTGTCCCCACAGGCTTTTGCTCATGCACACACCACCATGCTGCTGAAAATAGTGACTAGAGAAACTGCTCTGAGTAATGTCCAGAGTGCTTTAGTCACACCACATGAAATCTTAACTCTTCCTGTCTGTGTAAGGAAAATAAGACACCTTGGTTTTAGCAGGAGTGAGCCATGAAAGGCCATCTGGCAAAAGTCTCTGTTAAATCAAGTGTGAGTTCTGTTTAAAGAATTTAGAAGCCCAGATATGCAGTCATGAGCAGAATGAGCAGAATGTTTAGAAGCAGTTGCTTAAATCAAGGTTGTCGGTGGTTTGGAGGGTTTTTTATATTCCAAAATGACATCTCTGAGTGTGATTTAACTTCATTCTAATTACTTACCTACTATGTCTCTGGAAAGGGAGAAACATGAGAAATCACACTTAATGCTTTCTGTTGAATATGTGATTAATACATCCTCTATGAAGTTGTTTTTTTTCTTGTTCTGCATTTCCCATTTTCCTTTTTTAATAACCTTTATTCTGTAGAAAAAGAGAACTTGGTATAAACACACATATCCCCAGAAGCTTTCAGTTCAGCTTTCTACAAAATATTAGTATTTCTCTGTCATTTAGTAGTTACTACATTTTCAGCTTAGACCAGCAGAGTGCTGAACTCTCATCTGTTACTTGGAAAGAAATGCAAAAATGTTTGCAAAAATGTTTATAATATGTTTTCTAAAGCTCCCACTTGCCGTCTCAAAGCAAAACCTAGACATAATATCTATACTGCATTAAACTAGCCAACTAATTTAACTTTCTATTAAAGCATGTATCATGTTTCAAGAATTATTTTTTTAATTACAGCTTCTGCAAGTGCCACTAGAGTAGACTACTCTGACTTTTGACACCCAGTAGTAGATTTCCAGCAGGCAGCTCATTGCAGGGAGCCCTTTGATTTTACAGCCATACCCTTCCTTAATAACTATTGTCCTATACCTAATGAAATGATACAGCCAAGCAGAGAGACTTTTGCTCCTTTCGGTAGCTAGCATGGATTCCCCTTTCCTGCAACAAAAACAGCATCTTTTGAGACGGTAAAAGCTTAAATGTCCAGGGAAAGGAAAAAAGGTTGCCTAACAAGAAACAGGAAAAAATATTGCTACCAAAGTTATCTTAAGCTTCAATCACCCTTCTGCAGGTCAGCACGTTTACGGTCTCCTAATTGCTAGTGCAGTAGTTTTTCATGGACTACTAGCTCTAAATGAAAATGGTGGCTTTACTTCTGAAAGAATGATGTCTTTAGCAGTTAATCTCTCTAATCACACGGTTTTCTAACTGCTAATCTAGCATTTTGTTATCCGACAGGGATTTGCTCCATTCCATTCAATCAGATTGCATGTCGGATTAATGGCCTGCTCAGAAGGCAGAGGGATGGGTATCAGTCCCCCATGGACCAGGGCAGAGGGATGGGGACAACATCTGCATCCTGCAAATCCTTCTAGAGGATTTCACATGTGGAGGTGTTGAGTAGACTGACATTTATTTTCAACAAATATTTTCATCACACACTAATAAACATCTCCACCAGAACAACAAAATTAAGTGGCTCTACTTCTGCTGAGAGGAAAAAGAAGGCACAAGAAACAAGTCTCACATGTATTTTTCTTGTCAAAAAGCTGTCACCACAGTGAGACCCAAGAAATGACAGCTTTCTTTAGACGCACTTGTTTTCTGCTTCCTCATCTTTGCTCCAAAATAAATAGAAAATAACTTAAAAAAATAATACCCAGGTTCATGATAGATGAAATAATCTTCCTGTGATGACTAAATAAGCCTGAGGCTTGAGGAAAGCTTTTCAATTATGCTGTCACTATCCCAACATTTCCCAAACTATTACCTATTTTTCCTCATATAAAAAAATGTTACCCCAGTCAGAGATTGAACCTTGCAAGATAATATTTGCTCTCCACTGAACATGTGTGTTACCTACTCCTTTCAGTCCATATCTAGAGCTCAATAACTACAATCCATTTAGAAGGGCCTCAGCTAGTGTGGTGGTATCAAGTCAGCTATAAAGATTTATCTGACTTCTTAATTAAAGAAAGCAAACTTGTCCAAAAATTTGTGGATAAATTATCTTTTCCATTTTCTGTTCCTAACATGCAAAATACCCACATCTCCATGAACCTGCACAGAGCTCAGCTGTATACCTCATTTTCTCTCTGGAGAGAAAATACTGTGCCTTGTCTGCAGCACAGGGACAAGAAGGAACAGATTCAGACTATAGTGACATTAATGACAAGAAGACATGAGAACAGGTTGCCTGGAGAGGATGGAGAAGACCTGAAACTGAACGGGCCAGACCTCTCCTAGGACTGCCTTGGTCAATGTGAACCTGCTTTGGGGAAGACAGAAGGTGTCTTAAGACACCATTCTCATAATAACTCATTAAAAAGTTGTCAGCACTACCTGCCAGACACCTAACATAAACTTTCTGTCTGTCCAGTGGTGGCCTGGAGCGGGTGTCACACAGCCTCAGTGCAGCAACCTCCTGGGCTTCTATTTTTCCTAATGCCTGCCACTGTAAAATGCCCTTACAGAAGTGAAACAAGCCCCCCTGCAAGATGTGTACTTCAAACACAGACACCTGAATATCCTGCTGGATAATCCCCAGCACCCAGAGGGTCCAAGGGAAGAGCTTGTCTTAGGACCACCAGCAGTGCCACCCCCACCTTTCCCTCTCCAGGGCTCTGGGGAAGGGAAGGGAAGGGAAGGGAAGGGAAGGGAAGGGAAGGGAAGGGAAGGGAAGGGAAGGGAAGGGAAGGGAAGGGAAGGGAAGGGAAGGGAAGGGAAGGGAAGGGAAGGGAAGGGAAGGGAAGGGAAGGGAAGGGAAGGGAAGGGAAGGGAAGGGAAGGGAAGGGAAGGGAAGGGAAGGGAAGGGAAGGGAAGAGGGTCTGACCCAAGGACAGAGTTAACCAGGGAGAAGGAAGGGACACAACATGACCAGACAGAGCTGAGCCAGAACATACTCTATTTATTTAGTTGTACACGGTACTGCAATGCTTGTAGCATGCTGTAAATTCCCAGCGTCAACTGGAAGAGCTAATCAGTAGCTCAAGTGCTAGAAAGAATAATAATATACATCAGCAAATATTTTGATCCAACTGCTTATGTCAGACTATTGAGCTGAAATAAAAGGGGTTCCTGCTGATGACTAAGGTGCTGTACGGGAAGAAAAAATCCTATGTCTGCACATATAGGGAAAGGACTGTGGAGAAAATGAACTCTGAGTGACAAGGAAGCATCCAAGCTGAAGCCAGTGTGGTGGGGAAATGAAGGAGAAGGGAGCTGAAACACCAGTACAAGAAAGAGAAGGAAAGAGGGGCAGGTCACAAAACTACTAATCTTAGTGCAAATGAGAAAAAAGCTGGACTTTCTAAAACCTCCAGGGTTATATTTTGATAGATCCAGAGAAACCACACAACTCCTTACATGCCATTCTCCATCAAAAAAAAATTAAAAGGGAGGATTGGGGGGGGGGGGGGAAAGTGAAGGTTATGCTACACAAATGTTTTCTTTTTCAAGGCTTGACCCAATGTCAAACCAGATCCTAATCCAGTGGCATGGTTCAGCAAAGAGATTGATTTTATGCAGCAAGGAATTATTGTGTAGAGCAACAAAGAGTACAGATATTCTGGTAAAACCAAGTAGGACTTTTCATCATAACCCACAATTCTAAAATTATTTATATCAGAGCTTTGCTCAGTTTAAATCATCCAAGGCAAGTGTGTAAAATGACTTTTATGAAAAATATTATCTACATTTAGCTGAGGTTAACAATTTCCCCAAAGTTTACATGAGAATCTGCATGCCATTTACAAGTGATTAACTATTGTTTGGCAGACTATTTGTACAATGAATTGCTGACATTTTGAAAAGAGCTATTTGATGATTTAAGATAGACTTAAAATGTGACCTTCGGCTTATACAAAATGCATATAAAGAGGGTAAAATGAGGTGTTGAATTTACTGCATAAGTCTCGTTTGATAGCTATGCATCCTTTCTGTTTCTGTTTTCTTCACCTCTGAGGTTCGCTGCAGGAAGATTTTGATTAATCTTTTCAGTACAAATTTGAGCATCCTCCATTTTTGCAGTGCAGCTTCAAAATGTTAATAAGCAACGATGCTGATCCAGAGCCAAAGCAGCAGCAAGATGTGACATTCTTAATAGATGATCAATGCTTATTCAATTTAGCTGGAGTGTTTTGGGTTTTTAAATAAATTACAGGACTTCAACATTTATTTAAGAGATCCATTTACTCCGTAGGCAGCAACTTACCATTCTATTTAATGTCAAATATTATTTTTTTGTCTAAAAGTAGATAAAGAAAAGTGAAGGTTTCTGAGGTTAGATTTAGCACTTGAGGTGAAAAGCAGGTGGGGACAATCTATTCTGAAGCACCTGCCAGACTGACTCCCATCTATACCATCTGAAGAACCATAATATATAGCACTGGAGGAAACAATAAAAACTTTTGCTTTGTATGTATATAGGGATTTGTATGCATTTGTTCTTCTATATATTTGGCTTTATTCTTATTGATCCTAGCCGGTAACCCTATTTCAGTGGTTCTATGTACTTTTAGGTGATCCCAAGCAAAAATACACATTGCCTATCTATGAAGTATTTCTGCAGACTAAGACTGTTTATTTGTCTGCTGTGGAAGAGCCCAAATTTCTGCTCTTGGTGAAACATCTGTTGGAGTTTCCTAACGCTACTGTCATACACCTGCTACTACTCCCCTGTTTTTTTCTTTATTGTGATCCTGAAAGATACAGAAGATTAACGTATGAACAGCAACATAATAATTAAGTATTGCATGGGTGTTTTCCCTCCAACTCTGATATTTCTGTGTTATTGAAAAAAAAAAAAAAGAAGAGCACAATAATGTGTTCTATGTAAATATATATATAAAAATACATATATACATATGCAGGATTTTTTCTACTCTTTCTGCAGTGCTATACAGGGAAACCAGAAAATTGGACTGGAAGGTGTTTAAGCGCTCACTTGGTTCCCCTGCAGTAAAGCACAGCTGCAGATACCTACATATTCCTGCCAGATGTTGATCTTTAATTCTTCCTGTCAAACAGAATCCTAAACGTCTCAGAGTGGTCCCCTTCTGTGGCTGACGTAGGAACATTAGTGCTTTCCTAAGGATATAAAAACAAGAAAGAAGTTGTTACTTTTTTGTTGCTGTTGATTAGATCAATAGCAGATGAATTAAAAGAGACAGGGTGTCTGGGTCAGAAATCTAATCCCAATAAACAAAGGAACAGAGGAACGTAACATCAACCTCCACCTGCTTATGAAAAGCACTATTTGCAGGCAACTATCTCAGTTTTCCTAGAGAAAGAGTTTCAGCTTTAATTTAGAATGCAAAAAAATATTGCAGGTACCAGGATGCATGCAGTAATATTTTGAACTTAGCCAAGCCAAGTTCTTGGCTTAGTTACAAGTTATTCTTGACCAGTACTCACATTCCATCCTTTCCATATAGAGCTCTATGTACCAAGTTAGTCTTGGATACTCCTTTATTAAACATCAGAAGAATCAAACAGGTCTGCAGTATTGTTGTGCAGAAACAAAAGTAGAGATATTGAAGCTTTTCACTCATTAAAAAAGGTGAGACAAAACTTGATTTTAGAACTCAACAAATGACCCAAGAAAGACCCAGAAATAACCAATGGAGCACTGTGCATTTCTACAGTTACATAAAATCTCAGAGACAGTAGTTATTAGTAGACATGTGGTTTCTCATAAACTCTCAGAGGCTGAAAAATCATGGAAGACAAGTTCCTTTTGAGATTTTCTGTCTTATTTTGGCTAGATCAGAAAGACCATGATTGATAACAGCCTCTTAGAAATCTGGCACTTTGAACCTGAGGGCTGTTCCAGCTTCTGCAGAAGCATGAATTTACAACTTTTTATTAATATGGGTATGCATAATTTTTTATACATTTTTTTCAAAGTGGATTAAAATGTGGTTGTCACTCATAACAAGTTTCAAGCACTCATAATTTACTACATTATTTAAACCAAACTGCCCAGTGCCCAGTTTAATAGTAGTGTAAGACTACCAAAGGCTCCAGCTGAAGTCAGTTCACATTATGCTAAGCAGTGCTCATGAGTAAAATATAGAACCAAAGTAAGCAGATGACAGTTCCCATCCACTTCAAATAGAAACTGCATGTGAAAGCAGAGAGAAATCTATTGCCATTAATTTACACAAAGTAGCCCATTTTGTATGAGTTAAGGAATTTGATCAAGGTCACATAAGACATGTCAGAGCCAAGAACCAAAGTTAAGAATCACAGTCTCACAGGAATTTCAGAACTCATTTCTCTTCTCCTCATTTAAGTCCTTAAATAATAAGGACAAAAGCATAACTAACATGCCCAAAGATAATAGATACACACTGACTTCTGTGTTGAATAGGCTTTATATCATACAGACAGGCATGCTTATGCTGCATCCATTGAGGAAGCCTTCTAGTTTAGATTGATGCCTCTTTAAACAATTATGTGAGCAGCACAAGCCTGAAAAAACACACATTGTCACTCTTATTGACACTAAACAGTACTCTTGTCTTCAAGACTGATGGAGTACATGCATCCCTCCTAAACAACATGGCACCTGTTAGCTTACTTAAAATTATAAAGTACCCATGTAGCAAGACCAGAGCGAAGATGCTCGCAGAGTAATGCGCCTGATGCACGAATCCCCCTCCCCTGGCAAGGAGGATGGTGGCAGCACACACGTCTGTGTGGATGGCTGTGGGCACACAGCATGAAGAGGTGCCCCCACAGAACTGCAGTTGCACAAATCCCAGGGCTTTGCTCTGCAGAATGGGTGTCCCAAAGTCCCCTTTTTCTCAGGTCAGTTCTGCAGCATCAAGGGACTAGGGGAGACTGCTGGCATTTGAACAGACCAGTGAGGCTGAGGGAGAGATTTCATATGTGCTTTATGTAATATAATTGTTTTTTCACCTACTACTAAAAGAACAGCTCCCAAAAGAATGGTGAGCCCCAAATATGCGTGGTCCATGCTGGAACATGGCAATGAGTCAGCTGTGAGACACAAGGACATTTTGCACACACTCATCACTAAACATACATGTACTTCCCTTTCAGCCCCTGTAACAACATTTAGTTAGTTCTTAAAACTAACTTTCCCATTAAAAACTTCCCCAGCTGTTAAAAAAAATAATTTTCAAAGCAGCTTCATTTCTAAATGCTCTTTTTTTGCTTTCTTCCAAGCTTCTCTCTTCTATCAACACCTTTTCTGAGGATAGAGAATTTTTTAACAGGTATGGGTAAGAAAAAGGTGGGAGGGGAAGAGAACTTTTCTAAAAACTTATGAAGAATGTGTAGGCATTGTTCATCTTGCTGTAGCTAGAAGGTATGACAGGTGAAGGGAAGGATGATGGAAGAGAAAAACAAAAGAAATCCATGCCTCTTTGGGGTTTTTTTGTTTCTGTGTTTTGTGCTGTGTTTTTTTAATACCCAAAAAGCTAAATAACTATGAAATTCAGTAGTTCCTTGTAAGACAAAAGAATTCGATTGTTCTACCCCTGTGATAATAGATTAGCACAGTCAATCCTTAGTCCCTCTGTGCTCTACAAGTTATAACTCCTTCCTTATCCTCCTCCTCCTCTTTTCCTTAACCACCTTCCCTGGTACTAAAATCCTCCCTCTTAATTTCATACTTTCTCTCTCCAGCAGCTTAATCAACAAGGTGAGTTACACTCAGAACACTTGTTCACATTTTGCATTTTACTTTGAAACTGATTACTTTCCATTTTGGCAAAGTGTGTGTGTCAGAAAATATTTGTACATCTCCTAACTTTAACAGTTGTTTTATAAAACAATTGATCTCTGTTCCAAATCCCCACTTAGATAATGTTCTTAGTTCTTGATATCCAGAACAGTTCTAATTCTACCTCATCCCAAAATATTAGCAGGGGGCTCTCTATGTTAAAATTGAGCAACACTTGAAACACTTTACCATTTGGTGGATATCTTTCATGTATGGGTACAATGATGTTGGGAAGAGACAGATTCAATCATGTTTTTTAGTGACTGAAGCTCTGCTTCAAATATCATATGATAGTGTCTCTCTTAAAGACCCATCTGTCAACATTATTCATATGGCACTTCTCACTCTACCATCTGACTCCTTTTGATGGATCATTTCCCATTATCTTGTGTAGAGTCTGGTCATCAAAAATGCCTTTCTCATTCAAATAAATTTGTCTCTTACTTACTCTGGTATAAATAGGGAAGGGAATTTCAAAAAGTAAAGACTTTTAGACACCTGCCAATTTTTATTTTTTTTTTTTTTTTTCTTTTGTCATAATGTGATTTAAGAGATGCAGCTGCATTGACTTTTGTAGAGGAGCACAAAATATGTCGTTTCCTATCTATGAAAATGCAAAGGGAATGTAAAATATTCTGTTGTAAAGGTGGATTAAATGCTTTTGTCCAACCTCCAAGTCCATGCACAAAAATGGATTTTGCCATCCAGCAAATAAGACAACATTTTTCAAGTAGAAAAATTTGATGTTCCTGGCGCTGGCTTGAGAGCAAACTGTCTACTGAAGGATACAGGACAGACCAGAGGTCTTGGAGACAGGCTGCTGCCTCCTGATTTAGCTTGCTTTACAAAACATACTTTTTTTTTCCAGAAAACCTCCATCTACTTCAGTAATGCTCACCTCTCTGCTCTGCCATGCAGAGCCCTGGCTTTTGTGCTGCTCCCTGTGGGTGAGAGAGCCCAGGTTTACACTATGTGGATCCATGCCTGGGAAAGCTCTAACAAAACATATTTTTTTAAAAGTTTTAACACTTGAATTTATATTTAGCGGGAAGATCTCAGGATTACAGAAAGTTATTACTTCTCTTGAACTGGTTTTCCTCTGTATTTTCATCATCCCCCCCTCTTTCCCACTTTCCCCAAGGCTGTGTGTCTGTGTACAGTAGCATGAATAGGAATAACATTACATCTTGTAAAATGTGGAGAGATCTTTTTGCTAGAAAGAGGCACATATGGTATATGGCACAGTCTAAAGATTCATCAGCTTCTATTCTGTTTGTAGTTAGTAAAAAAAGTCTTCCTAAAAATAACAGAACTGGTAGGGAGCTCAGGATCTGACCTTGTGAGAGTCCAGGAGCTGGTATGTTGCTTCTCATGTAATAATAAAAAAAAAATTATAATGAAGAAGAAACAACTGTTCCTGGCCTGAGACAGGTTGCTTCAATAGAAATAAGTGGTGGGAAGCATAGCTAACCTCCCAGTGGAAATTCTTGTTTGTTTTATATCAGTGTATGTAAATGCCCTGCCCTTCCGCCCTTCATATTATTCTAGGTCCATGATCTTACAACTCTTACAACTCTTACAACTGTGATGCGAGACATGCTAAATTTTTCACAACCACAAAAAAAAAACCCAACCAAAAAACAAAACAAAACCAAAAAAGTCTGTAAAGCTAATAGCTCGTACAGGCTCTACTTTTCCTCTCTGGGTTCAAAACATGCAGAGTGCCAGCATGTAAACAATTCAAATAAACAAACAAATAAAAAATCAAAGAAACATTATATTGGTTGTAAAAGCCCATAATAAGTCTGGCTTCAACAATGAGCTCATCTACATGCTTTCTGGGTGACACTGGGCAAGTCATAAGTTCTTCCTGTGACATCTGATGGCAGCAACCATCTGTTTTTTGTGTTCTCTGTGCTTTGTCCTCATTTAAATTTTATGCTTTTAAGAAACGTAATTTCTTCCCCACTGTCTATGTCTATGGTTTCTGGTGATAAAATAGGAACAGGGAGCCCCAAAAGAGACACAGATATTCAATCTCAGCACAGTGTCCCAAGTAACACAGTGCAGGCAATAAATCTTCCAGATTTAGGCTACATCTGGTAGAACAAGGTTATGTTTAAGTAAAATAAAATTTTAAATCCACAAAATATAGTGGCCATTTAGGAAGACAGAAGCTGTTCTAGTAATTCAGTAGAGCACAGGGAGGTCCCTGAGCCAGCTCTGAGGCAGCCTGGCCCTATAGCACCACACAGCACTCTGCCAGCTGTGGGATGCTGCACTGCAGCCATGCAGCAGGGTAGAAATGTCCTCAGTGTGTTTTCATGACAGGGACTGAGGTTGGGTAAGCATTAGAGAACAATTAGAGACATCTTGTTCAAACAAATTGATTTTTGTTCCCGTATTCCTCATCTCTCATGGTTCTTGAGGTAACACGGCTGCCCCTTTTCTGGCATCGGGCTGGGACCTGTTCCAATTGTTCCTTCTCCTGTAAGTTGCCTTGGGATGACTGGGGAGCTTCCTGGGACAACAGGGGATCCTGAAATGTTAAGAACTCCTGTGGTTCTCTCATAAGATTTGCCTCCTGAGCCATTTTAGTGGCAAACAGGCTCTCAAAACTCTCATTTAACTCCATCTCACTCTCCCTGATACTCCTCCATCTGCTCACCTCCTCCCTGAGCTCCATCACTCCATCCTGCAGCACTGCAGGGTAGATATCAACCTGCTGACATCAGACACGGCTTTGATCATGATCACTGCTGCCCCCAGCTGCCATGGAAAGGCTGTGGCACTCCCAGCAACCTGTGACCCGGATAGCCACATCCTAGACACATCCTAGAGTACATCAGAACACTCTCTGCATACTCACATCTATTTTTCTGGTGCTGGGAGGGAGCACAACCTTCTTTCTCCAAGTAGCCACCATCACTCTAGGAGTAAGTTGCAGCTAACTGCTCCCCTAGAAAACTGCTCCCCTAGAGCCTCCTGATCTCAGGAACCCTCCTGTACAGCACAATCTCACCCTGACAGGGAGATCCTGATTGGACACAAGAGGAAAATTTTTACAGTGAGAACAATTAGACATTGTAATAAACCCCCCAGTAAAGTGTTAGATTCCCCAACACTGGACACTTAAGTTTCAGCTAAACATGGTGTTTGACCATCTTGTCTTGACTGTGCTTTTGCCAAGAAAGGTTGGACCAGATGGTCAATGGGGCCCCTTCCAACCTGGTATTCCATGGTACTTGGAAGTGCTTCATCCACGATTTCTCCTAACTACCAACCCTGCCAATACAGTGCAGGACCTAAATGTTTCCCTGTGAGATGTTTCCAGCTCCACCTCTGCCCCACCAGTGCTCTGGAGGTGCACAGCCAGAATGGGGAGGGAGTGGAGGGGAGGGGGCAGCCTTGATGCCAGGCTCAGGTGGAGACTTCCCCAGACTCACCCCTCTGAGGGGCCACATCCCCTGGGAGCCCACTGCCCTCCACCAGTGCTGGCACCGAGGCTGTGTCTAACCGAGGAGCAGAAATGCTGTTATCCTGTTATCATCTGGGAGCTGTGTTGCTTGGGATTTACACTGACAGTATAGGACATGTATTTTCGTGTATTTTCACATGTATTTTCACCTTTTAGCCTGGCCACATACAGTCTTTGAGGCCCACAGGAGACAGGATTAGCATCTCTGATCAGATAAGAGTGCCAGCAGCCCTTTTCGGCAGCCCAAAAAGGAAAGTCTATTGATTTACTGTAGGATAAAATGTAGTGCAGTGTCCTAGACCATTATAAGCCCATCCTGTCTTCACCAAGGTTTTCAACCTCTATGTCTCATGCACTTTTTTTAATTTTCATTTTTTTCTTTTCCTAATCTTCTTTCTCCCTCTCTCTCTTTTTTTATTTTTTTGTTTGTTTTATTTTTTCATTTGCTTGTTTTTTGGTTTTTTGGTTGGTTGGTTGGGGGTTTTGTTTGTTGGGTTTTTCGTTTGGTTGTTTTGTTTTCTAATTCCTTTAAGCAGAATCATCTTTATTCTAAGCACTGGAATAAGCTTCACCCGCAGGATTTTTAACCCAGGTCTGTACAATTTAGGGAGGGGAGGAAACTAAAAACCTAATGCATTGTATTTGTCTGACCAAGAAAGGGCTGTTATTTGGGCATCCTGTAATCCAAATAGCTACTAACTATCCCCTTCATTCTACACATGCAAAGTGAAAGCATATATTTCTTGTATTAAATGATATTAAAATGAGGATGGTTTTGGAGAAATGATTGCAAAACTTTCAGGGATGAGCTTAACTGTCACTTTTGGCAAAGCAAAATCTTTGTTATTCAAGATATTAAAGGTATGTAAGGAGGAACAGAACACAGTCATCAGAAATCAAAGTGATCACTCTACAGCTGTGTTCCTTGTATTTTGCTGGCCATGAACTTGATTTGCTTATGTTTACTCAGAGGCTTAGGAAGAAAGGAAAATAAAAAGCTGAGAAATGCAGATGTGATCTGAATTTCTAGGGAGCTAAATCTCTCAATAAAATATTGCAAGAAATTCACATAATCTTCTTTTCCTATCACATATCGTTTCAGTTTGGGATTAACGTTTCACTTACAATTTGAAGCACCCATTTATTTTAAAATAATAATGAAATTACTAGGGAAAATAACCAGAAAAATATATTTTAAGGAAGCTTTTCTTATTTACAAATGTAGTAGTAGTTAAAAGAACCTGACTATTCCCAGTTAAAGGACTTCACACTGCAGCATATTACTGACATTTATCTAGCTATAAACAAACACCCACTGAAGAACAGCACGTTATGGTTAATTAAACAACAACAGTTGGGTGGGGGAGAGAGGAGGAGGAGGAAATAATAGCTACTTAGTTTAACTGAAAAAATGTGAAGAGACTTCTAATGCAGCTGCAAATTCAGTCAGTCAAAAATACAAGCCTCTAAAGTTAGGAATACTGCAAAAAGCAAACAGTGGCAGCATCCCAGGACATGGTCTCAGTCTACTTTTGTTAGTGGTGCCAGAGAGAGATTGTCAGCATCTGTGATTTAAAAATTGTTATTTTAAGAGAAGATTAAACTAATATACCTAGTCAATATTGGTCTTTCTACTGAAGCTCTCTCATTTCTCTTTCTCCCAAATGCTACAGGGTGGGCTTCCTAGTCCATCCCCTCATTTCTGCCCAAAGAGGGAGATGCAGCCCTACTGTCAGTAGCCTGGGAAGGGAGCACTCAGTATTGGCCAGGGATGTGCCATTTAAGTTCATCTTCAGACTCATTCCCAGGTCCTGTCAGGGAGATGTTTGCTGCCCAGGACTTCTGCTCAGCTTCTAGCTCTTCTGCCACAGTCAGAAAGGTCTCATTTCTGGAGGGCCTGAGCACTTATCCATGGATGGGTCATGGTCTGGGGTCCCTGCACTGGTGGGGTGTATGGGTGGCATAAACCCACGGTCCATGTGCAATCAGCCAGATGCCTTCAGCACCAAGTTTTCTGAGGGAGCCCCTTCCTGTCAAAATTTGAGATGATACCTACAGACTGCTTGGCAAGCCCCAGGTTTGGGCAATGCTGAAGATGTTAGCTCTCATTTTTTGAACTTCAGCCAGCTCTGGGCAAAAGCAGACAAAAGGACAAATATTTGTGGGCTGGAATAAGCACTTCTACCCTGCATTTATTCTGAGCTCATGTCTGTCCTTCTTTTTACATAGCACATTCAAGTTACAATATATAGCAATTTAATAATGACTCTTCATTCCTACAGTAAACAAGTAAAATTCTCCAGCTTTTTATAGGCCAATAAATAGGATCAGAGGGTAAATGTAACACAATGCTGAAAAATCATCCCAGGTTGCCCTGCCCTGGACTATGCCTATTCATTGCAGAACAACAAGATGTCTTAGTATTTACTTCATCCCTTTTGGTTTTTACCTTGCCTGCGAATCAGGCAGCCAGGGAGAAGAACAAAAGTGCCAATGGGAAAGCAGAGACTGACACCTTGTGCCCATGGAACCCAGACATCTCTGCACCCTCCACTGGCAGGCACACAGATGGCCTCCCCACGGCCATCTCTGGAGCCCAGAAATGCTCTAGAAGCATCATGGATTATTTGGATGAGAAACCTGGAAGTCCTCTGGACCCACCCCTTGCCCAAATCAGTGTCAGCTCTGGGGTCAAACCAGGCTGATCAGGGCTTTGCTCATTTGAGTTGTGGAAACCCCCTCAAGGACAGACACTCCTGGGTTGGGCTGGGCTGCTCTTGGCCACTGGACTCAAGGTTTTCAGCATAGATGCCCAGTGAAAAAGAAAATAAAAACATTAGGTGAGAAACATGGATGGTAGCTCTGGGTGGCAAGGGACCCAGATCATAACCCTACCTTTATCAAAGTCTCCCTGCACAGGAGCAAGGGTATGGGCTTTGAGTGTTTCAGCTGCTCCCTCTAGGAAAGAGGGAAACAATCTCAAATGACCATTTAAACTTTGTTGTTTCAGTCATTAATGCATGGAAGAAATTCTTAGATTTCACATTGGAAGGTGCTACAGATCAGATTTTTTTTCTCCTGTGATAATGAAGTAACAATAGTATATCTGAGCATTTTTATCTTCCAATTTTATCTTGTTAGGCTGTAGCTAGCATGCATTTCATTTGTGCTTTTGTGGAAAATACCCATTTTAGCACTTTTTCCAGAACTCATTAACTGAATCAATTTTAATCCGTTTTCTGTCTTCCCCAAGGTTGAACAGAGAAGGGAAACATAGATAAAGGGAAGAAATACAAGCAATATCCACAGATGACATCTTCCAGCAGTAGCACTTCTAGCATTTGATAACCTCCCACTGACAGCCTTTCTCGTGGTAAAGGCTGTAACAAAGTGTTACTGGGCAGAAGGAAAATGTCAAGCACATCATAAAAGTCATAGCAAACACATATCTTCAAGTGCTGGAGGATTTATTGCAGGTGTGTGTTTCTCCTTTGTATTGACGCATTTTTTAACCCCCTAGATCTCTGATAAACAAAAATTAAATAGAGTCATATTTGTAAGACAAAATATAGGGGTTTGTGAATAAATTATACACACCCATTTATCTAGAAGTCTATAAAGGCTCAGATGCTCAGCACTGTGTTGCTAGTTAAGGAAGAGATCTTCAGACTCCTCTTCCCAAAGGCATAATAAATAAAAAAAAAAGCTTTGTGTTTTGTTTTGGGTTTTATTGTTTGTTTTCCTGAAGAAAAATAACATATTTTTATGCTTTATATCAGTTAGTGAAGCTCTACTGCTGCTAATATAGGAAGGGGGAGAATTTGATAACTAGGACTTTTAATTTGTGCTAATATATTTTTGTCTATGCTATGAGACATATGTTTAATAGTAAAGCAGCAAGTAAGTGCAAGGTAGTAAGTGCTGTATTCAGAATACAAATGAACTGGTATTCTTTTGAAAAAGAGTCAATAAGAGACCTCTAGTGCCCAACAAGATTGAGGGCTGTAATGCACTTGAAAGAGATAGCACAAATGCTGAATTGTGTGGATGGTGCAATTATGAAAATAATTCTATATAATTCTTAATATTTTTTTTACATTAAATAAGAATAATAAGAACTAGACTTGTAAACTGCTTTTTCAAAAAAGAACACAAAGTCATTTATTACATCACTTAACTGGTCTACTCTGACCAACCCCAGAGTGAAGGAGAGCTCAGAGAAGACAGGGGAAAAATGCAAAAAAACCAGCCAAATGAAAAACCCCCAACCCAACAGCAATCTCAGGAAATATAGTATCATAAAGAAGTCTAAACTTTTCTCAGCATCAGGAATTCTGGAGGGTAACCTGGTTTTCAGTAAAACACCACGACAATGAGCCATCAGATTTATGTGTAGAGCAGGGAATCTACACATGGCTTAGCCACACAGAAAGTATAAAAAATGGACAAATAAAGCAAATTTTGAAGAGAACAATTATTTGAGCTGCCTTCAACCCATGCATTCATTCCTTGCCGTCAACTACAGATGTCCAGTGTGGTCATGGTGAGCATGTAGAGACTGGTAACGGGAATTAGGCTTGTGTTGTGTATTGTACTTGTATATATTTAACATAATATTGAAATTATTATATTACACTTGTGTTGTGATTTCAGTATGTGTCACTCTGCTAAACTGAAAACTCATATAACACAAAATAAATCAAATAAATGACTTAACATTAAGTAAATTTGAAATTAAATTCTTTTTGTGGGGGATATATAAAAGTGCCTGGACAGAGAGTATTGGACTCTGGCATCCACTGGTCAAGTGTATTCTGCAGAAACATAAGCTCTCATTTTTCTGTCTTTGTATTCCATATTGTAGATGACGCTTTGTGACAACCCAATGTAGCACATAATGCTCATACATATGGTTTTCAGAACAGCCTGCCAATTACTATCAGAAGCACCAAGAAGCATGAATGAAGAGGCCTGTACAAAGTATAACAATTGCTGAATAGACCTGTTAACCATGATCTAAATTTTTAAATTATTTTTTAAAAATAATTTATTTATTTTCTTCTTAAGTTCAAATACACAGGAGCCCACAGACCACGCAGCAGTGCTTTTTCTATCTTAGGAATACTCAGGATGACACTGATCCTCCAATTGCTTCTCACTGATGAGCATCATCTGACATAGAATTGAGAACAGTAGCCTTATGGCATCATTTATGCCTTAACAGCATCTCCTCTCGTGATTTTGAAATACTCAGACAAAGCAGCATTGTTAATTGTGAGAAAGCAAATCCTAGTGTCATCATAAAGTTCCTACACATGTGGCATGTCTACACCAGGAACAGTAAGAATGTAAAAGCAGCCACAAAGACCAAGAGCCCACATAAGATGCTGTCTCCAACAGCAGCTACAGCAGATGCCATGGGGAGTAGAGTGCACAGACATACCAGCTGCTTCTCCTCATGCTCTCTCAATAAACTCCACACCACTGTTTGAAGCTAGGAACTTTTCTTATCTAGATGTGGCTGTACAGTAACATTCCACTGAGAGTTACTTTCAAAGCACTCGTCCATGCTCTCTTTCAGCATGTGTAACACTTTAAAGTACACATATCTATACCTATCATTTTGGCAAGAAGACCAAGCCATCCATTAAGTGAAGACCAACTTCTTGTTTGCTTTGACAGATACATCTTCTCATGTTCATTTCTGTCTGCAATGTGAATACCAGTAAGTGAAACCATGAACAAGGGAAATTGAGATACCAAATAACCGCCAGTCTGCTAGGAGTGAAGAAATTTCTAAACAAAAATTATCTTTCCTTCTTCATGATTCTCAGTTCTTCTGCGTTCAGTTTTTCCCATCTTTATCAAAAGGCACATGTTACGTTCATTCAGGAAGCCTAGCTATCACCAATTTTAATTACAGACTGAAAGCACTGTCAGGATTTTAGTATGTTCAAAACAAATGAGATAAGTAAATTGTGTTCAAAAATATTATGGGGGAAAAATATTATTTTTTCCCACAGGCAAGGAATTTACCCCTAGTGTTCCATCATAATAAAGAGTATTTCTGAAAGATACTAAGTACTAACAACAGTATGTTCACATAACTTTCAGTGTCCCTTAATGTCCCTAAAAGGGAAGCAGTCTCAGAAATCACCACAAGACAGAGCAGACAGGGGACAGTCATTAACATACAGCTGAGATACTGTATTTCAATAAAGAAAAAAAAAAATCATTTTCCTTTTACAACAAAGATACAATTTAGCATGCAGGTTTGATATGGATGAAACATTCCGCAGAGGTATATATAAGTGTCTAAATATGGGTTCAAAAAGATGCAGTGGTGTTATTAACTTACAAAAAATTGTCAGTATTAAGATGAAAATTTCTCAGTAGACCACTTGGCATGCTATCTTACAAGGGGGAATAGTTTCAAATTAAAATTTTAATTGTTACAGCATTTAGTAACATTAGTAAGTTATCTTTTGTGGTTACAACCTTGGAAAGCATAATCTTAATGGAGCTGAGACATCCCAGATTCTATAAATAAAAAATGGAAAGGGCTCAATTTATTATCCTGAAAAACAGAGGGAACATTTACTTTAATGCATTACAGCATGAGCTTTAAATAACATCTATGACAGATTGCAAAATTTATTACCAAAATAGTTATTTGCCATTTGCAGATTCCTGGATGTAATTCCCCTCCAGGCTTCTGCCTTCTTCATCACAGGTTTTCACTAATATCAGTTGAAATGATTTGTGGTTCCAAAAAGATGCGAACTTCAATTAGAGTTTTAAAACTCATTTTCGTGTCCCTGATGGTGCTGACCACAGTGGCCTCATCTCACTCTAGTTAGTTACTACATTCTTCCTGGATCTTTGGAATCAATTGGCTGGAGTGTACAAAGGAAATGGGAAGTATTTGCTTCTGGAGATTCATAGGAATAGCCTATAATTCTGTGAGTGACTAAGACCATTTTCTAAAACAGCCACATTTACTAAGCTTTAATGCATTTTATGACAGTGCATAACACAGAGCAGCATATTGTTGCTGGAGTATAAACTGTGGGTCACAGAAACATAGGGAACCTATATCAACTGGGACAGGGGTATGAAAAAAATAAAAAGTCAAAGAAGGGTCTCAGTGAGGTGCACTCTATATACAAGACAATAGCTGGTTTTATGCTGAGAGCACAGAACTGCAGGGAGAATAACATTGTTGAATGAAGGACATCAAATCAGAGTTCAGAGAAGCTTTGCACTAATCCTGTGTTGTAATGACAGCTTAAAAATGTGGTACTTTGATGAGTTCTGAGATTGAGTTAAGCCTCTTTAATTTGGCTTGCTGGTATTTAATCTTGTAACTTTGCATTCTTAATCAAAACTCCAAGCAGATCTTTAATCTTGTATGTATGAAATGGAAGATTAGAGGACCCTGACCTGCCTCTGGTAGACAGATGTTTGCCTCCCCTTTTTCTTATCATTCTTGCTGTAATATCAAGTGAGAGCCATTTCAAACCAGTAGGAAGGTCTCATAAGTGTGAGTCAACAAGATACTTTGTAGAAAGCTAGGAACTGTATTTACTAGCAAAAAATTTATTTGTGAGGATACTTTTACCAAAAGTTCTGGGTTTATTGTAAAGTCTTTGGGGTAGGGACAGAGTTTTTTAAACAAGAAATGCATACAGCAGCTCCTTGAAGATAGTTGTGTGCCTTATAAATCTATTTGGTATTTCAAGGAGATCATGGTGGCATTAAGTCAGGGCACTTTAGTTGGCCCCAGTGGCAGGGAACCTATAGTAGGGACCCAGACGAGCTAACAGAGGACTTTGAACCAGAACTTCAGCAAGAATGCAAGGCATCACAAAGTGGTATAATCTCTCTTTTCCTCATCTCAGGGTGTTTCTACCCCTCCAGGGTTTTCTCTCAAATTTGGCATTAGAAGGGCCACTAATTTGTGAGTGATTTAGTCAGTCCAAACGGAAGCACATACTGGGCACTGCTAAATGAAATAGAGAACTGACATAAAAGGGAAAGTCATCTCTCCTGCGAACTTCATTTATTCTCCCTGTGTTGAGTTCCCCATGTTGTACAGAAATCTCCACGTCTGAGTCACTTGACAAAATGGTTGTTGATTTTCACTGCACGTAGTGGAGGTGAAATCATTTATTGTCACAATTGTGACAACTGTGTCACAATGTGTCACAATTGTGCATTAGGAAAACAACAATCTTGATTTCACAATTTATTTGGAATTCTTTTCACTTTCTACCATAGCCCTGGAAATACCTGACGTCACTGATGGTGACGGATTTCCTGGTTTATCTCTTTTTGAATTTTTCAAATTACTTAAAGAGAGGGCTTTTATTTAAAAGAGGGAGAAAGGTCAAAAGGAAAAAGGCATTTTCTATGGACCAGCAAATAAACACTTGTAAAAATTTCCCAGTGAATAAAAAGAACATTCTCTGTATGGCTTCTGCCATCATGATTCTTTGCTGTGCATTTGTAAGCCTAGATGTTATTTACCTAATCCATGGACTAAGGTGAGATCTTCCTCCTTCCCTTGAGGAAGGTAGCTCAGGATTAAGAAACTTTTTAGAAACAAGCCTGACCAAGACAGGTAAGATCTTTCCCCATCATCTTCCCAAAATAAAGCATATACAGCTCCGCTCAATAAACTCCATATTTAGTGAAAGGTCTACTACTGCCACCAAAATTGTAAGAGGTTTGTTTGGTTTATGCATATGCTCCTGTCACAATTCTTGGTCTTTTAAAGGAATTAGTGTGAATTATGAAGATCTTTAATTCTCTAGTTTAATACTGAAACAAAAAAAAAGTGATTCAGCAAAGCAGAAATTTATCGTTCAAGTTTTTTTAAGTTACAATTGCTGTATGACTATGAGAAATCAGTTAAGTTGAAGTGTTCTGTAAATATTCAGAAATGTCTTCCCCACATCCTTCTCATGATTTCTGGAGGTGTTATCAGTGAAGTCAGTAATTCATCATGTGATCAGGCAGTCCCAAATAGGACCAAACAACAGCTGGTAATAAATTTTTTTATTTATTAGCAGTTGGAACACTGTTATTGTTCTCTTGCTTTTTTTCTTAATTAAGATGAAAAGTAAAGCTTGTGACACCATATTTTTAGTAACTTTTATCAGCATCATTATCTTCAGACAAAATATAATATTTTAAGAATTAATAAATCAGTGGCTAGGCATACACAAGTTGATGCAAACCCATGCAGTTACTGCAGTGTGCTTGAGCAAAATGTACCCATCATCTGCAGCTTGATGGAGAAAGAACAGAAGGTGCCAAACCACCAAGAAACCAGGTTGACACCAGTCACCTCTTTCCTCTCCTGTCAGTCATAATTGGCAGGGGTCTTTCACTTTCAACTTCTGAAACAAGACATTTTCTTGAATTCAAGTCCTGCTATTACAAACATTTTAAGTACTCAATGATTATTCCTGGCTGTGACTGTCATCTACACCTCTACATTACCACTGGCTCTTTTTCTTGGGGATATTTTTACTAAGCAGGTTTATTTGAAAACAGGAGGCAGGAGTAAGAAAACATCTTTGTTCCATTACCTCTTCAAATAAGTAAGTTTTTGGTTGGTATATAGTCTTTCAGTTAGACTAAAAGATTAGACTCACCCATTTCAAATGACTACATGAGTCTTCCCTTTCTCCACCTCTTTCTTATTTGAAAACCTACATATAAACAGATACATCATAATAACTCTTTTTTTGTTTTCTTTTTTCCATTTCTGTTTCTTTCTCTAGATGGGATGCTGCACAGAGCCAGCAAAGAGTAGAAGGAGGAAGTTAAGCACTGAACTATGGAATCTCTCCCCACAATCTTTCTAGGCTCAAATTCAGACTTGTAGAGAGGGATGAGGAGGGTCAAAATCAGAGCTTCAGCAAAGCTACTAGGCTCAGCTGACCATCTTTAATGTATACTGGATATACACTGTCTGCATACTACAGCAGCCTCAGCTACTGAATCATTTTGTTATTGGCTTAGTTTACTAATACATAAAATGGAACTAAATATTTACTGGTTCTGCAACACTTGATGGAACAAGAATCTACTTTTTAGGTGTTCAGTGTAATGTAGATTTGTTTGAAGAGAATCTGAGAAATATAAAACCAGACTTAATCTGCTCTTCTACTGGGTTTTATCCCCTTGCCCAATACCCTCAAAATATTCGATGTCTACTGTTGCTATAATGAATAAAACTTTTTAAAAAGTAGCTCTGTGATTTTTCAGACTTTATTTCAGCCTAACTATGCCAAGAAAGTTCTTTATGAATAGTCACAGGGTGACTTCTGATCTGCTTACCTCATCCAGCTAACACAGAGATCTATGGGGACAGCTGCCCAGGTGTGCCCATCAGTTCCACTTGGCCTGAAGTTGAACTACAGGTGTATTAACTTAGAAAAAAACTGTGGATGTAGACTTGGATGAAAGTACTCCAAAAGGTACCATCAAGATCCTACCGAGGCCTACTTCCAAGCTAACCACCTGGGCAAGCAAGAAGTCTGGCTTCAAAGCTAGTTTTACAATAGCCTTTAAAATGCAACATGAAAATTGTGCATTTCAAATTATATCATACAGGAAGAACTGCTTACTTTTAGCAATTTGTAGGTTCCTCTAATTTCAACCTTATTTTCTGATTCCTTTTTTTCTGAATGAAGAATTCTTGTTTCCCCTCACAAAATTTTTTTTTCTTATTTATTTACTGATCATAATATTCTGCCTCTTTGTCTAACCAGTATCATAGTTCCCAGCTTTGCTTGGTTAGCTATTGGTTTTATTTTAATATACAAAGTGGACTTTATTGTCTAGTGCTTTGAAATGTCTTCTTTTAATCTGAAGTCCCCATTTCCCAAATTAGTTTTACTGGAATAAGAAGTTTTATGAGAAAAAAACACCACAAAGCCCTTAACCTCTACTGTCTACTACCTACATCTATTTCCAGCCTTCCCTGTGAGAAGCTGGAGAGCTGCCAAAGCTTTCACTACTATCATTTAAAGTTATCTTTTCTAATTTTTCTAGGTCGATTAGTGGCTTTCCATTGCACTAGGTCTAAAGGGTGTTTTGATGCCCAGTGCTGTAACAACCCTTCTTTTAATCATGCACCCATTTCAAGTATAATAGTAAATGTCATAAGGTATATGACACCACATGAGCCTAACAGTAGGACATGTGGGAGATCCATGTACCTGAAATAGTACTGCATACCTATCTTTAGGCAACCAAATCCTCCTGCCAGCATCACTAATGGCAGTGGTATCACAATCATAGGAACTTTATCTTGGGAGTTTATTAGGCATCAAGTCAGAGAGAGATATTTCTGTGCAGCAATCAAACTACTTACTGCAATTACTGTTCCCACAGTGAGCCCCATTCCTCTGAATTCAAAAAGCATATTCACCAAGTTTTCAAGCCAGTGTTAAGTTTCTCCATTATGTCTCAAAACCAGGAATTCTTGCCTGTAAGCAAGATGCTTTAGTTTGTCTCAATACTCAATATGCAATTTCATGACAAAGACTTGCTACAGCCTGCACTTTTGTGTCCTCCTGCCAGATCCACCAACACTGCAAACACATTTACACGCCTTAGCAACCAGACAGTTCAAGCCTCAGAGCAGATCTGAAGAAACTCCCTGACGTTTTGATTTCCATGCTAGCATCCTCCTGCAGAAGAGAGCTGACACCCAGGCATCCCGTACACCAGGGGACCAGAGGAGAGGTGCCCTTACAGAGCAGATCTGGCCTCAACAAGGAGAGCAATTGAGGAGTAGATCCTGGATTTTGGTTACAGCGACGTCTGCTGGCTTCCCTGCTTCAGACTATCTGTGAAGGCTGGGGATGCTGAAGTTGTAACTCTTGAGCTACACAAGCAATTTGCCCTGCCACAGGAGTTTATCTATTTAGATTCCTGGCTGTTCAGTCTTAATGCTGAAGATGAGGGGAAGGATGGAGCATAATGCAAAAGCACTGATTTTTTGATGAGAAAAGGATGCACCATACCTAGTGTAATTTGCAGTTCAGGGTCAGAGATGTAAAAACCTGAAACCATTAAGACATTATTCTAAAAACTGTGTGTCAGGAATCATGACTAACATTACATCACTTTTTCATGAGTTTTACTTCCTATCTTAATAGCACAAAATAGATTTTAAAGGGGATAAAAATAGCAGAAAAAATGCACAGGTTTTTTCTTAGGTCTTGCACAATATTTTTCTGATTTATAAAAACAAATAAACCACAAATCACATTCAGGTGAACAGGGAGGAAAACATAGTCCTGAATCCTACTAATTCATAGACTTGGCTGGTGATGCTGCAGGATTGTGGTCCTGGAGCACAAACAGGATTAGAATTCTTCTTTGTATGACTAGTCACAAACTGGGAGGAAGAGGAAGGCAAAAAGGACATTACAAAACCAAGAAGATTGTGCAAAGAGTGTTGTGGTTTTTTTCCTTCATTAGCTGGTTAACAACACTGAAGCAAGGTCTGTGATCTAGCTGACTACTCTCTCTTTTTCCCATCAGTGACTGTAAACATAAAGGATGTTGTGATGCAGAGAGACATCACATTTATTCATTAGCATTACTCAGTTTGACTTGAGATTTAAAGGGAAAATTAAGACTGCCACTGCTTATGAAAAATATGATTTATAAAGGATTTTTCCAAGCATTTGTAAATGCATCAGCTGGAGTGCCTATGACTCCAGCTGCTGCTATTCTTTTTTTTCTAATGGGAGATCAAAATGCAAGAATTGTGGGGTTTTTGATATGAATGTAGCACACATAACTACAGTGTATCCAGAACTAACATGACTATTATCAAGTGATGGGCCACCTGCAGAAGATGGGTATGAAGAAAAAATTTGAAAAGTGGAGAAGTGGAGTGCCTCCTGAAATGGTATTTGAGGTCATGTTTTTTTCCCTGAAAGGATTTGCACATCAAAAAGTAGTAACCAAAATGCCAGCCCCAAACAGCAGCTGTTGGATCTTTAAGCCACAGCCTCAAATCTCAGCTCCTTTGGAAAACAAACCCGAACTCCAAACAATGCACAGCAGCTGTGTCCTCAGTGCAAGTCTCAGCACAACTTTTCTTTTTTTTTTTTTTTTTTTTTTTAATTAGTTGATATATTTTGTCAGTTTGTGAGCCTGCAAGAAAAATCTCAGCCATAAGAAGAATCTCTCCGATGGTACTGGAATGCCTGCATGGCAAGCACCTCAGTTGCAGCACTGAGCCTACTGAGCCCTCACATTATTATTTTTCCCCATTAAGAGCTCCACCATGGATGGTTCCACTTGTTGGATTAAGAACTGGCTTGATGGCCACACTCAAAGAGTGGCTGTCAATGGGTCCATGTCCAAGCGGCGGCCAGTGACAAGTGAAGTCCCACAAGGATCAGTGTTGGGACCAGTCCTGTTTAACATCTTTGTTGGTGACACGGACTGTGGCATGGAGTGCACCCTCAGCAAGTTTCCTGATGACACCAAACTGTGTGGTGCAGTTGAAACAATGGAGATCCAGAGGGACCTTGACAGGCTGGAGGGGTGGGCCCATGCCAACCACATGAAGTTCTGAGTGCAAGGTCCTGCATCTGGGTCAGGGCAATCCCAAGAAGGCTGGGCAGCGACTGGACTGAGAGGAGCCCTGAGGAAAAGGACTTGGAGGTGCTGGTGGATGAGAAGTTCAATGGGAGCTGTCAGTGTACACTTGCAGCCCAGAAAGCCAACTGGGTCCTTGGCTGCATCAAGAGAAGCGTGGCCAGCAGGGAGGTGATTCTGCCCTTCTACTTTGCTCCCATGAGACCCCACCTGGAGTCCTGCATCCAGCTCTGGAGCCCCTTTCACAGGAGGGACATAGATGTGATGGATCGTGTCCAGAGAAGGCCCACGAGGATGACTGGAGGGCTGGAGCAGCTCTCCTATGAGGACAGACGGAGAGAGTTGGGGTTTTTCAGTCTGGAGAGGAGGAGGCTCCAAGGAGACCTTATTGTAGCCTTCCAGTAACCAAATGGGGCTACAAGAAAGCTTTGGGATGTCAGGTAGTGATGGAACCAGGGGGAATGGATTCAAACTAAAGGATGGTAGATTTAAATTGGATGTTAGGAAGAAGTTCTTCACCATGAGGGTGGTGAGACCCTGGAACAGGTTGCCCAGAGGTGGTGGAAGCCCCATCCCTGGCAGTGTTCAAGGCCAGGCTGGAGAGGGCTCTGAGCAACCTGATCTAGTGGGAGGTGTCCCTGCCCATGGCAGGGGAGTGGGACCAAGATTATTTTAAAGGTCCCTTCCAAACCTGAAAATTCTATGATCCAGTCAACATAGAATATTTCTGAAATCAGATACCAGACCTGCACGGAAAGAATTAAGAAGGATTAATGCATTGCCCGGTTTTATTGTTTGGTTTCGTCAATGTTTTGGGCTCTATTTTTAGAGTCCAGTGTTAAATACACTCTGGGCCAATGCACAATCAAGCTTTTGATTTTAAGATGGGGAAGAAAAAGTTTTTCACAGCTCTACCTTTTTTTAAGCAAAAATATGAGATGGGAATCATACACTGCTCAATTTCCATTACTAAGAAAAAGCATTTGAAATACTTGGAAATTTCTCATAACTGTAAAGTAATAGAGGAATATATCACCTTCAAAATAAGAATTTTCTTTTTATTATGTTTGTACAGTCTTTTAACATTTACATTTTAATACATCTACAACAAAGACTGTTCCACATATTGCTCAAATAAGAAGCTGTTTCCCAGTTAAGCTTTGCCATTTTTCAAGCAAATTTGTATCCTCAAGAGAACTTTTATTATTGTGTCTATAGAAAAAGTTATATAAAATGATAACTATTTCTGGTAATATTGTGGCAGAAATTTTTTCTGCATATGTATGATTTAACAAGTTTGGTTTTTTTAAGATGACTATAGAAAAAAGGATGTGGGAAAAATGACTTAGCATCTGTGTGTTTCTGGGTTTTCAAGTATTTTATCTGTATAAGCAATTAAGAACTACACAAAGCTTCACAAAGCTACACAAAACTACAACTGAAGTACTAGCTTATAACTTCTTCCTTCTTTAACATACACTTAGGCTTAATTTAGCATACTCACATTAACATAGATGGTACTACCACAGTTTCTCATCAAAATAATTGAACAGAGACATCTATTTTATTTCAACTAATTCTCCTTCCCCCTTTCTTTGTGGTCCAGTTTACATGGTATCAACTGAGAGGCAGCTGATACCGTGTGAAATGTGTAAATGCAAACCTTTTCTCCCAAAGCTTGGTCTGTTCTGTTTGTTTATACCATATACTTGGTATCAACTGATGCTACCTGTTTGGTTTTCTTAAGATATCATTTTTCTTCTTCAGAGCAGCAGCCAGAAAGTAGAGGGTCCACAAAGAAGGGCTAGAAAGGAAACAGAACTATCCCCAACTTCATTTGTGGAAGTTACCTTCCAATACCTTACTGAGCAGTATGCACAAACTAGCAAGATCATAATTTCTCAACCATAAATGAGGGATGCTATTAGATCAAGCCTCTTACAACAAAGGAATTTAATTTAGAAAATAGTAGTTTGATTATTTAAGCATAATTTCTTTCCCTATTTATACTTAAGACCCAATGCTGGCACAGAATTTAAAATACTATTCTCTTTTAGCGAGTAAGTAATGTAAACTCTTTGAACTGACAGCACAGTTAATATTCAAAAGGTGTTAAAACACTTTTAGGCCAGGTGTCATATTAGGCCAGTGTATTCTCCAGTTTAAGCACATTCACACCACAGAAAGCCTTGGGGAATAATGCCTTAAATATTTTTACTATAGTTTTATTTTCTTTTTTGAATTCAAGTCCATAAGATATGATATACTTCAGGAATTAAAAGTTACAGGGAAAATGTATGCTTTTGTAATTCAGACAGAATTCAGTCTAACATCATCAGTAAACAGCACCTTGCTTTGGTATGATTAATCTGTACAAATTAAGGTGCTAAACATAAATTGTAAGATGAAAAGCTAGATATTTAAATTTACCTTCTAAAAATATTATTTTTTTATAATTTAGATTAACTTTTCCAAAAGTTTCTTTGGGTTTTTTAAAACCAACAAATGTGGATGGAGAGTTGTTCTCACTTTGAAAAGTCCTAATGCAGGCAGCGTGCGGTATCATGCTGCCATCTATAGCTTAAAGAAGAAAACAGACTGCACAGTTCAATTTATAAGAAAAGCTATTGGATCCTCAGCATTTGTGGACTGAAAATGATTCAGTGCTCCCAAGAGATCAGCAATCAACAGAGATGCACAGACATTTGCATTCTAGTGTGATGAGCTAGAGTCAGGGCCTCAGTTAAGCCATCAGCAAGACCTCTGTCAGGAGTCCTAGGTTGGACTCAGTCCTAGTTGGCTGCCCTTCTCCCACCACCCTTATCCCAAATGCATGGATCTTTGTAATGAAAAAGCATGTGTTCACATCATGGGCACAAATAAAGGAAAAAGCAACACTACATCAGCACTCTTGAAACTCAGGTTTTATTTCACTGTATGAAGCAGATTTGAGAATCTGAATTAAATCGCATAAGACCCCCAACTAGAGCCTATTTCCATGGCAGCTATTAGCAGCCTGGAAGAAAAAAAAAAAAAAGAAAAAAAAAGTTAGAAATACAATCTTCATTGGATATTTACAGTAATAAAAGCTCCAAAAGGAGCTGTTGGAACAAATCCAGAGAGCCATGAAGATGATCAGAGGACAGTACCCTCCTACAAAGGACAGGCTGAGATCTGGGCTATTCAGCCCGGAGAAGGCTGCAGGGAGGCTCTATAGTGGCCTTCCAGTACACAAAGGGAACCTACAGGAAAGCTGAGGAGGGACTTTTTACAAGGGCATGGACTGATAGGACAAGGTATAAGGGGTTTAAAATGGAAGTGGGTAGATTTAGGTTAGACTTTAGGAAGACACTCTTTACTGTGAGGGTGGAGAGACACTGGAACAGGTTGACCAGGGAAGCTGTGGCTGCTCATCCCTGAATGCTTTCAAAGGCTGGATGGGGCTCTGAGCAATCTGGTCTGGTGGGAGGTGTCCCTGCTCATGCAGGGGGCTTGGAACTTGATAATCTTTAAGGTCCCTTCCAAACCAAACCATTCTATGATTCAATGATTCACACCTCTTATTATTCAGATACTGAGGTTCTTCTGTTTTCAAAGTGGCTCTTTAAGAATTTGTATACTTTTGCATACAGATGAGTTTAGAGATAGTCAGAACTGTTATGAATTTCCATTAAAACAAAATTGGAAACGTCTTCCTTTTAAGAAAATGACAGAAGTCTTTCTCTGATGTGAAAATCCTGTAAAACATTGACTTCCATCTTCCAGGATCTAACGCTTCCTGGTTTTTCTTTCCTTTGCTGGTTTGTTTTTGGTTTTGTTTTTTCTTAAAGAACAGATAACTAAAGGTCCGTGGTGCTGACTGAAATCCCAAAATAAGATTACAATTTTCTGTTGTCCTCTATAGGTAAGAGTGCAAGTTACAGGAAGTTTTGTGGTGGTGTTTGTTTTTTCCACATCCCAAGAGACAGAGAAAGCTGGAAGCTTTTGACTGGATGCACTGCTCAGAAAAAGCTTTCACCAGCTGACAGGGGAAAGAAAACACTCCATGCACACAGATAATACTTTTACCTGATAGCTGCAGTTCAAGACTACCTAATGAACTTTATAAGCATAACCTCAAAATTTCCCTGGTGAACACTGACAGTGCAGTGTGGTTTTTTCTGCTTGATGTTGCCAGAATGAAGTATTTCTATGAGCTGTACTGCTCCTCCATTTCCTCTCAAAAACAGATCCAAATGCAGTCAGGAGAACAAGGACACGTGTTAACTCCTACGTGGATGGCACAGCTTAAAGAACTCCAGATACTCCATGATGTGTGTCAATCCAGCTGACTAGCAGATACCAACATTTCTAGTGAGTTCAGGGAAAATATTTTTATTTTCCTTTGTATGTAAATAATTTCCTTCCCAGTAATAACATCTTTAACTGTGATGTAATATTGCCAATAAAGTAAGCAATATTTCAACAATATAGTCTACCTCCTAAGAAAGTTACGTTCAGTAGTTCAAAGCTGTTTTTACCCTTCCAGAGTCATGCTACGCCTGTTGATAGCACAGAATGCTTCTGGAGGTAGCAAGCTAAAACACCATAGACTAAAACTAAAAATAATATTGCAGTTTCTCTTTTACTTTGCAAATTCTGTTATTGTGTTATCTTGCATCCCTTAATCATGATCTCTTTGAAATAGGGATGATATTTATTTGTGACTACAGTATCTAGCATGTATGAATACTATTTTTTTAAACAGTAGCCTTAGAAAGTTACAGTCTATTCTGAACAAGAGTAATTATAAATATTGGTTCCCCCATTTTTCTTCAAAACGGTGGAGAAGGGATAAAAAAGTAAAAAATACCTTCTCTAAACTAGAAATAAATTGGGTTCTAGCATTCTTTGATCAACCTGGTATACTGGAAGGTGTCCCTGCCCTTGCAGGGGATTGAAACCAGCTGATCTCTAAGATGCCTTCCAAACCAAACCATTCCATAATTCTATGTGCTCCTAACAAGTTCTACCCTGAACTTCTCCTTGCTCAACAGGAAAATAAACACTTCTCATTCGTTATTTTTAAACCTTTGACATGGCAGATCATTTCCCAGTAACAAATGCCATTTCCTGGATGCTCATTCAACAACCTTTTCTCAGAGAGGTTTGTTTAAACATCCTGTTCATTTCTAAAGCTTCAATCTGTGAGATGAACACAGCCATCCCTGTTCCAGTTATCCAAAGGTTGAGAAAAAATACGATTACTAGTGTCTGTCACATTAATATTTACAATTCAGAAAGACTAATAAAAAAGCTTAACTGCAGTGTATATAAATTTAAGATCTCTGGAGTGCATAATGCACACTTAAATAACCTTTCACAATATCCATATTCATGAAGTTTCTCCTATTCTACTAAACCAGATCATTTTCCTTTAGTTCTGTCCACAAAAACTCAACTGGTAGTAAGTCTTCAGGTACCAATATTAAAATTCTCCTCTATACATGCTAAAGAATTGCAGCTGTGTGCTTTTGAGATTTCTTTTAAAGAAGAAAGACAAAGAAATCAATATGCAAATAATAGAATATCAAACAGGCATAAGGGTCCAGCTTGTATTTCAGTGCCAAAAAGGGATTACATGCACTATGCTCTTTAAAAAAAAAAATCAACTATTCTGTTCACACCGAAACATTTGTCAGAAGCATATTGAAGACATTTGTTCAAAAACTGCTTAAGTTAAAGCAGTTGCTATCACCTTCTCTTCAGCTTTTGGAGGTATTTTGCTATTTTTCTTTTAACAAATTTCACTGAGCTCAGTCATGCTCAGAAAAACACCGAGAGCTCACAGAAAGGCTGCCAGCTCCCAGTAGTTCCTCATTTCTTACTTCCTAAAGACGACCCAGAGGCAGAACTAATTGTACAGTACTGATCAATGGCACACCTACCTTTTGGCTTTCGGTATTGTTGTTTCTTGCTGGATACTAAGAGGAGTTTTAAACATAACACAGATTCTGGTGTCAAGATTTCAAATTTCCTCCAAGGGGAACCATGCTACATCCTGGCAGTGCAACATCTTGATCCTTAAACTCAAGCAACACACACCATGCTAACTAAATCCAAGTGACTAGAAATTCCAAGGACAGAACTGGCCTGAAGAAAAAGAGACAGCTTTTACTCCCTTACCAATTATAAATCAATCAATCCTTTCCCCCTCCCCCCCCCAAAAAGGACTGTTTTAATGAAGAATCTGCTGGTGGGATCAGGTAATTTCAGACCTGAAAGCATCAAATGAACAGTTTACAACAACTTCAAGAAAGAATTTGAAAAGTTTTCTGTGCAAGGTAAAACACAATACTGCAAAGCTAGATCCAGTAACACAGTTTACTGTTTGAGATACAGAGTGAGTTGGGATAAATGCAGTTCTACAAAGGGTAATTTTTCTGCAGTCTCAATAGAGCTACATTTACAAGGACAATTCCTGAGATGCTTAATAAACATAGTAACATTACACTTTCCCTACAATAAAACCTCAAGTCTCATGCACTGACCTACACTATGCACGTAATCATAATCTCCATGGTTTTTCTAGGCCCAAGAAATTAGCAATATCCCATTAAATATCCTCTCTTCCCTAACGTCGTGTTTTTTTTTTTTATATTAAAAAAATTAAATATCAAAGTTCCCCAGGAAATAAAACCTCCTCAAACAGAACACAAAAAAGTCAAATACAACCTACAGGAAATTTATTCTAATTCAGTAATATTTGCTAATGTGTGTATTGTTCCAGAACTTAAAAACTACTTAGACTACTTTGCTATTGTGTTCATATCTTCAATAGCACTTCATAAGTGAGTAAGGCACCAGGAAAGACTTTCACTGCAAAATATTAATACAAAAAAGCCTTTGTAGAAAGCATAGTGGTTTTTTTATTGTAGTCTTAGAAAATACTGAATTATGAAATATACAAATCAACTGTTGTAATTATCTGTTTATTTTACAATCTGTATGCCATCATACTCTTATGGCTTTAAGATAGTCTGTCCCAAGTATTTGAAAACATGCTTTAACAAAGTATTTTACAATTTCAAAATCGAGTATCTCTTTACTGGAAAAAAGAAAAAACAACCAAACTCTGAAACATTTACCTGAGAATTCTGTATCATAAATTTGTCATTCATTCTTAACTTTTGCAAGTTGATGATATAGGCTACAGAAGTCAACATGCAACTTGTAGGTCTACTGTATTAAATAAATATTTTTAAAATTATTTAGATGCAGCTGGTTAGGAAAAAAAACCCTATCCTCCAACTTCATCAAGTTCACCATAGGTTTAAAAACACAATACAGATTTTTTTATCATACGTCAACGACAGTCATGACTTCTGCACTGGAAGCCCTGCACCATTTGCTGGGTGGAATTCAGACCCTGGCTGATCACCAGACTGCAGCAGTGGAGAACAACTCTTTGGTGGAGAGTCTGGCCTCTGAACTTGGTAATCACTGACCTTGCTTTCCAACATCCACAGCCAAGTGTGTCGGGGTTTGGCCACTGGCTATGTTTAAGCTCCCAACCAATCATTCTCTACACATATGCTCCACCCCTTTATAAGAAACATTAACCCTAGGAATTCCACTTCAGAATATGTGTACTACTAGGACAATGCTTTAGTAACATTATCCACGTCATTACAGATTATCACCAGTTTTAAAAGTGGTATTATGTCTGGACAATAGAGAGGTTTGGGGCCTTCTGTTTTTTGTTTGTTTTTTTTTTCTTGTTTGCTTGTTAAGTAAAATGGAGCCTTAGGAACAAAACGCTGCCCAGGGTGGCAGCAGGATTAAATTAACCAGGCATATACAGACACTGGATAAAAACCCCAGAAAGCTTCATGAGAAATACACATACAGGATCAATATATATAAATGATAGTAAGTTAAAAGAATTTCAATTCAATTATCTGAAAATACATCCAAAGCAGTAGAACTCTCATATCTGCCATATAGCATTTATTTCTGAATTTCAGTTACTGCACGGACTGTGATTTATACAACCTATACTCCATTAACATAAATTTTCCCCTTAAAAATTTAATTACATATTATGAAAATCCCAGGATTTCACTAGATACTTAAATCAACTTTCAATCCCATTGGTGAGGTAGTGTAGTCACTTGTATTACATGCTGGTTAAAAGTACTGTTGGAATCTGTCAAATTTAAAATTTTTGTTTTAAATAAGTGGCTTAATAGTCTTAGTATAGTTATTAATGCTATGTTACCTAAGGAAGGAGGGGAAAAAAAAAAAAAAAAAAGAAATAAAAGAGCACTGAAGAACAAGTTTTGCATCACTGCAAGATAAAACTGTAAAGCAGTATTTACAATAGTCCTTTGCTTAGTTGCTGCGTACTGTACATGCACACTAAAGACACAAAAAGCTAATATAAATTCTGAGGTAGGAAATGAAGAATTCCACTGGCTTGTACAAGATTCTTCACGTTTTGTAAACCAGTAAAACCAAAAGTTTTTTGCGGTGAGGTTCAATAGTTATTTCTGGTGTGAGAGTAACATCTAAATAAAAAAGCATCATTGGAATACAATATGCATATAACTACCACATAAAAACCTAAAAAATGAGGGATTATTTTCAGTGGCTGAATTTCTCCTTTGCAAAGTAGAGGAAAACCCTTCAGCTCATTTTCTTATGATACTTTCAATATGTTTATACTTGCAACACAAGCCATTGAAAACGTTCTACAGGCTAAGGCATAAAAGTATCCTGAAAACTAAAATTCTGAAATAGAGCCTGACTGGTCCCAGTGATCAAAGGACAAATACATTTGTTGATTACTTCAGGTAATTAGGCACTATAGCTAAAGAATTTGGTGCCTTAATAACTTTTAAAATCCTTAAACATTCACAATACTTTGATTCCAACTTACCACAAACAGCAGCAGGCTTGAAAGTGCTAGGACAGTAATTCACAATACAGCACTGGACTTCAACAAGCATATGGGATTCAGATGCCAGAGAATCCAATGCACACTAATCAAGAAATTGCATCAATTCCAAATTTTGCCTTTTCCAGTATGTTGTTATTCCTGATACATAATTTAGAGACTAGAACAGTATGCTGTAGCACCTTCACTGTTCAAGTTGTTTTGACTACATACTGAAGAGCTAAAACAAAGGCATATATTCAATAAAAGCTGGCTCTGGTACAAGGATGGGAACAGCAGGAAGCAATAAGCCATTCCACTTGCCAGAATCTTCCCATACTGTCATGTTATCCTAACCCCTCTACAACAAACACTTACAGAGCTATACGGACTTCTTAAAGTTTGCCTACCAGGGAAAAAAAGCTCTTAAAAGAGCTAAGACATCCAGGTATAGAAATCATTGTGCATAAACACTTGTTGGGAGGCTTTTATTGAGATGCAGAGTGGCATTAGGTACTACGGCATAAAGCAGAGCGAAGGCTGCTCTGTACCTGAATGAAAGCTTCCTCATAAACAAACATCTGTGTGCAGAGTTTATACTTTCCAAGAACTTTCCTAAACTCTCCTTGGCATCACCACACAGAAAAAGCTTCAAGGCTGACACATACAAATTACACTCTAGAACTACAAAGAGCAAATCCAAAGCTCGCCAAGTAGTAGAAGGACCATGTAATTGTCAATGTAGTTTCAAAAGGTAAAATTTCATCATCTTTTCATCACTTAGTAAGTTACTTTGCAGTAAGGTTCCAATCTCACTTTCAGTTGCAATGTTGAGAGGCTGGCAACAGTAAGAAAATCGATTCACTCATCTGTAGTGCATTTGTCAGTCATTTGCTGACAGAAGTCTGTGATACCACTGCTCTGTCCACATTGTCCCACAAGCGAAATTTTCTCCACTGGTTTTACAGAAACTGGATGCAGTTCTTGTACTTGATCATATGTTGCATCACACACACTTTTCACACACTGGTAACAAGAACTCTGCTCATTTGTAGATGCAACACCTGAAAGACCATCTGCTAATTCTATACATGCTGGTGTCGCAATCTCACTATCAGATGAAGTTGTCTGGTCTCTCTCCAGGAATAAAAATGAAAGTGGACAATCTGAGGAAGAATATTTTGCAAGTATTTGTATTTGCTCATGACTCAAGGCTGCTTCCTTAAACACCTGCTGGCAAAGTCCAGTCAGATTCTCCTTTGTCTCACCCAGAGTTGACAAAATGTGGTTTCTCTCCTTCAGCAAGTTCTCCTTCTCATTTTGCTGCAAAAAGAAAAACAACCTTTTAGTCTGCATTTTAACACAAACGCTATGAATTATATTTCTATGAAAGCTAAAACATGAGCAAAATAATCTTGTCTGTTGAAACAAACAATTTGGTAGTAAGAAGATGAACAAGCACACAAATGCCTATCAGAAGTACAATTCTAACCTCTCAAGTATCATCAGCTCAGCTATTTGAAGCTATTTTTTCAGACATAACTTTTAAAAAAGTGGAAACAGAAACAGTAATTTGTAGTTATGAAATACATGAAACCAGATTCACTTCCTATAAGTATTCCTGAAACACTCATTTAAACCATTAGTGCTGGGTCAACACAACATTAAGCAGAACAGTCTTTATAGGGATTTATAATTTAAAAGTTAGATGTTGAAAAACAAGCATCATATTTTCATGATACTACTGTGATAGATGAAAATAAGTTCAGTTCTCAAAGTGCCAAGTCCCCTGCAGACTTAAGAAGAATTACTAAGGTAAATAGAAAATACATAGTAAAGAAACAAAATATGCTGAAATTGTGAGCAAAATATTCTCTCTGGAAACAGCAATGCAGTGTTTTGAGGCACTGACTAGAATATTGGGAGTTTAAGAATTTAAAGAAGAGCAGGAGTGACAGGTTAGTGAATTGAAGAGACAAGAACAGAGGTGGCACTAAATAGGTAACCTACTACTGGAACAACACAAGACCTGCTGAATGCTTCAGTTTTATCCTCAGAGCTAACAAGCTTAAAAGTGTCAGAACTCTCTAAGACATGACATAAAACAGTCCTTAAAGTAGCTTACAACCTAGCTGTGTAATGCAAAACTATCTTCCAAACACAGGGTAGCAAGAGGGATGGCAATTCACTAATGAATATCAAGTAGCAAAAAAAGTACCATTCATTAAAAATCTTTTTTTTTTTAATTTGCTTTTACTTAAATGTCATGATTTTTGCTGAGATTTCTGGCTGAGATTTCTGAGATACAAATGGCTGAATATGAAATTACATCGATAAATTAGAGGTCTAATGATGGAAACAAGCAACATCTGGGATATAGAAAAATAAGGAAATGGCAAAGGACAGGAAACAAGCAAAACCATAATGAAGCAGTTGAAAGGACAAACACAAACAAAGACACCCCCCATGCTACACATTGAATTAATTGAAAAAGAAGGCAGCGTTGTGAAAACACACAGGTTTAAGTGGATTTTAAGAAGTAAATTTTAATCATACAGATTCACCCTCAGACAGTTCCATGATTTTCATACCTTCTCACATCCCCATTTGCCAGAAAAACTCACACTGCAACCTCCGCAACTTTTTGGAAAGAACTGACTTAACTTTAACTGGCACTTCACAAGAGAAACAGAAAAAAAGCCAGTCCTTTTTGCTTGAAACTGTTAGAAAGAGTGCTTTGGTAGCAGATTTTTATTTGTCAGCATACTGGGAGCAGCTGTTGCCAGATCCAAGTCTAAAATCACTTCATATACATTTTGTATATGTAGAGGCACTCAGCTGAGTACTACAGACCAATCAAGTTATGCAGACTGCTGTTTAACACAAACAAACATTCAGAAAGTTATTCCTGTGTAAATTCCCTTCTTACCATCTGAAGTTGTTGATGGATTAATACACTTAAATATTGCTTTATTTTAGCAGCATTATCCTAATACTGTAATGTTGGCTAGTTTCGAGGTCATAATAATCAAGCTGCGTGCTCTTAATTCTTCTGGTAAAGGATCTATTTAGTTCCCACACTTCTCTCCCTGCTATAGTATATATTATGAGATGTCACTTACTACAATATGTGATTCAAGAAGGTTATGTAGCTCCTCCTGAGCTACAGAATCTTCAGGAGAGTAGTGCTTCCTGAGGTTATTTGTCCTTTATTCTGCCCATTCTGACAATTGCCCTCATTTTAAAGCTTTGAGGTGAGAAAGCTACAGGGAATGTGAATGTAAACTCCTAAGAACTTTGTTTCTAGCAAGCTAATATGGAACATTAGAGAAAAACAAGAACACATAGGTTCATCTGAAAGATCAGCAAACAAAGACTTCATGGGGGTCAAAAATTACATTATGCATACAGAAGATAATGAGAAATTACCAAATGTAATTCTCCCAGGTAACAGCCAGATTAAGTACCAATAATACAGATAAAGCATTTTTCTTAAGTGCAAGTACAGCTTAATAGAAGACTTCCAAAATTTCACTCAGGAAGTCAGTAGTCCAACCTCCTGCACAAAACAAAGTCAGTTCTGCATAAGATCAGGCTGCCCAGGACTTTGCTCAGTCATGTCACAAAAACATCCAAGGACAAACACACACAATCTCTGTGGGTAAACTGCTCCATTGCCTGCCTTTCCCCACTGGAAACCTGTTTCCTTATACCCAGTTGAATCCTCCCATTTTATTAAATAAAACAGTGTCTTCTGTGAACCACAATCCCTGCAAAGCTGAAGATATTCCAGTTCAAATGGCTACATGGTCTTGAGGACTCCCCCAGAGATATGGGCAGGTGGCTATTAGGTGTCCCCACATCTCTTCTCCATGCACAAGCCCTGTTTCCTCTGCCTCTCACCATAGGAGAAGTACTCCAGGCCCAACCAGCTTCGTGGCCTTCTCCTAACCTTGCTCCAGTTTGTCCGTGTACTTCTGACACTGTGAAGAATCAAACCTGGGCAAAAGATTCAGTCTTACATGTGCTAAGCATATATAGGAGTACAATCACTGTTCTGGAACCACTGGCTGGGCTCCTGGCAAAGACTAACAGGTCTGAGATACACAAGCAGGGACAAGTCAGGAGTCATCATGCATGAAGCAACCTGGATATACCATGCAATCTCTCTCACAGATGTCTCTTCTTCCACTCACCTGGAAATTCCACCTACAGAGATCAATTTTCTATATTTGTCCACAACTTAAGACAAATTTGAGCATGCATAACATCACTGTCAGACATGCTCAACAGATCTAAACAAGGCCTTTTCAGGAAGTTCTGAAGAAACTTACCTGCACAGCTGTAAAAATAAGTGACTAGAGCATATTTATGCCTAGAGAACAATTCCTAGCTTGGACCTCACCTCACAATTCTCACTCATTGCCTAGACCTTGCTCTGTGATACCAGTCCAAGCAGCAGACACTCAGTCTGTTCTAGCACAGTTCCACAGAAGAAAGTCAAATACACTACGATTATCAGTCACTCAGTCAACTACAGGTCTCATCTTGCAGATCAGTCTGTAATTTCCAGGCTCCTCTCAAGTGCTCCACAGCATTGAGAGTTACAAACAGAAAGGACAACATGACAACAAAAACAGGCAGAAAGTTCTGAGCTGTCAGTAATGCAACTTCTCTTAATTCAGAATAATAAAAAACTTTTATTAACACAATCTCCCAATTTCCCTCCCTCCCAGAGTAGCTTTTTCATTCAGCACACTGAATGACTTGCTCTGTTAACTGATGAGGGCTGCAAGGCACTGCATGCCTGCCTTCAAAGTCTGTCTCCTTTGTTGCTAAAGTGGAAGTACATGTAATGACAGAGGATGGACCACTCCAGGAAAGTAACTTTCTAGCCCACAGCACTTCAATTTTATTTTCCTTTTCACTCTTAAGTCTTTAGGGGAAAGGTGCAATGTGATCACATTTGTTCCTAGCTGGTGCAGATACCAAACCCACATACATAAACACCAAAGTCTACAACACTCAAACAAAAATTAAGAGCACAGTAATCCCAAACAACTGGACTATTTAGTAAGCATGATATGATCAACCATGAAACAGAGATGAACCCATCAGAAACAAAGACCAGAAGATAACCATTCACAATTATTGTGATCTTCAGATTATCCACATTTCTCTAAGTTAAAAATATTTTGTGTTTACTGTCTTTTAAGAAGGCAAAATTACACTAGCAGATGGTTGCAGAGAACACTGGATGCATCAATTCCTCAGCTACAGTCTTGATATAGCTGCTAAAAAGGCAAGCAGCTTCCTGAGTATTGCTGTATCTTTTGCATTTCTGTAAGGGTCTCATTTTTAGGATTCAAGACTCAGGAAACATCTCACCAGCCTATGTTGATATGGTAAAATATATACACAACAATGGCATATGGTCATGAGCAATACCATGAGCTGTAAGAAGAAAAGAACAAAGCAAGAAAGAGGGAAGAGGCAGAAACAAAGTAGAGTGGGATGATGTATTAGTCTGTACAATTAAATTCTATACCGACAGGCTTCAGAAACAATATTCACCAAAAAGTATGCTGTGATGCACGTTTACTTGAATGTAAATAAGTCCACAGAAGGGAATATGTGTTTACTTGAGACGGAAAATCTAAGCTCAAATGGGAAAAGTAGTAAAACACCTCATTCTCAAACTAGTGCCAGATGTCCAGTCAAGATGTTTAGAGAAAGACTCGAGTCAACAATAATGAATATTTATACATACCAATTTTTCAATTTCAGATTCAAGATTTTGTATGCAGTCAAGTTTCCTCTTACGACATCGCTGTGCTGCAATTCTATTTTTACTTCGTCTTCGGATATCATGAATACAGTCCAATTGTTCAGGGGTTAATTTATGCATTTTCAGAAATGACTGGAAATCATTTCTGGAAAGCGAGATAATCCTTTGCGCATTAAATGGCAGCTTAACCTAGAATGTAAGATACAGTTGTAAATCAAAGGTGAAATTGATATACACAAGCACCAACAGGCCAGTTCAAGTTTTCATTTTAAGCATTCTACAGTACATAACCCATCTTTCTTTCTAAACCTCAGAGACAAGAGCAAGCTAATATAGCTATCAGGTAAGGTGGATAAAATCCAGGGATCTCAACTAGATGAGTTCAGATATGGATGAAATATCTGAGTACTCTGCATGTTTACACCAGATCTTCTGAATCCCATCTGGAGTACAATGAAATCTATGTAAGCATGCAGCAAATAATTAGGTGATAAACTCTTGGAAAATAATTTATGATTAGACAGTACATAAAACAAGTGTCAAGAATCACCAACAAGAGTCTAAAAGTTCCCCTAAGCTGCTACTAAAATTGTATCCTCCATCTATTTTAATATCTTTAGTTTTCTGCAGGAAAAGTTCATTTGAAACAGATATTTACTTAAAACATAGAAGTTACAATATTTGCCTTCTAGTTTTTAATGCTGGACAAGAGAGGGCACTGGGCTTTCTCTACCATCTGTACACCTGAGTTTCAGAGGCAGAAGCTTCTGAAAACATACACAGATCATGAAGTCCTGATTAATACTAAAAAGTATCTTTACCTTTACAAAGTAATTGCCACATTTTTATGAGGCATCTGACTAAAGATACTTTATTTTAATCCTTATATACAAATATGTTAAGTAGTAGACTATGATACCTTGATTTGGTCAGAGTTTAGTTTAAAAAGATAACAGAGGAACCCCATCTGTGTTTGGCTACCACTGGTGACAAACAGGAAAAAAGAAGAACTGAGTATTGACCTCAGAAATGATGCCATCTATTTCTTTGTAATGTAAAGAATGTATTTAATCAGTTCTGGCCTGCCAACTTTCTATACGGATGTTAGCTTCCATTTATTTAAAGCCAATAAGGCCCTGCATCTTGAAAATAAAAAAAAAACCACCCCAAAAACCTAGTGTTTTCACAACAAATGAATTTTCGTTACATTAAATAATCTGTCGCATACAGAGTTACACTGCAATTCTACAGTTTTTAAGAACTGTGACAGAAATCAATATAGGTACATAGGAAAATCTTTAAGAATTAGACTAGTTATGTATGGCATCTGTCTAAAACACTGTAAAGGAATTACGTAAAGGAAAGAAATGCCAAGTAATTCTGCAGTTGGAAGAACAAACATAACCTCAGTTTTAATGAAAGAAATATTATTAAAGCAGTCTTGAATACATAGCTATTGAAGCCATTTTGAAAAATTTATTTTCATTTTACAGTAAAACTCGTACCAAGAAAACTGTTAAGTTCCTGTAGAGATTCCAGTAAGTGAAGGGTTAAGTTTAACTGAAGAACAACAACAAGAAAAAAAAATATCTAAAGAACTCCCCTTGCCTGGCCTTGGCTTAAAATTTCACAATCTCTTCTGATAGAGATGTTCCAGAAAAATGTGCAAAGAGACCTAATACCTAAGCATCTACCACCTCAGTATCCGACAAAAAAGTACTTTTTAAGTCTCCCTGAATTAGCAGTGATCTTCCATATAAGCTTTTTAATCACTATTTCTCAGAAACAAGCAACCACCAAAAAAAAACCCACCAAAAAGCCAAACAACCACAAAACCAAACAAAAACAAACAAACAAGCAACAAAACAAACCAAGAAAAAAAAGACTGAGCATTAGGTATTTGAATAGAGCCCTGAAAGACAGAGAAGCAAAGGACACACCAAGATGTTCTTACCTCACATTCTTGTTCTCTTGCTGAACAGGATTCACTGTCTCCCTCGGTGTCCGTTTCTGAATCCTCTCCTAAACTTATTACATAATTATAGGGACACTGTTCTTGTTGCTGACCCTGAACATAATCTCCACTGCTTATTTCAGAGCTGTTGGAGCATCCTTCAGTACTAAGGTTGCTTATAAAGGGGCAGTTGACAGAATTCAATGTTGTGAAAGTTCGTTGAGAACAAGGTTCAGGGCTTTCGCTGATCCTGATACCCAGCCATGGACATTCTGATTTTTTCCCTGAATATACTGGCTCCAAACGCTCTTTTGGAACTGCAGGTGGTAAATGTAATTGACAGGCTTCTGTGCTGTAAATATCACTCCAAAACCCTTGTGCTAGGTGTTCTGCTACCTCTCTCTCCACACTGCTTCGATCACCAGCTGTTGTAATGTTGGTGGCTTCCCTAGTGCACAAATCACTGTTTGAAGGTGTGTCACCTTTACTTTCCGTTTTGTCATTCACAATTCCAGTACCTGATGGAGTTTTTTCAGCTGAGACTGTGTTGTTTTGCATATTACCAAAATTAAAGTTACCATATTGCTCGCAAGTGTGTATAAAAGACACAGAATTGAGTCCATGAGACGCAGCAGGGTTTGGGGGGAAAGCAGCTTGATCCATTTTCTCCCCAGGACTTGAAACATTCTGGGTCACAGAATCCCTCCTTGAATCTTCCTTTTTCTCAATGCCCTCTTCCCCTTCTTCCATTTTTACCTGAGTCTCTTCACATTTGGAGACCAGCTGCATAGGTATACACTCCTGAGCTGTTTGCATCCCATCGTGATCAGATACTTCTTTCTCAAGCAAAGCTGCAATTGGTGGCACCTGAATGTCTTTAATATTGGAACTTGACTCTGAAGCATGAACTTTGTCATTTCCAAAAGCTTTCTGGAACTTCCTATACTTTGGGCATTGGGAAGGTAAACTGGAAACACCACCCCTTTCTAAATGTCCAGGATCACATGCTTGATTGGCATTATCTTGGACAGCAGGTGATGATTTAGCATTTTCTTCATCTTTACAAAGCCTTGTGTCAGGAGTTTGAATATATTCCTTTTCTAAAAGTTCTTCTGCTTCATCATCTATTTCTAGGTCTCCATCATCCACATTGCCGATTTTAGGGTTTGTTTTCCGACAATGCTGTGTACAACACTTCTTCCTAGGACATTCCGGGTGATCTGATTTAAAGTCCAAAAATTTGAATTTGAGAAACTGAAAGCAAGACTCTTCAATGTTGTGTATACCCAAAAATTCAGCACATTTGCAAACTTCAGACACATTGTCCTTGTTTAAAATTAGTTTACCTGTGTACGCAAACTGAAGCAAAGGACTAAATCCTTTAAGTGTCACCTATTTAAAAAAAAAAAAAAGAAAAAGAAAAATATTAGTATGGCAAGCGAGCTTAAGAAACATGGAATACAAATTTATTTGTGAGCAAACCACATCAGCAGGATACAGTAAAAGACAAAAGCAGTTTTGTTCTACTTTCATTTCTGGAACAAGATTTGTTTCATGATCATTCTGAAACAAACCTGATACTATTCTCTCCTGTATGTTGTCTGGCAATTATCTTCCTTGTGCTCAATCTCTTAATAAAACATTCTGACAATACAGTACTAACAAATGAAAAATATTGCAGTGCACTGAAAACTAGTGGTTGGACCTCAACTTTACAAAGGTACTTTTCAAACCCAAGCTGCACATGAACTACGCTAGAATAAGATCAAAATGCTGCTGGTATTGAACTGTTAACTCTTTAAAGAACAAATACTGTTATTTGCTCAATCTTATGCATCACTGATATTAAAGGCTTAAAATAATGGAATTTGATCACACATGATTATTTATTACTATGGCCACCTAGCCTTTTCTCCCTCCCATACACAAAAAGAATAGTACAGAAAACAGGACACCAAAACAAATCATTCTCAGTTTAAAGACTCTTTAGAGTAGGTAGTTTTAACTGAACACTACCATCATTTTAACATATTTTTAGCAAAGAACAGTTGCCTAACCAGGAATCAGAGATAAAACTACTGATTACACTACCATATTAATTCATATGTAGTAGTGTCAGGAGGGGGAATGTAAATGATGGTTTACCATAAACTGGCAAGAAGTCTTTAAACTTAATTCCAGCCAATAAACAATTTAAGTAGGTTTACAGAAAAATTACTTTCATAAATGAAACCGAACAAGAAAAATAGAATATTTCAAAACTGCAGTTTCTCTATGTAAGGTAGAAACACCTACTGTTGAAAATTGAAAGGATCAAGAAACAAAAAAAAACCCAATTCTATACTCGTTTCATGTTGTCTTACACGTTTCTAGCTCGCTATCGTCAAACAAGACAGAATGCTAGAAAGACCCAGTCTGACTGACCTATAAACCTAAAAAAAAAATTTGCAAATTAAATTTATTTGTATTTGGAGTTAAAGTCTAACTCTTGAAAACACTGATAAAAAACCCCAACAACACAGAATCTACACCAAGATGTCATTAATTACTCTCTAACAATATAACATACATATAAACAGCTTTATTCCAATATTTCAGAAGCTCAGATTGTGGACTGGCGTCTTTCACTTAAACTTCAAATACTCTGTATTATTAAGAAGTTTAAAAAATACCACATGTCAAAACATGTGATCAGCGTTTGCATCTCTTAAACACGTATCTTCATAAACTGACTCATTTTAAAATAATACTTAACAGTTCCCAGAAGAGAAGCTCAAGTTGCTGACTCTTCAAATACTTTTATCAAGTGATCAGGTCAAATTATTACCATGAGATTCACTGGTTGTATTTTTCCTTATTGCATTATTATAGTCAGTTCTTACATTAGTAATACTATATTACCTTAAGAGTCCCCTTAAATCTACATTGTAGTAAGTATCAGTTCCTCATTTTCTTTACAAAGTCTGGCCCCTTCTACCTCCATTTTATTTCACAGGTTCACTGGAACACTGTTGACTTGCACCAGAGACTATTTTTCCCTTATCCAACTTTGAAACACATTTCTTACTTTTCTAATATTCTATTTTCTCCATAATACTAAAGCAAAATTCTCTCTTCAACATTTTAAGTTTTACATGCCACTCATTTTTCTCTTCTAATCCAAGTCATGGCTTTGCATTCGTAAGCATTCTTCCTCCATTGATTATTTAGCATTAAACCGTTCAGATTACTGCTACAATTGGGCACACAGCACTTGGAGGCCTTCACTTTTCATCTACAAGCACAGCATTTCATGTAAAACAAATCCAGTCACTTGCTTGCCTTATGCCTTTTGAATACATACCAAACTGAATCTTTAAACATCTTAGATGTGTCAGATATGTAATAATTTTTCTTTCCCATGGATGTCAGGTTCTGGTTCATTCCTACTGAATGACTTTGAATTTAATCTTACATAAGATCATGTATTTTAGGGGTAAAAAAACAACCTAAAATAATTAATTGCAATACATTTTCTCAGTCTTAAAAGTACAAAAATATAGTAGGGGGAAAAAAAAAGCTGCTAATGAGTGTAAAAAGGAGGGGGAACTGAGTAGAAAGAAAATTAACACCAGCAAGCAAGGAATAAAAGCACAACTGTATTATTCAACCATACAACACCAAATCTTCACAATCGTGATTTAAAGGTATTATCATTTTAAGCTTTAATTTGTTTATTCATTACTGCAAAAGTATTCACATTTCAAACAGGAGGACTAATTCTGCAGGACCTCTTTACCTTTAAGGCCTACTTTTGGCAAACTTGCATGCTTTGAAACAGGTGACCTATTTTAAAAGTAGTATTTAGTTAACTGAAGTAGTATTTAATTAATTGAAAAGATCTCCCCTATATATTCTTCAAGAAAGCACTCCCTTATCTTCAGACTCTGATACACACTCTGCTCTATCCAGCCTTTCCTTCAACCAGTGGCAGCTTTGGAGCTTAGAAATTCCTTCCCTTAGTTCTTAATTCCCTTATCTTCACCTAGCATTTAAGCACCTATTTTACAACCAAATTGAACAGAACAGATCAGAAGCCCTGGCAGGTAAAATGCAGGAGGGAGTGACACTCACCTCTTCCGGCAAAGTGATGATAAGATCAGCATCCACCTGGCCCACAATTCTTGAAAGGAAGTAACTGCTGCAAGCAGCAAGCACAGCTCTGTGAGCCCGAAATCGCTGATCCTCGGCTAAAATAGTAACATCACAAAGAATATCTTGCTTTCTCTGATCATCAAGACTGAGGAGTACATTGGCACTGTGTACTGAGGATTCATATGCAAAAACCACACTATTCTTCTCACTTAGAGACATTCTGTATCACAAATGGTAGGGTGAGTCTCAGCGGAAAGCATGCTTCTGCTCTTCAAACCTGGGGGAAGAGAAACCAAGATTTAGATATTTAAGTCATATCCAAGAGGAATCTACTTATTGTCAGCATAATAAGCAAGCTGTCAAAACTGCACTGCCTGTTCTAATTCTTTTTAAGACTAAGATTAATAGTCAGTATTTCATACAGGTTAATAAGCAACTACATGCTTTTGTGATTTGAGGTACACAAACTTTAATAGGTTCTTAAAATAATTGTTTTAGTAGTTTCTCAGATCAAAAAAAAAGAGAACGGTTTTTCATGTGACATCAGCCATAAAAGCAAGTGATTAAGAATCATAACTTTACTGTAACACCTAAAAATTATTTAAGCTTTCATTTTTTATTTATCATTATATACTGACTCCAACATTATGAAAATGTAAAGATAAATAAAAAGCAGATATATTAAGCCAAAATTCAACTAAATTCTACGTAAGCTACTTCTGTATGCCGATTCATCTCGTACAGACTAACATATTCATGCTTTACTCTCTATGGAAAGTAGTTTTCCTGCTAACCCAGTCAGGCATCAGTAAATTAGTCTCATTTTGTCTCTAGTAGGTTGGTGCTTTATTTTTAAAGTAGATTGGTTCTCTGATTGCCACCTGCTTTAATTCTCTAATAGCCTTTTTTTGTTTTGTTTTTTGCTTCTCTGCTCATCCCTATTTCATAGAATCACAGAATCAGCTGGGTTGGAAGGGACCTCAGAGATCATCAAGTCCAACCCTTGACCACTACCACTGCAGTTACCAGACCATGGCACTGAGTGCCACATCCAGTCTCTTTTTAAATATCTCCAGGGATGGAAAATCCACCTCTTCACTGGGCAGTCCATTCCAATGTCTATAATATTTTTTTAAAAATAAAAATTAAAAAACAACAACAAAACTAAACACTGGGAAGAAGTCCTACCTAGAGAGCGAGAAGTTTAACAGCAATTCCCAGCAGAAGCTGTGACAATATGCCAGCTCCCAAGAACAATTATACTGTAGCTGTTGTAAATCTTCATTTTGCAAATAAAGGAAACTTTCAAAGGAGGGGAAGGCAGCAGGGCATGGTCATCTTTAAATACAGTGGCAAAAAAGCCAGTCACACTGTCAGCTATCCTCCTGGTTACTCACCACTCAACTTATTTTCACGGCATACTAGTGGTTTTTGTGATCTTTAGAACAGAAAGATAGCAGAATAACAGCCACATTTCCAGTGACATCAGTAGCACAGTATTGGTGTGAAGGAAGAAGATTAGTTGTTCTTCCCACTCTCAACCACTTTAAATGGGAATTACGAAGTAATTCCCTGTGAAAGTTAGTAAATTCTATTCTTGTAATAGCTTATGAGAAATAAGCAATGCAATATAAATAATGCATTTCTAATTTGTTTGCTCTACGTCCTTAATTTGTCCTATTCCTCAGATATTACAGCACACACAATTTAACAAAGAATGATTCTGTATATTAAAAAAAAAAAAAAAAAAAAAAAAAAGGACAGAAGACGAAATAGAAGACTAAGTCAAGGGTGGTAGGGAATATCACAGGGAAGTATTACAGATAAAGACAATTTTGGTTGAACACCAAAGCAAAACTTGTGAGGGAGACAACACAGACAGGCTTTTAAACATTCTTTTTTCTTTCTTAAGTCCCAGGTTCTCCTAATCCTCAGATGGACAGCCCATGTACTACATGTGCTGTTCTTGGGTTTTCTCTTGCAAAATAATCAGTTCCAATATCCAGTTCATCCCATTAAATTTTCATAAGATGGGAAGGCTAAGAGGAACAGTGCTTAGTTTAAACAGATAAATGGAGAGGACAGCCAGCCCTCCTTGACATTTATCTCCACAAGGCATACAATATGTTTTCAAAAGTGTGTGGTGTGCAGTGAGCTTCCAGAAGTCGTTGCTGACAAAAAATTAATTAGTTTAACACTGAAACACTACCTGTTTCTTGAGAAGTGAAAAATAGTTAACCTGAGCCTAACTCACTTTAAAACTTTACTCTGACAAAATGTTGTACTTCCTAATGTGAAGATTTCGTCAGCCAAGTTATGTTCTCACTATAATCTAAAATGCAGAATTTCATTACACATTTCAAAACTTAACCTTTTTTTTTAAAAAAAAAAAAAACACAAACAAAACAATAAAGCAAACCTCATACATACCACACTCAAACAGTAAATTTACCTCAGTCGTCTTTGTGAAATCTAATTACTGCATAAATGACAGAGAGAAATCAAAAGGAAAATAATCAGAAGACTGAAAATGATGGTTAAAAAAAAAACAACAGGAAAGGGAAAATGTAACCACTGTAAAAAGTTGTATCACTTTAGAGAAGTGTGAATGTCTTACTTCTGTTTCCAGTTGTGTAATAAAGCCATGGTACCACATATATGATAGTATTTGTCATCAGCCAGTATTTTCCACAGCAGCACAAATACAAAATACATGTGGTTGATAAGTAGTGTTCACCAAAGAGAAGTACAACTGTTTTGTGACCTGTTTAATTTTTCTTCTAATTTAACTGTTCTCCTGGACCACTCAAATTCTTCATTTCATTTGTGGATGGACAAAGAGAGGAAAAAGTGTAAAGTGAAGAAAACAATTCAATTATGCTTTTTAATTTACAACCTCATGTCCTGCAAGGACAGGCCCTTCTAGGCTTTCTTCCTGCAAATGCAGGTATCTATTTCACATAAATTAATTTTCTACATATATCAGCTGAGATTTCCTGCTCCCAGACAATTCAAATGAAAGGCACAAGTTAATGAAAAGAAGGAACACTACAAACAATGATAATAAAATATTTCCTTGGGAACCAAACTAAAACTCCTATCATGCTATTTTTATCGTAAAGCTAACATTTAAGTAAGGAAAATTTAAATCAGGCACAGATAACGCATGAAAGTATTCCAAAAGTCAGCAGATGACTGTACATTTAATTACTGTTCACTAAGTGTCAATAAACAACCACGTGACCAAATGCAAGAATATTCTTTGCAATTTAAGATATCTGATATACCAGTTTCCATCAAAATAAGGAGAGTCCAAGAACATCTTCCAAAACTTAAAACAGCCCTTATAGTGCAAGTTGAAAGTATTGAAGAAGAGCACATGAAAGTTCACTATCTACAAATCCTTAATGGAAGAAAACTAGTAAAAAAGCATTCCTTAGATTCTTCTCACACTAAATGCTATACACCTAATAATCTCATGTCATGAGACCAGAGAAAAAAAGGGAGAATGTATATAAGCACACATGCTAGAATAAAAATTATATAAAGGAACACTTGCAGCTGAATTAATCCAGTTCTGCTTTGAAAACACAAACCATGTTACTATGAAGTTTCCATTCTTTATTGTACAGCGATTTTGAGGGGGGGGGGAAACAAAACAAAAAACAAACTACACAAAACAAATGTCTGACCTAAAGGCAGAGACATTCTCCTTAATACTGGCTATAAACTTTCTTCTGCTTTATCAAAATGAAGCACTCCATTTTTTTTTTCTACCAGCATACAATTCAGTAGGAAAAACAAGCTTAACAATTACCTGTAAATCTACCCCATATTCAGTAAATTGAGATCTCTAATTTTAACGAGGTACATATATAAATATTTACTTTCAAATAACAAAACAATGGTATCTTGAATGAAAATTAGCACTACAACAACATTCTTAAAAGGAATGTACATTTAAGTACATAGTGTAGAGACCTGTGCAAGATGCCTACCAAGACTTGTTGGCAAATACAGATCTCATCCAAGGCTTATTTTTCTCATGCATTTGAAGTTGTTTGCTTATATTATTAACATGGAGGTAGATGTGAAGTATAGTGTGAAGTATAGCAAGCGTAAGGTACTTGAAAACCAAGCTGCAGGCTTCCACATCTGATTCCTTACACCTGGCAGCAATTACTGCTCTTTAACTCCAAGTTGACTTCAGAATTAAAGAAGTTAAATGATCTTTTACTTCCTCCCCACACAGTCTCTGCTTTAAATAGTCATATGGTACAGATCTTCAGGTAAATTATAAAGTCTCCCCTTCTTATTCTTTAAAAAAAGTACATATTGCAAAAAATTATAATCATGATGGTTGAGATCAGGTAAAACTATAAGGAACCATTGTTGCTAAGTTACAGACAGAAAATAATAATAGATAATATCATGGAAGTGTTTGAAGGCCAGGTTGAACAGGGCTTTGAGCAACCTGGACTAGCAGAATGTGTCCCTGCCCATGACAAGGGGTTGAAACTGTTTTTAAGATCACTTCCCAATCCATTTTATGATCCTAATACCACCTTAAAATAGATAGTATAAAAGAGCAGCAACATGTCACCAGGACGTAATTCATAACAGTGTGTGGTATTTCACATATACACACACAAACCTGGTACAAGGCAGACTAACTTTCATGCTCAGCAGCATCACCTCAACACATATGTCTGCACTCAACATCCTGTGGTCAACAAGGAAAGTGCTGTGTGGGAGGAGATGAAGGAAGCACTGAAGCATTGAGTTGTCACCAAAGCTGACTAAAGCATGTATATAAAACAGCTTACCTCCATACATTATAAGGCAAGAGAACTGCTTGATGTTTGTCTCTGAAAATTCAGACAATTACACAGTTCTGGAAAGTTTATTACCTTTCACAAGATTATACTTTAGATGTAAATATATACAATATATGTAAATATAGAAATAATTATATTTGGTTCTATAGAATATACTTATATATTGAAATAGAATAATTGTGACAGGCATTTACTGGTTTTATTATTGTTTTCTCTTAAGCCACTCCTAACAGTCAGGATTTTACACAGCGGCACTTGAGAAAATATTTAATCCTGAGGATTTATTTTCCCTATTATGCCAAGGACAACACAACACAGTGTATGTATATTGACACTGAACACCCAATAGGAGTGTTTTTCGTGTTGTTGAGCCTAAACTTCACAATTTGCCGCAATGATTAAGTCATTTGTGTTTGCACACACAAAAAGCAGATAAGAAACAGAACTCCTATTCATAGGGGGAAATTACATGGCTAACTAGAAGCAACAGTGATAAGATGCAGATGTTAAAACAACTTTCAACACTGCAGAACAATAAAGCAACTGTACCACCCATCAGCTCACTGCAAATACTAACATCAGCAACAAATATCCCAGACCCATGCCACTTATCCAGATGCTCGCTGGATAAACAAAGAATTTCAGCTTTTCTGTAGACAATTTCTAAAAAAGTAATGCTCTGTCCAAAATACTGTACTAGTAATGAAAGACAAACTTAGAGGATCATAAAAATTAAAGTGACTAAACAAATAATGCATACTGATCAATGAAGTGAATTAACAGCAAGATATTTTTTTTTAGTTTTTTAAATGAAGATTTAAAGATGGTATCTAGCATTTTTTATCAATGTTAGGAATTCCCCCCAAATGCCATACAGTTTACAAAACGAAGCTTTTCAGTATCTTAGAAAAACAGTGCAGATAACAGCAACTCTGTATGCTTATAGCTGGCTTACTGTATACCTGCATCATTCTTTCAGAACAAAGACAACCAAAACAACAGCTGAAGATGTCTCTTCCTGCCTGCCTATCACAGCTGCCAGGAATTTTACCACAGAGTAACTTAAAACAACTGCAAGATGGCTAACACTGAGAAATTCAGTGTCCTTTAGTTTTTTACTCAAACACCACAAAAACTGAAAAGGGTGAGATTTCAACATGGAAAGAGGCATGCTTTAAAGCTATTGTTTTAAATATTGGACCAGCTGACGCTGAAAAGATTCACCGGTGGCGTTAGAAGAAACTTCAGGACTATAAAGAATGAATGAGTCACAGAAATTAACTCCACAGACTGAGACACTTGAAGGCAAACAGCCAAAGAATACTAAAATGGCCCCTAAAACCAAGACACAGGTTTGAGAGTGCAAAACCCTCCAGTTTCTCCTTCTACTTGTATTAGGATACACCTATGATTTGCATACACTTTTACAAAAATAATTTTTGAATATTCTGAGTTCGAATGTTTCAAGTGTAGTTAAGAATACTAAATCAGAGCACAGAAATCCATGAAAATTAGTAATGGTCAAGCCTTTACTAGTTAGAAGGACTGCACTTTCAGAAAAGACAAAACTGATTTGCCAAATTAACAGTCTAAACTATTGGCAGTAAACCTAAGGGCCTGGAAAAGAACACGGTCACCAAGATAAGATGGGAACCCAGATGCATTTGAATTCAATTGAGTCCAGCATCTAAAGCTAATGATTGTCTGTGATTGTCAAATAAAACTATACTTTGTTACCATCTCATTTAATAGACTTAATAGCAAATGGAGCAATAGACCAGCACGAATTGACCTGCAGATCTTCTGTTTTAAGCTCTAAGAATTGGTACTAGCAAGAGCCAAGCAAAGTTACATCCTATCAAGCTGGTGACTTCTTTTAAAGAAAAACGACCTCTTACTTAGTTTTCATCAGTCGATAAAAACATATGAAATACTAAAAAAACAAAGATAATATTTTATTAGATTAATCTCTGATACCAATTTTGTGGCTTAACCATCCCAGTCCAGTCAGCCTACATGTAAGGGTCTGTTTGTTTTTCCTCACCTTCAGCTACCACTGATTTCCTGTAAGTGATCCAGCCCCAAAGTTATCCAATTTAGTAAAAAAAGTAAACAAAACTCTATAGTCTTTCTTTACTTAGGGAACAACTCTTTGCTAATACCATACTCTATATCAGTCCTCTGTAGCAAACAAAGTAACACTTACTTGTACAGGAGTAAAGTTTTTTAAATAAAACAAATAAGAGTGAAGTTTCCCTTCATTAGGTGCAGAACCCAAAGTGGGACACGAGTGCTGTTACTGCCATCTGAGCTGGTTGAACTTGGACATCCAGGTGCAACTTCATTTGTGATCACCACCACAATAAAACTGTCAAGACTAACCTACCACCTCGCAGACAATAAAGGTCTGCTCACCTATTGCCATCTCATCATATCTGTACTTCTGGAACACTTTAAACTCCTAAACAGCTGAGAAAAGGCATTGTAGACCCCTCAAAAATAGCTTGAAGAAAACAAACTCTGGATGCTATTCCTGACTCCTATGCTGATCTATTGAGTAACTTCCAGTAGGTCACTGAACTCAGTCAGTTCCCTTACGGTGAACATTTATCTTATAAAAAATTCTGTCTTCCATAAATGTAAAGTACAAAGAGACAACTAAGATTTGCTACTGCTAAAACCAGATAGTGTAGATGAGGGACAGTTTCTTTTAAATCCACTGCAAAGGCTTTTTTCTACAGTTTTATATCTCTGTCCTTGCCCACAGTTACCTCTCCTTTTAAGGAAATAAAGTTATGTTACAGATGAATGGCTACAGTGGTTAATAGCTGCTGATTCACGTTATGCTGACAAGGAATGAACAAGCACTTTAGTGTTCGTGTTTACTGCTCTGCATCTTTAGTTCTGAAAGACTTCAAGACAAAACAGTGATTTAAAAAAGCAGAAAGTAAGCTTTACTTCCTAAGAATGCTTTTTCTTCTAGAAAAAAAGCCTTCAGATGATTAGGGCATTCATAATTAAAGTTCTAAATTGTACTCTTTATTAGTCTAAACACCTGGATGATATTGTTCACAGCTTAATTACACAAATGAGCTTTTTAAAAATCATTAAACTGTACTTCTGAAAACTAATTCTTACCACAGAACTTGGACTTTCGTCAAGTCACAAGCAAGAATTAAAAAGAATCACGGGAAGTCTGGCAAGCTGTAAGTCTGCGCTGAGAGTATTAATTTGTTTTCCAGGTTTTATGCTGGAATATTCACTTTTTTAATATTTGCAAGCTAGATGAGGGCGTGGAGGAGGGCTGGGATGAGGGGTGGAATCTGAGTTTCCTAGTAGTCACAAGACTCAAAAAGAGGGGCTTTTAAAGAAAAGAATAGAAAGGATTGATACCATGTAATCATAGAAATTATCCACACAGTGGAGGTTTGAATAGTTTCCCTTAGAAGATGATTTAAATTGGTCTATATCAAAGCCAGAAAAAAATACTACTACTTTGCAGTTCGTCATTATTCTGCACATTTTATCTGTTTAACTTTTGAATTAGGGATAAAAATCAAGTGTTATTTTGTTTATTCACTGCTAGAACTGAAACAGGACTGAAGGGACTTCAGAGACTCCCTTGCATCAAAATCCCATCACTTAGATTTCTTCAATTCTGCTTGTATTCCAAGTTACTCTGGGAAGGTAACAACAATGCACAGTCTTCTGAAGGGCATGGTTCACCTAAAATAACCCCAAAACACCTAACAAGAATTTCCACAAATACAGCATCTAAAAAAATACTAGTAGAAACTGTTTGGTTTTGGTTTTTTCAACTAAAACTAGGTGATAAAATATTCACTTAGAATAAAGGGTACACCAGCATAAAGAACCTTTTTATTTACAGCTACATACTCTACTCTTTGCTACAGTTAAACAAACCACATTAAGTACTTTGTTTTAATTACTGTCAGAATCCATTCACAAATACACATGTCAAAATATTCACAATGAATACTAAATTAACCACCTGTGGTTCTAATGTATTTTACTCTAAATTAAAAGGACACAAGAGCTGAAAAAAATGAGAAGCAAACACATTGTCAAATCAGACAAAATGTTTTACGGAAAAGATGTTCATAATGTTTTAGTATGTGAAACGAAATTATGCAAGTATTTTACACATAAATCAGGAAGGACTTCAGAAACATTTCTCTGAAAACAGAAAAGCGTAAGTTCACTAGAACTGGCAATGTTTATATTATACAGAAAAAAAAACAAGATGCAAAAAACCAGACTCCAAATGGTAATTCTAGTAAAGACCTCCACCAAATCACATAAAGCTTTGTTTCAGTTTTCCCATAAGGAAACTGTAGACCATTTCCTTTGTGACATACATTCTTAAAAGACACGGCATTACTAACTGAGCTGTATTTCTGGGATGGTACCATATAAATACTGATCTTCTAAGTGTAAACAGGGATAGTAAATCCTACTTATTTATCAAAGTGTTTAGTCAATAGGCCAAAACTAGAATCCAAACAGACACCTATAAACATTATCTTGACAGTTCAAATGAAGCCATTCACAAATTTTCTCAACATGATTCTGAAGTTTACCTGAATATTCTGTAAAATGAAGGCTCTCACTTAAAGGCATGTTGAGGCTCTGATACCCTAGACTACCTCTTCTAATCTCCAACATATGTCGAATAATTAAATTCAATTTATATGTATTTCACGAATGCTTCTGAAGTGAATTTGCCCTTCTTAGTGCGCTTCCCCCTCTTTTTTAAAGCTTCAGTAGCTGACTGGTCAGTTAAGCCTTACTCTGACCTGCTAACTTACATTTATACAAATTACTTGAGGTTTCTCTTTGTATTACTTAACAAGAACAAAATTTCCCATCATCCTGAAAAGGGCCTTAACTGAGAAATATAATGTACTGGTGGAGATGGTATTACAGTCTATGTTTTGTTTCATCAAAGCAAGCCTTTTCTACTTTTTTTTCCTTTCCACACTGCTCATCTCTGAGATGGAGGTGGGGGGCAGGGAAAGGTGCAAGTGGGTCCCTCACTGTGGTCATTCTAAGCACAATTCATACAACTCTGTTTCAGCTGTTATTTTTTTCCTCATTTAAGGTTCTGTTTCTAGCCACATTTGCATCAACTATTACGATACTTATGTTTAACTAAGGATTGCACATGAACAGAACTCGCAATGAAAAAACTGCAAAGAAGCTCTAGAAGCTTCCCCATGAAACTTTCAGTGGTCAAATTCTAGGGGACAACTAAAATGACAGCACTCAAGCCACAAATATAAATCCTTTGACTGACCTACCACTCCTCCTGCTCATGCCACATTGCATGCCCAGCACAAGGAAAAAGACAGGTGTACAAACAAAATCTATGAAGAATTAATTGGAATACCTCATCTTATAAAACTGGGAAGGTGTGAGGTGGGGGGTGGTGGTGGTGAAGGGTGGAAATGATATCACAAGGAGACTTGTTGATCTGGGTTTCCCTAAACCATAGGGCCAAGTTATTTGGGCCTTACACAACTCATGTGTACAGACATGTCTAATCCCAATGAGAGTGCTATCTGATGCAAATGAACAGGTAAAGAATATGGGCTTTAACACTGGACAATTCTTATATTAACAGAAATTGATTAATTTTCAAAATAGCCTTAGCATAAGGATTTTAGAACATATTAAAAGCAAATATTTAACACACCAAGATCTGGCACATTTTTTTAGTATAAAACATTCAAAAATACATTGAAAGTAGTTAAGCCTCCACTTTATGATCTTGGCTACAATCAGAAGTGTGCGAGAGAAGCAAACTTCCCAAATATACCAGTTACTGTGCTTTGACAAGATGGACCCAGACAACAAGAGTAGGTTCCTTTTTTACATTAGATCAAACTGAGAAAAATACTCCGCAAGTACTTCTAAAGTAGTCCAAAGACTAAGAGATTTGGCAGAGTCAGCTTGAAGGAAGCCTTTCTGTAAAGCATACAATGTTGATGTTCTCTTTTAAACTACAACTGTTTCTCTCTGCAAATCTGCCACTTGTGGGCCTTACTAACATATATACAGACTTAGTCACACGTGTTAGGGCATCCAAGAGTAATTATGCCATTTAAGTCATCTTTAAATTTAAACTCGTAAACCATGAAGTAAGAGTTGGAATATCTTTGTTGCTTTAATTTGGACTCCTCGTGCTTGACAGGAATATGTTTTTTTTTCCCTCTTCAGTGTGGCATAAGATTTGAGTGCTGTGTAACCTTAGTTTGAAGTGTTTCTGGATTGCAGTTCTTCCATTACTACAGCCTACTGCTTTTCATACACTGAAAGCACCTTCTTGAAGTGCCCCAAATTACCCTGTCAAAAGTTACCATGTGATGAAACTGTACAGTCACCTTCACTTTACCTTTACCTGTAACTTAGTGCTAGAACGTTTGCTTTTTTGATTTTCGATTCCACAAAAACTTAAGAGGACCCAGATGTATTGAATTTGGGATTACTCCTGTACTGCCATGCTAAAATGGAGAAGGCATAGTTTGACAGAAAAACAGGTGACGATTCTCTTATAATTACTACACTATCAGCATGCCCCAAAGCATGCCAAGTATCTCACCGTACAAAACAAGACGGACAGGATTTGGATCTCCTTGTTTACGGTCTAAAATAAATCCTCCTCAGCTCCTCCGGAGGGTAACAAATACTGAACACGCCAGTTGCACGTTTCACCCCGGCAAAGCGCGATTACCGCCGGCTTCCCAGCAGGGCTCAGCTGACCCTTTGGCACAGGGGCAGCCAGGGAGGGCGGTGCGGGAGACTCACGCCCGTGTCACCGGGACGAACGGGCACATGGGCACCCGGGGACGAAACGCCGCGGAACGACCTCCTCCTGCCCAGCCCCGCGGCGGCGCAGGCCCCGGGGGAAGAGAGGTCGGGGGAACACCCGGAGCAAAGCAACCGGACGGTGCCCGGCTCCGCCGCCCTCCAACCCTTCCCCGACGACAGCGCCCGCTCCCGCCGCGGCCACTACGCCACCGGCGGAGTAACCGGGAGGGGAGAGGGGGCGGGAAGGAGAGGGCCGGCTGACTGACGCTGCCCCGGTCAACGCGCCTCAGCCTCCTCCACACACAAACACACAGAAACCCCACACTCCCCGCCCCCCCTGCCCCAAGGGTGCTGCCCTCCTCCTCCCCCCCCCCCCCGTCCAGCTCCAAAGAACACCGGACGGACGGCCGCGCCCGCACTGCAGCTCGGCTACCACTCACCTCAATGCCTGCCGCCTCTCACCGAGAGCCGGTCGGTCGGAAGGCAGCGCCGTCCCCGCCTCACCCCTTTCCCTCTTGCGTTCCCCCGAGCCCCGCTGCCGCCCCGGCTCCCGCTCCTGCCCCGCCACAGGGCTGCGGCCCGACTGCAGCGCCAGCGGTCAGGTGACTCCCCACAACATTACCCGCCCCCCTCCCCCCTCCCGCACACACCCCGCACGCTGATTGGACGCGGCGCTCCCCGCCGACGCGCAGCCGCCCACGGCCCTGCCCAGTGCGCACTCGCGTCCCCGCCGCTGCCTCTCCCGCCGCTGCTGCCAGCGGCAGCCGCTCCGCGGGGCACCGCAGCGCTGCGCAGTTTCTCCCCTCCTGCCCACCCACCCCCACCCCCCCCTCCGCCGGAGGCAGCTGGGAAAGCCGTGGTGGTTGATCGCAGTGCTGGGCGGGTTCTCCGCCGCCTCGCTGAGTAGAAGGGGCTCCGCAGGCGGGAAGTTGTAGTTGCGTCCGTCCCCCCCCCCATAAGGCAGCTGTTGCTGACAGGAAAGCGGTGTTTGCCCTGCCGGCAGCGCAGCCGTCGCTTCGTGTGTCGTCTGTGGGGGGACGGGATGTGAATAGGGTTCTTAGGTTTTACTGGTGTAAAAGCCTTGCTCTTCTATAAATGCGGTGCGAGGCCTCTGCTGAGGAGTGGCATCAGCTGACAGACTTGACCAGTAGCTTCATTTCTGACGCCTTTGCGCCAGGAAATGTCAAACCAAGGTTTTTGTAAAAATCATAGAATCATAGAATCGGATGGGTTGGAAGGGACCTCAGAGATCATCAAGTCCAACCCTTGACCACTACAGCTGTGGTTACCAGCCCATGGCACTGAGTGCCACATCCAGTCTCTTTTTAAATATCTCCAGGGACAGAGAATCCACTACTTCCCTGGGCAGCCCATTCCAATGTCTGATCACCCTCTCCGTAAAGAAATTCTTTCTAATATCCAACCTAAACCTCCCCTGGCACAACTTAAGTCCATGCCCTCTTGTCTTGTTAATGGAAAGTAACATCCTGAGGTGGCGGTGGGGAGGGGGTGGTTTGTCGCTGGTCAGTCTCTGAGCTTGTGTTTGTCGGGTCAAAAATGGTCTCTGGAAGCTCAAGTTTATGGGAGGGTGATTTGCGGGAAGTGTCCCGCTGACAGACCTCATTCCCGTTCTGTGTCGGATTTGTCAGCAAGCTATCAAGGTCTGTGCTACGCTATGTACGAGGAGATAAGGTGTCAAGGCAAAAAAAAAAAAATACTGCTGAGCAAGTTGTGGGTAAGAGATAGCCTTCAGCGAGCAAAAGAGTGCTAGAACTGCAAATGATGTGATGTTGCTGTTCAGTTAGCTATTGAAAGACAAGAGTAAGATGTCCATTGCCATGCATATGTGTTTCTGTGTGATGCCATCTGCTTGTACAAGTTCAGTCTTTAAACAGCTAAGACGATGTCAGGCATTGAATTGGTCTCCCAGAGGAAGTGACAGATTCTCACACCTAGGAAAGTTTAAAGTCTCAGCTTGATGGGGTGCTGAGATGTACTATAAACAATAATATTAGAAGGGTTGGACCAGATGATTCTTGAGGTCCCTTCCAACCTGACATTTTATGATTCTGTGTCTTAAAAACTACTGCTGTGTGTTACTCTGTCCAGAACCAGAGAGTTTTCAGTACTTCTAGGCTGTGATAGATACTCCTCCAAATGGACTTAAAGAGTAGCAGTGTGGTCTTTTCTGCTGCTGCCAGAGGGCAGCTTGTTCTTGTCAGTATCATCTTGAAGGCCTTGCAAAGGGACACTGATTGAAAGATGGAAGAAACTTTCCCCTTTTTTGTACATTAAAGGGGAAAAAATATCTGTTGGCCAGATCAGAAAGGGTAAACTGCATGTACCTGTTTATACAAGGCACCATTGAAGGCAGCTTTCTTTCAGAGGCTGATATCCTCAATAAAACATTATGATGGTAAAAGATGCACTGCCAAGAATACTAATGGGAATTTCATTGTTAAAGCATTACAACAAAGTTTAACATTTGTGTTTACATTTGAATTATAAGTTTGCATTTATTCCTCATAAAATAAAGCAGATAAGAAATGCAGAGGCTGTCTTACACTGTTTAACTGTCACGTAACTTTCTCATGCTGTTTTTACAGTAGACATTCTAAAATTCATATTAGACTTCCTGATAGATATTTGGGAAGGTACGAGCAAAGATCTAATAGTAATGATAGGTGTGTATAAAAGGGGAGGGAGTTCCCCTCATGTTTGACTGTAATGACTGACCTTACATAGTTCAGAAACATAAAACCATGTGGAAAAATGCCTATGTTTGAAAAGGATGGAGTGTTGCTGTTAAAAACATACTTTTATATACTACTTTACTCTTACATGTATTGATACTCTTCTACAGACTAGAACCATTACAAGGGCAATTTGCAGAGCCAAGCCAGTTGAAAATGACACAGGTAGGGAACTGACTTCACCCCTTCCAGTGATCCAAACGGTTTCACTTTCACAACAGACTAGTTGTGGAAAAAGAAACTCCAATAATTTTCTTCAAAAGTCATACTAGATTAAAACTGATAACAGGCAGGAAATCCCTGCAGCTTTATTTGCTTGCTAGCTGAAAACAGGGTTCAGAATGGGATTAGTTTTAAGTGGGGAGTGGCTGCATTTCACAGGCTGCACTTGGATCGTTTCTAAGTCCTTTAGGCTCAGCATTTTGTTAAGGTGCATTTTGTTAAGATTTCTTTTTCTCCAGTTCTTTAATGAGACATCTTCATTAGCACCCAAAATAAAACTTGCAACCCGAAGCACTGTAAAAGCAGATGTGCAACCATACCTCAAGTAGCAGTTCCAGATTACTTACTCAAAGCTTCCTAGTCACTCCTGGCTCTGAGAATTCATAGTACTTGCTCTGAAAATTGTGCATGCAGGTGGAAAAGTTTGAGAAATAAAAGCTATCTTTTCCTTCGTCGACAACATTCAAGATAGATGTTAGCACCAGGTGATTTCCACCAGGTGAAAGTCTGCTTGTCACACCTGCTGTAGACCTGGCACATAAGCTGTAGGCATCTTCCAAAGTGACACACCTTTCATTTTACTTTTTTGTGTGCCTGGACTCTTGGAGGCTTTATTATGTGCTGATACAGCTGAGTAACAGTTGCCTTTTATACCTGTCAATCACACAGAAGAAATAAAAAGGGCATCAGAAAGTCAACAATCTACTGTGTTAGCTGTACATGAGATTAGTCAAGCAATGCTTTCTCTGAAAGGCCTGCAGCAAATAGGATTATGTACCCAGTGATTATCCATGCCAACAGCCAGGACAAAAGTGTTGCACCTATGCCATGCTGGAACTAATGAAGCAAAGAGGGTATCCCATTGAGAGAGGTGCTGGAAGAGCATGAAGAACGGATGCAACCAGGCAAGGAATGGAAGATTCAAAAAGAGTTGCTGAATTAAGAGCAAATCTGCATATTCTCTTACTAATTTTAAGAATACGTACACTCGTGCTCTTTGCTTGTTCATTTTACACACTGGTGTTGTGTTTTCTGAAGGAGGCATGGTGCCTTTGAGGTGAAAAGAATCCCCCACTAGGAGGAAGGATCACCTTTCTACTCCTCCCTTTCCCTTGGGAATTCTCCAATGAATCTGTTCATGTGTATTTCTGCTAAAGAGATAAGTTATACCTTGTGCTTCATAAATCACAATAACCCCTCTCACAGTTTTCTTTGTAACACAACTGTTATTCCTGTGTTTATACAACTCTTGTATTTTGATTAGTCAAGAAATAATTGGACTCAATTTGCTAAATACCTCTGTGTTTTAAAATGAACATCTGGGATGTTTCTGGTCTCACACGAGATTTGGCAAAATCACACACGTTGGAGGGAGGTTGTGGTTCTCTCTGCCATTTATACAATAAGTGTATTGAACAAAATTCTGCAGCTTTCGATTTTGATGGATGCTAAACCATTTCTTTCAACAACTCAACTGCCTCCTACCTCATTAAGAAGGCAACATTCAATTATTTTTAGTTACTAGTCAGTGTATTTCTCAATACAACCAGCATTTCATTACAAAATAACATAAGCAGTTTGTGGGCAAATAAACTTGACATCTATGATATCCAAATAAGTAACTTTTTTTTTTTTTTTTTTTCCTTGAGATTTGGGTGCTTCCAGCTCTTAAGGTATTCTGAATCTAAGTTTCTACAGCTGCTTTGTATGTTTTCTATGTCATTCTCATGCTCTTGCATGTTGGTAATTCCCAATCTGATAGTATTCAAATGTGAAGAAAACAGCTTTAAGATAACTTTTAGATGGTAAAAACTGGGCTGCAAAAATACTGGATGTTCTCAATGTTTAAGCATAAGCAGAAAACTCAAAATACCCCTTATTAGAAAAAGATAGTTTTTTCTAGTCTTAAGTTTGATGTGGGGAAGAGAAGGGAGCAGAAGAGAGAATAAATAAATCAAAACAAAAAAGAAAGAAATGAGAACAAAAGGAACTCTTACTGTGAAGACTGGCTACCAAATCTTGAACTGCACCCACCAAGAAGGGATCTTCATTGCTTGATCCTAGGGATGATGCAATGCTGACTACCCACACAACAGGGAATGAAATTATGGCATAATAGCTTGCTTCTCACTCATAGTCAGACTGAAGAACCGAGTAAGTACTTTCCTCATTGAAATTAGATACAATTGGAGAGAGAGAAAAGAAAAAAGTTCATTTTTTTCCTAAAAAGGAGAAGTAAAACCAGAAAAAAGGAGATCTGGGAGCTAAGCTGAAAAACAAGGAAGTATGTCTTCCTGAGGATGAGTAATGAATGTTTTCAAGATAAAATAACGACTGAGATGATAAATGTTCACAGAATTAGCGAGCATGATAACAAATACAACAATATAATTAGAAGAATACCAAAAAAATGTCCTTTTTTATTGCAATGGATTTTTTTCCTGATACATTGATGACATTAAAGGCATTCCAAGTCCCATTATATCAAATGCTGTAATTAGCCTAGGAAGCCTGGCTATAGCTGTCTGTTTGCTAGTGCTGTTCACTGCTTCTGGCACACTGGGTGCAGCACTCAGCTAGCACTTCCATGGCTTGATTCCACAGGGCTCTGGCTCATCTATGGATAGCTGATGTCCCAGAGAGATGACACTGGGCTTATCTCTGGAGGTTAGTTGTGTTGACTACAAGGCACAACCTTGGAACATTTAGGCTGTTTGTAACATAAATAAGGAACATTTAGGCCATCTTCAGTATTGTGTGTGATCTCTTCTGACCTTGCCTCTCTTCCTATGCTGAAGCTGATTTCATTTCATATAAACTTGGCTAATATATTCTGCAGAGCTAAATTGCAACATATCCCAACACTAAAGGTGTGATTGATCTCACCTATCTTTATCCATCTGAAAATTTAGTTGTCTAGTCTAAGCTACTTATCTAGGCTCCCCTGCAGTCAATGGGACTAGATAGGCATCTCCACGGGGTAATTCTTCCCTTCCTATGGTAGAAGTCTGAGACAGGTGTGATGAAACTCCTTTTGGAGATGCCTGTCTGGCACCTTTGTCTGCCGAGGGAATGTGCATATCTGGGCTGGGCCAGACAGGTAACTCAGAGGACTATACATTAACTGAACCCGTGCCCCCATACTGCTGCAGGATGCTGGGATCCAAAACCTCTGGAGCAAAAGCACTGTGGAGTCATTGAAGGGCTACATAGGTGTTAAACACCCATCTTCCTTTCATCATGAAACATCCAATTTTTTTTCTGGCTGAGCAGACACCTCAGTGTCAGAAGTGTTTGTCTTTGGTCCCCTACCTACGGTGTGCCAGAATGGTTACACATACAGAAGGAAATCCAACTTTGCTGTTCATAAGCCACATAAGCAATACAGATCACTTCAGTAAATCAGATGTATCAGACATGCTCTTGTCCTAGATGCACCAGGGTTACATGCACAGATTGAACGTACTGCATCTATGGAGTGGGTCTGATGCTTTCCTGGAAGCACTGGCCACAGCGTCACAAGCAGTAAATTGCATTCATGCATGTGCAGCAATAAGAGTATTTCCCCAGAGCAGCAGGTTTTCCATACAATTGTGCAGCAGCTGCATTGCACATCTGCAAGACACGCATGCAGTGATGGCAGATGGAGTGGGAATAAATCCCAGCTGGTCTCTCTGGAACAACTACTATAGCTCCTGTCCTGTTTCTGCTGTACTCCTGCACTCATTGACAGCATGAGCTGTGTCAGGTGTCATTTAGTGGAAACTGACACCGTGGCTTCACTGGGCAGAGGCTGAAGACCTTGCTGTAGACATAACAAGTTCATATCAAATTCATATATTAAGTCTGTAGGAGTCACATAGAATACTAGTCCATTTATAGTCTGGTAAATTAATCACAGAATCACCACAGTTGGAAAAGACCTCACCACATCCAACTGTCAACATTTCCCCTGAATACAATGTATATATCAGTTTCTATATCACCCTCTAGAGCATGTCCCAAAATGCCTCATCTACAAGGCTATTAAATACTTCCAGGGATGACTCCACCACCTCCTTAGGCAGCCCATTCCAACACCTAACTACTCTCCCAGTGAAGAATTTCTTCCTCAGATCTAGTCTAAACCACCCCTGGTGCAACTTCAGGCTGTTTCCTCTAGTTCTATCATTTTTCACTTATTCAGCACCCACCTCCATATATCCTTTCAGGTAGTTGGAGAGAGCAATAAGGTCTCCTCTCAGCCTCCTCCTCTCCAAACGAAATATTCCCAATTCCCTCAGCCTCTCCTCACAGGACTTGTTCTCCAAACCCTTCACTAGCTTGGTTACCTGTATCTGCACTTACTCCAGCATCTCAATGTCTTTCTTGTAGCAGGGGGCCCAGAACTGAACACAGTACTTGGGGTGCAGTCTCGCCAGTGCCAAGTACAGAAGCACAGACACTTCCCTTCTCCTGCTGGCCACTCTGTTCCTGGTATCAGCCAGGATGCTGTTGGCCTTCTTTGGCCACCTGGGCACACTCAGCCAGGTATCAACCAGTACCTCCAGATCCTTTTCTGCTTGGCAGCTTTCCACCCACTCCTCCCCAAGTCTGTAACACTGCAGTTGTTGTGACCAAAGTGCAGGACCCAGTACTCGGCCTCGTCAAACCATATGTTCTTGACCTTGACCCACTGGTCTCGCCTGTCCAGGTCCCTCTGCAGAGCCTTCCAAGCAGATCAACACTCCCACCCAATTTGATGTCATCTGCAAATTACTAATGAAGCCCTCAATGCCCTCATCTAGGTTATTAATGAAGATATTGAACAAAGATATTTTGGCCCCAAAACTGAGCCCTGGTGCACACACTGGTGACCAGCAGCCAGCTGGATTTAACTCCATTGACTACAACCCTCTGGACCCTACCATGTAGCCAGTTTCTAAACTAACAAAGACTATAGGTGTCTGTACCATGGGCCATCAGCTTCTCTAGGAGAATGCTGTGGGAGATGGAATCAAAGGCTTTAGTAAAGTCCAGGTAGACAATGTCCACAGACTTCCCCTCATACACCAGGCAGGTCAACTGGTCATAGAACAAGACCAGTTTGGTAAAGCAGGACCTGCTTTTCCTGAGCCTATGATGGATGGGCCTGATCTCTTGGCTGTCCTGCACATGCCAAGTGAGCACACTCAATATGAACTGCTCCATAATTCTTCTGGCCACTGTGGTCAGTCTGACAGGCCTAGAGTTTCCTAGATCCTCTTTCCTACCCCTCCTGTAGATGGGCATCAGGTTGGCAGGCCTCCAAGGCTAGTTGACAAGTCATCCAGGACCTCCCTTGTTAACCAAGACTATTGGTAGATGATGTTACAGAGGCTTGGTGAGCTCCTCTGCCAGTTCCCTCAGTATTCTTGGGTGGATCCCATCCAACCCAATGGACTTGTGGGTGTCCAGGTGCCATAACAAGTTGTTAACTGCTTCCTCCTGGATTATGGGGGGGCTGTGCTTCTCCCCATCTTCTAGCTCAGGAGTCTGAATACCCTGGAAGTGGCTGATCTGACCAACGAAAATGGAAGCAAAGAAAGGATTAAGTATTTCAGCCTTTTCCTTATCCTTGGTTGTGATGTTTCCCCCCACATCCAATAAGAGATGGAGATTCTCCCTGGGTCTCTTTTTGCTTTTGATGTATCTGTAAAAACTTTTTTTGTTGTCCTTTATGGCAGCAGCCAGATTGATCTCCATCTGGGCTTTTTCCTTCATAATTTTTAATCTGTATGACCTAACTAGGTCCGTGTACTCATCTTGAGCCTTCTCCTTCTTCCAAAGGAAGTACACTCTCCTTTTTTTCCCCTAAGTCCCAGCAAAAGCTCCCTGTTCAGCCAGACTGGTTGTCTTCCCTGCCATTTTGTCTTACAGCACATGGTCACAGCCTGCTCCTGTGCTCTTAAGATTTCCTTGAACAATGCCAGCCTTTCTGGACCCCTTTGTTCTTTAGAACTGCCTCTCAAGGCACTCTCTCAACCAGTGCTCCAAACAGGCCAAGGTCTCCCCCTTGGAAATCCATGGTGGAGGTTTTACAACATCCCCCCCCCCCTCCCTCCTTGCTTCACCTAGGATTGAGAACGTGACCATTTCACAGCTGCTAAGCCCAAGATGGACCCAACCACTACACCCCCCACCAGTCCTTCCCTGTTTGTGAACAGTAGGCCTAGCAAGACACCTCCCCTGGTAGGCTCACTTACCAGCTGTGTCAGGAAGTTCTCTTCCATACAGTCAGGGAACCTCCCAGCCTGTCTCCTCTCTCCTACATTATACTTCCAGCAGACGTGGTAGGTGGAAGTCCCCAAACAGAACAAGGGGTAGCGACTGTGAGACCTCTGCCAGCCTCTTGTAGAATGCCTCTTCTGCCTCCTCATCCTGGTTGGGTGGTCAGTAAGAGACACCCAACAAGATATCCTCCGTATTTGCCTTCCCCCTCATCCTTACCCATAAACACTCTACCTTACCATCTCTATCACCATTGAGCTCTATGGAATCAAAAGACTCCTTAACATATAGAGCCACCCCACCACCTCTCCTTCCCTGTCTGTCCTTCCCATGAAGGAAGGAAAACCAAACCACTCCCTCCTGTGAACTTGCAAACACAAAGCTGGTTGTTTTTTTTAAATCTGCACTTAGACAACATTTTCTAGGTGTAAATAGAGAGAGCTATCAAGGAGCTACTACAGTATGTGATGTATTGAAGTGACTGAAACCTCAGGGCTATGTCAATATGTACAAGCTGAAAAACTGACTTGTTTTTAAAGTCTTTAAATGCATTCTTTTAAAATTTATTTACATACTATCTTTTGCTGTATGTGTGCAGTACTGTTGTAATTCCTAGAGATACACATAGTTGTTTTTCATGATTTCTTGCTTACAGAACTCTTTTGTCCATTCTGGGAAACAATCCTGTTACTCACAGGAAAATATTTTTAAATTCCCTTTTTATAAAGAGAAAAAAAGCTTTTAATCTAGAACTAAATCTCATTATAGTAAACTGTTCCTTTCAATACAGTTATAAAGGTGATTATCTTAAACTAAAGCTAATTTGCTCCAAATTCTCATTAAAGCTTCTAAAAATGAAATCTGTCTTCTCAGTTAAAACCAGTAATTTTTTTTGCAGGTATCACTTTTAAAGCCATCAGACTTAAATTAAACATTAACATTTCAGTGGTGGAAAAAAGGGATTTTTTTTTTTTTTTTTTTTTTTTTTCTTGAAAAGAATAAGAATTTTTTATGTTGTAGGAAGGGTTATAAACCAAATGTAAACAATACCAAAACAGGTTGGAAACAGATTTAAATGGTCTAGCTGTGGAAAATAAAAGGTCTGCTTAAGCAGGCTGAGGAAGGTGAATGAGATGGAAATACTAAAGCAAGTGGCCTGGGCTTGCACCACGGGAGGTTTAGACTAAATATCAGAAAGATTTTCTTTATTGAGAGAGCAGCGAGGCACTGAAATGGACTTTCCTGGGGGCGGGTGGAGCCACCATCCCTGAAGGTATTACAAAAAGGTGTAGATGAGGCACCTCAGAACATGCTCTGGTGAGCATGGTGATATACATCTTTTCTCTTCTCTTCTCTTCTCTTCTCTTCTCTTCTCTTCTCTTCTCTTCTCTTCTCTTCTCTTCTCTTCTCTTCTCTTCTCTTCTCTTCTCTTCTCTCCTCTTCTCTTCTCTTCTCTTCTCTTCCCTTCTCTTCTCTCCTCTCCTCTCCTCTCCTCTCCTCTCCTCTCCTCTCCTCTCCTCTCCTCTCCTCTCCTCTCCTCTCCTCTCCTCTCCTCTCCTCTCCTCTCCTCTCCTCTCCTCTCCTCTCCTCTCCTCTCCTCTCCTCTCCTCTCCTCTCCTCCTCTCCTCTCCTCTCCTCTCTTCTCCTCTCCTCTCTTCTCCTCTCTTCTTTCCTCTCCTCTTTCTTCTCCTCTTTCCTTTCCTTTCTTTTCTGGGGGGGGGGGGGGGGGGGGGGGGGGCAGTTTTGAAAGCTGGACTTGGTGATCTTAAAGGTCTTTTCCAACCATGAGAATTCTGTGCTTCTGTCAGAAGACCAAAGAATGAGAATTGCAGCATGACAGCTTAAACAGACACATCTCAGTACTTAGCTTGAAAGAGGAAGACAATTTATTCATAAAGAATGGATTTGATTTCTTGGAAACCTGAAGTAAAACTGGTAATGACTGTAATTTTGTCAGACAGCAATGCCTCTTCTAAGGGTTCTGGGAAAATCCCAGGAATGGTCAGGAGGTGAGGCAAAATTACTGCAGCCAGACTGTCCAGACCAGGCATTATCACAAAGTGGCTCTTTTGAAGCCTGGGAGGAAACCTCAGGGTGTGTGGGAAAGCCAGTGTATGTCATCCAGGGCTCGATGAGTGTTTGCAGTCTGGAGTAATGCTGTGGGTTCACAGCTGTGTGGGTTTTAGATGAACTAACTCCCTGCAGCAGAAAACCATTTAGATTGAAACCAGCAGAAGCTTAGATTTCAGCCAGATGCAGATGTGCAAGCAGATTCATGGAAGTAGAGAGGTTTTGGGAAAATGGAGGGAGACCTGGTGGAACACCTCATGCTTGAAGGGATGAGGATGTACATGCACAGGACCACAAATGAAATGCATAGCAGCCCCCACCATGTCCGTGTGCCCTTCCCCTGTGAAAAGGTTATGCTGGGGAAGAGAGTCATCTCTTCAGAAAATCGCCTTTGTGATATTAGAGAAATAAAAGCCCATCTGTTATCCTTAATTTATGATACAGTGGTTGACAGTCGCCTGAATTAGCAGCTTTGTATGGCTCCTCTGCACGCCCTTAGTTTAGGAGGACTGAGAGCTGGGAGTGCATCTGTGTCTGGTCCAGGGCTCTTCTCTTGCTTTCACTCCAAACTGCTCTAAGAGAGGAGACTGCTCCCCAGTGCTATATTATCAGGGTTATCTGGAGTACTGGTTTGTTCCTCTGCTAGTAAAATGCAAAGCCTCCCCACCCAAGATAAAAACCCAGAAAATGTTCATTATACCCATGGTAACCTGAGTTTTCTTAAATTACAAAAGTGTTTGTGGATGAGACCCTGAAAGTAGGAGAGAAGCGTCTTCTCTCTCACACACATTCTCTGCAATAGAAGTGCTGAAATTTTGGCCTGATTCCCTAAGAACTGTAGTCATACCCCTGAGAGGAGAAGGATGTTGAGTCATAGTGAAGAAAGGAAAGAAAAGCTGAATGTTTTTCTATTACAATCATCCCAGAGGTCAGACGCAACTAAGACATACAGATGAACAACAAAAATACTGGTTAAGTGATTCAAAAGCCTGGTTTTTCTGGCATTAGACAGAAATATTTCAACATTCAACATCTCTGAAAGAAAATGTGAAAATGAATTGTTATTCCAGTAAATCTAATCATATTTACCTTCTGATGCCTGGAAAAGCATTATTTTCACACTCTTTTGGTAGAAAGTTTCTGAATAACATACACTTAGGCTGCATGAAGGCTACTGCAAATATATAGGACCAGAACAGTGAAAAATGAAATAGCATTTGCTTTTGGAGATGTCTGGCATATAGGAGAGATAACATATGACTTTTTGCAGCACGGTGTAATGTTTTTTTAAAGCAGCCAATTAAGCTTTTAATTTTTTTTAAGCCTTTGCTTAAATAAGGTTTTCTTTATGATCACCCAGCTTGCTTTCGCTACACAGGATGATTGCAAAAGTGAATGATGCATTTAAAGACCTGGCTACGACTGGAAAGCATAGTGAAATTAGGAATGAATACCAGACATTCAAATACTTGGCTAGGTTTTAATTTCACAGCATCACATTCTTATTGTAACCTTCTCCTGCTTATTGATCACACGATGATTTGCCAGGCAGGCAGTTTGACTGCTCAACATTAACTCCAGAGTTACAGCTTCCTAAAAAGGGGTTTTATTTTTCCGAGGTCATACATTTTACCATTTGTCATCAGAGAGGAAACATTGATTCAGTGCCTGCTTCTGTTTAGAGCTGCACGCTAAATGCTTCCCAACAGAAGCTGTGCAGTTCCTGGGACCCATTACCGAGTTGGAGGCTCGATTGAGAAACTGTAGTGATTGCTCCTTTGTTTGCCACTGTGGTGATCCAGAGAGAGGAGGGGCCAATCTTCACCCATCTGCTGTGTCTATCTGGATTTCCTCCTGTTCTCAAGCTACTGGCCAGTCAGCTCATTGTGCTCTTGGGTGTGACTCCAAGCTGTGATGAGTCATGGTTTATGTGCACAACTCATACCGAAAGGAAAATGAGGCCAATTTTAACTCTACTTTTGATTTTATCTCTAGCTTAGGCCTGAGAAAGTCACAAAGAGCCCAAACCTGCAACACGCAGCAAAAGGTAACCCAGTGGAAATGAGGCACAGAAGGAGGTATCACCATCAAAATGAAAAAAAAAAAAAAAAAAAAGAAAAAAGAAGGAGAAATATACCTGCCATTCTCTGCACTGGGTCTGCTAGTGGTGTTTTTCTCAAAAACAGAGCATTAGATGGCACACAAACTAGTGATCATCACTTGTCAGAAGATGAAAGTTGCTGAAAAATGCAAGCTGACAATTGGAAAGTGTACTTGCAAATCTGGAGCTTGTTATAGAAATGTTGGAACTGATTATACAATGTGATTTTCTGATAACTTGGTTCTTCATTAATTTTTTGTCTTATGAGATATTGCCTAGGACACAATAGCCAGACAATTCCCTACTATTCCTGTTTTCCCTCTCCCTTGGACAGCTGATGATCCAGACCTGTGGAGAGTGGTTCTGCTAGCACGGGAGGAGACTCACCGTCTTTTATAAGAAATCTTTTGGAGTTTATTTTCTCACTGTGAAAGCTAGGAACTTCTTGAAACCACTTTCAAATTTTATCTCAGGAACCCAGTTCATTTTCCCCTTTCCCTTCACAGAATCACAGGACTGAGGATCTGGTCCAACCTTCCTGCTCAAAGAGGGTCACCAAGAGATGGTTGCTCAAGACCATGTCCATGTGGCTTCTTAATAGCTGTGAAGATGGAGATTCCAAACCTTTCCTGGACAGCCTGTGCCAGTGCTCAGTTACCCTTACAGTGAAAAAATGTGTCCTGATATTCAGAGAGAACCTCCTGTGTTTCACTTTGTGCCATTGCCCCTGATCCTGTCACTGAGCACCACTGAACAGAGCCCGGCCCTGTCCTTGTTGCACCCTCTTCAGGCATTTATATACATTGCTGAGATCCTCCCTCTCAGCCTTGCCTAAATGGAGATGAAGTACTAAAGGAGGGCTGAAATGGGCCAAGCTGCTTGGTCAGGGTCTAAGCTGATGTATCTACTCAGCAAAAAACTCCAGTGCTGTTCTTGCCACTGTAAAATTATTACACCACTTTCTGAGACTTGCTTTTCCTCAGGAAAATATGTAGATGTTTGTTTAATATCTGAACTGGACAAACACATGTTAGGCTTGAGCGTACCTGTGAAAAGCAGCCCGTGACTATGTTGGCAAGAGGTGCTATTGCATATTTTGTATCTTTCCTAAAATGAGATCCTATCTCTTGTTTGTGAGCTCACATAGGGTTTTTAGTCTCCAGAAGAGACCAGCTGGGTTACATGGTTGCTAGCTTTAGCTCTCAGCAAGCATTTAGAGGGCTGAGGAAGAGGAGGGAAGGCAGAGGGAAGAAAGGGCTTCCACTTTACCAGAAGGGTGGGAGATAATAAAATTCCTGTGGGTACTTCTTTGCACACACACTTATTTCCTGATAAGGAGAGTGGCAAACATGACCTTGAATTCCCTGTGAGGTGTTTCCCAACAGTTGTTTATTTTAGGAGATTAACTTTCTCATATTATTTCATATGCCACTATAGTCTCATGTTCCTGTCTATGTAGCAAATTCTTGCTAAATTGACTGAAAGACTAAATGAGTAAATAAAATTGTTGTAGGACTTTGTGCAAGGCTGTTTCCTATGGTATGGTGTACTCCAAAGGGGGTCAAGACCCTACAGCCTAAGGGATGTGACCATTTTTATAGGATCTCTGGAGCAATATCTTCTCTTCCTTCTTTTGCCAAGCACACTGCTATGGCTGGAGTTGGGTTCAAGAGGGAGGACTCATCAGAGCACTCTGCAGCTGATTGACCTCTCAGAATACTCAGGGTCAGTTTGGGGTCCACGAGTTACTCAGAGGCACAATGTTCTGCGGGTTGTTTTGTACCTCTGCATATAACTTACTGCTCCTCATGTCCCTCCACCTAGAAATAAAAAAGGAAAATTTTGGGGTTCTGGGGTTCAGGTGCAGTTTTGCAAGTCACGGTGAACCTGTTTACATCTTTGTGCAGCCACAGCAGAGCACAGTCATGTTTGGACCTGATAAGATACAAACCTTCAGCTTTGAGTACTCATTTGCATGCCTTCCAACCTTCTGAAAGCAAGTGACTCCCTAAGAAAATTCAAATGCCTTGTGCTTTAAGACAAATGCTCTAAACCAGAAAACGTGGTAATTATCTCATATTGAGTCCCTCTAAGCAAGAGCAAAATACCCATGTTCTAGTCAAACATTTATGAAACACTACCCAGTAAAAAATTATGCTATCTGTCACATTTCACATATGGGCCCTGAGAAAGGGGTGAATGGACTGAACTGAGGCACCCAGTGACTGTTCTTTGCAGTGGTTATTACACGACACTGTGAGATAAATTATACTGCACATTCCTTTCAGGCAGAGAAACATAGCAGGAACTCCACAGCTGACACAATGCTAGGAGAGAAAATAATGCTTTTTGTTTGTTTGTTTTTGGTTTTGTTTTGTGTTGCTTTGTTTTGTTTCTAAATACATGTAGAAATCCCATGTACCTACACAGCAGTGACTGTTGCCTGACTGTTGCCTTATTAATAATTGGATAAGAATGAACAGTCTGGGGGTGTTACTGACAATGTTTACGGAACAAAGCAAGAAATGAAACAGAAGCATTCAGGAACACAAATGAGCTGCCACTCCAGCTGGGAATGTAGGCTTTGGCATTTGGCATTTATAGCCTATGTAAGTAATGTTTATGCAGAATTCCACAACTCTAGAGTTGTGTGCTAAATACTCCAAATAGAGAGTAAAATGGAATGTAGTATACTGAGTATAGTAGTAATATAAGATATTACTTTTGCTAAGATACTCAACAGAGTACATATCAATAAGGAGAGGAGTAATCCCAGTAAGGTCTGAATGAATAAACCTTTGAAAATCTATTCAAAATATAGCCTGTTCTGTTGCTTATCAGGGAATATCAGAGATTTTTTTTTCTCCGTTATTTTGATTGATGTTATTTTAACACTTCTTGGCAGTTTCATTGAGGGAACAAAATGATTTAGAAGACTGAAATGATGTGGCAGAATGGGAGAGAAATTTTGAAAGTTTGATCTTACAAAACAAGCAGCAGCAGATATTTTGTATCAGAACTATTTCACTATTGAAAAAATGCTGTTGTTTCATTATCAGTAGTAACCAATTTTCCTGTCTTTAGAAAATTACTGGTCCAGCTGGTCCTTATATGAGGCTTCTAAACCCACCTGTTGAAATTCATTCAGATCAGCTAAGATGTAAACTGGTACATAAATAAAACACAGTTTGAGGTTTTACCAGTTCTGTCTCTCATCCTGTAAATCTTGTCATTTTGACCAAGGGAGGTCATGGGTCAGCACAGTCATGTTTGTTCAGATTAGTAGCTGTTCTTCTACCAACAAGAAATTTTTAACTGCTTTTATGTTGATGGCAGTTTTATTTGCAAAGGTGTGATGACTCAGCTTCATGTTTCTACTACTACAAAGGGCTGCCATTGATACCAATACTTGCTGTTGCATAAAGCAAGAAATACGTCAGATAACCACTTAAAAACTGGTGCAGGCTTTCCAAATGCATGTTGCAGTATAGAATTGGTTTTAAAAGTTCTTTGTTGTGCAGTGCCAAGGAAACTTCTCTCAGGAGCTGAACAGCTTGCGTGTTTTTTCATTGTTTGCCAATTGCAGTGGAAATGATGCAGCACAAAAAAAATGCTGACTGAAGAGTCAGTTGTATTTTCTAGGTACTTTCTGATTTCGAAATAGCACTATAGATTATCACAAGTGGTGCAGTTGTTTGAGTGCAGCTTTTGCCAAGTTTTTATGCTGCAGATGTTGATAAAAGTAGAGAAATCTACCTTAAAAGCAACTTATTTTCAATAAAAAATTTAAAGTTAAATGTCTCATTTATCTTTTTTGACATGACATTCCTTAATGCAGTATCTTAACAGTTAAGTAAAGAATAATCTTGTGTATTAGAGAGGAGCCATCCACTGCTGCAGATAGATATGATTTATTTGAACAGAAGAACAGCCAGAAGGATGTGAGTTAACTTCTACTTGTTCAAGGTAACAAAACTCTGCTGGTACTATAAATCAGTGTATCTTGATGAGTGATAATAAGTATGATGAGTCTCTTGCTCAAGAAAGACATCATTTTCACCAGATGAGGCCTGTGATGGGGGTCCCTGACAAGGAAAACGTGACCATGCAGGCCCTTTGTCATTCTGAAACCAAGAGGCCCTGCAGAGAACCAAGCAGACTCATACCCCAGGAGCTTTCTGGCAGTTTGTGCAGGTTACCCTTATCAGCACTGCTGTGCTCAGTGTCTGTCCTTGGGAAGGTCACTGTACCCAGCTGCCATCTATGCATCCCTCTGCATACCCTAAGTTTAGCTAGGACATCAGGCTTATGTCTAAAGAACTAGCAAAGACCTTTAAAAAAGCTTGGACTTTAAAATTAAAGAGACACCACTTCTTTGTAAGCATTGTTCTTCAGTGTTTCTTCTCGGGAGCTAGAAGATGTAAAATATTAACCAGAAAAAAAGGGATGGAGGCAGCTTCACAAATCAGAGCAAGTGTGCTTTAAACATACTGCATTTGCTAGAGCAGTTAAAACAGCAGTCATGAGCTGGTGAGACTAGCAGAACAACTGCAGTTACTGGATTGTGGGAGAAGTTTGTACATATACCTAGGTATATCTAGGTATACAAATACACCTGGTTATTGGAAACTGAGGCCCGCTTACATCCAAAATGTTCCATGAAGCAATATGTTCCTGGCTCTCTTCCTGAACGTGGTTCAGTTTACTCCTTCCCTCTTCAATTTGACCATCCTCTCAGTGCCTCTCAGTTGTTCTTCTCAGCATGGAAAGGCATGAGAAGGTTGGTGCCTGGTGCCCTCTTAAATGCTCTGGTTGAATTTCATGGTAGAGGAGTGCTAAGTGGCAGGTCCAGTGTCCCCAGTATTCAATCACAGTGCATCCAGCAGGCACAGGTGGGGCCCTTCTTGCTAGAAAATGTACCAAGCTGCCCTCTGACTGGGCACCTCACTGGAAACAGAAGGTACTCAGCCTCTTATTTCATGGCTATGAATTATGTAGAAAAATATAAGCATAACCCTTGGGTAAGGAGCCCCAGTACCTAAATGCCAGGTCCCTGGTTTTGTTTGCTCACCGATTTTGCAAAGTTTGCTGCACAAGGACCCACTTGCAACACTTGAGGATCAATGTTCATCTTCTGTATGTGCACTTTCACCTGTTTAATCTGTCTCCTGGAGATGGGGACACTTTTTTTGAAGATGACAAGACTTTCCAGTTTTTTCCTCTCAGTTCTTTTGAAATTTTTTTGGTAGAAATTAATAAAGTTTCACAGATAGCAAAATTGCCATCATCGGTATTTGTTACTTCTGATTTCCTTCTGCTCATTAATTTTCAAGATATTAGCCTGTTTCTGTTGATCAATCAGCTACTCTCCTGAACACATCACAAGGATTTTATTTCAATTCATGTGTATTATTTTAAGCTTCTAATTGGTGAGCTGTAAAAACAGACATCAGGCTATTAAAAATGTGAAAATTGGCTTGAATTAATCAGAGCTTTCTGTCAAGGTTTCAAAGATCAAAATACAACATATTGCCAGCTATGCTAGATAACTTTCTGGCCTGAGATGTGCTCGATTCATTAACTAGATGGCCACCATAGTTGAGCAAGTATTATGGGATACATATACTAAAAATGAAGCTTCATCCAAAATTAAAAAATGGTAGTTAGGTAGATAGTGACCTGGAAAATCCTTAAAGTGAAAGCACAACATTTAGGCAGTGAACGAAATAAAGAAGAACTAGTTAACCAAAAACTTCTGGAAAATACATTAGAAGTGCTGAGAAAAGTTGTATTGCTGTCTGTTAAATTTCAAGTCATCCTGCTTATATAAACTGCAAAGGTACAAAATGTGTTTGCATTATCAGAAAAAGGCAAGAAATAAACTTCTAGGAGAATGGGTTCCAGGTAGGAAAGATGCCTCTAGACTATCAGTGCTAAAGCAGACATACTGGAGATATAGTGTTCTCCCTGTCTTGTGGGTGGTGAAAGAGAAATAAGCTTATACTTAAAAAAAAAAAAAAAAAAAAAAAAAAAAAAAAAAAAAAAAAAGTAAAGGGTCTTAAAAGAGCCAGCCAGTAAGATATTGCAAAGCAGAATAGTTATAAAACAAGTTTATTGCTAGAGTCAATCAGGGAAAAGCTGTCCATGGAAAAACCTAATTGACTGCTAATAAATTAAGACAATTAGTATGTTGCTACCAATACACTGCATTTTTTAAAGAAAGTTCTGGTGAGAGTATTAAATTAACTTTTCTACAGAGAAGGAGCCATCTGACAGCAGGTAGGAGATGTCCTAATGAATGACACAACTAAATAGTTAAATTCACAAAAGGACACAAGGAACTAAAAGTTCTAACAGGAGGAACAGGTAACAGAAAATTTGAGTCCTGAGACTATTCGAAGACAGCATTCAAATTAAATATTTCTGCTTTATCAAAATAGATTGCTGGTGCATAGCAGTGATGCATGGAGAAATTGCACATAGATTTTCCCGAAATAATTAGGCAGAGGGGGGCTGAAATTGGAGCTGACTTCACATAATGCATATCTCTGCTTTGAAGAAAATTAGTAACAAGATCCAGGAAGGAATCACCTGGAGTAGCAACTGAAAAAAATAACAATTCAGAGCAGTTTGCCAGCTGTTCAGTGAGTGGACAGAGTGGGCTGCAGGTGGGAGCACTGGCAACTGATGCTGGGGAACCCACGCATGAGGCTTCCCTCCTTCATGGGTGTACTTCTCCTTCTTGGTGTGCTCAGGAGTTCCTGCAGCAGCAGAGGTGTCACGGATTAAGGCTGGGACAGCAATTAAAGGGATGGAAGATGCTCTGGATTGACCCCCCTCCCTTCCCCTTTAGGGAAAGGAGAGAGAATAACGGAGAGAGATTTATGGCTTGGAAACTAAACTACACAGCTTTAATGAAACAATAGTGATGAAAATGATGAAATATATATAAATATATAAAAAAGCAATATCACATTACCCCCTTCCCCCAGTAATGCTCACATCACTACTGAGGAGTCAGGGCAGCCCTGGAAAAGTCCCAGGCTGGACTCCTGGAGCAGCAGCTCCAGGAGCAGCAGCTGGAAACTGGAAACAGGAATACACAGATTCAGGATTCAGGAGGGCAGGAATTGGGATGTGTGAGGGACCAGATGTAGGAACCCCCCCCATCGGACCCTCTTAGGCTGCAAAGCCATCACCAAGTCACCTTTGCAAACACCACCCCTCCCCCTCAACCCAGTTCCTCATTAGCATTTCCAAAGGTAGTGCTGGAGAAGGAGACAGATAAGGTCTGAATATGGCCCAGGGTCTGGTAGAGATAAGGATTTGAGAGCGAAGTGGGGGAGGTTTTCTCCAGTTGTTCAATCTATTATGTCTCAACAATGCTTACTAAGCCAAACAGGTCTAAAATAGGAAGGGCTGCATTGCTGGGCTTGGGGAATCTTACCAACATCAACCCTTCCCCGTGGGCTGGATCAACGCACAGATTCAGGGCTGGTGATTTTCTCTCTCTTGCTCCCTTTTCTGTTCTGTCTGAATTGAATGGGACACCTCCAGCCTCCTGCTGGTAAGGGACACCTGAGTGACTGACACTGATGACAGCTCTGCTCCTGGGGAGGAAAGCTGGAAAAACGAGTTTCCCCTCTTCTTGGGCCAAAAAAGGAGCAGTGAATCATTTTCCTGGAATAGTGGTAGTCTGGGGGTACATAAGCAACACCCATTTTGTCACTGTTCTTCACCAACCCACCATCCTGCATCAGGCCCTGTCCAGAATTGTAAGGCCATCTTGAAGAAGAAATCCTCACTGGACACCTCTGGACCTGTGGTGGTGACTTCCTCAAAATCCCTCATTCTTTTTTTGCTTTCTCACTTTCTTACTCTCTTCTCTCCCATCTCTCTCTCTTTCTCTCTTTTCCTTGTGTCTTTTACTTTTCTCTCTCTCTCTTTTTCCTTGCAACCTATTTGCCATACCTTCACGGGGTTATATCACTTTGCTTGTGTCAATTGTCAAATAAAACTATGTTTGGACCCGACCTTTGCTAGTTGGACTTTGTTCTCAGAGATCCTAAAATTATAAGCTACTTTGAACCCTAACATTTGTTGTAGTCATCAGGATAAGAACCTGTGGACCTTAACAGGATGAAAGAAAGAGGATGGGGTGGAATCTCCCAAAACACCAGCCATGGACAAAGAGAGCTTCAGCCTCACAGTTCTTCAAATCCGTACTGAATATGATGCACATGGGATGGAATGCTATGGTCAATTTTTGCCACCTGCTCCATCCACTCCACCTCAAAGGAGGGTTGCAGGTATGACCCATTTACTCCTGTTTGTTTCTGGAGCATGAGAAGTTTGGCAGAACCCAGCTGTGGCCTTGGTTCTGCATACCCTTCTCTAGCATAAGTATAAATGTCAAGCGTTATCAGTTCTATAAGCAGATACTGACTGAAAAATATGCTGATAATTTCAGCAAGTACAGCTACTTAGAAGAGACCTAACTGAAAGTAAAATTACAAGAAAGAAAATTGCTTCTATCCCTTCTATTTACCTGCAGACCAACTCAGGGGAGCAGGATAGTAGATCACTGCATACTTTTCCCATTATGTGCTCTGCACACAAAAGAAGGTGTCCAAAACAGGTTTTCAAGGAAGCCCTAAAAGACCTTCTTACATTGTCACAGGATAACCATCTCCTTTCCAGATCTTTATTACACTACTAAGATGGAATAAAAAGTCTGAGACATTATCAAAACATGTGAAGGGCAGAGCACAGATGAGCAAACTTGCTTGTAGGGTATATTTCCCATATTTCTTAGCTCAGAATACAAAATAATTTCTTCTTCCAGTATGTTAAAAAACCCCAATACCTTAGCACCTGTTAGCTGTTTGCCTTCAGGATTTCAATTTATCATGCTTCAGAACAGAAGCATTACAGAGACAGCATTGCTTTGGGGGTTTTTGTGTGTGTGCTTGTTTTTCTTTCACACATTATATGCATACCACATGATCTTGATCCACTTCAAAGAAACTTCAGGCTGAACCCTAAACAAGCTCAAGTTCTTCTCAAATATAGTAGCCTATATAGTACAGATAACTATCAATTTGTATCTCATACATCTTCATTTCAGCATCACAGTAATATTTTTTGAAACTTTTTTTAATATAATTACTTCCATCGTCTCATGTGTCTCATCTCCTCTTACTGTCAAGTGCCCTAAAACCTCTATGAAGCTGCAGAAGTGTTTAGCCTTTTTGGCTCCTTATTTGCTACCTGATGGTGCTTCTGGAACCCTGGTGACAAATGGCCCTGTTTTCTGTCCTCTGAAGACCTCTCTGCCTTTTGCCAGACACATGAAGAACAGGCAGAATCAGCCAGGCAAATGGCTGTGTGGAGCAGCCTCTTTTTCCCCACTTTTCCCTTCACAAGGTAGAGGTGGCTCTGTAGCGAAGGGAATTCACACAAACCTGCTGCACTGTATATGGCACAAAGTGATGCTTTACATCAGAACCCTCAACTCAAGAGAGCAACAACTGTAGCTGCACAGGCATACCATGAGGATTTCAAGTTCCTTTTCTTGGGTGCTCAGCTTGTACATGTGCCGTACCCACTTCTGTGTGGCTGCCAGAATAGTCTCTGTATCTATTTGGTTTCTAAGAGGATTTTTTTCAACTGAAGACAAAATAATTCAGTGCTGTTGCTACTCAGGATAAGAATTTTAGGTACTTTTTATGTCTCCACAGCATGACTCAGAGTACCAGGAGTGTCAGTCTTAACAACTTTCCCAGAAGGCTAATATTTAAGTGTGGAGAGCCCATATACTGGGCTCAAGTAAATGAATAGCTCTTTTGTACCGTTGCAAGATATGGTAAGTAAAAAGCCCATGGACACCCAGATGTTGGATACCTGGACCCCAAGGCATCACTTTACCATAAGTGTAAAAGTAAAAAACCTTTGTAGGAGGTACTTACAGTCTGAAAAAAGGCCTACACCCTGCTATTGCCTCTGTTTTCAGAATAGCATCAGCCTCAGGTAACATGCAATCTGAATTGCTCAATTCTTCTTTGAACTACGACACTTTCTGTGTTGTCGAAGTTCTGGTCAGATGTCAGAGTAGATCTTCACATAGTCTAAATTTTCAAAGGGGAAGTCTGGCTTTCTGTTATGTGTCAATTTTGATTTATTTCAAAAATAAGATATTCAGAAAGCCCTATTACCCAGTCCTGAGAATTAAGCCCTGAAAGTCTCCTGGAGATGAGTTTAAAGAAACCCCCAGGTTTTAACATAAGCATTCTTCCTCTGCCCAATTCCTACACAAAATGCAGAGGGGAGGCAAGGCTTATCTGAAAAAAAGGTGCTGGAACCACAGCTCTGAGAAGCACTAATTTATCTCATCTTTGAAGCAGCTGAGAGCTCCTCTTACTGGAAGAACAGGGAGGGGTATGTAAAGGGAGAGGAAAGATGGAATGGGACTTATATGACAGAGACACCCATGGAATTTTCATCCTAGTCCACTATTTCTCATAAAATATCCAACGAAAAGAAAAGCAAGAGGGGTATTTTCAAAATTCTTTGACAGTGTTTTGCTTTAATGCTTCTGGTTAGGAGCCATTTCCGTATGTGGTTTATAGTGCTTTGTAAATATTTAACATTTCCTCTGCTGTTTGCCTGGGGGTTTCTTTAAACTCATATGCTTCCATATAGCGACCCTACAGAGACACTTCATAAGGGTGGGTATGGCTGCAGTTGTGCGAGTGGGAACAAATGTGCTTACTAGGAATGACAGAAAAGAATTTTTTCTTCATTACTTTTGTCATCCTATGCCAGCGTCTGGCTTGTTTGGCAGCTGCAACTGGACATAGACCCAGCTCAAGGCACTGGAGCAAGATGCCTGAGTTTTGTATGCACCTCACAGCATGAAAGTCCTCCCCACTACGAGCTGGGGTGAGGTCCATCACTGACAGACAGCTCAAAGGAAAGGCCCTGACGCAGCTCGGTGATTAAACACTGCAAGCACGTAATTAAATTCCAATGAACTTTCAACAGTGGAGTTTCAAGCTGAGGTGCTTGTCTCTCTGGCCTTGATCCAGAAAAACACTTCAGCACATGAATAAAACTTTACAACTGTGAATAGTCCTATTGGCAAATCAGTGGGAATTACTTGTTGCTTAAAGTTAGGTATGTGTGCAAGAGATTTGTTTGATGTGGCCACATTGCCCTGCCCCACCGTAAGTGCTGTGTTGAACCAGGGCCTAAATCCAGTTTACCATGAGGTGCCTTCTTGGTGTTGCTGATTACCTACTCGTGTTAAGCACTTTAAAATTCCGCTTTCTCATGATAAAAATGCAGTGATGATTTGCTTTTGGAAAGTAATGTAGTGGTAGTTTTATATCAGAGCACTCTGGAATTAAAGCTGCAAACAGACAGCCTCTTGAACAGAAGTTACAAGACATGGGAAATATGATGAACATCTGAAAATACTTCATGTAGTCATACTCATGAGATATCACCAACTGTAAAACTGGTAAAAATGTTGTCCATTGCCTTTGGTAAAATCCCAATTGTATTTTTTTTCTTTTTCACAACTCACCTTTACCTAGAGTATAACTCATACTTTATCTTTTGCTAGACTTCAGCCAAATGACAAAACATAAACCTCTCTTTCATTAAAGGGGAATTCTGAAACAGATAAGGTAGAAAAGCAATCATATTAGCTTGCTTTTTCTGCTCTTTTTTATTCCGAAAGATTCTAGGGACCCAAATTTTAAAAAAATGTGGTTGTTTAAATAAACTGTGCAGTGTGCAAGAGCCACCAAATTCCTTGCTGGTAAAACAATCCTACTATTCCAGCACAACAACTTTGGGTTAGTGAAACTCGAACCATGTCTGGACCATTGCCCGTGATGCATTAGGACACTCTTCTGAAGTGTCTTCCCATGTTCAGATTACTTAACCTAAATACAAAAAGAAAAATAGGAAGATAACACTCGTGTTATCTTTTATAAAAGTGTAACTCATGAATACTAAGCTGTATGGGATTTAAAGGATACGGAATTTTGCCAGCAAAAAAGAGATGCACTAGTCAGCTGTTCTGTACTGTGTTATTTAAGGCATGCTTGATTCTTAGTTTCTGTACCATTAAATAAATAATTTTTGCATAAAGTCTTTGTGATCAGTTATTACTGTCTAGTACTTTGAAAAACTAAAGGTGTACAAAACAGATTTCCAGGCACATAACACCTGTACTCAACAGAAATACTTTTGACAAATTATTACTATAGAATTTCTGAGAACTCTTTCAGTTTCTCCAGGATACCAGAACTCATTTAACTTGGGTGCTCACATTAGCTGTTGTCCAATGGGTTGCTGAAAAGCTACATATTTGTGCAAGTACCTCTAGTATATTAAAAATATTTGATACCACTTTTTTGGTAATTCCATATGTGATCAGATGTTGAGAAATTAATATGCTATATACTATAAATATACTATACTGTTTATACTATACTATCAATAACAGAAAGTACTAGTAGCTATGATCACTTAAATAAATAGAACTCCACTTGGATAAACTTAAATGTATACCCAAACATTTACTGAAGTATCTGCTTTGTAATAATAGTGGTAGATGTCACATTACCCACCAGAGGGAGCTCACACAGTCAAATGTAAAAGTATTTTTTACGCATGTAAACTAATGAGAGATATTAAAAGGGTTATAAATAGATTTACGCACATTTTTAGCAGTCACTACATAACTGAATGTAATTTATATTATCTGGGAATTATTATGTGCTTTTTTTTTTCCTTGAAAAAATACTCCTTTTTTGAAATTATTTCAAAAAGAAATGTTTGCATTCTTCCTGGTGCAGATAACCTCATAAGCAGGTACTGTTTTATAAGTGAGTAGTGGGCTTTGGTTTTGATTAGACACACAGCCAGGGTGTGAGCTCACCAAATAATTCTATCATTTAGAACAGTATTTATATGAGTATGTTTGAAGGTGCCCCTGTCTTTGATGCATGTTAACATTTACCTCTTATTTTTTGTGTACTGATATCTAATCAGTAAACCCATATACTGATGTGCTTGCAGAAAGTGAATACAGAATGGTCTGACCACAAGACAGAAAAGGTTTTTAGCAGGTAATGGTTTTAATTTATATATTTCCTTCATTCTACTCTCACAAATTCAGAGTGGTTGACTTATTTCAGGTATCCAAGCACAGCAGAGGAATGTGACAGGCAAGAATCAGAGGCACAAGCTGGGGAGAGGACTGTGGTGAAATGACAGTGGGGAAAATCTGTAGGCGAAGGCAAATCTGTGCTGTGCACTGTGATGCATCACATGCTTGTAGGAAAGTCACAGGACAGAGGTGGAAGGTTTTTGATCACATCACACCACTGTGCCTTCATGTAGGTAACTGGGGATCTAGTTAATAGAAGAATCAAACTCAGCTTGTGCAATGAAAGCAGCAAAAGCCCATTAGTGGGGATGCACAAGAGTGCTCTAGCTTCAGCATAGTTTTTACTATACATAAGCTATTCATCAATGCTGTAATGTATTTATCTTTAGTGCACATACAACAGCTGGCATGGGATTGGGCTCAATGATCCTTATGGGTCTCTTCCAACTCAAGATACAATTGTATGATTAGTGGAATAGAGTCATAGACTGATACTGGTTATTCTTTCTGTAGAAAAACATGCTGCAGGGCTGTGAGCATATTTATCACAATATAGCTCTGTTGATACTGGGCACATTAGACAAAAACCTAACTTTAGATGAATTAAATATTCCAGGATAAAATGTTTGTGTAGATGAAGCTTGGAAAAGCCTTGGGAAACATCCAAACAAAAGCTTCTTAATTTGAAGTTAAGGACAACAGCTTATATATCACTCTGGTGCAAGCCATCAGGAGCAGGAAAGCATGCAGTTAAGGCACACAGCTCACTCCCCAGTTCCTCTTCCTAGTTGTAACTACTTCCTTTCCATCACTTACAGTTCTCATATCACTTTACTCATTCTGAATGCCCAAGGCAGAATCTGGCATTGGGCCACAAATTTGTCACATCAGCACTCACATCCCTATTCCACTTCCCTAATTTCTGTATTAAAATATAGCCAAAAATGTAGACAACTAACTAAATTCACATACCACCTGCTCTCATGTTTTCCTAAACAGTTCAAAGAAAGACAGCATATCTTGCAGCCAGCACCTGCATGATGGCAGAATGCCTTGCGTCTGTATACTAGCACTGAACCACAAAACATCGCATGACTTTAATGTTTGGAAACCATCTCAAGCACATGGCAATCATCAGACCACATCATGAGATCACCAGTCAATTGGACCTGATCTCTCGAGTGATGCTGCTCATTCAGTATGAGGCACAGATGCATGGGTTGTGGTAGGGGCACTGTTAAGGGAACCGAGGTTTAGAAGGGGGAACTGAAAAGGAAAGCTGAGTGCCTCATACTCTAAATCTTGTGCTTTTTGCAGTGTAAACCACTGGATTATGCAGTCCAGAAAGCCGGGGTCAAGTTTAAAGTAATTCAGTTTGTGAATGAATGTCATCTTTCCATCATATGTGTATCAGTAATGCGTAACATTCCTTGTAAGGAGCACTGAAGAACCCAGAGGAGACTCGCACAGTCCCAAGCAAGGTAGATTTTTTTTTTTTTCATTCTTACAAAACAACCGACTGCTTCAAATTTAAAATGTCAGCTACACAAGTCTTGGTGTGTAGCTGAAGGACTATCTCAAAAACTCCAGGTTTAACACTGCAAAACCAAGGGACTCCACTGGAAGAAAGGGTAAGATTGAAGCTGCCCAGCCCATGCTGCCTTGCTTCCCTCCTCCTCCTGAATGAGCACTGTGGTACAAACATAGAGTCACAATGTCTGGTCTTGTCTCTGAGAAGCCCAGCAGGACGTACAACAGGGATTAGCTTTTCAGCACTTACTCATTAGTAACTCTGAGCTTTCATTGCTGCACTCCTTCCAGGACTGCCATGAAGATATCATGGGTTTTCCAAGGATGTTCATCACCATAATATACATGCATATACATGCCAGGACACTCTAACAGGGACAAGATCCTCTGGCTGTGGATGTGTATCTCCGGATGTTATGTGCATTGGAGACAAAAGTCATGACAGCACTCAGGTTTTGTCGACTTTCCTTACAATCCTGCTGGCCAGGGCCAGCACTCCTCTTACTACATCACTGCTTGGACCAAACATCCCTGCTCCTCTTCTTTGATCACTGCACATCTTGCACCCTCCATGAGAACTCCAGACAACAGTCTCCCCTGCTTCTCTAGGCACTTGGATCTTGTGCATTGTATAAGCAAAGAATATTCCATAGGAAAAAATACCAGGTGACTCCATGACTGGGACAGCACCAGACTAGCCCCTGTTTGTGAGGTGGTCTGTGGCTGGAGTTCAAGAAGCAAACAGATGTGTGCCAAAGTTCATCAACAACACAGGCCAAAGGAAGCCTGAAGACATCCCTGTGTAGTTCCCCCATGGTTTTGTACCTAGTAAGAGCAGTGAGTAATCCTCACAAAGGCCTAGATGGCAATAAAGCCTCTGGGGGGAAATGACACGCTTCCAAAGATCATTAATTCACAAAACCAACCAGAATAAGGCTAATCCTGAAAAGGGAAACATTAAAGAAGAGCCACCAAACCCAAACCTGCAGATCCTTATGTTCCAGATTTTTCAAGTGTAAAATTGCCCTAGCATCTGTCTGTTTCAAGACCACATGAGTCACATCCTTGCTAACTGGAATGCTTAAATGAAGCTTGTTCAGCATTTGTTACCATGGAAGGAAGTTAGTTAGTAATACAAGGAAGTGGCAAGCACTGACCGTCTTTTTTTAAACCCATGCACTTCACTTACTCTTGTCTTATGTGGTCTGAAGCAGATGCATTTTTCACTGCCATGGCATGCTTACTTTTGCTAACGTGAATAACCTGGATAATAGCAAGAAACACCCTTCATCAGTTTCACAGGCTGGATGTATGTACCTGCATGCATTTAGCAGCTCCTCACCTCAGCTTTCCACACTCCTTTCCTTGCCTTCTGACTGATGGTGAGTTGCAAACCTCAGCCCCAGGCTGTGCTGCTGTTTTGCTGAATACAACTGCAGTTGTCTCAGGCTGTAGTCAGAAGTTGTAAAGTTGAACAATTCATTGGAAGTTGAACTAAAAAGCTGAAACTGGCTTTTAAGTTCTTGGGTGAAATGCAATGTAGAAATGTCTTCGAAATAATTGTACAAAACATTTTTTTACACTGCTATACTTACAATGGACCCAGCTAGCAGAACAATTTATAGTCTCTACTTAAAAAATGGAAGGACACAAATCATATTATCCATTTGGAAAATACAGCATAAATATGACAAATACTTTCTTAACAAACAATTTCAGCTCCCAAGTCAGCAGGACAACACAGTTCAGAGATATCCAGAGAAAAAAGTCAGCATGTCAAAATTGGAGATTTATTGAATCTGAAAATGTTTGTCATTTTGTTCTCAATAAAAAGTAAAATCATGAGATGGATAATAGATACAGCAGTTACCTGTCAAGAAGCTACACTGGACTTCTTTACTCTTTGCAACATTTGAATGATTTTCTGGGTTATGTTGACTTTCTGCATTTTAATTTCACTTCCTCATGAAAATTTTTGGAGAATTCCATTTTTCTACCCTCACAGTTAAATCCCACCTTGCTGCTATTTTTTATTTTAAAATTTGTTTCCATGAGATACTTCAATTTTTCTTTCTTCTTACTTCTGTTTCAGTTTTACTCATTCAGATCATGATGCAATTTCTTCAGTCATTATTGTCAGGCACGTGAGCATCCATGCTGGCAGGCAAATATATTGACAGAAAGCAGTTATTTCTTTTACTTTAACTGTAACTAAAAGTAGGAGGAAAAAACAATTGTTATTAGCCACAGTACAGATTATATACAGGTGTCTGACTTAATTTATTTGGGATGTTTTAAGAGTTCCCTATTTAGCCAGGCTGGTAGCTGGACCACACACCCTGATTTGGTGTTCATACAACTGTAGAAACATTTCCTGAAGACTTTTATGCCGGTCTAAGCATAGGTTAGAAAAGCCATATTTCCTGTCTGCTTTCAAATTGCTGTGGGTCAAAAATGATGCCCAGCTTCCCTTCTGTACATGTCTTTGGTTCCCCCTCAAGTTTTGCTCAGAGTATATGATACGATATTTTTCTGACATCTAAACCATAATGACTGCTTAAATAGAAAACTTCAAGGTGAACAAAGTAGGTACAGTTGTGCAGTCTGATCCCTCTGTATCCAAAGCCAGTCTGCCAGTGAAATAATTTTATGTACCATGTGCAGTTTCCAGTTTATTCACAGGGAACACCAAACAGACTGGCTGGCACTTTCAAAGCTATATAGAAAGATGTGACTAAATCAACAAATTAATTTTTAAAATTACAGTCCTGTTGTTCAAAACACACAGGCAAAAATAATATATCCCGGACTACACAGCATTCCATGCTCAAAGCAAAACCCCTGAAATCTGCACAGCGTATGTTTGGCATCAGTGCCAAGCTCAGACAAGGCTTTTCCAGCACGCCCAGGCTTGATATCCAAAGCATTTTTCATTCCTTATGGTTTTTTTCCTCTTGAGCTTTCATAAGGTACAGCGAAAATCGGACCCTCTGCTAACAAATGTGCTCTGAAAGAAGAACAAGTGCAGGGCTACACTGCCCATGGAGCATCCCAGCAGAAGGCACATGCCTCAAAGTGTTGATTTCCCCTCACCTCTCTGCACTGATGGGGTAAGGGAGTAAGGAATGCCAAGCACCTGTGCCACCCCTGCCCCAAGGGCTCAGAAGGAGAAGTGGAGATGTCTCTGGTCTCTCCCCATTACCTCCTCAGACTCCTCCTACTGCCACATCAGGTGCTTGGAGTGATGCAAAGCCTATTTTCACACCTGTGCTGCAGGGAATACTGGAGGTAATTAGCACAGAGAAATTAATGTGGAGCTTGTAACTTTCTGTCACCTTTGCTGCCAGATTTTCTGGGAAATACTTTGGTGCCAATAGACTTCCTTGGGAATCGTTCTGATTAATACGAAATCCCATTTTTATAATAGATTGGTGAAAATAATCAAAGCTAAAGTTCTGGAGGAAATCTTAAGTGCACAGTTTTCAATTCTTAAGACACATTTCAGTACTAATGATACATCAAGTTGAATTCCAGCCTTGTGAAGATATAGCAAGCTGCATCTGTCAAGCAGAGTTAGAAGTGAAGGGTGATTAAAGAATATTCAGAATATGAAATGGCTTTTCTGAATCGACTTTTAATGAAAAAAAATACTGTATGAATAGAAATGGAAGTATAACAAAGAACTTTCTGTTGATCTAGGAAAATACAGGGATAAACAAAGCAAGTAAAACTAACATTTTACTTGCAGATTATTCATGTAGCATGGACCTTGTGTCCCTACTTACAGCCACTTAGGTTTCAAAACAGAAAATAAGAAAAAAATATTCTCACAGGACTTTTACTGACATATTCTCAGTTGAAACTATGATTGTATTTTCATATATTAATTTTTCATTTCTTGCATGACAAAAAGAACAATAAAAATACCTCAAAAATATCAAATCTCAAGTTATCTTTATGCTTGAGGAAGGAAAGTTTGATCTTGTAATTTCCTTTTAATTTCATAACTAGTAGTACACTTTTTGATACAAATAATTATGTTACTTTAACTTTCAATGTGCAGTTTCTCAGATTTTATATAGCAATATTGACATGGGATAATAAAGCATAGTTTTTATCCACAAGGAGATCCATTTTGAGATAACTTCCAAACACTTTAAGCATGAGGGAAATAATTTTTAAAAATCCTTGCCAAACTAAAATTAACGTACATGTATTCCATATATTATTGTTACTGCTGTATGCCTTAGTACGGCCCAAATTCCCAACAGAGACTATTTATATAATTTTTGAGTGCTTCCATATCTTCCTAAATTGGAAAAAATATGTTTAGAAAAGAAACCTGATCTACTTGAACATATAATGGGAATAGGTTAACTTCAATTATGTTACTTGAAATAAAATATCCATTATATAATGGATGAAATATCCATTATATTAAGCTACTGGCTGACAAGCATTAAATCAAATATAGACTTCTACATACTCTGTATCTGTAGTGAAGTATTATAACATATTAAACAGACCTTTATTTTAAAATCTCTTTCCAGCACAGGACCAATCCTGTATTAACTACCTCACATAAGTTAGCTGAGAGTTATGAAGACCCCTGTCTTTTCTGGTACTGTATTCTGAGCTTTTCCAGTTGCTCTACACACTGTGTCTGGGCCAGCTTCAGTGTTCGGTTCTCCTCTGTCAGTTCTGCATATTCTTTAGCCAGCTGAGCAGCATCCATGCTTTCTTTTTCTGCTTGTTCCAGCCTGGCAATCAGCTCCTTTCTGACAATTATGAAAAAAAACAAAACAAAACAAACCCAAAGATTAAAAATGGCAAAAATTTCTTATGTTTTAGGTTAGAGCTGGACAATAGGTTGTTCACATGGTATTACCTAAGCTGTTGTAACGTAGAAGCCTAGAAAGCTAATTTGTTAGAGTCTTTCTTTTCCTTTTAGAAGATGAAGCTGCCAGAATTTGTGATAGGTTTGCTGTTCTGCAACCAGACCTGAAAGATCCTGAAGGCTTTCAAGTATCTCCAACTTCAGTAAGAGATGAACATGACATTCATGGGTGGGATAATTAAGTTCCTGGAGACCTCATGCTCTGGAGACCATATTTTGCCTGAAGAATAGCAATTAATTTTTCCCTCAATACTGTACATATTTGAAAGAGAGTGAGGCTTTTTTCGGTTGGTTGGTCAGCTTTATCAATAAATTCTGTGAACTACGCCTGGTTTGCTTTTCTCTGCTACAAAATAAAAATATTCTGATACATACTAGAATCTGAGCTGCGTATGTTGTTTCTCCAATGTGTTTATGCTCAAATCTTCTCCATACTGGTGAGGAAGAGTAATAGAGCTGCAAGCCTGACTCCTCCTGGTCTTTTTATGAATAGACACAGAAAGATTGAAGCTGTTGCTTTTTTCTGGATGGAGTCACACAGTGCCCTCTGTTCCCAGAGCTGGCCAGGATCTGGAGTCCCCTGTATAGTATCAACTGAAATTACCTCAGCACAAGTTCAGATAAAAGAAGGCCTAAAACAAAACACACTGAAGGCATGAGTAACTCACAAGGTATCTAATCACTCTCCACTTTGTTACCCAGCAGGCTAGCCTAGCTTCTGGCTTTTTTCCCCTTTAAGTCAAATCATTTATTCACCCCTTCTACAGGAAGTCTCTTCTAAAAGCTTCTTAGTTCTTTTGATCATTCTATCTCAGAGATTAGTTAATCTTTAACTGTTCATAGCCCTGTGACTTTATTTCTCAGTCATGTCAAAACAATGATTGTAAGTCATCAGTGGGAAGATGTAATGCCTTGAAAGTGGAGAGCTTTTGCTGCAATCTTTAAAGGAGGTCTGTTGTTAAGATGGACCCGAGCTTTGAGCCAGAAAACTCCTACAGATTGGTTATTCTATTGCCACGGGTTAGAGTATTTATGAAATTATAACATTTCAATATTTGCTGATCACTTTACAGCAGCAAAACTGTAAGCAGCTGGGCTTTGCAAAAGACTTCTATCTGGCCTTCCTTTAGGGTCAGTCTGATCTCCCTCTGTCTTTACTGCAGCTTTCAGTGATAGCACAGTTTGCCCATGGTTTAGCTGACTGTTTGCAGTCACAGTTACTGTGGTTCAAGGAGTCACAAGTTAGAAGAGACCTCTGGCACACTCATCTCTCCCAGATGTATTCCCCATTAAAAAAAAAAAAAAAAAAAAAAAAAAAAAAAAAAAGGAAGAGTTAGTTGCAGTATGTACAAACCCTCATGTAGCTAAATATGTTCACTTTTTCTTTGTTTTATGCCACTGAAGTAAAGCATATCAGCTATGCTGCAGCAAAGACTCTTTCACCAGGTGAAACATATATTCAGTCTGGTCTTCAAGAGAGAATATCAAGAGCCTATTTTTGTTCAGCAGAATCCTACTAACATTTGATACAATATAGCTGTAAAAAATTTAAAAGCAGCAAACCATTAAAAAATGCATTTCTCTTTGCTTGGGCCATGCTAGATCAACCAATTTTCAGCCTGACCAAGATGAACCGCTCTTGCTAGGAAGTTCATTATTCCAGCTCCTATTAATGGGACTATAAGTCACAAATGAGTGATTGTATGTATGCTGTAGTGAATGAGAAATGCATCTGGGGACAATGAGAAAAATCCAGCAGCTTTAATCACTTCAGTTCCTTAAAGCATACTCTTGAAGAATTTTGTCTCTTAGGATCAAAAGACAGCTTCAACAATATTTCTTAGCAATTATTCTACTGGTTCAAAGCTGGACTGAAGGATTAAGTTAAGATCTTACAACCAACAGACTGTTGACTCAGAAGTGTTCCTAGCAAATTAATTTAGAATCATTCTTACTTTTCTTACACTTACGTGATGGTTCTTAACAGGAGATGCAGTGAACACACTAATAAGCAATCAGCATCTTAAATGCAGGTAAGCCTTTTTCCATGGAGACTTCTATAGTCTGTGTAAAATAAAGGTACTAAGTACTCTATTTGGACTTCAGCCAGGAGTGGCATAGACAGACAGTGTGGAAACTCAGACAGCTCTATTAATGAATGTCAGTCCTGATTTGATAAGATGAGGCTGTGTGCAGGCATGGCTTTTATGCTGCTTTCCAGTAGTACTTAAGCAGCAGAGATAACTTCCTGCCTCCCCCAGCCCTGGGTTTAGCCTTGCTATTAAACAAAATATAAATGCATTAAGATCAAAAGACACTGATTGCTGTAGTTCATGCTCTAGGACCTCCCTCACAGAAAGCAATGTCCTTGCAAATGAGGTAGTAAAATTGCCCACTTCTGAGTCAGCAGAACCTACTTATTCCCTTCCCATCAGGATCAACACCTGTTTACAGGGTAGGGTGATGTTTCAGTCAAATGCTGCCAGCCTGCCACAGAGGTCTAAAATTAGAGTACCAGGGAATTGCTAAATGTTATGAATGGTGTGGTTTATGAAGCTCACAAAAGGATGAGGACAGTAACTAACATTTGCTTCTGATCTAATCCAGGATTTGAACTTAGCTTCCAGAGGTTAAAGAACACCATACTAAGCCCTTGCACCATCTAGCTTTTGTTATGGATGCTTAATAAATAGACCTAGCACTGTGTAATCTGTATTTGCTGTTAATGGTTACCCTGAGTTTAGATATTAACAGCATTGATAAGGTATTTTCTATAATGGTTCTGAGGCACTTGAAACTTTGAGATGATCTGTAATGTACACTTTAAGTGTTCTTTTTTTTAGAAGGCACTTGGGTGGGAAGATGAGTGTGATTTGCATTATAAACCACTAAACCACAAGCCCTATCAGAGAAGAAGAAAAGCCCAGCATAGTCTTAGGGAAATTATTTCTCATGTCCTAGCCTTAATGACCGACTATGCGGTGAACAGAATTCCTTTGCAGTAATATTAACAATTAATAAATCCGAAGAAAATGGCAGATGAAAGAGATGCATCTATCTGGAGATGAGTGTATTTGAAGATGAACTGGACTCAAGGAAAGGAGCTACTACAGTCCAAATAGGCAAAATTGCCTCTCTTCTATTATGAACACCATATTCAGAATCATGCATCTTGTGGTACTATACATTTTTCCCAGCTAAGATGTGTCTCTGTGTTCTGACCATAAGGTAATTTACTCTCCCTGTATTCCATATGGCTTTCATGTCAGGAGGAATCATGAGACCCTGAAAGGAAATTGCTGCACTTTCTTGTTCAAAGGCTAATTTTTAAACAATGAGAAAGCCTGTTTTAATGTAAATAAAAATGTGTCTTGGATGTAATGTCCCATCAATGTAATGGGACAAGTTGAGATTTCTCTTGTATTTAAGAAGCTGTGATTTCCACTATTCAGCAAGCAAGATATATTTTGGATACATAGAAGATGATGAAAAGTCAGGTCTAGATTGGGAAGACTGTCAAAATAAAAGGTTGCCTTTATGTTTTACTCCTATCACTTTCCACCTGAAAGCCTGAAGACTACTTGTCTCAACAGTGTTGGGAAAGACATTCCTCTACAGAAATAGTGTACTTGGAGAAAGCAACTAGACTTGAGACCTTAAAAAGTCCTACAGTTATGAGAGCACGTTAAAGCATATGAAAGGACCCCACCTTAAAAATTAAGCAGACACCTCCACTGCATATCAACTGTAGTATGTGCAAAAGAAGGTATAGAAGGAAAAGAAATCACAACCCTGGCAAAGAAAATGAGTGATTCTAAACCAGGTGGTGATCAAATTGTATTTTCTGGAGAGTTATACTAGAATTGTCTGAGGGGGGAATAAGAGAAAACCAGCCAATGCTAAGAATATAAGATATAGCTAGCAACCATGGCAACTCTAATATTTAACTACATAATCCAGGGTCATTATCTAGTAATAGCAATATAACAAGTGCTCAAAATAACCAGCCATCCCATCCCTTTCACCCAAACTTAGATACCCAAAAGCATCTGTTATGGAAATACATGTGTGTTTCTGGAACATAAATTAAATTACTTTCTGTAACCTAAATGTGGCGTGCTTCTCAGTTCCACACCCTTTTCTTTCTTTTTGATCATGATCATGTCTCCCATGCCAGAGTGACTTTGTCCCTTGTACAACATATTGCTGGCACAAATGGGATGAGTTTGAGTGAAGACGGCAAACAAAGAACAAAGTTATGATGTTCTATATTAGCAAAAAAAAAAAAAAAAAAAAAAATCTACTCAATTTTCTTTTAAATTCTTTCAATTTCTTGCTTCCTTTTGTCTGTTTCTTAAGTAACTTTTTTCCTCTTCTTATTTGCTTTGTTCTTTGATTTTTCCTTTTTTGAACCTGCAACCCACTTTTCTCCCTCATCTCCCATTTGCTTGTGAAACAGTGGACTTCTCTCTTACTCCCAGCCTAGGACATTCTATTGCATCTGCACTACATACAAAAGAAAGGAGCAAATAAGATCTGTTTTTCCCCTGATCAAAACAAACCCTTCTCATTTCACACCACTGCCTGTCTATAATTTGGCTATATTTGATCCTCACACTTCAGTGAGAGACAAGTGAAGCTAAGCAGAATTAAAAGCCTTTGAAAAGCTGCAAAAGAGTAAATGTTGTTTAAAACAATGTTATTTAACTTTATATTTCTTAAAGATGCACCCTCAAGAAATATACCAGGATGTATTATTTCATATATAAAAGTTTGCATCAAACTTGGGAGGCTGGATCTTAACACTATTTCTTCCTCCTAACCAATAATTTTAAAAAAATTTAAAATTGCTCAGTCCATTTTCTGTTTTTCTCCTGACAGTCACTGTCTTCTGTATTCCATGTGCACATTGGCACACAGTAGGCACCACAGGTACATCCACTGCCAGATGGGACTTGACAATTTAATTCCACAGATGAGTTGATCTGTGGAGAGGAAGTTTGGAGCACTGGCAGAATCAGGAGCCAACAGGACTTCTGGCTACCTTTAGTAAAAATGTATGTGGAAGAACACCTGAGCCTCTATCTTTGCCCATTTTTATAAAAATAATATTTAAAATAGACAATAGATAGTATGTGTAATAGGCAGTTGTGCCTCTTTATTTCCATACATTCAAATTCAAATGTAAAAGAAAATAAAGACACCTACAACAGGGGCAAATTTTAGAAAGCTGCAAACAACTCCATCTTTTCAATTTGATCATTACTGCTCTTGTGGCTAAAAGCTGTGTGTCTCATCAGACTTCTCTAAAAAGTCAAAGCATCCTTCCCTTCTGAGAATGGCAAATTCAATAACCATGCCACTGCAGTCACTGTAATTCACTCTTCTCTTAATTCAATGTATGCTATACACAAACTTCCTTTAACTTTAAACTGTAGCTGCTGAAAACATTTTAGGTATAAATCAGTGATCACTAGACCAAAACTCTCCTTTATTTCTTGCTTAGTCCCTCACCTCCACACTTACACTCTGCTTAGTTTTACACCAAGGTTAAAGTGCTCAGGCTGTGTATGCTTAGTTATGTGTAAAGCTACGTGTCCTACTAACTTCATAATCCATCTTCCAATTTTAAGCAAACTTTATGCAATTAAGAGGTCCAAGTTAGTTTTTGGAAAGTTTTCTAGAAACAGGCTGCTACAGAAAAGAGAGACACCCCAAAGGGGAAGGAAAGGCAGTACAATGACACCTCCAAAACACTATATAATGGAGAATCTACCTGGAAGAAGGGGTGATAAAAAGTTCCCATGTGGAGGAGAAAAGTTTCAGTTGGCAGTTGCAGCTTTTAAAACCTCAACATGAAATACCCATAGTGCACCAACCTGTAAGAAATTAAGCTTCTTCAGTCCCAGTGCTTATAGGGCCACTTATTCAAATTTAGAGATGTGGAAGGTGGTAAAAGATAAAGCATGGGGTTTTGTCATGTTAAAGCATTTCACAGCTACACAGCATGTGTATAGTTAGACCACAAATATGTAATTAGAAGGCACATAAGAATTACAATAATATAATTCTATTTGCTGCTTTATTCAGCCACTCTTGTTTTAACATACATTCACCAAGGCATCGATTTTTCTATCCATAGAACAGGTCCAGCAAAGGTAGCACTGGTAGAAGCTTCCACACAATGTTCCAATGTTGATATCCACTGGCAGAACAAAGGAAAATGACAGCTTGAAGCCCCTTAATTCATCCAAAATAACCATTATTTTGGCTGACTTCTAGGCTCAGATGCTGATTAGGACAGTTTTGAGCTCAGGTAAAAAATTTTGTGTATGTATCTGCCATTCCCAAGCAGCAAAATATTTCTAATTCAGTTAGTACCACAGACTCCATAGATAAATGAAAATGCATTCAAACAGCATTTTTTTTTCATTCTAGTAAATACAAGACTATGTATACATTCTAGTTTTCAAGGACTCCAAGCTTACTTTATAAACATGCAGAACTGATTTAGGAATGTGTCAGTAATAACAATGCATTTATATTAGTAGACTAAATACCAAGGTATCAAAGGGTACCTTTTGAGTTTACACATCTAAAGTTAAGCACTTAAACAGCTTTTTAATGTTTTATATGCAGTTTGGATTTTTAGAGAAGACAAACACATGTGGTTTCTACTGAATTCTCTTGTTTGCTAAATACACATGTAAGCAGCTTAGGCAATAAATTTGACAAATCATGGCAAAATCATTTGAATTAATTATCTACATCTTTTTAAAACCACCAATTACTTTTGATTGGCCAAGTTTAATTACAAATTAATCAAGCGCAAACACTGGGAAAGGGTAATGTTAATCTCTTCTTGGTTTTTTTCTTCTTTGTCAGCATCAAAGTGCCACGTGACTCCTACAGTGGATGGTGATTTGTAGTGGGAACCCTCAGCTAATTTCAACTCTTCAGGCAACAACTGACTATGGTTGGACACAGTGGTCTTAGAGGTATTTTCCAACTGTGACAATTATGTGATTCTCTGTAACTACGTTGTGTTTGCAACTATCAACCCCAATAAGGACAAGTCTCACTTTCTTGCCCTGCATAGTCTGGATTCAAGGAAATCTTTGTCTTTCTTACTTGTAAGGCTATAAAATTTCACCACTTTCCCTCCCATCAGCTTGCTTTCACAGCTGAAGAATCCCATGGATACAAACTTGGATGAATCTGCATGGTCAGTAGTGTGAAAATTGTTATGAGACAGATACCTTCTACTCAAAGCCAACTTTTCAACAGAGCTCTGTCAACCCCAGATGCTGTTCAAACAGCATTTTGAAGAATGATGGCCTTGATTTTCACAAGAAGTCTCAAAGATTTTCACTGAGGTAAGTCTCCCTGAGGAAGGCAACCCTGCTTGAAGTCACCTTCATCATGAATATAAAATCAAAAATCATTTGAAAGAGAAAGTTTTCTTAGCAGTAACATTTATTCCTTGGGCTTGGTTGTTTGTTAAAATTTTTCACTACTCATCCACTTTCCTCTTGCTGAATTTCCTTTTCAGGTTTCTTATCGAAACAGACTGAGAGTCAGAGAGTGACTTTTAACAGTCATGCAAAGACAACAGGGTTATGAGTATAGGTCATAGACAAGATAAAAAAGGTCTCTAGCTTATGCACCTTAGATAAGAACACCTAAAATGTCAATGTACATAGAGACAATGCTCCTCACAGAAAAATGTTTACTACTGTTGTCAAGTACTCTAAACCTAACTGAGGATCAATCCATTATACTCTTCATTAAAACATGTACAGTTCAATTGAAAAAAATCCTTCTACTAAGAAAGGGACTTGCACCAGGTGAACTAAGTTGTTACATGACCTGGAGGCTCTCAATGGAGGTTTCTAGGCACATTTGTATTACTGAGGGCCCAGAGCTAGGACAACTCTTAGCAATCCTTAGTGGTCCCAGTTGATCCTGTGGACCAATGACCCCATTGCTGTGCTGTACTGTGACTGTTAGGGAGAGGTATAAGGTCAGAAAATATCATGTGAAACCCTCATGTTTAAAACAGGATTTTGCAAAGAAAATGTACAACATTAAATATTTGGGGAAAGTTACTCACTTTCTTTCTTCCAGCAGAGCAATTTCTTTCTTGACCTCATGGTACTCTTCTGCTATTTTGCAGTGCTGTTTGTACACCTGCATAGATTCTTTAGAGTCATGACAAGGAGGCAGTGGCTTTAAGAAAAGAAGAAAAAAGATATATATCTTTACTGATTTTGAATTAACTATTAGAGGAAAATTGTATTTTGAAAGATAGAATCTTAATTCCTGTGAGAATACTTAGATAATTTTTTTTTTAAATCCTAGCTGCAGGATATGGCCAAATATTCCTAGTGATGGCCTTTTGCAGAAGGGAAAAAACACTTCCTTGCAGAAGAATATGCAGAAACCTTCAATCCGTGTAAGGATTTTTAGAATTTCCCTTGCCAACTTTGCAAACTGTCCCTAAAGATTGTTCAAAGAAAGATTTCTGCCTTACCTCCCTCTTCTTTAGCTATAGTGATACAAGAATGCTAAAATTGATGCCCATAAAATACAGGAGCATGTTTGCACTGCAACACACAGCAGCCTTGAGCAGGAGGGTAATTTGAGTGCAAACAAGCTCTTTCTCTCCAACTGTGCAAGATGAGAAGGAAAGACATGGAAAGCTATTGACAAAACTCCCTTTTTGATGCAAAGATTATTCCAGATTATTACTAAATGTGACTGGATCCATTTAGTAATAAATCCCTGAACTGGGACACTGGGGCTGAGTCTCCTAAACTCAACAGGAACATATCTGCTGATTGCTGTGCATCCAAGATTTCACAATAGGTTGTAAACCATTAATGCCTCAAGGTGGAAGTAATTTGTTCAAGATCATTGTCAGTTTCTCTGCATCTCTATTTCCTGTAGATGAAGGCTATATATTTAGTAAGCAGAAATGTTGTAGGAGTTAAATGAGATATATTTGGAAAGTGTTTTAAATTTCCATGAGATGTGAAGGTGGAACTGAGCAGAAGGATGGCAGCAAATAAAAAAAATTAAAAAACCAAAGCAATCTGACATTACCCAAACCACTGACATTACTGCAGTGAGATTCACAATTTTCCAGTGCATGTGGGAGGTATAGATAAAAATCCCCACTCTGTCCTGGGACTCCTCATATGAATTTCAGCCAAGGTCTTGCAAATACAGCTTGGTTAAATGTCACTGCTTTCTATTCCTTAAAAAGAATTCAACCTTATTCAGGCTTCAGGCTTGACTGTCATATTTTGTCTGTAATACATTCAGGAAGTGCTGTATTTTTAATTTATTAGCTATGAATCAATTGACTGTAAATGAACTCCAAATAGCATGCTTAAGACACCTGTTTGAATCGAAAGGAAGCACTTAAAATAGTTCCTTTACTGTCCAGTCAAAGAACAACCAATTGCCTTTCACAATACAAGTAGAATAATTTTTATTTCTTATTGTCCTACTCTCACTCTTCTCTGTAGTATAATATTCCTTCAATTACATTTTTATGAAAAGAAAAGCACAAGCTTTCAGACTTTTCCTGTTTATGATCTTGTAAACCTTATTTTAGATAAACTGGAAATTCATATTTTACTAAACATAATTCAGAGGCAAAAATTTAAAATATTTTTTATCCAGAAGGGAGGGTAATTTGGCTTCAGGTGTGCCCCATTGCACAGATGTAACTAATGTAAGGACCTTTCAAGTACTTGTAGGTGGTATGTGGTTTCTCACTAAAATTTTAAACCAGACACTTATTTTCCATGTTCTAAATGTAAAACTGCTGTGGCAGAGCTGTTTCACATCACATGGTCTTATTCTCTCTGAGCTCAGAGAATCTGGGCCCCCAGAGAAAGGGCAGTCCAGTACTTGATAAATCTGCTCCCTAGGAAAGGCCTTTTAATTGCATTTCAGTGTGGATGAGCAATAGTACCATTCATGTAGCTACACAAATAATAAGCATAAATTTAACAAGACAGAATATAGAAGTCTCAGTGCTCTAATCCAAGAATGCAAGGGTGAGCCAAAGTAGCATCTCTGGTATTTACCAGAGATCAGCAAACAACAAATGTGTCACAATAAAACAATTTTGAACAGTACCCAGTGGAAAAGTCCCCAAACAGTAAGACTTCAAAAGAAAAACAAAACCAAACAAAACTAACTTGCTTTTGCTTCTAACATAGTTTCTGCAAATCTAGCTGGTTTAAACCAGTTTAAAAATTAAGGCAGCATTCAGTTTCTATATTCCAACTTCCCACTCAAAAGATATATTTAGACAGCTAAAAATTATCTAGTCATGCTGAGACTTAGTATCTAATTCCCACTTAGAACCAGTTGCTGACTTTCAAACCCCTTCCTTTTTCTTACATTGATATTTTATCACTCAAACTCACCACAAAAGGCACAATGAATTTACTAATATTCTGCTCATACAATTCTTTTCGGTCTTGTCTGATACTATTCTAACAAGATTTTTTATTTTTAATTTTTTAAGTGTATTTTTACTTTGAAATGTAAATTTGATTAGGGTTTTAAATGGCTAGATGACCGAACAATTTGCTTTGCTCTTTTATAATTCTGAAGGAAGGTTTTAGAGACAGTAGCTATGGCATCCATGAATAGTTTCTCTATGCTAGGACATGAAACAGGCTTATGCATTCATTATTTAACAAATACCTCTACTTCAATCAGAAGAAAAAAAATGAGGGAGAGGTCTGGTGAGTTCTTTGCTGCCCGCCAGAAAATGCAAGCCAACACAAAAGCACAGAGAAACTATTTTACACGTCTAACAGCCTACTTGTTTTGACATAAAAAAGCACAGAAGACATCAGAGCAAACTCCTGGAAAAGTAGCAGAAACAGGTAAAACTTGCTTGTTCAAAAGAGGTAGCTACAACTAGCCAGCAGACATCTAGAGTATTAACATATTTCTGCAGAAAAGAAAATGATAACAGAATAGTAATAGTTACTTGACTAGCCCATGCTATCAAAATGGGAATGGGTGGAACCTGCAAACTCAAGCTGTCTAGTCCCCTGTTATCAGAAGCAAACTCTGCAGTGCTCAGTCCTGCCTAGAAAAACTGAAATCCCCTGTCTCAGTTGTAAAGCTGGCCCACAGCCTCACCAAGGATGAGAAACATTTTTGTCATTTTCAGTTTGGTTTTGTTGAAGACAGGTTTTTGTAACCTATTATCATGCCAGCACTCTCTTTCCTTAAATGGTGGTTCTTGGTCCTACCTGTTTTGCCCCTAAGATGTACGTATAGAGGGCTCTCATATACTTTTGAAAATTTATTTCGGTAAAACTTAATTCCTCTAACACACCCTACAGGAATTTTCCATTTTCCTTAACTTAACCAAGCAGCCTTTCTCTGCTCCCCATTCCACATAGAATGCTTTTTTGAATGCCTACGGCCAGGCCATAGGAACTGTTACAGATATTACTTTGATGGCATTCCTGTGGTAAAGAGCTGTAATACTCAGTAGAAAGCACTTTTCATCCATGAAGTCTGTATATTATTTTTTGGTAAATGTTTGCTGGTTCACTGAGGCAACTAATTACAACAGACCTTAATCAAGTTCAATTTGAATTTATACTGTGTGCACTCAGAAGCAGACAGCCATACTTTAATCTCTCCTTAGGACAGCCCAAGCCTGTAACTTCATGAAGTATCCTGTCCATCCACAAAATAATATATATAAAAGCATACCTGCTACATAAGCAAAAAACACCCCTGCCAAAGAAAGCTATATTTAATGGCAACAGTTGCTACTTTTAATCCTGCTTATTTCAGGCTTCAGTGTCATCCACCCTCATTTTCCTGTGCAGGCAAAATATGTGCACACAGCGTCCCTGATTTTGTTCACAAAGATAGTACAAAAGCTACAGCTTTCAAGTGATACTAATGGTCTATTCTACTGTGCTCAATTTTTAACAAGGTCTGATTTTTCCTTGTATTTTGTTGAGTAACTCACTGTGATATTGACAACTCTCTACTGAATCCATGAAAAAAACAGTAAGAGATCCAGATTTTTGCTATTCTGTAACTGTGGATCTAGGTTAGTCTAGTTTAACTATGAAAGTAAGCAGTTCTCTTTCCTCAAACAACGCAAGCCAGCTCGATGGGAGAGAGTTTTTCTCTCCTTTCTTGAGAGATCTTCCATTCTTTTATAACCTTAATATGATGCTCTGACTTTGTAAACATCTGTGTCTTACATAATCTAGTGGTAGATCTTAGTTATCACAACAGCATTACAGGAGACTTACGAGGTTCATAGTCAATCAGATCTAATTATAGAGTAGCACGGTACTCTAGGAGTTCTCTTGGAATTTAATACATATTTTAAGAAATACAGCATAGCCTTTAAAAACAAAGTATACTTTTAAACTTCCTAAAATAATTTTTATGTGTCTAACAAGAGTCTTGGCAGCCAGTGGAAGCAATAGTTCCATTATTAAAGTTCCAGAGTAAACAAGGTTTCTGCTAAATGCTTGTACCATGCACAACAAACTGTCCCTTTAATAATATTTTCATTGCTTCTTTTGATAGACATTTCCCAGTGAAGCATGAAAAGCTACCTCTTGACTTTATAAACTGATTTTAGAAATGGTTGGAACCTTTTTTCTGTGGCAGAAATTTTACTGTCGTCTGACTCCATTTATCTCAATAGATTCATAAAACAAAATATGACGTAAATGCTTCTGTCAAGCTCAGAGTTTCAGATCAGAGATGCTGAAGAATTACAGAACCCCCTGCGTATCCATGTGACTTGTGCTCTTCCCTCTTCAGAATCAAATTCCCATCTGGAATAAAGACTTTGACAGCGGAGAGGGAGAGGAACGAAGCAAGCCACAGGAAATGCTGGAAAAGGGCAGACAGCACACAGGGCATAGTAATGTGGGTACTTAACACCAGATACCTTCCTCTGTATTCAGTGACCTAAACATCAAGACCTTAGATGCTGATGTAGGTGTTTAAATATAGCAGCTAACCCGTAGTAGAGTGTCTGTCAGAGCAGCCACCACCCACTATGCAGCTCACCAAGGAAGCGCCTTCCAAGACCCAGTCCAGATTTTGCACAAGGCAAAGGCTGATCTTTCCCAATAGCAAAATGAAAAATGCAGCACCTGCCCTCACTGCTACCCTGCCTACCCAACACACTGCTCACACAAGGGAAGGGAAAGAATGACACTGAAGCCCAAACAGGCAAGTGCTTTAAAGTGTTGCTTGTCAGTGTGAAAAGAATAATTTCCAGTACTGCAAACAAAAAGAATTGAAAGCAATGAGTTTATTAATATGAGCTTGGCTTCACTGGTGGCATACCAGGAATTACTTCATAGTTTTTGAAATAGTGAAGCTGCAAAAGAGACCAGGTTTCTCTTCTATATAGCTTAAACTACTCTGTTCTCATATGTAGGGCATTTGTGTCTGGTTGGTCATTTATTCTCTTCTTAAGTAAAAAACAGCAAACAAAAAATCAAACAACCCCTAACAAACAAAAAAACCCAAAAAACAACAAAATCCACAATTAGTTGCAGAACTGATACTGTTTTCTTACAAATTACTTCTTTGAATTTTTTCTCTCAGAGTACCAGAAAAATATAACATTCAGAAAAGTATGATAGCTAGTAGAAAAAAAGCTAGTAGATCACAACACTAGACTGATCATTTTTGTTCTTGAGAAAGAAGCCAGAACTTTCCACTAGTAGATTGTCCTCTAGTAATAATCCTTATATAGAACTAGGTATTTACATTTAGTTTCCTAAAAGCATCTTCTCTCTAGCCAATCCTACCTCCACCTCTGCAAAGTTGGCACGGGTGCTTGGACAGCAGGGTTTATTCCTCTGTCAGGGGGAGACTGCACTGAACTTTGAACTGCCATCGGATCCCAGTGCCCGGGCAGTAGGCATGGTAGGCTCGTGGTAGGAAAAGTGGAAACACTAGGTAATTCTGCTCAAACAGCTAAGTTGTCTGCCAGGGTCTAACATAGAAGGACAAGGGCCTGAAGCCCAAAACAGAGGTGCAAATTGCTTGGTACTCAGGCTGTGGTCTGCTGCCTGCATGCATAGAATTCTAAGGCTCTGATTTTCCAAGTCACTCAGTGAACTTACATAGCTTTAAAGCTGCTTTCAAAAACCATCCTGAGGATTAGTTAATTTGGACTTTTTTGTTTGGTTGGTTGGTTGGTTTTTTAAACATGTTCCAAAATTTTCCTTCCTAAGTTTGAAATCTGGAAAAATATTATTTTTTCTTTTTTAAATGCCTATTATTATTTAGCCACCTACCATGCATTTAAAATTTGCTTCTTTAAATAAAATACAAATGCTTTTGACTGTATTTATGGCATGGTGATGAAAATCTTGTGGCTCTAGATGTGATATTTTTATTATCAAAATATGTACCAGCATTCTTACAAATTCAAACATTTCAGGGTGCTATGCCATAGATGATTAAAGGGTTCATTTTAACATGACACTTCATATGTTCTGCTTTATAGTAGCTAACTTTGGGACAGAGAAAAGCATGGATGGAATGACAAGGGAAAGCACCATTCAGTACTTCAGGTCCTGGTGGTGAAGCCCATATTGTGGTAGTTTGCTTCTGTAGTACAGGAGCAATCTGTTTCAAACCTGGTATGGTTACATTAACATAAACCACGTGCTATACATGCTGGTACACCCTTAGCAGTTTGGGTTATAGCAATTTAAAAATTGAATTAATAAGAAAATGTAACTGAGTAAATAATAGCTTTGTTACAGTTATTGCTTGTTTAAATTTTTAAAACAATATAAACATAACAGAATTACATTAAATAGTTATGACTTTAAGCTCTGATCTAGACTGACAAAAGCCAGGATATTCAAATTTTCATTGCTAAAGCTAAATGCACTGTTACCTCTGCATCAACTCATAACCCTGGGTTGACTTAACTGCCTCTGTTTGAGAATAAAGACACCTGAATATAAATATGTACATAAGATCAAGAAGCTAAAGGACTAAAGAACAAAGTTAAAACACTAACACTAAGTTTATACGTTTAAATTGTGGAGTCAGCCAGATTGTCCTCATAAACTATCCTTTCAGCTACCTCAGTATTACCAGAAAAAGTTTCTGAAGGATAATAAAAAGAACATTACTTGAATCAAAGACATTTATTGTTTCTTTGAATTTTTCATCATATTGAGATCATGAGACTAGAGGAAGATTCTCTTGAAAAAAATGTGGGGTACTTAAGATACCAAAAGGGTGTACTTAGTGGAACTGCTCTAGTGTGTATTTAAAAAAACTTTTGCCAAAGGGCTATTTTTCCAGCAGACTTGAATGCTTTCAGAGGAGAAATTTCAGTCTGTCATGAAATTACACATCTAGAGTACATTGTATGTTCTGGAAATAGGTAATGAAAGTCCTAATAAAAAATCATCACTTGGCCAGTATATTACCTACATCTAACACTAGTAATTTTGGGTTTATGTACTAACAACAGTAATGATAAACACGCTTTGCTCTTTTAGAGCAGTCTTCACCCAATGATTTCAATGCTCTTTAACAAAAAAGGTAAAAATTATTAATCTCATTTCAGAGATGAGCAGAGGGATGAAGCAGCTCTTCCAGGATTAGAAAATGTGTCACTGACAGAGCTGAAAACAGAATACAGGTTCTTTACTTCAAATTCACTGCTTCATACACAAAGCCATAATGCTTTTCTCAAACAGAACTCTTATGAGGGAAAAAATATCAACCATCATTGTTGTGCTGGAAGATCAGTAGACTAAAGAGGCCAACATACTACCCTGTTCTTTTCAGCCCAAATCTTAGAGTTTCAGTTTATTCCTTTGATCTTCCCTTGTTATGCCCAAGAAGCCTGTCCCTGTTCCCAGGGTTAGAGAGACAAGGCAAGAGGAGTCTGTGTCATCATCCATTCCTTCCTCTGTCATCCTTTTGATGAGAGCAGCAGGAGAGGAAAGTCATCCCTTTAAGTCAGCAGTGCTCCAGTTGATGGGGACAGGAAGGATGACATCACTGGACAACACGGTCTGCTAATGCCTTTCTCAATTTACACTCAGGAAACAACTGCCTTCATATTGAAATATCAGAGGAAGTCTAATTGCTCCTGGGAAACAGATGATCTGAAGTAGTTTACAAAAGCCAACAAACACTCCAGAACTGCCACAGAGCAAAGGGAAATAATCCCTGGATACACAACTGGCTCTGTGCCTGGTGAACCATGGAGTTGCCATCAATTGCCATCTGCTTGTCTGGTGTACTGGGGCTCCATTGAGCTCCTCTGACAAATCAGACCAGTCACAAAAGGATTACCCTTTTCTATCCTGAGCTGTCTACAGACTCCTGCTAGGGCAGCTGTCAGGGTTGCTGGCTATGCAGCATGAAATAGAGTAACTTTGAGGAGGTTCTTTGAGTCCTGATGACTGGCACTAGTTACCTAATATGAGAGATAAGATTTCACTACAGAATACACCTTTAAATTCCCATGGAATGCTTCAGAGATGATCATACTGGTTTTAGCACAGCCCACAGGCATGACAAAATAATACCTGGCTCATTCCTTCTCTCATCAAAACCATGAGAACTCATTCCATTACAGGGTGGCAGTTCATATTGTGTTTTGCACAGGAATCATAAAAAAAAATAATTACAAAGCAGGTGAAATTTTTAAAGTAGTAATTTCCCTGTAATTGGATTAAAAGTGTCAAATCTATTCATCTGCAGATCTTGAAAATACAATGCTTTATTTTATGGAAATAAACAGTCTTATTAAATTCTAATAGGTTAAAGAAGCACTACTGAAAACTTTCACCTTCAGATAACAACCAGAGGTTTTTTATCATAACAAATCTAGTGAATGTTAAGTAAAATTGTTGTTAAAAAAACACCAAACAAAACCAAACAAAACTGTTTACCTGAAGCTGCTGATCTAGTTCTGGAAATGCCAAAGGGAAGTTCTCTGAGGAAGCATCATCTAAAAGGTAAACGTGATATCAAAAGTCAATGTCTACCAAAACAGGCATTTCAGATGATCTGTTTAATGTAGTTCTGCATTGCATATTGACAATAGTATCAAGATCCTGCAAACACCTCTGCATCCGCTTATCTTTCTATACTTGAGATACCTTAATAAACTCCTTCAAAATACTAGTGGGTTGGCAATAAGAAAATGCTTAGTTGCGGGGAAGGCCAAAAGCCTGTTTTGCATTACAGTGATTTAAAAAAAACAAAAAAACAAAAGAAACAAACAAACAAAAAAGCCACAAAAAACAAAAAACACACCAAAAACCGTAAAAAAAAACCAAACAAAAAACCAAAGCCACTTAGAGCAGTAGAATGAGTGATGATTTAATAAGAACAATAAATCTAAATGACCTTCCTGAGCTCTCCATAACTGCAAAATTAAGAAACTTCCAAAGACAGCATCCTTACTACCAGAGAGTTCAAATTACTTGAATGGAGGGCAAGATATCTTCCCCGTCACAATAGAGTAATTTACCAGGATTAAACCAACAATAACAGAGACTTTCTCTCACACCACCCAAAGGCAACTGCAAGAACACACAAACTAGCCTAGCAAGTCTGTAGCTCTAAGACTATTGTCCACACAGATGTGATTAGACTGGGGGAAGCACCAGAAATTTATCCATATTGCAAAGAAATGTCTTTACTCTAACCTGTAGATAACAATCCTTGTAGGCTAGAGCTAGTTCACTCATGGCAACGAGTCAGACTCTGTTATTATTTATTTATTTATTTTTAGTACAGGCTTCCAGCAAAGGTGGGACAGACTGCATCAGTTACATCAGTGTTGTGATGTGGACACCTGCCCACTAGTAGCTGGCCTGAGATCAGAAATATGAATCACACTTGGTAGTGTCACAGCAAGCCACTGAGGTATTTCTTTCTTAGTGACTTTCACACTCCCAGTTTTGCATTTGTGATGACTGTTTATGTATCTTACACCAGGTTACGGGAGGTGAAGAGAAGGTTACTATTAGCTAGCTTACATAGTCAGTGACTTGGAAGGTGTCAAAATTAATCCAGGATGAAAACACTGGAGAAAACTGCCAACATGGGTCAGATCCTAAAAACTGCTCTGTGCTGGCAGAGTTGTACACAACAAGAAAACCCCAGTGAAATTAAAAGGACCACGTACTAAAGCAGGGTTCTGAATATTCTTAAAGCGTACAGACTAGGATTTAAGTTATCTACCAAATGTTTGTTATCTCTTTATCCTGCCCTCAGTAGTCAGCTAGCAAAGTAGGTTAGGGAGAAGAAAGAAAATAAGCCACCTCATCCTATGAAAAATAAACATTCTGGCTGGTAGGGGTCTTGCCAGTGTTACCAATAAGTGATACTCGCCTACTCTCCCACTTTGTTTTTCATACCATGTCCCAGACATGTCCATTCTGGAAAATACTGAAATTGGTTTAATTGTATAGAATTGCCCCATGCTGATATTCAAGTGTTTACCTTTAATTTGCTGTTGTTTTCTTGTGCAATATTTTAAAATAGACCAATATTCTAAAAGGAGAAAGATGAATCATATGGCAAGGCTAGAAGGAAGGACAGAATAGGACTCGGTCCTGCTAGGGGTACAGCTGCTCTACAAATATTTGGCTGAATAGCTGTTAAATATTCTGACAGAGATATTGGACCAGAGTCTTGGACAGCAGTTAAGCTGCTATTTGTTTTGACAATTCCAGAAGTACAATCTTTGGTATAGTAGCTTTAAACAGGGACTTCAAGATTTTTTTAACCGAAGGGAAAAAAAAAAGGAAAAGCAATCCCAAGAATTAAAAAAAAAAATCAAATAAACAAAAAAAAGCCAAATCCAAACAGTCAATAATTATTTTTTCACAGTTCAGATATTAATAATAAAATAAAATTAATACAGTTTCAGATTGTTAGAAAATGTATTGGAATATCTTCAGAAAAGAAGGAGTAAAAAAAAAGAAAGTTTGAAAATGCTTCAAAAGGATGGGATATAGAAAGAAATTACTATAAAGGAAATCCTTTCAATAAACAGATGTTCCCTGCTTATTTTTTTAACCCAAGTGACTGAGTCAATGGTACTAAAAATAGGACGTATTGGTATCCTAACCATTATGGCATACCATAGTACATTTTATAATGGGCCTGCCCTAGCATCTATTGAACAGCTGCTAGGGTTTTTTTTAGTTATGCTAGCTTAAGACTTGTTTAAATCATCATTAGATGTGCAGAACATCATCAAGAAAACCTAGGGACTTCAGTGTCCTGAATTTTTTCTGAGTTTGTAATTCTCTTAGGCTCCTCTGAAATTTTCAGTTGATTTATTTAGTTTACAAAAATTAACAGAAATCCTCACATCTAACTGCAATCTTGCTTTCCACAAAAAGAATGAGAAAAAACTATCCCTGCAGTTTCCATTGAAATAAACTACTGCATCAGGTTAGTCTCTATTTCACTGCTGTCAAAGTAACAACCATAGCAATAACAACAAAAATCACTTGGCAAAACTAAACACGTTTAGATTTCACACACAGGGAAAGCAAATGACAACAGTCATTTGCCTCCTACTACTTTTTTGAAGGTCTTTGAAGGAAGTTGAGAGCAAAGACATAAATTCTTGCATTTTTTATCAAAATAATCTCTATTGGCCTTACAAGCTTTAACACTGGGTGTTATGCAAGAGATAAGAAAAAAATCACATTAGCTTCTAGCCTTAAAAATCTATGGTTCTGAAAATCAGAAACATTGAAAATGTCTGAAATGTCAAAGAAAGTACTCTGGAGATCAAAACACTCATATACCTATCTCCTTATTTGTCTGTATTCATTCTTTTCTGTTCTACATCTCCTTAGCTAGACAATAGAAATATCACTTTTTTTCTCCATTTACTATCAATACTTAATAAGTGCCTATATTTTTATAAGGAATCACTGGTAGAATCAAATACTCCCCTTATGATAAAGTTGATGGCTTTCCTGTACCACAAAACTCTGAAAATAACTAGGCTGACTGTCACCAGATACAAACAGCATTTCAACCCTGTTATCACTTGACTGCTCCCCTTCTTGTCACTTGTAAAAAAGAAAAGATTTATAGTTCAGGCTGTTTGCTGAAAACATATGCTGTTTAAAAACAAAAATATTAAAAAATCAGAGGCTGCAACCTGCTGCATCTGAAAATGAGTGAAGATTCTGATCAAAGAAACACGCAGACACAAAAAGCAACCATGTGAATATTGTGGCTGTCCCAGCAAACTCAGCAGCACTAATCTGGGATGTGAAAGAATCAGATCAGGGACTTCACCACACCACCTAAGTTAAAGTATCTGTTGCACAGTTTCTAAATACATGGCACTTCCTGATTTCCCATGGATCCCAAAACTAATTTTGAAGGTCTAAATTTAAAAGTGCACTAAAAGTAAGCTCTATGGTCTGATTCGAAGATGAGTACTGTTTTTTTAACCAACGACTTGGTTACTATGCATGGAATATTCTTTCATGTTTGTTTCACTAGGTTCATACATTTGCTGTGCTTATTGCTGAAAACTGTCATTAAAACAGAGATCATCTCCAGGGAAATCCCTTCCTCTCTTTCCTTTCTATTCAGCCAGGCTGGGACAAAGTATGCTTTTCTATTAGAGGCAGCTCTATTTCTTTTCTATTAGAGGCAACTATTCCTTCTAAAAATGGTAAGGAAAAACTAACAACATAACAAATGAACAATCTCCCTAAGTTTGCTGCCCATCCAGCTGACCTTAAGGCAGAAATGGTGTCATGGGCAGCTTTGTGCAAGGCCAGCAAGGCTAAGCTGCTCAACCTTCACTGTGCAGGTGAACTCTTGTCTCTCTGCTTGTAGCATCTATTAATACAAACACGAGATGAACTTCTAAAATGTGGTACAGAGTTCCACGTAAGCCACAGGACTGAGAAGGCTGAACTGTATTCAGACTGATTTTCTTCATAGAAAGGTCTTACTACTTACTAGTGGTGCCCTGATACATTCAGTCCCTGGATACATGCTAGTGTTGCACATCTGAGAATGAGCCATGCTTTCTGGAAAGCTTCACTTATTTAATCATGTTCTGGCCTTTTGGAGAGTCTAATAGCCCAGACCTCCAGCATGGAGATGAATGAGCAAAACCCTTCACATTTCACTGTCTGACTGAAATACTGTCTGGTACAACGAAGCGTAACACCCCAATCTCTTCCTACACGGCTGCTTCATTTAGCTGAACTGTGGGCTATGGGCAATAGTTAAAGAATGAATACTTCAAGAACCATATCTGATTTGCTTGCAGCCTAAACTTGCAAATTACAGTTTCTCTAGGATCTTCACAAAGATAGACAGAAATAGAACATAAAAATTTAAAAGTGTTGAAAGGACATTGAGGTTGCTAAATCAAGCACTTGAAATTTAGGAAATGCCAATCACAGCTCTGCTTCCCTGAGTAACTGAGTTATGATCCAACCTTTAATTATACAATCAGGTACTATTTTTTTCTCCTCCCTGCGTGGGTAAGTGTATTCAGATCTCTTCCTCCTAAATTAAAGAATTAAATTGGTAACATAAGTAGGCTGTTATCCTGTAAGTGGATCAGCCCTTACAGAGGAAAAGTGCTTCGACTGCAAGCACTGCAATTCACAGTGGGACAGCTCTGGCAAATGGTGTATTGGGGTCCAGTCTTGGCCCTAGGAGGGTGGTGAGATCCAACAGCTCCAGCACTGGTTACTGACAGACAAGCATAGACTCATTGAATTCATCCTGGAAGGCTGTGTGGCTAAGTGACTGTGACTTGGCACTGCTGTGTGAAGCTCCCAAGCTTCTATTCACAGCCCTGCCTGACATGACCTTATACAACCTCGCAGTTACCTCATTTGTAAAATAGTGGGGAATGGTCACTGCCTCACCCAGGAATAGGCTGTGAAGCTTGCTCAATAGTAAGAGTTGTGGACCTCCTGAAAATAGAAAGAGCCCATAGCAGAAGAAATAAGAGCAAAACCCTTCTACTCCATAGACCTTCACCTAAGCCTAAAGCATCCTCTGATAAAAGCATGGCCACAATCCCTTTGAAGGTATCCCACCTTAGTTCCTTTCTAACTTCCCAAAGATCAAGCTACTTGCATATAGGTTGGGCACAGGAAACTAGGTTATCTTAGCAAACTACCTTTGTAAATTTTAGCCATATATTTTAGAAATCCCCACTGGTTTTCAACCAACACGTTATCTGTTGGAATGACTCTGTTGCCATTACAACCAAAATGAGGATGGAGTAATATTTCAGTGTTACTATTGAAAAAGCAACCTTTGTAAAATGGACTTGTATAATCAAAAACTTTTCATGGTTACTAGGATAGCAACAGCATAAAGAGGAGTAAAATAAGTCATTTGCTATGACTGCAAAAATACTGCACCATTCTACTGTCTGTCAGTGGAATTCTTCAATTAGAAGATGTATATCTTTACTTTGTTATCAGAGATTTTTCTGGGGAGTGCTATCTAATTTCAAACTAACAAAATTGCTAGTAATTTCGAATCTGGGCATTTGTCACCACATGTCACTAGCAGAACTTTTTCAGCTAGATGAGTTTACCAGCTTTGAGCAACTGCTCTAGTGGAAGGTGTCCCATGGAAGGGGGTTGGACCTAGATGATCTTTAGGGTCCCTTCCAACCCAAAACATTCTGTGATTCAAGCTTTAATTCTATCAGAGAAGACAGTTAAGAGATGTTTATCTATAGAACTTCCCTTAGAGCTGTTACACAAAAAAAATCCACTTGTCTGTATCTGTTCCTCCTACAATTATTCTACCTTAATATTTTAACTAAATAAGAGATAGTGATAGAAATTAGGACACATTGAATTTCATTGGTAATTAAATTGATGTTGATAAATGAACTTCCTATTTGGAAACACTTATTTAAATTTTGGGACACCATATTCAGTTTAACTTGAATTACTTCCCAAGTGATATAAGATAGGATGAAATAATATAGGTTGAAATAATGTATTTCAAATTCATTAATTTAAAATTATTTAAGTCAAACTAGTGCAATATGGTGTTCAGACACACCCTGGGAAATCTATGTTTGATGCCAGCTTAGAGAACTTGAGTAAAAGAGACAAACATAGATATCTATATATACAGGAATAAGAGATAGACTATAAAACTGTCTTCTTATATAGCACCTGCTGATGGGCTGCTCCTGAGACTTTTAAGGAACTGTTTAACCTACTTGCACATTAAAAATATAGCACAAAGCTGGCAGGCATTTCAGTCATCAGATGTTGACTGACAAATAATTTAACACAATTAAATAATTTCTTGTGCACTCAGGGTAATCCAGATCTGCTCTTGTAGGTCAGTTAACACAAAGTAATCTCATGAGCTGAATGCAGTTTCTCCTTTCGCTGCTCCTCACACCCAGTGCTTGGTTACAATCCTAGCCAGTGAGATAATCACCACCCAGAAGAAACATTCCATTTCCCCTTTTTATATCTAGTTATGCTGTGAGTTCCTCCTAGTAAGCAGTTGTACAGTCCCCGGAAGGAGAACGTAGCCTTACTTGGTGAAATCTGTCACTGTGCCTTTCAAGTGTGGTATAATTTACAGAAAAGTCAGACAGACTCCCTCATCACTTAGCCCTGAAGGAGTTTTTGTATATATCTGAGCAGTACCCAAGCATCACGTGATGCTTTACTATCACACAGCAGATAACTCCTGTATAAATCGAAAACAAGTACTGTTATCAAGTAGAAAGAAAAAAAAAGACTAAAGAAATATGAAAAAAAAAATAAAGAGGAAAAAAGAAAAGCCAAGTATGGAATACCTAAAGGTCTGTTTAATGTTTTTAAATCTTATAAATAAAAATTCAATACTTATTTGTACTCTCTTGCTTTAAATTTTCAAACCCGATAAAAGTCTATTTCCTTTGCTTTCTTTAAATACATCAAATACAATAACCATGTTCAGGCTTACCACTAAAAGTAAGAGTGAATTCTTGTGGTACAACATCATGCTGGTTTAGACCTCTCAATAATCCCTTAGAGGATGTCCTGTAGAGGAGAACATGGCTCTATCTTTACTGGGTGCTGTTTAGTTGTACCAGTACTCAGACATTCTGCATTCCATACTGCAGGAACACTTGTATATATGTAATAAGGGACTGAGAAACATGGGAAAGTTTAATGAAGTGTAGCAGAAAAAGATTTTCTTCCTGTAACTGAGTTTCTGTCCCTAAATGAATTATGAGCAGGATAGAAAAGAACAAAATAAAATATGATGCAATGTTAAGGAAGCTAGCCTTCCTGCCTTTCATGTCCCCTTCTTCCAAGCTATTAACAACTTTGTCATTTCCTACTGCCGTCTCTTGTCACAAACCACTCTTTGATTTTCCCATGGTCTCAGCTTTCCCTGACTCTGTTTTCAGTGTCTCACATAAGCATTCTTTTTCCATAATTTGTAAGAGCACTCCCTTTCTTTTACATCTCTCTTCAAGATCTATCTTTGTCATAATTGCTGCACGAAATTTACCATGTTACTCTATCTTGAGAGAAGAGAATGATTCATTATTACATTCTGTAACAAAAATGTAATTACTGGGTTGTTTTAATTTATGTAAAAGGGCACAGGTGCTTCTTTAGATTCCTTGTCCCAATCATTCTGTGTTGCTCATCTTTATAAACTGAAAGTTACACGCAATAATATATGAAAATGGTTTAAAATTCCCTGCATAGGGGATGAGAGTCTATTTCAAGCTGGTAACTGCAAATTGATGTTAAACAACAATTAGCTAGGAAAGGTAATGTATATTCTGAAATTCTTTAGATTGAGAAAGTTGTATCCAAGATGAGACTCTGCTCACACAAAGCTCAATAAGCAGCCTCATGTTATCCTGCAGTGCATACCATCCCATAAAGCACTCATCAGCAGTGGGTTTCAGTTATCGTTATCAGAGATCCTTATATTACATGCCATTAACACATCTCAGCCCCTTACTCCAGGCACTCACCTTCAGCAACAGCACAGCCAGGTTTTTTTGAGGACTCTTGCCAGCTTACAATTTACTTTACTTCATTCTAACCTCTACTGTTTGGTGACTGCTCTCCAGACATTACTAATATATGAGGGGAAAACTAATAATATTTGTCTATTCCAAAGGCCCAAGAGTCCATATGTGTACAGGGTACGTTTGGGGAAACAAATGCTCAGTCAGCAGAAGCTGACAGGATAAATATCAATGAAATTTCTGCTGCTTTCTCAGGGAGCATGCCACGGGGGGCATCCGTTTCCTGAAACCTTCCACCAAGCTGGGCACGTGTGTCACTTTCCAACCTTCCTGCTGAAGAGAAAGTCTCTTCCTGCTCCAGCCTCATCCTCAATACAGAATGTCCTTTTAATTTGCTAGTTTTAAAATTCCTTCAAATCAGACAAGTAAATCTGATAGCTAATTACAGTCCTCAGTATATTCCACAAACCACTGAAAGGATGCTAAGATTTAAACTGTGTGTCTAGTGGTTTTAGTCCAATGAAACTGTTAATGGAAACACTACAAGTTATCTGACAGGAAAACTAATCACATGCTACTACTCAGGAAACAAATACAATACACCCATAACACTGGTCATCATTTGATATTTAAAAGCAGTAATTTCATTGTGGTTTACTCCATAAATTAAACTGTACCTGAGGAGTCATTCAGGCTGAAGGCAATTCGTACTGGCTTATCAGCAGGTACCCTGGCGGTGGTGATCATGTGGGCACTTGAGTCAATGCTTTTACTTGTCTGTTCCAGCTGCAATAATACAAACAATATATTTATTACAGAACACGTGACACCATTCAACAACTGAGTTTTAATGCTTTCCATGCATTCATAGCTACCATTCTCATTCTTGTTAAGCAACGTTTAGAATCAAAGCCAAGGGAGTGCCATTTCACTTTTCCATTTAAAAATGATTTAAGTGAAATTCAGTGCAGAGACTGCCTTTCTTTTGCTATTTACAGATTAGAAAGAATGATGGCAAAGGAAGCGTCCCCTCTCCTCACCTGCTTGCTCCCCGCCATTGCCCCTTCAGCAAGCCTTGACTCGTGGCAATGCTGCCTGGTTCTGAAGGTGAAGAAGGAAGAAGGGGTGGGGAGTTGAGAGTAACATGACCCCAAGCCTGTGATGTGATTGGAAATGTACACACCACTCCACATGGTGTCAATGAGAAGGCACCCATCCTCCTACCTTCCACCCATACTCTCCCATCAAACCGTGCCTTAAGTTTGATGACACGCTGTGTGATAGTCACACACTTAATGCTCAGAAAGTTCTCCAAACCTTGGTGGTGATTCTTCAGCGGAACTCTGTGCAGGTGTAGGGGTCTGTCTGCATGTGTTTGACTCCTGGATTGGGACCTTACTCAGTCCTCAGTCTTTCTTCTGGGATCACGAACTCCAAGGGGTTATTTTTCTCAGATGAAACCCTGTCCATTAAGAAAACTGCTAGTTCATTTCAAGCAGGGCACTGAAGAATGGTTGAGTGAAAAAAAAAAAGCATTAGCTACTAGTGATCTGTAACAGGGTAATTCAAGCATCTCTGAACACTCAAAAGTTGTACTCCGAGCTCTACTATGAACATTTAAACTTTTGAATGAAGGGTTTTGGTTAAACTCTATTAAATAGCTGAACACAAACTTAATCTTGTATGCTTAGCATAAAGCTGCTAAAATTCACAGATATTAATCTTCTGATTAACTGCATGCATGGAGAACATGAAGTCAGTGGGATTTCATGCATGTGAAAGATCTGCCCATAAAGAAATTATTTTAGGACTGAAAACTATGCTATCCAGAGTGCATTGTATCCATACCAATTATGTGGACAATTATGAGAGAAGCTTTTAAATTACCATAAAAACTTCTCAGTCAACGAGAAACCAAATTCTTCAGGAAAATACAATTAATTTACTAAAAGTTGTATTACATGTCAGTAGACAACACAGTATTTAGCTAGTGAAAACAAAGGCAGTTTTCTAAGCCAATGGTCTTGCAGTTTTTCGGTAAACTAGCTATTGTATTGCATGGAAATTCCAGCAGCTCATTCTGATTTACACTTAATTATTTGGCACCCTCAGAAAAAAACAGTGTTACAGGATTATAGTATTTTCTTGGTGATGCACGAGTTAATCAAACTCTTCCCTAGCATCACTGCCTTGTAATCAATGGAAAAGTATCAAATTTGCACTTGGCCCATTAATTTCATAATTTCCTTTTTATTTGCTTTGTCTGTCTCTGTATTTAGCTAGCCGAGTGATACCGTGAGTCTGTAGAAATGCTGCACAATAAATAGTATTTGAAGTGTATACTCTTAAAATATAAACAAGTATTCTAAAATCATCGCTCTGAATAAATCTTATTTGGAGCTGAGTGTCTCCTTCTGCTAATACATGAAGGGTGAGATTCTTCTTTATTCCCTTATATACTAAGCTTAATAATCAAGACACACAAACATTGAACTAATATCTGTTGGGCAGAGACAAAGAAAAGTCAACTAAACTGCTGCAGTGCATGTTTTTAGACTCAGGGAAAGATCCCTGGAGTCATCTTAAATATTCTTTTTTGAGCTGTATTGCATTAGACTAAATGACTTTTACCTTCTGAGCTTCCTTGGTCTCTTTTTTCCTCACTTTATAAGAAATGCTGAGATGTCTCACTGTTTTTAAAAACAACAGAACTATTAATCTAAAATTCTTTATCATTTTTCCCCTCCATACTTCCAAATAGAGGGTAAAGAAAAGAAAAAATTACAAGCACATGCTTTAAACAAAGCTGTTTATCATTTTGTGTTGGTACACATTCCCCTGACATCTGCTCTTACTGTCTCAAGTGGTCTTCCACATGCTTAACATTTTGTAGTTTAGCCTTTTTATATGATGCATTCTTCAATAATTTCTACCTTAGCCAAATTATAATTATGCATTCTGATAGAGGTTTTAAAGCTGCCATGGTAATATTGTTAGGTCTAAATCTGTTGTCTTATCCCAGTTACATACTCTGTGGTCTGTGATGTCTTTAAATTACCTTTTTTAACCATCTATTGTGTGAGAGCAAAAATCAATACCTCTTCAATAAGCAATGGTGAATTCCACCATAACACAAAAGTGCTCATCCACAAAAAGAAATATCATCTTTATATGCTCCAATTACCCTGTTATCCCGTTCTTTTATATTGTATTTATCCCTTCATCCTTTTTGTGCAGAATCCTCAAGCTCTTCATCACAAAAAGGGAACAGAGAGGGATGGGAGCAGGCTGTGTGCAAATGAGGTGATACAGGAAACACGCAGTCCGACTGCCCCCAGCTCCCCACCTGTTTTCTCCATGCATGAAGAACAATATCTTTGCAAACAGAGATGAGGTTAAATGGACAACCTGGTATTTAAAGTCAATTAATGAGCAGCTCCCTTCTACACGACAATTGACTATAGAACTGGTTGCTGTTTATCCATTAAAAAAAAAAAAAAAAATCTGCAGTAGAATTCAGATTAAGTCCTGTTACAGCTCTATCAGTTTAGTTCAGTTTTCACACCTGTTGCCTTACCTCACTTAGTGGAGCGTCTGCACTTGTATAATCCAGGGCCAGCCACTGCCTTGGCTTGTCGTTGCCTTTATGGAGTAAAGCTTCAATAAAAGAAAAGGCTGCACCTGCTGCATAGCAACAAACTGACAAGGTCTGAGAAGCTGAGACAGCTGTCAGGGCAACATGCTGCTACCTGCGCTTCCCATAGGCTTTGCTGTCCCAAAAGTTCACCCTTTTCCACTTTTCTCCACTATTCTGCCTTTCCTTCCTCTCCTTGCCAGAGACGAGGGATTCTGATGCTGTCACGCTTCAGGGAGGAAAAAATCCTTCTGTCAGAGGCATTATTAAGCAACAAACTGTGGCGAGCCCAAGATTTTTAATTCATTAGTCCTGGCAAACCTAAAATACAAACAGACTTGCTTCATAGGACAGGAATGTTTTCAGCATGACCCAATCAGTGTCTGTGTCTATTCCAGCAAACTGGCAAAGATAGCATGACTCCAGTCAGCAAAAATGTCTGCAGCTCCAATCAGCTTGGGCTGACACTGCCAACTTGGACTGGCTACAAGCAGACTATCAAATGATAGCAGTGACTATCAAAGCTAACAAAAAGGGATGGGCTTGGTGTATTAGGCTAGGTTCACGCTGGCTTTAGTCAAGCTGGGCTTGTCTAACAGCAGATGATAGCCCTGCACTTCTGAGGAGGCAATGGGCAAATTGCAGAATGCATACACTGAAAACAGATGTATTTATAGAGGAGCTGGTGAGGGCAGTGATAGCTGAAGCTGATTAAATCAGAGATTTGACTGAACTGAGAGGATTTCCCAGTGCTGTTTCAGGTAGCTTTTGTCAGTTTTGAAACCACAGGCAAGCAGTTAACAGATACACCTTGAAGTATCATGAGAAATAAATTTCTCCAGCTTAAAATTCTATTTTCTGTATCTGTGTCATTCACATGTACTGTCTACATGACTTCTCTGTCTGACTGCTACCACAGTCATTGGAACAAATGGATGCAAATAGAGAACAATTATAGAATGATCATACAGAATTTACTTCTTGTCCTGTGCTTGAAAAGAGCATTCTTCTCCTTTTGTATTCCAAAATTGAAAGTATATTTGATATTTTTAAATTCCAAATGGGAAAGGTTTATTGCTAGATTCCCTTGGCTTGGCTAAGATATAGAGAGGTTGTAAGACAAATAGACACAAAAGGTTTGAAGATAAATATTTAGCCCTCTCACCTTCTAGCTCTACCCCAGGATTGATCTAATCAGTACAAATCTCAGGAAGGCAGAAGTTGTCCTTGTGGCCTCAAAAACCTTTTTCATACTTTGAAATGACTAAACTGCAAAAATATTCTACCCACAGTGCCTTCCTCAGCAATGGCCTGGGAGGGTATCAGACATGAGTTAGGTCTCTGGTGAGGCCATCTTTTTAACTGCAGTGTAATTTCAGAGCAGACTATAAGCTCTGTCCCAAAGAGCTGGTGAAAAGCAGGACTGCGCCTCTGACTAGGATGACCATTTTTCCTTCTCTTGATGTACTCCTGAAAAGATTGAGGATGATACAGGATTCCTCCCTATATGTCTCCTCTGGAAGGGGAGGGAAAGCGATTTGCCTCTGATCACAACCATTATTGCAAATGACATTCTACAGCTCAATACCATCACCAGTTAGTATTGATCTCCAGGTCCAGTTCCTGTGAAAGCAGTGGTTTGAAGGTACAGAAAATCCTGGTTCCAGAGAAGTCACTAAAAACATTCTGCTTCATTTTCCACAGAGCCAGGGTCTTCCTCCAGTTTGTAAGATCCTTTTCTGCTTTGTATGGACAGATGGTATTTAGATGGAATGAGTGTCTCCATTACATGCCATTAGAGTAAAGCCTAAGAAACTCTCTCTTTGTAAAATCTTGAGACATGGATAATTTTCAGTAGCCATGACAGCAAGGCTCTTGGACAGAAATGGTGGCTGAATAGCCTCAGTGTGGCTTTTCCAGATGGCTCTGACACCTCACATTTCCAGACTGATACTCCAGTTGTATTCAGTTTAAATAGTATATGCATTTGCAAGTTAAGATAATAACATTTTATGCTTTGTATCCATTGTATACATGCTTTCTAAATGTCAGTGTTTCCAGTTAAATCTGCATTATTATACACACTTTACAAGAAAAGATGGAATCACCTGTACTTCACTTAATATGCACACTTCTCTTCTAAGGGGTGTAGTGCTTCCTAGAGCTATGAATCATGTGAGAAGATACCACAACTGTACAAACCAAAAGGCCCCTGATTTGCATTTAAATATCAGTTCTGTGCTTTATAGTGCAATTAGTCACCTGAAACTACTACTTTATAGAAGATAGCATATTTTCAAGATGTGAGGAAATAATAGCATTCTGCATAGAGAACACTAAGCTTGAAGCATGAAGATGAATGATTTGACTATAACCATTTCATTATATATTTATTATTGGGGCTATGGTGCTAAAATGTCCAACAATATTGATTTAAAGGGCCCATTTTAAAAGGTTCTCTAAATTACTTTATAACAATGAACTAGTGAAAATTTCAATTTTAAACAACAGAAAAACTGAAATCCAGGGCACTTCATTTCCATTAATTCCTCAAATTAATGGTCAAAGGCATTGTAATTTTGGGGTAGAGATAAATCCCCTTTGTCTTATTCACTAAGGAGGTGACTAAAACCTGACGCTAAAAAAATTACTCTCCCATTTATTGTAACACAAAAAAATCACTTCTTTATAACAGGCTGCTGATACACCTTATAGTCATATCTGTGAAAATTACAGAATGCTGATAACTTCAGCCTTTTTGTAGCCCTGTTTGTTTTCCAGCATACTCTTAGTCATCAGATGCGTGGTACCGAAGCAAAATTTCTTCAGTTCTCTATCACATTATGAAACCGGTATGCTAGAAAAGGGTATTGTGTTTTATTCATCAACAACACTGTAAAGAAGCACTCAAATTAGGAACACTGGGACTTACTGATATTCAGCAGTATGCAAATTCATAGCAATTTTTAGGACGAAGTATCAGTTATTGTCGAGATGTAAAAAAATTAATATCTGCTATCTAATAAAACACCTGTTGCCTTCCCTTTTTTAGCTGTGCTACTTTCAATTCATCTCAGTTTCCTAGTATAAGTAGTATTTTTGTAGCATATGACTTCATTCATGCTAAAATGGTGTTTCACAGATTGCCAGTCACTATTTAAAAATACACTTTAAATATTATAGTATATTGAAGATGTTCCAAGGAGAAAATGAAAAAAACAAAAAAAGAAAAAATGAAAAAAAGCACAAAAAAATAGAAAGTGCTTTGTCTAAAATTGCACACAGAGAAGAATCTTCATTTTATAGGTGTCTCTGAGTACAAACAGAATCCAAATTTTTATAGTTTCAGATGAAATTATTTCTGCAGCAGAATTTGTTAAAAATCCTACTGTGGGAGGGATTTGGTCCCCTTCACTGACACTGTAGCTGATCAGGTTGGAGCTGTTTGATGTCATAGAGAACTGATTTTGAAAGCATAAACACTGCTGAGTTGCACATTACTTGTAGAATTCCCAATATCAGTTAGATTGCATGACTCAGAATCTGCCAGATATTAAAAGCTAGATGGTATATTTCTATTGTCTCCAATGGTAGTTGAGTAAGTGCCCTCAGACTAGCCACAAAAGTAGGGTTTCTTTGCTTACCTTAGCTCTTATGGACCTTGCAGTCCATGAGGATAACCATTTCAAGTTGGCATGGAAGTGGGTAGAAAATTTTTTTTCTACATCATCAGTTATCCTAGGTGAGATAAGAACATCTAATATGGCGTAATAAAATCACATTATTCTCAGCCAGAAATCCAGAACCAGGAAAGAATACTTTTTTCTTTTCTTTTGGATAATGGAAAGGTATAGATCAAATATCTCACCTCACACACAACATAACCTCCCAAGTCCTGACAGCTGGAGCAGGCAACAGAGCACTTCATTACTGTTCCTAGATACCACCTCCAGTCTCCTTGAATAGGTAATATTTCAACACAGGTAAAATAATGTATTTTCCTCCAAGCTCTACACTCATAAATCGCTGGACCCTATCAGATGAAATTAAGTCATTCAAAACAGGAAATGTGGATTTGCAGGAGCTGACTTTTTTTTACACCCATCTTAAGGCCATCTGGAAGTAAATGTAAATTAAGTAATTTTAAAGCCCAATATGAAAAGCTCCATCACTTCCACGGCAACTTCTAGACATTCTAGACAGAAACCATGGGGCTCTAATGCTGCTGAGATGAAGAGAACTGAAGCCTTTGAGATACTATGCTGCCAAGATCCTTGCCCATCTTTTGCATGGAAAGTAAGATGAAAGCTGAAGTTAGAAAAAATACTGGAAAAGCCTCACTGCTGACAGAAATCAGGTGCAACCTTATATGCCACACTCACATATAAGGAAGAATTTTTTTTATGATAAGGGTGGTGAAGCACTGGCCCAGGTTGCCAAGAGAGGTGGTAGAAGCCCCCATCCCTGGAAACATTCAAGGTCAGGTTGGACAGGGCTCTGAACAGCCTTATTACAAGTTGTTATTGTTGAAGATGTCCCTGCTCACTGCAGAGAGGTTGGACTAGATGACTTTTTAAGCCCCCTTCCAATCTGAACCATTCTGTGATACTATGGTGTATGAATTACAGGAAGAATTGTGGCACATCAGCTCAGCACAGAATGAGGAGGAGGATATGGACTGACAGGTGTACAGAAATTAGCTGGGAGATCAGATGACAAATGTTCAAAGGTAGCCTTGGCTAGACCTCACTAGCTGGAAACACCAGCACTTTCTTGAAAGCACTTAGACACACGCATTAGTTTTGCTTACCGTGTCATTTAACCACATTGTCCTAGGATAAAATGATAATTCTCTCATATCCATGTAAGAGCAGAGTAATTACTCCATTTTGACTGGACTGGCCATCCTTAAGGGAATGCTTAGCTTACCTTGCTCTAAGAACCTACCTGAAGAGGATACTACAAGACACTACAGCCTCACTTGCTGATGATGGACAAGGTCATCATGCTCTCATGGATAAACGCACGATACTTCTAAGGCAACATACCTTTTCATGAAACTGTGCTGTTATAAGGAAGAAATCACAGAGATCAACATCCAGAACAATGTGGTAAAATGCCCAGTAGCAGCTGGTATTCTGCCCATACTTGAAACCTCACTGTTGATTCAGCACAGAAACTGCCTTAGTCAATAGTGCCAGCTGCAAAGATAGAGAAGTTTAAAAACAATACATGCTAGAATACTTCTTAGAAAAGATGTTACATTATTAAATACAGCTTATAATAGTCCAAGAAGTCCTCCCACCTCCTCTAGATATTTACCCTCCCTCCCTTCCTGAGGAAAAACATATGCTATAACCAGCAAGAACAGAGCAGACAGCTCAACAGTACAGGAGATGTTCCAGGCACATGGCTATCACACAATGACAGGATGTGTGTGCATGACTTTATCTCAGTTCTGTAGGATGAACTACATCAAACAAGAAACTATAATACAAACTCAAACACCGTCAGAATTATGACCTGCCTCCCTGTTTACAGTTGGTTTGCAACCCTTGAACATCTCTGTTATGATCTTTAAGGATGAATGTTAACACCACTTCCTCCTAGGAACCCAATTCAGCCAAACTTGTTTGTTACAATGAAAGATACTATCTTTTTATAAAGACATACTAGGAAAAAGAAAAAAGAAAAAAAAAAACTAGGAAAAAAAAGAAAAAAAAAAAAAAAAAAAAAAGGAGATACATTGTGCATCAGCCAGGTTTACTATACAAAACAATTTCAAAGCCCAGTGTACCCAGGGATAGCTCCTGTCCAATTTTCTACTGGGACACAGAGAAGACAAAGTAGAGTAAGAGCAGTTTACTTCTTTTTCAGGGGGGAAAGAGCATTTGAACTTTTTTCTTTCTAAATGATTACCCATGCCCCTGAGGATGGCTGCACATAAAGGACCAAGCACTACCATTTTGCCATTACTAATGCCACAATCTTCCTTTTATCATGGGACTTTAAAAAGGAAGAATCTGATATTCTTGTGATCTAATGTAGAGGACTAAGCCTGTTATACTAATAGATCAGAATAATCACTCACAAAATACTCTTTCTTAAGTGCAATACTTCCAGGAAAGACTAGACATTATCTAATTAGCATTATTCAAGATGATACATTGCTTCTAGAAATGACATAATATTGATATTTGCCAAAAAAAAAAAAGCACATAGGCTTTGCCTCACCAAAACCAATCAACCAAAGAAACACACAAAAAAACCACCACCAAAAAACCCCACCACAAACTGAATAAACCAAACCACCAAAACAATCAATCAAAACAACCCAAAATAAACCAGGGTTTTTTTGTGCGATTTTGAGTACCTCACAGGGAAGAATTACAATGGTTTTATCACTTAAACTGAAACTTGTCTACTATGGGATTTCTGATGGATTAGCATTAATGACTCCTAAACACACTGGTTACCTTTAATAACCTGTAATCCTAGACAACGGAGAATAAGCATTACATTTTTAGTCCCTTACTCCTTATGACTAGAAGCTACAGTTCAGCTAAGTGTACAGTGCACTTCAATGCTGCCCCTTAGAGGACACATCCAATAAATTCATCCATCTCACTTTGAAGGAAATATAAAGACAATGGGATCACAACAGTGTAATGTTGCACCACTTAAAACCTATTCTCTATTTTAGTACGGACCGTTCACCAATATGGCCTGTTAATGTAAAACTCCTTAATCACTTTAAGAAATTGCCTTTGCTACAGCGATTTTTGTCAGAAAACAGCTTCATTGCCCAGACCAACTTCATGTGGGTGAGCCCTTAATTACATCATGGGTTTGATTTTATGTTTTTCTTCATGTCGTCATCCACAATAATCTAAAACCAAAATTAAATTTACAAACGAAAGCTTTGCTGATTTTTTAAATATATTTTAAGCTTTGTTTGCAGTACCAGTTAATTGTTTTATCACCATGAATTGTATGTACTTCCTGCTGGAGCTCCCTAAATCGTGGTTCTTATCTGAGAGTGATAGAAATGCCACCTTCAAAGGGAGGCAGCAGGAGATTCCAGTCTCAAAATTATCTGAATTATGAAACATTCAAGATTCTCATCTTGCAAATTGTAATGTTTCTATGTGCAAAACATCTTCATACTTAGAAAGCCTTTAGATCAGCACTAAGATCTTAATGTTTGCTAACTGTCCATTTCAGGTGAAAACACCACGAAACACAAGACTGCAGTCTCAAGTAGCTATCAATGGCATCATGAGACAAGCTGTAAGGTATGTAGAGTTTTGCATACCTTTTGGGGGCAAAATTGTGTTTCAAACTCCAGTTCAGATCATTAACTTGTCTGCCACTTCAGTATTCCAAATCTTCAGAGTGCAAAATTAGAAAATTACTATTGAAATATCTAACAAGAAAGTTTGCCATTTTTCCATATATATATATATATACATATACGTATATATATATGTTCATAAGAATTCCTTCCTGGTTTGTTTTGTATGGGTTGTTTGGCTTTTTTTTTCAGTAAAAATACTGTGCATGGCATACTTAAAAAAATACACTTTGTTTTACTATTTCAGCTTGGACTATGATTCCAGCATATAAAATCTATTAGCTCGTAATTTCATAATGTTATAAATCTCATCAGAATTAATGTTTTCTTTTGTAGTTTTCCAGTAGCACATGTCACTGGTAAGTGAAACTCAAAGTTAAAGAAAAATTGCTGCTAAGACTGTATGGTAGAGGATTGGAGGCATGAAAGCACAAAAACGTTTCCCAGTAGGTCTGAGAGTTCAAATTTCAGGGACACTGCAGGCTTGAAAGGCAGGCATCAAACTGCTGATGAGAGCAGAGTTACACTTGTGTTTTCAGCTGCATCATAAATGGAATCACACACTGCTGAATGACTGCTTTGGGTATCCAGTTTTTCCCAAAGATATCTTTCTGAACCCTACTCTGCTCTTTTTTTCTGAGTTCATGCACAAAACAAGTGTAGTTGTCAAATATCTCATTTAATTAAAACAGAAAATCAAGTTCAAATAAAGGAAAAACATAGCAGTACAGTTTGGAGTTGTGTACACTCTGCCTTCCATCACACTTTCCTGTGCAGGTAGTGATCTTCTGGCTGTAAATATCCAAAGCCTTTGTAAGGGATCAAACAGGACAAATGCTCTCTCAGAGCTTTTGCAGCTGTTGGGAACACAGATGACTTTCTCCTAAACCCGCAGCGGACTGATGGGCAAAAGAAGAGAGTGGTAGGATGGCTTGCTGCCATATATTGTCCCAGTTCAAGCACTGGTCTAATGTCTTATGCTGTTTCTCGGTCAGATGGCTGGCAACAAAGACATCTGACATGGATCAAAATAACTGATATGGTGCTGTAGCACCTTAGGACCATTTTCATGCAAAAGAATGATCAGATTATCTCATAATGGCTTACTGATGCCCATATTTTAGTCAATAGAACTCAGAATCTGAACCATAAAGACATAACAAACATTTAGACATTCACTTCACTGTATTATGTCCTTAAAAAAAAAAAAAAAAAAAAAAAGGCAAGAGATTTCTTTACCACTCAATAATTGTTTCATGAACCTTAACAACAAAACAGAGTTTGGAATTAAATATGGCTGATAACTGACAGGGAAAACTACTGATACTGCTAAGTCAGGGATGTGGTGTTGCCACCTTCACTTTTGAACGTCAATGTCTGGTAACCTCCTTTTGCTTCCCTCAGCTTAGTTTTGTCATTTTCATATCACTCATTCCTTGTATAGTAAACAAAGTGTTAGGAGATCAACTTAGCAAATAGACATAACTCTGAGTGAACAAAGTGCCAATAGCTTTACTTATCACCATGGAACAATACAAACTATAGTTCCTGCTGATTAGAGGTACATTAGGGTGATTTTCTTACCAAAAAAACTCCAGGTCATTAGTTTTTCTTTTATTGTACAGACTACAACACTTGCACATTCACAATTACCTGTTTTGAAGTTGTTTATTAGAAAATGTTTCTTCCTTATGCGTTATACATTAACTGTGTTACACTGTTTAAATGATGCTTTGGTAATTGTCTCCAAATATTTTATTTATATATATATATGTTACATTATTTTTCTCTAGTGTGGAATTTAAACAGCATAGTCTTCAAGTCAACAGTTTTTTTAGGCAGAAGGAGATGTGTCTACTTTGAAATACCCGAGATCATGATCTTGAGATTTCATATAAGACAGGGAAAAAGTCCTGTGCAATATTCCCATCTTTCAGCATGAATCCTTTCTGTGACCTTTGAATCTTATTACGAGATGGCATGATTCCCTTATTCATACATTATGGCATAGTATCTTCTGCTTTGCACAATCACACAGGAAAGATTATGCACTTCTGTGAGAGCTACGATTCTTACTTACAGCTAGGAAGGTCTATGCAATGCAGAAACGAGGTCTGCAAAGGTATCTTTGGAATTCCTTTGATTCACAACCAAGCACAGTATCAGGCCAGTTTCCCAGCTGCTGGCAGGTACATGGGGCTGACAGAGTAGCCAGGAAATAATGTGACACACAGACATTCCCCAGGTCATGCTGGTGCATCAAGCTCTGTGCTGGCAGCAAAGAGAGTGCTCTGCAGACCCTGGCCCTGATTCAGCGAACCGTGGGCCAGGAGACTCTCACTGACCTGAGTTCTGAAAAATTAATAGATTTCTCAACAGATATATTCATGCTTAAGAGTACTAAAGTTAATACTCAAATAAGAATGAGGACAATATGAAAAACAAGATTTGTAGTTATTTGGGCAAGATTTTAGAAATTATTTCAGTAGAGAAACAATGTATTAAAAATAAGGGAAACCTCTGTGTTTGTCCTGAAAATTCTAGTACTGCTGTAGATCATAGAAAATTCCAAATTGGGCATCTGATTCAAGGCATGACACAGTGAAGAAAGAAGACCACAGATCTCAGTGGCCCAGGTGCCAAGCAGAAAATTGTGGTATTGATCTCAGAATCCTACCTTTTAGCTATATTTTTTTCAGCTAAGTGTCTGCAGAGCTGAAAAAAATGCAAATCATGTGTGGTAGTAGCTTGTTCCCAGAAGTATGCAGACAGTTGTTACTTTTAGTCTTCATTACTTCATTTGGGTGCTATTTCTGGAGAAGTCTTCAGCTATTCAATTCCAAGCTAGCCACCCTCTTCCAATATTTTCTAACTTTTCTAATTACAGCCTAAAATCACCATTTCAGTCACTTTTCAGTTTTATGCTCTTCAACTTCCCACATCCAATAGATACTGATAATTTCTTCCCACCCCAACAAGAACATCCAGACTTTCAATAAGAACTGACTTTTTTTTCTAGTATTTCCACACTCCTGTGCACTCCACTGGAAAAAAAGTTCCAATATGACTACTCTGAAAACTAAAGAGAGGGGTTTCTCTAGCCCTTACCTGTGCCTGCATTTGACTTCCTCATATAGAAGAGAACTCATCATCCATAAGGCATGGAATTTTTGCCCACTTATGGTTGCTTTCTTACAAGATCAAAACCAGAAAGATCCCAAGAATTTTGCTCTCTCTTATGAAGCAGAGCTCTTTAATTGTATTTTGGTGTGTACTGTACCAGTGTCACAGCATGATTTTATACTTTGATTTTATCTGCAATACAAAATTAATACAAGCAGCATCAATTCCTTTCTGAGACTATCAGGCTTTCCAGTCTTGTTTGTTTAGAGGAACTTCTGAATTCTTGCCACTTGGGCACATAGAATCAAACATACTGGATCCTTAACTCAGCTGGGAATGGTCATCATCACTATTTTAATATGTCAGCTTCTTCAAACAATTTAATCTAAGCATTAACAATTTAAGCCAAGCAAAGGCAATGCTCCTCTAAAATCCCCAGAGTGCTTTTTAGTGACTCGAGGTAACTGGATTAGCTATAGCAGGAAACACATAGGTAAGAATTCACAGATAGTAAGAAAAACTTGCTTTCTTTTCTAGCTTTCAATCCTCTGCACCAGCAAGCAAGCTCAGGATGAGGGTAGCATTTAACCCAGGAGCCATGGACCAATGACCTAAGAAGTACTTAACTGATTAGAAGTATTCTAGTTGATTAGGGTGCTCCTCCTCATTATGTTTGAAGTGAGATACACACAATCTGTCAAAAGGTGATGTAACTGCTGCTGATGTTACAAGAGACTCAAGCTCACCCTGCATGTTCAGACCTATGTGGTTCACCAGTCTCTGTTTCATGTATACCATAATTCTCTGCAAACTAGGTATGGTCCTCAAGGTTCCCTCAACATGCCACTCAATTTTTTTCACTGGCCAGATGTCAACGTTTTGTTGGACACAGTCAGATGTCACACTTACAACTTCAGCAGATACTTTTCTAGCCCTTGTATTCCAATTGTTCAGGTTCCCACTGCTGAATAAGCAAATAGAAATTAACCTTCTGTCCTTTCTATGAACTTCCCAAGAATTTGGTAAATTTTTACCATCCTAGAATTTAACAAACAAGTGTCTACAGATAAGCTGGGGATTTCCATGTGTACAGTAATAGAGTCTGGATGGTGAAAGGATATCCAACTGCCAATAGCCAACCCTCTAACCTTTGGATGGCCTTTTAGCAGGCAATGTCTGTGCAGAATATAAATGGTCCAGAGAAGTAACTAAGAAAAGATGAAGACCAACTCAAAGTTGTAATTAGTGAGTCCCAAATAACTCCTGATTACAAGAGAAAGAGACGTTTTACTGATAGCTTAATAGAGGAATAGATATGCATATATTCATAACCACATACATATACATTTTAGCTTTAGTTGTATTCTGTCTTTAGCTAGCATAAGCTTCAATCAAGGCAGTTCCAGAAATATTTGAAGATGGCATAAGGCCACACTGCTGCAGAGGGACTGCTGCACTGTCTCCCTTCAACTCTCCTTGTGCCAGCCTAAGGCTTTGCACAGCCATATAATGAGCAGAAAAGCTGATGGCTGGCCTGGCTTCTTTTGGGTTAGTGCAGATCAGATCTTTAGACAATTCACTGCATGCTTACACATGTGTTTAGCAAGAAAAGGGGAAGGAGAATGCAGAGGTGAAACAAGCAGCCAGAGATGGGACTGCCTTTGTGGCCACTGTCCTTGCTTAAAATACTGGACCTAGTACGTGGAATCATTAAGCAACACTGACTTCATGATTCTGCAATATTATGAGTAAATTTACTTCTTTGAGCAAAAGCAGTGCTTAGGAAGAAGCTTAAATTGGAATGACCTGGACAGCTGAAGTACTGAATAAGAAGAGCTGAGTCTTTCACCCCCAAATTGCTTATTTAACTCAAGCAGAGCTGACCTAACAAGAAGCACCATGCGATGCTGCAATGGTTACTGTTGGCCTGTGTGAGATGACTTTGCTTTTTGCTGTAGTTCCAACATTATGCAGGCTACATTTCCTGCATATAATCACTTGAGAGACTAATTAAATAACTGTTTTCATTATTGAAGATTCAGAAAGGGATTGTCACCTTCTTAGTAGGATGAATGCTCACAAGGTTAACATGACACGTTGCCAGGTGGTAATAAGCCTGGATTTAATTTCTGAGCTAACATTTACTAATATTTTGATGAGGCATGTGCTTTGTAGACGCCATCCCTGAAAAATCAGAATTCAGAAGTTATGAAAAGGTAAATACTCAGCTTTTCTTGTTATGGTTATAAGAAATGTAAGCTTTAGAAGTGTTTCTAATAATAAAATTTAATTTCTTTAGCATCCTACATACTATTGCCCTGGTTCCTTTGTTACTTGTCTTAGTGAAAATCAAGAAAGAAGAATACAATTTTTTAAATACATTTAATACATTTTTTAATACAAATCAGTACTGCTTTGGGCATCATAATTCAAGTCCAGGTTAGCAATCCACCTACACAAATGATAGGATACTATAGGAAAAGATCTTTGGAAGAATGCAAAATTTCCAGGAAGCTGTTTTATCATTTATTTATTCTATTTCCTATCTAGAAAAAAGTGTACTGATATTAAACCTTGCGACATTGAAAAAGCTACATCCTGTTTACATTGAAAATGTAAAATATATGGTAACGACAAAACTTTTAAGTGTTGATGAATCACTGCAGACCTGCCTGAGGTTATGAAGGGTATTAGTCACAGTGAACTGGAACACATCCTGCAGTTACTAATCAGCAGTCTAACCACTTGAACCATCCTTTCCCTCTGCCCTGAAATGAATGTCACTGACTAGAGTGCATCTAACTATTGATACAATGCATGGGACTTCATGCTTCTGACTAGGAAAAGCTTTCTGCATTGACTTTGGAGTAAGTATCTCCTGTCATCTTTATGCCTAACAATAGAGCACAGAAGTTGCTTCATAAAAGAGCTTCTGGTATTTGGGCATAATGGAAATTTCCTTCTTTCCTAGACCCCTTGTGAAGCAGATACACTGGATGAAATAAGAGAGGGATAAATGGGGTTATGCCCCCTATGCCAGCCCCCAGCACTTCCTTTTGGAAGTGCCTACACTCCTTGGTCATGACAGTCAGGACTGAACAGGTCACCCGTTTCAAGTGGCATTTGCCTCTAAGTACATCAAGAAAAACTACATACAGATTTTTTTTCAAGTTCATTCATAGGGTGCTTTATGTAGTTTTGTTTTCTATCACCACTCATTGTTAGAACAACTCTTATGTGTTACAGGTTGAAACTGACTGACTTCTAAGAATTATGGGATGGCAAAACTGACCCAAGTGTGCTCCTGAGGTTGCATAGGCAATACATATCGTGACTTAACCTTGCAGGCAGCACAGCTGTGCTGCAAAGGTAGAGAAACTCAGTCTCCACTGGGTTACAGGCTTCTGAACTGCACAGCCTAAATGCAGCAATATTATTTCTAAGGCCTTGAAGTTCCTGTCTTGAAACAGTGTGTTCGATTTCATGCGGCACGAAGTAAAGTTAATAAAACTTGCCAAACCTAAAGCAGCTCCACTCTTTCCTGGCTGGACCTCAGTAACTAACAGATGTCAAGGTGAATCTCAAAGTACTCTGAAATACATCCTGTAGCACACATATTATTTGGTATTAATGTGAATAACGACAACTTGACTGTACTTAGTCTTCTTATCAGTACATTTAGATTCCATTTGAACAAGTCAGGCATGTACAAAGCCAAATACTCAACTGGAGTCTGCAACTTCTTGTGACCATTTTTTGTCATTAGTGACCACAAAGGCCCTGAACTGTTTCTAGGACATTTATGACTAAATGTAGTCAGAGAAATGCCTGGAAGCAAGTTTGTTGAACTCAGCAGTGAAAGAAAAACACTAAAGGAGCCAACATCAGCCATCACCACAGTGCTGTGTATCACTTTGCTACATGGATGATGTTTCCTAGGTATGCTGGTTTGGGCCAGGACAGAGCTAATTTCCTGTCTTGTAATTTTGGTTTCAGCTTACATCTTTTGTAAGTAGCTGCACTTGCTGAAATTAGGTTTCTCAGTCAGTATCTGCTTCTGGAACTGATAATGCTCGATGTTTATATTTATAGATAGAGAATATTATATAGAACCAAGGACACTGCTCAGTTCTGAGGAACAACTTGGGCTCTGGAAAAACAGTGAAGAGGTCACACCTGCAACCCTCCTTTGGGGTGAGTGGGCAAGATAAATGACTAAAATTGACCAAACAGAGGATTCCATCCCATACATGTCATACTCAGTATAAATTTGAGGGATCACAAAGTGTTGTAGAATGTTGTAGAATACCCTGGAATCGGGGTGTGCACAAGTCCATGTCTGAGTACAGAATTCCTTATCTGAGGCCAATTACACGGGACCTTACTACCATCCCTGCACATCTGGGATTCGTTCTCTATAGGTAAACACACTGGGTGTCCAGTAATAAGTTATGTTGGTGTGTGGTGGCAGGGGTGTGGTCACAGAAGCACTATATAAGCATTGTAACTGCGCAATAAAGTTGAAGCTTGATTATCAATCACAGTGATTGTTCAAATCTTCCCTCGGTGGCTCACAACAACAAAGGTCAAACCCCTCCTGCCCTCTTCCTTTCACCTTTGTCTGTCCCTTTTCCCTTTGGCATCCTGGGAGGATTCCGACTGTTCAGGACTGTGGTCCTGATCCCTGACAGCCTGAGTTTGTGTGTTCCTGTCTCCAACTTCTGACTGCTGCTGGCCCCAGGATTCCAGCCTGGACTTTTCCAGGGCTGCCCTGCAGCCTCGGTGGTGACGTGAGAGTTATTGGGGGAAAAGGGGAAGGAATATGGTATCATTTTTCTGTATATTTCTATATATTTAATAATTTTTCTTTTTTATCATTACTGCTTCATTAAAGTTGTGCAGTTTAGTTTCCAGGCCGTAAATCTCACTCCCTTATTCTCTCTCCTTTCTTCAACAGGGAGGGGAGGGGGATTAACAGAGCATCTGTCATTCGGTTTACTTGCCAGCCCATGGGAAAGGCCATCACCACCCAGAGCTCTGACAAAGATGTAATGAGCTGCACATAGAACAATGAATGAAGCTACACCAGCTTAATTATTTCACACACAAAAAAAAGTTAGCCGGGCTCCTTTCTTTTCAAATAAATTACGTGTTACACACACAGTGGCAAAGTGAGATGAACCATCGACTTTGATCGGTTTAGTTTACCTAAAACAAAATGGACAGAAACAGAGGAGAAATCATCCCCTGCGTTATCAGTCTCCAGCTGCTAACCCGCTCTGTCCATCTTCGCTCTCTCCGAGCAGCTCAAAGGCCTTTACTCGGGGGCCGGGGAAGAGACATCCCAGGGAGTGTTCCAGCGAGCCACGGCTTCCAGGAAACCCTTCCGAGGAGGCCAACAGACTGCCGGGCGCCCAGCGCCACCTCCCGCCGCTTCCGAGCTCACAGCCCCCGCCGAACGCCGCCGAACCGCTCCCCAGTCCCCGCCCCGCCATCGACCTTCCCCGGGCGCAGCTCCTCCTGCCTGCGGGCAGCCCGCCCGTCCTGCCGCGCCTGCGCTCCCCTTCCCTCTCTCCCGTCGTCCCCGGTGAGCGGCAGCGTGTGGCCGGAGAGGAGGCGAGATGGCGCTGCACGTTCCCAAGGCCCCGGGCTTCGCCCAGATGCTTAAGGAAGGGGCGAAGGTGAGAGCGGCGTGAGGCGGGCGCGCTTCCCTCCGGGGGATGGCGGGGCCGGGGTGGGGGGAGGGAGGAAGAAGTCTCGTCCTGGCGGTGCGGGGAAGCTTCTGGAAGGCCGCGGGGCCTGGCGGCTGCCACGGGGCGGGACGGAGGCCTGGAGGACCGTGCTCCCCGCCCCGGCTGTGATTCCCGCGGTGGGGCTGGGACCGGGAACGGGACGGGGTTCGGCCCCGCTCCCGCTCCGGCGGAGGGGAGAGGGTGGTGCCGGCTCAGGCGGCCTTCGAGAAAGCTCCGGCGGGGCCGGGATCTCTCTTGCCTCTGCTTCCCCGCCTTGCCCCGAGGGGCTGCATCTCCCGGGGAGGGTGTGGGGGTGTCGGTGGGTTCCTGTCTCCCGAGCCGTGCCCTGGCTCTGGAAAGGAATCCCGGGAAGGCCTTTGGGCTGCAGAGCGGGCGTTCCGTGGCTCTTGCTCTGTGGCTGTGCCCCTAAGAGAATTACCTGTGCCAGGGCTGCAGAACAGCGGGGTTTTCATCTATTTTCCGTAAATTCATTTTCAACTATTTTCCGTAAATTCATTTCCATCTATTTTCCGTAAATTCGTTTTCACTGAAATTAAGGTTAACGTGCTGTGGATCCTGGTAATAAACAAGGGCCATGCTTGATAAAGGAGAAGCTTTCTTCAAAAAGCAAGCAGGGCTGCGTTTTGGTTTCTTGGTTTTTGGTCTTTGTGTTTTGTTTTTATTGCAAGGAAACATTAGAAAAAAAAAAAAAAAACAGTATTTCTCGTTGTTGCTGCTTAATAGATAGGGAAGTGAAGTTAGCAAGTCGGAAAGCCTTCTATTTTTCTTTGCAGAATCCTTTTTGGAGACAAAGAATGGTGTATGTCAAAGGCAGGAGTGTGAGGAAACAAAGCAATTTAGGTTCTCGAATAGAGAATTTATGGCAAGAATAGCAACACCTGTTTTTTACAAAATAGAGGGAAGGGCCATTCTGAGAGACTTGTTTTGTATTTAAAGAGTAAATCCTATTAAGGAGTGTATTTCTCCTTTCCCTTGTGGGCTGTGCCATAGGTTCTACCCTGCTGCTTCTTAAGATCCTTTCCCATGTCCCTCCTTGTCTTAAAGTTTTCAAACTTAAGCCAGGCTAGTCAGGTTCTCAAACACAAATATTTTATGAATAGTTCTTCCAAGTTTTCAAAACACACGTTTGAATGTAGAACTCAGTTAAGTGATTTTCATGGAACACAGAGTTTTGAGTAAAGAAGCATGTACAAAATCACATGCTTATGATGCTCTTGCCCCTCTCCAATCCAGTATTGGTTATTTTCTTTTGATGTGCCACTATTTGGAAGATTTAAGGGGTGCAAACATTATTGAAAATGTAGTGACTGTTCAAGTTTCTGTTCAGAAACTTACTGTGCCTGCTGACCTGCCCACTTGAGAAGTACACAGTGGTTCTTTTTTTTGCTTTTTTTTGGTAAGACTTGGTTTCCATTTAAACTTTACTTGAAATACCAAATCTACATCTAAAACCTTCATGGAATCAGGTTATTGCTGCTTTTATGAGGAGTGGCTAGTTCATCCCTCTCATTTTATCTTATATAGACTAATTGTGAGCAAAACATTTTTCTTTATAGCATTATTCAGGACTAGAAGAAGCTGTCTATAGGAACATCCAGGCATGCAAAGAACTTGCTCAAACCACCCGTACAGCTTATGGGCCAAACGGTAAATAAATCCTAAAATTATTATAATGTATTTCAGCAAAATGTTAGTTCAGAAGGCAAAATCTACCTTGAAACATCTGTTTCTTTCTTGGGGAGACACACTGGATTTGTTCTGGAATTCCAGTCTTTTTGGCTTTACGGATCAGACTTGGTTAGCTTTTGAATTACATACAATATACCTGCCTTTGCCAGGTTTTTGTACCAGTTACTGTGTCATCTTTGGTGGTGTATTGCTGTGTGGAGGACCAAAAAAAAATTAAAGACAGTAACTTGGTAGTCATAATTAACATAACCATACCATGTCCAGTCAAATATACCAGAGCAAGAGGTGTCCTCCAGTATCAAATTATATACAAATTTCTGAAAGGAAAGCTGCTTGCATAGAAGTTATTGACTTCTCATTATTGTAACACAATTCCAACCATTGCTTTGCAAAAAATCTTTTAGGTTTCTTAATTGTAAATGGGGGTAATGTTTTGGTGTGTAAGATATACCTGAAAATTATGAAACAGCATCTATGCACAGTATAATATATTTACCTAATTAATTATTTCATTTCTTCTTCCTTCCCTGCTAGGCATGAACAAAATGGTTATCAATCATCTGGAGAAGCTTTTTGTTACAAATGATGCTGCTACTATCTTGAGGGAGCTGGAGGTAAAGTTTCTTGCTTCAGAAGATGTCTGTTGTGAGCTAATGTTTGTGTTCTCGGGTTGCTGTGGTTCTGAATGTTAATAAGGAAACACGTGTCACCATCACAGATGATTTACATATGTAATTTTGTAAATAATTTACATTTTTCACAGCATCTGAGAAAATTCAGTGGCCTATATCCATAGTAGAGGAGAAGAACTCTTTTGTAAGGCACCATTAAGTAGTTTCAGGAGGTGCTTAAGAATTGCCTATTTTTTTTCCCCCAAATCCAGTGCGGATTTAAAAGAGGGTATGTCTAAACAATAAAGTGTTTGGAAAACTCTTAAGAAAACGATTGTTTTAATCTTTCAGCATTGGCAGTTGACCTGTTGTGTCTGGTTAACTTAGTTCTATTTGATCTAAGAAGCTGGGCACATGTCAGCATTCTCTTGAGAATACAGTTAAAAGTGTGGAAACACTGACTTGTGCTTTTTGTCTTACTACCAAATTCATATTTTTATCACAACACAAGTAATACTCTACTGAATTCTGTACTTACTGATAGAAATATTATAAGCATTCAGTACTACTATTTTTAAATGCATTGTCTTAGTGTTTGATATTAGTAGAATAACCATGGAGTCTCATGGAAGTCAGTTTTATTTATAAAAAATAATGTCTGCTAGTTACTTAATCTGTTGAGTCTTGCACATTACTTACTGAGATGAAATGGCAGTTGCTCTAAATGTATTCAAGAGTACAGCATTTCTGTTGCATATATTTGAAAAAACAGTGCAGTCTTGAAGCAGAAGAAACATTAGAATTAAACTGTAATTTAGATACCTGCTTTGCTTGTTAAACATACAAATTCAGATTGGAGACTTTAGCCTGGAGAAGAGAAGGCTCTGGGGAGACCTTTTAGCAGCCTTCCAGTACCTGAAGGGGCTACAGGAAAGCTGGGGAGGGATTTCTTACAAGGACATGGAGAGATAGGACAAAGGGTAATGGCATTAAGATGGAAGAGGGTAGATTTAGGTTAGACATTAGGAAAAAATAATCACTGTGGGAATGGTGAAACTCTTGCACAGGTTTCTCAGGGAAGCTGTGGTTGCCTCATCCCTGGCAGTGTTCAAGGCCAGGTTGGATGGGGCTTTGAGCAACCTGGTCTGGTGGGAGGTTTCTCTCCCTGCCCATGCAGGGGGGTTGGAACTGGGTGATCTTTAAGGTTCCTTCCAACCCAAACCATTCTGTGATCTTCAGAGGTTGCTTTCTTGCAAAGCTGGATTGCGAAGCTACCTCATCCTGTAAAAATAATACAGAACCAATGTTGAGGATGTCTGATTCATGTTGTAAGGGGAATGTTTAGTTTTCCAATTACTTTTCTTTTCATGTATTTTTGTTTTTTTTTACTTATTAGGGAAGCCAGCTAATTAGTGTCTTTAGATACAACTTGAAACAAGAGCTTATACTCCATACACAGAAAAACCTGGAGCTGTAGTTGAGGTGGGATGTTAGTAACTATGATATGTAACTTCTTGTAAAGGTCCAGCATCCTGCTGCAAAAATGCTTGTGATGGCTTCCCACATGCAAGAGCAAGAAGTTGGAGATGGAACAAATTTTGTGCTTGTTTTTGCTGGAGTTCTTCTGGAGCTAGCAGAAGACCTTCTGAGGATGGGATTATCAGTCTCAGAGGCAAGTTGTATTATTATTACAATTCACATGGCTTGAATTCAGATTGCTGTTGGTCAGTATCCTTGGCTCATAATGTTGTGAATTGTCTGCTTCCTTATGAACTAATTTTTTAGATAGAGATGTAGAATCCTGAAAAGCATTTTTGTCGTAAAACAGCTGACAAAATGGACATTGTGCTTGAGTAGAGGCCTCATTCCATAAGCCACCTGGACTCTCTTCTCAAGGAGAGACCCTCATTTGGGCAACCATGCTGATAAACAGGGCCCTATTCTCACATGAGCATCCCCTCCTTTAGTGGCCACCCCAATCAGCTGAACACTGTCCTTGCAAGGGGAGCTCTGTCTGATGGCCACCCTGACAGGCAGGATGGGTCCTTACTCGATAAGGGACAGGGAAGCTGCACCCTGGGGAGGCAGAGTGACATCTTGTGTGTGCCCCGGGTGAAGACACTGTGCAGAAATGAGGGTTATTGCTTTGTCATCCCATCTGGAGGGGCCCAAATGAACACCTGGCTTCCCAAGATATGCCAAAGCTCCCTGTGAAAAGGTGAGGTCAGGGGGCATAAAAGAGGCACACTGGAAATCCTGGATGTGCACCCGCCATCCAAGGGCCACAGCTTCCTACCAAGATCATTGCTGGATCTAAGGGTTGTGGCATCCTTCTTTTCTTTATCTCTCTTTCTCTGTGTCTCTGTTTCTAACTTTTATCAAGGTAAATGAGGGTAATAGAATTTCTAACTTTAAATACTACCCATTGCTTTGTTAAGTTTTGTTGTAACTTGTTTTGACAATTTCCTTAAATTTTGCTAAATTGTAATCCATTGCTTTGAAAGTACCATCATTTATAATCTTGCTAGTTGTAATCTGACATGCTTTATAATCTTACTCATTTTTAAGTAAAGTTGTGTTTTTATACAAACCTCCTGAGTAATAATCCTACTCCTAGAGTGCTGTGCAGAGGATTCCTGAACTCAATCTCATTGAATGGGTTTTTAAAAGTGATAATTACAGGAGGATTGGGCCCAGCTACACCTAGGCTCTAGGAAGCGAGGGGGTCCATGTCACGGTACAAATCTTCTTTGGGCCGACCCCTACTCTGGGGAATTCTGTCCATGCCCGCTCTGTGGGATGTGATATTTGGTTTGGCCCCCACCTCTGGGGAGCTGTGCTGACTTTGTGAGATGTGAGTGTGCTGCACCCACCCTGTGGTTTGTGACAACATATAAAAAACAGTGTACGTTTTGCTGCTTGTGATTGCTTGGTTCCTTTATAAGCTTTTGCATTTCTTAAATGTTTTATGGCCCTTTGAAAAGGAGTATGAATGAACAGTGAAGTGGTGTAGTGAATTCATTTATTATTTGCTGCACAGGTGATTGAAGGATATGAAAAGGCTTGCAAAAAAGCCCTGGAAATTCTTCCAGACTTGGTGTGCTGTTCTGCAAAGAACCTTAGAGATGTTGAAGAAGTGGCATCTTTGTTGCACACTTCAGTGATGAGCAAACAGTATGGCAATGAACATTTTTTGGCAAAGCTGATTGCTCAGGCCTGTGGTAAGTGAAAAAGAGCAGATGTGTGCATGATTCTGAAACACTGAGTAGGTTTGCTTATGGTTACTACTGTTATCTTCATGACATAGAAGGCATATTTAGTTTTTCAGGTTGAATTGAATGGAAAGCTTTAGCCTCTGAATGTAGTATAACTTTTCTTGTGCTGCACACTTCATTGGTATTGTGGCTCAGAAAAGGTCTGTTTGTTCTCTTAAGTATTTTAGTCCTTTTAAAGCAGAAACCCGTCTTCCTGTTTTCTCCCATTAGAAAGTTGTATTACATTTCAGGTAAGCTACTACTAGTCTCAGAAAAAGAACAGTGAGACTGTAGTTGTGCTGAGTTGTTGCTTTCTCCCTTAAATTTCCCAGAAAAAACTTTCATGTCCAGTTTAAATGTTTTCTCAGAACAGTCTGGGTTGGACTTCATTCTGGCATGTACATGTGTAAATGGATTTGCAGTCTTAGTTTGCCTGAGCAGCCTGAATAGATACTGCTTTCTGATTACTCATTGTAAAGACAATTTCTGTTTCTCTTGAAGCAGGTTATTAGCAGACTATAGTTGCCTTACATATTAAGACAAGAATCTCAAACCACTGAATTTGAGAATTTGAGTACTTCAGAACAGGTCCAGATATAACTTAAAGTGTCCCTGTTGTGATTTATTAGTTAAATAATACATACTTTTTTTTCCTCTCCAAACAGTTTCTATTCTTCCAAGTTCTGGTCATTTCAACGTTGATAATATCAGAGTGTGTAAAATTGTGGTAAGTTGGAAGATGCTAGCTTTACTGTATTATTAAGGTAAACAGTCTTATCAAATTTAGTATCTAGATCTTTAAAAGTGTCTTTCCTATTCTAATCACTGTTGTGTTGTAGCATGCATAACAAGTTTTGGAAAATGAGTCTCCGCACTCCTTGTCCAGTAGCAGCATTCAGAAATGAAAAGCATTAATATTGAAAGTTTACATTAAATCAGAGTCATCAACTTAGTTATACATGGGGATGTTGATGGCATCTTTATTGTGGAAGCAGTCACAAGATAAGGATAAGATGCAGGCTGGCTGACATACAGCAGTCTAATCTTGCATTCGTTTAGTCAGTGGGATATTAGGCCTCAGTATGGTATGTACGATTGGAACAAGTTTATATCTGTTAGAAATTTCGCCTTGTGACTTTTTTTTTCCCCCAAGCTAATAAAAACATAAAATTTGAGCACTGAAAATTAATGTCTTGGGCTTAACTTGGACCACCAACCAGTCCTAAAATGGGAAACTGTAAGGCAATGTTTGATGTTGATCAGCTTGTCTTATTTTTTTATGCTCCAATGCAAACTTAGGTTGCTTCATTGAAATGAATATAAAGATTGTGTTTCATTAAATGCAGTGCAGGTTTCTGACAGTAATCAATAATATGACTTCTCTCATTGCATTTCTTTCCTTTCAGGGTGCTGGTATCTCTGCTTCCTCAGTACTGCATGGCATGGTTTTTAAAAAAGAAACTGAAGGAGATGTTACTTCTGTCAAAGATGCAAAAATAGCTGTATATTCTTGCCCTTTTGATGGTATGATAACTGAAACTAAGGTATGTAGTAACTCAAAATAAATTAGATATCTATTAATGCTCATGTGCTCTTATTTTTAGGCTTAACTATAAATATTCTTGACACTTAGTGATTGAGATTTTTTTAATATTGATTTCATTGGTTTAAAAAGGTTCATAGAAAACATCTGAACCTAGTTTTGCTTTACAGGGTTTTTGAGGTTGGGCTTTTTGGGTTATTTGAGCTGAGCTCCATGCTAGAATGTCTGCATCTCAGCATTTCCTAGAAATTCTAGAATTGCCCCCTTTTGTTGTTTTACCCCAGTGTCTGGGAAGGGTGGCAGTATTATAAAATAGGATCATTTGAGATGTATGGGCAGATAGAAAGACAAAACTTGCATGCATGTTTTTAACCTTGGATTGGTAACTGTGTTTCACTAGGGCACTGTACTTATAAAGAATGCTGATGAGCTGATGAATTTCAGTAAAGGAGAAGAAAATCTAATGGATTTGCAAGTCAAAGCTATTGCTGATAGTGGTGCCAATGTGGTAGTAACAGGTGGCAAAGTGGCAGACATGGCACTTCATTATGCCAACAAATACAATCTTATGTTAGTCAGGTGAGTACTAGAAGAGCATAAAAATGTTTCATCTACCAGGTTTATGAAATGTACTTGCCTTATGGTTTCTTGCCTCTTAAATTAAAAACAAAATACTTCAGACTATTTGTTTTTCTAGTGGATCAATACCTGAGCTGCCATGTGGTTGTTTCATAGCTTATGTTTCTTGATAGTATTTCACCTCTGTGACAGTTAATTGGGGCTCAACTTCTGTATATGGTACTATTATTCTGGTGTAAGGGTCTTTATATAGCACAAATGAAATATAAATATAAAATCTGTGGGCCTAATATAGGGGTCTAATATAAAATGTAAAACTTGTGGGTCTGATAAAGAGATCCTGTGGGGCATATAAGACTATAGTGTGATGGTTCCTTCTGGTTGCAGCCCTCATGTGATGCTTTAGCAATGATGAGATACCCCTCCACACCACTAATGTATTACTGGATGGAAAAAAAATTCTTAATACTTTCTTAAATCATTCTTGATACTTTTCTGTCATTTTTGTAGGCCTTTAATCTTCTTATCTATAAATAAAGCATGTTTGTGTACCTTTTTAATACATTCTGCAAAATACAAAGTTCAATTGCTAGCAACAGCTCTCATGTCTCAAACAAATAAGTGACCCTTTAGTGAAAGCTGCAACTTTATTGGTGGTGTCCAAAAAGTTTGAACTTCTGGAAATGGAGCATAATGCTGTAATCTCTGGCATAACAAAGAAGGATTATTACAGAGGTGTTGGAAAGATCCGTTCAAGTCTTATGTAGTAGAAGAAGTAGCTTAAAAATGCATATGTATTTGAACTTCCTATTTTTAAATTCTTTGAAAATTGTCTTTGGGTAGCATCCCTGAAAATAGGTGAAGTGGAAAAATACATGAGTGGATTTTATAACTTGATGCATCAAATTTTGAGGGATATCATTAGTTTACAGAGTGATGCCAAGTTAAGAGAATAATAACTCGTGTTAAAATTTGTTCTGGAAACTTGTTATTACAAAGACTGTTTTTCATCTTAAAGGTTGAACTCAAAGTGGGATCTGAGAAGACTCTGCAAAACTGTTGGTGCAACAGCCCTTCCCAGACTGGTACGGACTTTCCAAATGAAGAGCAGAAGGGAGAGAACTGATAAGCATGTTCACTTGTTAACTCTTGTTTTTCTTTCCAGACTCCCCCTACTCTAGAAGAAATGGGTCACTGTGATAATGTGTATTTGTCAGAGGTTGGGGATACCCAAGTTGTGGTGTTTAAGCATGGTATGTACGTTCTGTAGAGCTCCTACTGTTCTGTAGAGCTGCTACTGTTCTAGAAATATTATGTTCCTATGTGTTACACATCTAACAAATGTCACTTAGTAATGCACATCTGTCTGAACAGAAAAGGAGGATGGTGCCATTTCTACTATACTCATTCGTGGTTCTACAGACAATCTGATGGATGACATAGAGAGAGCTGTGGATGATGGCGTAAATACTTTCAAAGTACTCACAAGAGTAAGTAACCAGAACACTTCAGTTATCAGAACTGAGCTATGGATTAGTTTGAGGCAAGGCTTTGGCATGCTTTGTGCTCATTTGCTACCTAGGCTATAGCAGATACTTACATTATCAGCTTAGAAGCCTTCTTGAGATGTAGAGAAGGCTGTGTAGTACTGAGGTGTAGAGGCCTGTGTGGAGAAGGTTGTGGCTGACATCCTTGTGAATAGAGTGTACAAAGAAGATGGTGCTTAGCATGCACTGCATTCAATTTTTCAGTAATTAGGTGAGCTCTTGAAGATAAATTAATTTTATCACTTTCTAATGACAGTCAGCTTCTTGTTGATTATTTCCCTAAATGTTTCATAATGTTCTTTGGAAACCAGAACAGAACAGAAACCAGATACCTTTGTCACCAGGGACTAGAAGAACTGAGTGGCTGCAAAATAAACTGCCTTACTGGAGACAAGACATACTTCCTTCACATGCCACAGATACAATTTATAGATGGAAAATTTTAGTCCTGCAGAGGGTTTTTTGTGGACTTGAATACTTACATTTTTTTTAATGCAAATGGAAGTGTCTGTGTATTTGCTTGTCAGGTAGCATGCAAAAAATGTGTAACTTTTGTTTCACACTAAATATCCTGTACATATCAATACATGCACTTTGATTTAGAGTACAGAAACAGTCACAGAGTGCATTTATGATTGTCTCTAGGAGTTATTCTGACTTCTGATTTACACTGATTACTCTTCTGTTCAGAAGCCTAGAAGTTCTTAAGTAGATGCTTGCTTGTACAAAATGCTTAGTTTATAAATGAAACAAAAAGACCCAACATCTTGGGATACCTCTTTACATATTAAACTCAGTGTAAAGTAGATTGATTTCCTGCAACATACTTTCTAACAAGTTAATGGAAAAAATGAGAACATCTATGAGTTCTCATCTCTCTCTCTCAAAGAGTTCCTTTGTTAGTAAAAAAAGTTGAAATTATTAAAGAAAACAAACAAACCCAACAGCAACCCCAGACACAAAACCTAATGCATTATTATTTTCCCTTTTACGAGAGAAACAGTTTTTGGTTTTTTTCTAAGACTTTTGGCATGAGTGAGTAACTTCTGAGTAGTTTCTCTTACAATGCGTATTTGTTCTGAAGCAGATTTTTAGTAAGTCCTCATGGAATAAAGTTCTGTTGCATTCTTCTTGACAGAGTACATAAATGAAAAAAAGTAAAAATTAATGTGATGCTTCAGGCAAAACTTTGCATCTTGGCATGGTCTGTTTGCAGGATAAACGTCTTGTTCCTGGAGGTGGTGCAACAGAGATTGAATTAGCAAAGCAGATCACATCTTATGGAGAGGTACAGCAAATGAGCTTTTTGACTTTTTATATACATACATATGTGTACTTAAATATGTATCTGTGACTTGCATATAATCAATTAAAAATATGGGAGAATATACCTCCCCCATCTTACGGCTTTTGAAATGATGATGTAGTTTTCAACTTTGCTTTAGACTTGTCCAGGGCTTGACCAATATGCCATCAAGAAGTTTGCTGAGGCATTTGAAGCCATTCCTCGAGCACTGGCAGAAAACTCTGGAGTGAAGGCTAATGAGGTCATCTCCAAGCTTTATGCTGTGCATCAGGAAGGGAAGAAAAATGTTGGATTTGATATTGAGGTAAATAGTCTCCTCCTGTTATTTGCTGCTTTGCAATACAGGGTTCTATTTAAAGATAACTCTGTTGGTATTAAGTATTTATGGATTAAATCATTGAAGCTCTGTGTGAACAGTCTAGAAGAATAGTTTTGTAGACTTGTAATATTGAAAGGTTAATTTTCACCTGCAAATGGTTAAATTTGATGTAGTATAGTGGCCTTATGTAGGAGGTAAAGTGGGATACTGAATTAATGTGATGGAGAATAAGTCTTCAGTAAGTACTTATTTTGTGTTCCTGCTGATGGATTAGGAATGAAGGTTTTGTGAAGGGAGAAGATGAAATCAGAAAACTTAATTTGTTCTAAACCTATAAGCTTGAAAACTCAGTGACTTGCTAGGTAGAAGCCTGAGAAAGATTTAAATAATGTTTTTCCCTACAATAGGCCGAAGCTGCTGCTGTGAAGGATATGTTGGAAGCTGGTGTATTAGACACATACCTTGGAAAATCCTGGGGTATCAAGCTGGCTACAAATGCAGCAGTAACTGTCCTAAGGGTAGATCAGGTAAGCTTACAAGTAATTAAGATGCTGAGATGAACCCTTTGGCTCTGTGCAGAACACAATGCCAAATGTGTGAATCCTCTGGGAATGTAAGGAATAAAAGTATGATACCTGAAAACATGATTTACATTTTTGAAAGCCAGGAAGCAATTTCTTAAAGAGCTCATAATTTGGGATGTAGCAGTGTTGTCACTTCCAAAGGCACACTATTAATGTTTCTTTTAAGATTTGGCAGTTGATATTTGTGTTCACAAAATTTTCCTAACTTCAGTAGGAACAGGATCTAACACAAGAAATCTTCTCCTGTGTTGTTTTTACATGAAAATCCAATTTCTAGGAAAATGGAATGACAAAAATGGTAACTTTATATATTTTGCGGAACATAAGCAAAAATGTGTTTGCATGTAAAATTTCTGTAGATTATTATGGCAAAACCAGCAGGCGGTCCAAAAGCCCCTAAGCAGCAAGGACATTGGGATAAGGATGACTGGAAAGATGAGCCTGAAAAATAGTATGCAGTAAGCTCTGTTTCTCTAGCAGAGAGGTATCTGTGTGAGTGCATGCATGGATATATTGACAAGCACGTGGCAAATGATATCTATCTTGGACACGTAACACTGCTGTCTTCTGTGTGCTGATTGCTGCCTTTTCTATTTGTGCTTTTGTGAGTGAATTTTACTCCTAAAGCAAAGTTTTTTTGACGAGCGCACTTTTACCTTATTTGTTAGTATAGTAAGTGCAGAACATGAGCCTTTACCCTGGCACTGCTAGTGAACTCTATGCTTTTGAAGTGTGATGTTTAGATTCAGTAATTCAGAGCAACATCTCTGGTAATTCTGCATTTCATAATGTGCATCCTGCAAATCAGTCACTCGTTAGCTATTTAAGCATTCATTTCCTGTAGTCTTAACTAACTGAAGTTTTAATTTGCATGCAAAAATGAGGTAAAAAGCACATTTTTGTGTTTCAGGCCTTGGTTTCTGCCATTTCAAGAAAAAATAACCAATTTTTGAATATCTCAATTAGATATTAATATTCACTGTTCAGAGTGGGGACTCTGCATGAATTTAGTGGATTTTGACAGCATCATCTGGCTAGAAGGAAGAATGGGGTAAGAGTCTGATTCTAACCTTATCTTTTTCTACTTCCCTGTTTCCTTCAAGATCATTATGGCAAAACCAGCTGGTGGTCCTAAACCTCCATCAGGAAAGAAAGACTGGGATGAAGACCAAAATGACTGAAGAATTAACTGTACTACTTAAGTGACGTGACTACGAGTTTTTTAATATTCCAATTGGAGTCTGTTGGTTTTTTGCTCTGTTGCCTTTAAGTTATGAACGGTGTCCATTGGAGCACAGAGGTCTAAACACTTCAATAAATGTACTGACTGTTGAAATGGTAACTGTCATTTTATTTGGACTTGGCATGATGTGGTTGCTCCCAATATGTGAATATGCAGGAACTTTTGTCAGGATGACAGTGTGGTTGAGTTTGGCTGCCAGGTGCCCCTTAACAGGACAGAAGCAGAGCGAAACTTGAAAAAGCTCATGCGTTGAGATAGGCAGGAAAGTCACTTACCAGTTACTTTCACGGGCAGAACAGATTTAGTGTCTGGAAAATAAGTTATTAATAGAGTTGGAGGGTGATAAACAAGAAAAAATATCTTGCAGTTCACCTCTTTTTTTCAATGGCCAGATCTTTGTTCCTTGCTCCATTGCCTCTTCCCCCCTACATGTTATGAGGAGTGGGGGTTGTGGTCAGTCTGTAACCCCTCCTCTCTGCTGCTCCTTCCTATGCCAGCTTCCTTCCCTCCCACAGGGTACAGTTCTTCATATCTTCTGTGTGAATTTGCTAATGGTGCAAATCATCCATGAAGATATTAAACAGAACTGGGCCCAACACTGATCCCTGGGGGACACCACTGGTGAGCGGCCGCCAATTGGATCAGCACCGTTCAGCACCACTCCAGGGCCTCCAGTAGTTCCTAACCCAGCACAGAGTGCTCCTGTCTGAGCCCTGGGCTGACAGCTTTGTCAGGAGAATGCTGTGGGAGACGGTGTCAAAGGTTTTGCTGAAGTCCAGGCAGACCACATCCACAGCCTTCCCTTCATCCACCAGGTGGGTCACCCGATCATAAAAGGAGATCAGGTTGGTCAGACAGGACCTGCCCTTCCTGAACCTGTGCTGGCTGGGTCTGATCCCTTGTCCATCCTGCAGGTGCTGTGTCATTGCCCCCAGGATGAGCTGCTCCATAACCCTGCCAGGCACTGAGGTCAGGCTGACAGGCCTGATAAGGACAAGGGGCAATTGGGTGCAAAGCTAGAGCACAGGAGGTTGGGTCTGTGTAAATATAAGGAAAAGCTTTTTCACCAGTGGTGACAGAGCACTGGCACAGGCTGCCCAGTGAGGCTGCAGAATCTCCTCTGGAGACATTCCTGTTTGACCTGTTCTAGCTGATTCTGCTCTGGCAGGGGGGTTGGACTCAATCTTTTGGGGTCCCTTCCAACCCCCAACATTGTTATTCATTTTTCTTACATGCATTGATTTCATCCTCACCCTTTATGCTCTCAAAATGGCATCCTGATAGCACAGGATCATGTGCTTCCCATGCTAATGACCTTAAAAATAAACACTGAGCAGCAACAGCTAGCATGATGCAGGGAGCTGGAATCTTTCAACTGAAACTCCTATTAAGATTCTTCTTAGAAAATAAACAGCTTCTATGTCTCAGAGTAACTTGAAAGGAGAACTGCACTTGAAATTCAAGCCACTTCAATAATTAATCCTTTTATTACTCTTGCAGTACTGCTCTAATTCACAGCCAGATGGGAGTGGAAAGCTAAATCAAGCCTGGAACTATCTTATGCCTAAATAAGGCTGCCCATACAACAGCAACATTAGTGCTTGCTTTATAGTTACTTGCTAGTGTAACTGAAAAATAAGCTCAGCAAGTTTTCAGGAGGACTGGCATACTGATCTAGTCAGCTGTAAGTGCTACTGCCAATTACTGTAAGGGTAACCAGAACATACAAGACTGCCCATTTTCTTAGGTAGTTGTGAAAAATGCACTGAGTGTAATCGGATGCTACTACAGCAGGGAGAGGCCAAGGTTTTCTTTACATGAGCTCCAGGTGAGGCCTAGTGTGTGGAAAACTTTGAAGTTCCAAGTCACTGCAGGACTACTTTTCTTGGCACTCTAGTGCAGAAAGGCTACACAGGGGTGCCTGTGGCAAAAGGGAGAGAGATCTGGGCTCTAACTCCTGCCAAAATACCAATGTAAAGTTCCCGTTGCAAAAAAATTCCTAGAGAGTTTGCAAACTGAGGGCTTCTGTATTGGCCATAAACCAGCAGTGGAAAGAGAGCTGATGCTGAATTTGTCCCAGCTCTAAGTTGTGTAGGAAGGAGCAGCATCTTATACTTGGAACCCAGTTCTAAAATACACATGGAACAGATGATAGCTGAGATAACTATAGTTAAAAATTATAGCTAGTCCCTTAAAAGTGTAAGATGCTAAGATGTATAGCACTTGCTGGAAACTAAATTGTTTGCTTGTCTGTACCAACACAAAAATTACTCACTAGAAGCTCAGAGCTGTAATTGTGAAAAAACTTTTATTTAAAATTAGTGAAAACACTGGAAAAAGTATAAGTTAACCATTTGTCAGTGTGTCTTTGAAGCGCAGATTATAGTCCTGCAGTTGTATACAATTGTTCCAAACTGTTAACACAATTTGCAAATTTCTGCCTTCTTTCAGACCTCAAAGATGGCTGCAGATAAAAGAAGCCTTCTCAGGTGATTACAGCAGTCGCTCATAGAACAGGAGATAGGCTTGAGAGCTCAGCACTTTGGATACAGACACAGGTTGTACATGGGTATCACTGATGTGGAACCACTGCCCTTTTACTACTTCAGTTTCTGAATCTGTGAAAAAAAGAATTCGGGAGTAAAAATTACTGCAAATAACTGTAGCAAATTATCCTGTTAATGTCCTGCAGTAAGAAATAATTTGTAAAATATTTCTAATTGTGTACCTTGAGGAGACTGTCCTTGAAGGACAAGATCAGAGAGATGATTGTTCAGACTTCTCATTTTAGCATAAGCAGTGTAATGCCCAGACCTCATTGTTCCACTGTGTTCAACAACTCCATAGAGAGAGTACAGTACTTTTGTATTCCCTTCAGTCACGTTCTATAAAAGCAAAAGTTTTAAGTGCATCAGTCAGGTACTAGGTTTTAAACAAGGCTAGAATATCAGCTTTTCACTTTGCTTTGACTTGTTTGCTGATGACAGGGAAGCTGGTCAGTATAGATCCATGCAAGCACTGCAGCTGTGATCAGTGGAAGTACACTGACTCAAGTCCAAGTTACACTTGCAGGTTACTCTGCATTACCACAAATAACTTAATTTTTATAAACATTCTACAAGGATTGTGCTAAGCACCTTAATTATGAAAGCACATTCAGAACACGGGAAGGGAGACACTGTTTTCCCACTTACTTTACATTTAGCTGTACAGAAAGGAGCCAAGTCTAACACTTCTGAAAACTTGATATGCCTGTTAACCTTCCGTAGATTAAATCCAGCCTTAAGCAGATAAAACAGAGGAAAACCCCATAACGTTAGAATGTAACATTTTTTAAATTATGTTTAGTTACTAAGTGTTTTAGGTAAAGTTTCAACCAAACATTAGTTTTACATTACACAACAATGGGAAATATAAATATTGGCTGTTTTTAGGTTTTTTCCCCGCTAGTTTTTCTAAAATTACCTCCTTGCCCCAACACTGGAGCACAAGACACTCTTATTGTTACTTAATTGTAGCAAAAATGAAAAAGAATAAGCTCCAACTTATGTAATGATAAGGACATCTTTTGTTTCTCAGACACTGTAATATGCCTAATTATCTAATTTTGTATCAAAACCCATGTAAATTCTACTCCCACCTTATTCAAATAATCTTTCAGTATCAAACTGGAAAAACAAAATATTTTTTTTCCTCTGCCAATAGTTACCTCCCTTATTTCCACATATTTTGACCAAAAGACTGAACAGCTTTAAATTTAGAAGAGGCATCCCAATTCCTTTCCTCTTTCTTTCTTGATAAGCTAAACTTCTAAATGAAAATTTTTCCTACAACTTGGAAAAAAGGGTAAGCCACTTAACTTTGGTGTCTGTAAACACTTAAGTTGCATTGCTTCCCATACAGCCTTCCCCACCTCCCCACTAAGGCCTGCAATTTTCTTCCCCGATTCTACTGACCTGTTATATTCATTTAATAGGGGATTATATTCTATCTGTACTGAAATTTAAGAATCTATGAAGTGCTGTACAAGCAGGAAATAGGTAATGCTACCCATACTACTTAATACAGTAAGTGGTAAACAACAGTGATTGCAAATAACCTCAAAACCCAGTTTTTTCCAGATAACTATCAGAATATACTTTCAGAAAAAAACATCCCAGCTCCTCAAATACCATAAAAACCAATGGTTCATACCAGTGCCTTCCAAACCTTGGAAAAAACTGTAAAACATGCTTATAGGAAATGAAAATATTCTAATATTAGTTCCAGGTTAAGCCAGTATTATGTGTATATATACATATTAAACTGATACTATACAGAAAGATATTTTTGCAGTATCAGCCTTCTGCTTACCTGTTGAAACCTCTTTAGGTGAAGAGTTAAAATTGGAGGAACAAGGGAAATTAGCATCTGCTTTTTGGCATTAGTATAAACATACTTATTTTCACCTGCAGAAAAGAAAACACCCAGTGATTAACATGTTAACAAATGTTGCAGCAAGAATGACATAACTAAGTAGTGAAAATAGAGACATCTACTACAAACTGAACATTTTAACATCACGTTAAATGATGAGCTGCACAACAGCTGACATCTGCAGATCCCAAATCACAAAAGTAACCACTCACACCATGCCTGAGCAGTGTCAGTACAAGCAGGATGAATTCTTGTTGTCTACAACTCTCAGAAATTGCATGCAGCTTTAATAGGCCTTTTCAGCAAATCCCAAAATGATTTCGCTATGACTGCCACAAAACTTTCACATAACAGTCACCTGCTAACAAGCTACTCCCTACATTCCCCCACATACTGAATTTTTAGATTGAGAAGCCCTTTGAGCCCACTCCTCTATTCTCACTCTGCTTTTTCAGTCCTGTAGTATTCTGGTCAATTAAGAAATTACTTGTATTTATTAGTGTGAGTTTCTCAGAACCTAACTACTGAATATTAGTTCAGCTAATCCAGGCTGAAGTTATAAAAATACCACTTCAGGGACATTCCCACACTCACCCACCCAAGCATTGCATAGAGATATATTTAAAGATTTAAAAGGTAATTTTTCATACTTTTTATGTTCTTCTTTGGTCCATAATTTCTTTGGGTACATACATTACAAAGTAGTTTATTGGTCTCTGTAAGTTTTTCATTACGGGTAAATTGATACAAACAGTGATAGATTGAACTTTCTTCTGGGTTCAAATCTTCTCTGTTTGCAAGAGTACAAAATGCTGTTTCTGGATCTTCAGTTGATACTTCACATGTCTTGACAGGACTACTTTGAAGGTCATCTAAAGTACTCATATCAGATTCAGCATTGGCACCCAAGTGTAGTTTTGACAAGTCAGTAGTAAGCTCGTCCTCATCTTCATCATTCTCATCATTCAAAGACAGGTTGTCAAGGCCATTGACAAATTTTCCAGGACAACCTAGGTCTTCCAATGGGAGATCCATGTGATACTCTTGTTCTGTCTTTACTGTATTTTCATTCATGCTCTGAACTTCTGTACTGTTTTCCTGTATACTCAAGTCTTTTTGAGTTAAGCAGCCGTCTTGGCAATCATTTGATGATTCCTTTTCTTGACTAACATCAGGAGTTTCAGAGTTAATTTCTGCCTCTGACTCTTGGTTATACTCAACATCTTTTTCTGACTGTTCAGTTGCACAGGTATCTGTCAAGTGAAACATCTTTCTTTGAAGCTTTTCTTGGTGTCGCTGGCTCTGCAAATTGGAATACATAATTGATGCAAACACTTTGAAAATACTAAGTATGTCTCTTGAATCAGTATTTTTTCTGCTCTTTTAAAAATGTATCAAACATATTCTTAATTAACAGATTTGTACCCCAAACTTAACTAGCTTGTTTTTATATAATGCCTGCCAGGCACTTAAAGATACGACCGCTAACCAGGTCACCTCCTGGTACCAGGCACCTTAAGACAAGGACAATAAATTTAGCAAGGTAACACAGACTGAAAGATCACAATAATTAAAGGAGAAGTTCTTGGGGTGGCAAATCTGTGCGTCATCTTTGGCAAGTCTGTGTGCCAGTGATTTATGAAAAGACAGAACCCCTTTTTGCTGTATAAAAACTCCAAGAGAAAAGGAGAAGATGTGAGCTCTCTCTCTTCCCCCCCCTTCTCTCGCCACTTCGGCTTCAGCTACAGGACAGCAACAGCAGAGGAAAAAAAAGCAGAGAACAGCAGCCAAGCAGGAACCACGGATCCAACCCCTCCCTTCAGCCAGAGGCCAGGGCTGGAGGACGGTCATAAAACTTAATTGCTCTCGTTTTTGTTCTTTCCTTTTCTTAACAACTCTTTCCCCAAAGTGACTAATTTATGTAAAATCTCTCCTCTTGTAAACTTGTTCTTTTTCTGTTAAAGGTGGTGTTATTGTCTCCTTCCCCTGAAATAAATCTTTGTAATTTGCTTAAATCATAAAGCCTTGTTATTTTGTAAATTCATGTGACATCTATGAATGGTGGCTGATTTTTCCTCACAATCAAAATATAAAATAATATCTCGGATCATAACAATAATCTACAAGAATACAAAAACTAGAAGTTTATATTGTATTTATAATTTCATAACATCTCTTTATCAAAATGTTTGTAGCAAGTCAGACATACAAGGGGTAGGAGCGGAAAAATCTATAATCCTTATATGATTGACTCAACCAATACTAAATCTTTCCTCACTCAGGTATAGTTCCCACTGCTCCTTGTCACACAGAATCTTCAGAACACAACTAATAATCCCCTTTATTTCTTCTCAGTTCTTTCTTAAGTACATATTCTAAAATTTTGTGAATATTCTTGTAATCGATGACTGGAGAACAGTTGTCTGATACAAATTAGTTCTGCTTCAAACAGGCAACACAGGTTCCACACTTCTTTTCATACTAGCTTATTTCCTAACACAGCAACTCCTAACAGAACTTGCAACTTACTAACAGCAAAGGCGTAGAAGTCTTTCCAGCCCCGCCTCTGAATGAGGAGAAATTCTAAACTCTCTTTCTCCTCCATCTGTCCTGAAGAAGCAAAAAACCTGTTTTGCCAGAAGTTGCAAGCACTTCATTAGTAAAAATTAAACAATTATCAACACCAACCTTGGCTTGTTTTTTGGCCTGTTTCCTTGTTTTTTTCTGAAGATGCTTACTTGGACCAGGGGTCTCATCTCTTTGCTTAAGGTAACAGCCATTGTTATTATCCTCTTCATCTTCAGATTCCTTTCCTTTGTTTTTTTTAACATTTTTCTCATTTGAATTTTTTACTTTCTGAAAAAAAACCCAAAAAGCCACAAAACAATCACTAATGGAGAGCTGTTAATATCAGGAATAACAAAATAGTATTCCAAAGAAAACTACAGCGATGAGGTGTTACCTGAGTTTTCAGCTCAACATGCAACATTTTAGTAAGTATAACATAGAACTAACTCATTTATGCTGCTCTAATATTTACAAAGAGTTGTCTCACTCCAGAGACTCCAGAGTCCACGTGAAACAATGACTTGCAGAATGAAACAGTATGAAAAAGTAATACTATCAAGGGCCACATTCTGAACCTGTAAAAGGGCAACGTTACTTTTGGCTCTAACGAATGCAAATAAGGGTTGGACATGATGATCTCTGAGGTCCCTTCCAACCCAGACAATTCTATCATTCTATGATTCTATGAAATCTCATTAAATGCATTGGAATAGTAACATTTCACATAAATGGAGACATCAAGATTTTTTACCTGATCATCCAGTACGGGAAGCGACAAATCAAGGAAAGGTTCATGGACCAAGGATACCTTTAAAAGATTGTTTAAGAGTTCAATTTAATTTTGTTTGGAAGTGGATGGTTTGCTGTCAGTAGGCTTACTTACATGTAGCCTTGTTTGAGTTCAGGAATGTTTTCAGTTGTGCACACAAATGTAAAACACAGCTAATCTACCTTCACAAACAGCTATCCATAAATAAAATCTAGCACTTACGTAACTTCAGAAATAAGCAAAAAATATCTTCATAAATTTCATTTTTCTAGTGGCCTTGAATGTGAGAACCCCGCTTTGGGCCTATGAGATTGATTTCTGCAATTTGTCTCAACATTCATCTAACCAACTCATTTATAGCCTTAATTTCTTTGTTTTCATGATCCCAATACTGCCTTTTTACTTAACTATTCTGGCAGTTCCATGACCATTCCAGTGTACAGATGATCCAATCATCTGATGAAAAAGGCAAGAGCCTCTGGCACCATACTGCTGGTAGCAGAACAAGTCATCCACTCTACAGTTTGTGCCACTGGAAGGTGTTTACCAAGAATCTGAGAATGAATTCTTCTGACAGAGGCAGCTTTTTTTCTGGACTGAAAGATGAGCTTTATAACACATGGGAGAAAATATTTCTGCCAACAATGTCTCTCTGAAAAGTATACAGCTAGTCAGCTCTTAGAAGTGTTTTGACTGTGTCAAACTTTTCCAATTCCACTTAATTCTACATATAGTTACTTTGAGGTTTTCCTCAAGGTTACACAAAAATTACACTCTAGGCTATTAAAAGCAGGCAGTTTACTTACGGTTCTGCATTCATCACACATAATTGTACTGGTTAATTCTCCACCAAAGATTCGATCTACAAAACTCTGTATTCCCTTTTTCTTTTCATATTCTGAGGATTGGTAGAGTATACAGTAAAGTTAATAATATTACTTATAAAATACTGGCAAACAATTTCATTATGACATACCAAATAAAATGAAAAAAAAAAAAGAAAATTATGCAAGATGAGTGATCGACCATGTTGGCCTTTTCTAGTTTTCTCAGGAAGCAGAGCAAAATTCTTAAAATCCTTTTGTAGGTTAAAGGAATGGGGAAGAAAACATTTGAAGACAACAGTTTGCCTGAAGCAACACCTTTACTATTTTCCCAGCTGAAACTCTATTCTTTTTTTGCAGAAGTACCACATCTCAGTAAGAGTTCCTGTTTTCTCTCAGGACTTACTACAACTGTCTGAACCTAAAAATAAGAACCAACTTTCATCTGTATAGGTGCCCTATAAACAAAACTCATTTCCTTGAGTTACATTTTCAGTGTAGTACATACTCTGAATTTAACCTTGCTTTTCAACCTGTAACCTAAGCAATGCTGAAAAGTTTGAACATTCTTCTCTTCAGTAGTTTAGGATTTTTTGATAGCACAGCCAAGTAATAATGGGCTATTAGGACTAAATAAATCATTACATCCATGTGCTAATATTTTTATTTCTTCTATAAATGTTTGAATGATTAAAAGCTATCCAAACATTTTAATCTATAGTGACTGTGATTCAACCTTCTCTTATTCTGTCAAGGAGAAAACACCACCAAGGTAAGTAACACATTTAAACAAACAGACTAACACTATTAAGCCTTATATTCTAGATACAGATCTATGCAAGATATGGCATAAAACTGCACAAAAGATACATAAACATGTATCTTGTAGTTGATACAAGTAGTGTTACTTTGGGTTGACTTTAATGAAACAGAAGATTTTAAATTATCACATCAATAAAGTGTAATTTACCTTTGATTTTCTTTTTAAGTTCTTCTTCATTTTGTTTGTTAGAGTCAGTCAATGCCTTCAGTATTCCAACGCTTACTCGCTGAAATTTTCAAAACAATACACACTGTAAAATTTCCTAAAATCAGCTAGTTTTACAAAATGTTTAAGGTGGAGAAAAAAGTTTAATCTTTATCACTGAAGAGAAATAATAAAAACAACACATCTGCTTGTAGAGACACAAAATAGTTTCTGCAGATTGAAAAATAACAAACCAAGAAAAAAGCCATCAAAACAAAACAAACAAAAAAATCAGTCTAAAATCAATTCATTTCCCATATTATAGCTGGCAAAAATCAAAAGAAAAAAAAAAACAAAAACAAAACATAGAACTTCCACAAGTGAACTTCCAGACATTTCAGAAATTATGACAAAAAGACATTCTTTATGGTGACTACACATACTCCAAATCCAGTATTTCTATAGAAGTTTTCAACAAGTCAACCTATTTCTGAAGGACAGAGATTCGTATTAAAAGCGTTAACCAAAACCCTTTAGAGCAAGGAATAAATACTGAACCTTTCTACTTGATTTTTTTAGAAAAGCATAGCAAATTATGAGTACACTACTTTCCAAAAATACAGAAAATCTCATTACCTGGGAAATCTAAACAACATGTGCTATTTATATATATAAGAGATATAGGCCACAAATTAACTTCTTTTTAACAGCTTTGTTAAATGAAAGTAGTAATACCTGTGGCTGATCCTTCACAACCCCACTACTTACAGGCTGCCTGGTTCTACAGCTGTTGCTAATCTGCTTCAAGTGTTATGTTTAACACAGATCACTCTACAGAGTCTGATTTATCTCAGAAAGAATATTCTTTCTCCCCTCAGCAGAGAAGAAAGTCTTGGTCTGGAGTATGAAGAAGAAAGTTATGCACAAGCAGGAAATTAGCACTCACTTGGATTTCTTCTGCTCTCATTCCATCAAGTAAGTAACGAAGCAATTCATGACTGTCTTGTTGCTGATAACCTTTAAATCTTACTGCTCTGTTAAATGAAAAAGTAATTGTGAAGTATAACTGAACGTAAGAGATAGATGAAGCAAAAGCAATTCATACCAGACACAAAAAGGACAAAGTTTCCAGCACATGTGCATATAAAAGCAGGAAGTAACTACATGTGGTATTTTATAGAAATATGAAGGTAGCTAAACAGACTATGTCACTGAATATTTTTCATTTTACTTCATTTATATTTTGCTTTTTATCCTCTGATTTCAAAATCTGCTATGTATTGTACAAATTTTACATGCTATGATGTGAGCTCAAGACAAAAATGGGAGAAGACTGACCTTCTTTTTAAACAATTTTTTCATACTCACTTTGACAAGCACTTGTACAGATACTCACTTTTTACAAACCTGAGCAAAAAGTTCCTTAGGAGTGACTACCCCTTTTTTTGTCTCTTGCATTTCTGTCAGGAACTGATACATGGCTAATGTCAAATGACCTGGCTGATCTAGTTTTATCAGCTGAGGTTCCTGTTTTAAACAAAAGAAAAAAAGTTTTTTTGCCTTAATTTGGTGACAGATCCTTCTGGATCAGGCTATTACTTATATAAACACTTCAGTTCTTAAAAACACTACTATACAAAAAAAATAATTCCAAAATGGCAGTAAGTTAATCTGACTAAAACAACACATGGTTTCTCATGAGATGACAGGAAAACCCTGGGGTAAGATTAAGAATTCATTTATTGCTTCATTCCAACTCCCTTTTTTCCAGCCAAATTGTTTGCAGCATTAACTTAAATAATGTAGCAATCATTACAGTTACCATTCTCTAGTTTTTTCTTCATTTAGGCAAAACACCGTAGTAAAAATTACACATTTTCATCCTTTAAATAACTTAATCATGGAAGTACTCTTTTGATGACAACTACTAATTAAAAGTATTCAATTGCTGCTCTTTCCCTTGAATAGAAGACCTCTGATATGCAGCTCTGTGAAAGTCAGTGGTGAAGTTCCCTTTGATTTTTACATTTTAATCTTGTTAGCATTTAGCTGAAACAACTTTAAAAATCCAGAGATGAGTATTGAATGTTTAACAGATTGGAAGGATAATAAGAAACACCATGGAAGTTGAAGCATACATACAATGGATAACTCAGGTGACTCAATTTTAACTGTTGTGCCAGGCATTTTTGCTTCTTTAAGAAGTTCCCTCAAGACTGGAGTTTGTGATAAATTCTGGAGAACATAAAAGAGAGAAATACTTCTAAATAGGATACAAGAGGAAGGGCAGCTGAGTCTCACTGGTCAGGGAAGTTGTAGCAACATGATTAGCAGCAGCTTTTTTTATCCCAAGCACAGAACTTGAGTCCTAACTCAAACTATGGAAATTCAAAGTGTTTAACAATTAAAGGTACATTCCATACAGCTAAGAGGTCTACCAAGTGTCCTCTATATATTACTTCAGATTGCAGAAGCCCTAAATGTACTATTCATCTACAGACTGATCTTTTGACAGTGTATGTCATAGTGTCTGTTTCTAAAATCAAAATGCACTATGCATATTTGTTTTGTTTAAAATGTTTTAAAAAAATCAAACCATTTGCTAGAGCCTGCAAGTACAAGGGAATTCTGAGTAGATTCATTATTAAGAGCCAAAGAACACAAAGTTACATGTGAGTTTCAGTACATATGAAAGAGCAAATTTATTCTATCCAAATACTTTTTAGCTGAGCAAGACACACAGGAGGGCAATGCAATATGCTCAACCTAATAATATTTACTTTCATTTGATTTCTTGTTGCCGAGACATTTTTTTTCAGTACACACCCTTGGTTTGGAATATTAAACTCTTACATTCTGAGGTCATGCAAGGGTCATGTGACAGATTATTTTATTTTTTCACTAACCCAGGAAGCTGGCATGCTACATTTGTATCCGAGAAAGATGCTGTCCCTCAAAGACAGGATAGTTTGTTATATCTTCCCTTAAAACAAGTCTGAACATGCAGCTCCATTTCTTCATATTTCTCCGAGTCAACACACTATTTTTAGAATCAGCCCATCATTCTTGGCACATAAAAATCACATTCTAATTGTATCATTGTACAACACTGGGGATGGAGTTGTTTTGCATTCTTAGGGTTTTTTGCTCTAGTATTCAAAAAATTTTTAAGACCAGCAATAACTACCATACCTGCATCACTGCATTGAAGAAACATGTATTTCCCAAGTTACTGAGTCCTTTCACAGTCACTTCCAAAGTAGTACTTGAATGAGAATTCTCTTCTTTAAGTGAGATTTCTTTTTCTTGCTCATTTTTGCTGTCTTTTTCTACTTTTTTATTTTCAAATATTTTATTCGCTTGTTTTTCTACTGAAAAAAAAAGATACCTTCAAACACACATTAACCCAGTAACTGGGAAACAGTCTAGGAAGAAAGTTATTATAGGCAGCAGCAATCTACAACATTTGAACTTAAGGTTTTGATAATTCATTCTGTAACTGTATAAATGTAATGCTACTGGATAAAAGAAAGGGAAAAAAAGTATCAAGAAACCCCTGAAATGCCATTCCAGATCCACAAACCATTTAAACATGCCATTTGCCTCAAGACATTCATGCCAAAGATCTCTGAAACTCTGCATGTGTTATCTGAAATTCATTCCTGTAGCAAAATTACCTGTGCCTTTGTACAATAACCATAAAGTAGGCCTTTTTGGCCTACCTTACATAATGAATACATATACAATAACCAACAAGATCCCATCTGAGATAACACTACTTTTAACATGGCACTACTGTCTGAAATTAAATACAGAGACCTCCCACAATAAAAGCATTCTCATGTTCATTTCATGAACCTAAGCAGATGAAACTGGAAGTTCTATGTTACTCAAGACACATTATTTTCTCAGTAATTACTTTGATGTATAACTCAAAATTTCAATGACCCGTTTAATAAAACTGCAAGGGAATTCCAGGTAAATTTCAGAATAACACCCACACTGATCATTCCAGTATGGCAGCCAACTATTGATAAGCTTTCTGATGAATCAGGCTGTGAGCCAAGATTAACTTTAAAACCAAGCAACACCAGCTCAGAGAGAGCAATGAAACAAGGCAATACAGTCTGTGCAGAGGGACAAGAAACAGGTGGATGGACAACAGACAGAACACCTGAAACCAACAAACAGCTGCACCCAGGTATTTATCTCTTTTCCATGTCAAATCTGAGAAGAAAATTCTGGCAACCAATATGAAATCTGCATAATAGATGTAGCAAGTTGTATATCTGGGAAAGATTGACCAAAACCACTCAAAAATTCTGGTTACTTATGGGAGAAGCTCAGCTGCTTCTTGAACAAATACTCAGATCCAGGCACTTGGCATTGCTGGATGGTTGTGATTTACTTCCCACGGGGATTTCCATTTCACACTAAGATATAGGATAGTGTCAGAATTTTCATCGACATGAGTTAAAGCATTTATTTTGATAAGCAAATTCTTACAAGTTTTCTAATAAAAATGCCTTGTAGAAAACCAGTTTTGCCACTGTGGATATTGGGAGGGTTTTGCTGGGTTTGTTTCCTTTTAAGCAGCACATTTTACAGACAGACTGCAGGTTAAACACCCTGTTTTAGAAAGTTCTAAATGCACTGCTGCTACCAATACTAAATCTACAGGTGCAGCAGACAAATCCTGATGTGTACCTCCAGTAGGAAATACACCACAACAGCTGGAGACCTGGTCATTCAAGCTGATACATTCACAAATAGCTACAGTTCCTTCAGATCTCAAGACATACTAAGCAATATTGATGAATGAATACAGCACTTCCAAGTGCTGAAAGTCAATTTTTTACTCACAGAACAAATACAAGTCAGACTTTAAAAAGTCACAATAAAATTGGGGTTTTTTTTCCCCCTCCTATTCCTGTATTTCTGATCTGTGGAATTTTAGGGGAAACTGAACAAAATCCTGATGCAATTATATTGCTTATGCTATCAGAATTTAAAAAAAAAAAAAAAAAAAAAAAAAAAAGAAAAAAGGAAGAAATTAGCTTTTCAATTTACCACAAAGTGCTTAAAAAATTATATTAGTGTAGATTCTTCATTTACAGTTCCATCTACTATATTTAAGGGATGTTTTCATTTGCTGTATGTATACTAGAGTTACTTACCTGTACGTGATGAGCCAGTACAAACTTGTTTTCTAATATAATCCACTGTCTGACCCAGTTGGGTTGAAGTATTATATGGAACTTCATTATCACATATGTAGCACCTGTCTCCACCCCCACCCCCCAAAGAGAAACAATTAATCCAATTTTTTTCCTGTTGTTTAAAAATCCTAAACTATTTCCTTGTTTCATGCTATTCCTTACACAGCTAATAAAGTACAATTCCTTTTTTTTTTTTTTTTTTAAAGATTCAGATATATCAGAGAAGAGCTCAATCTACTCCTGATCAAGAAAGTATAAATTATAAATATAAATTAGACCCTTAAAAGATGTGCTTAGTAAGCTAGTCTGCAAAAAAAAAAATGCAAGAAAAATTTTGCCAAAATTAAGAAACTAAGGTATCAGGCTATAAAGGAAATTACTTAAAAATGTTATGACATGGGAAAATATTCTGAGTATTCTAAACAAGCAAGGTCTTCATTATATTTAAACAGGATAAGAAACAAATCAGTGTCCTCCACTGCTGATACAAATCTAGTTTCTCTTCATGAGCATAGTGCATGGGAAAGCCACTAACCTGTTTTAAACAAAACTGTGAGAAGCTGCAGTGACAAAAGCTCAAGTAAGAGTAAAATTCTGCCAAAACATATAAACACCAGGAGAGTCATATGTACCAATTTTGTAGTTCTGGCCAATCAACATGAATAGGTGACAAAAGGAACTGAAGAGAATGCAAATACTTCTACATTTTGAAACAAACCTATTACAGTTCTTAGGCACAAATGCATTTAGCAGGTTTCAGGATTACCATAAGTAAGACTATTTTGTGATATTAAAAGCAGCAGAAGGCTGCAGCAAAGTGCTTCCCTAATCTCTAGCATGCCTGCAATTGGATGCAATTTTCACATTTCTCTGTGACTCAATGAAGAAACTGGCTCAGCCTTTGAAACCCTGAGTATGTGTGGTCTGTTTGGTTGATTATAAAAATAGCTATTCTCACTCCTGGAATAACAAATGTTACTTCCATAGGAAATTTTTAATATCATAACTTTTCATTCATCAAACATCTTAATAGGAAGCTCTCAAGGAATCAAGACATTGAAGAGATGGGGTTTTTTTCAATGATTGTTTTACCAGCAAGGGAAAAATATTAAGTAGATCTAACTGGTAAGTCATGACAGTATTGAAAATACACAAAAACCAATTGTTGTAACATCAGCAGAGCAGAACTTAATGAATTACTAGAACTGTCCTCCTTCTCTCTAGGTTCAAAATCTTTTCTTTTAACTACTTCCAGTAGTATTCAAGTCCAATTTCAACCATGTATGTAGGCACGTGATAGAGATTTATTCAAACATTCATAGCATTAATTCTGGTCAAAAAGGCTTTTGCCTTTATGTCCTAGTCTCACTGTGAAACAAAATTCTTGATTGTAAGTTTAGTTTTTAACAATAACTTATACCCATAATATCAATCTCTGAATAATTTTTTGTGCAGGATTGTCCAGTTAAGAAATTACAAAAACAAAGCAGAATATTTTGCTTGGACAACTTCCTCTTATTTACAAGATACCTGCACTAAAAAACTATGTAAGTTTTAGAAAGGAGAAGCTGAAACCCTTTAAAATCATAATTTTAAAACTTACTTAAATTTACAGAAGTTCACTAGTTTATTAGTAATATATGTTATTAATGTTCATTTCCATTCTAGAGTTCAATAAATATACTTATAATTGCACAGAAGAGTGCTAAATATGATCATGTATAGAGATACCATTATATAAAATTAACATAACAACAAATAAGTTTTTAAAAAGGCTAAAACAAAACGTCTTAAGGCAGAATACTTATGTATGCAACAGTTTGGAAAATTCAAGTTCCTCCTTATATAGTAATATGCTATTCCTTCTAAGTATATTCCTCTCAAAAGAATTCCTTTTAAGAGAAGAAAATATTACCAGGGAGGTAGAATTTGTATTGATTGATCCAGTAGAATCTTGTAATTCTACAGTTGTGCTTCTTCACTACACATATGGTATTAAGAAGTCATACTTATTGAAAAAATAGAATTAAATTTGTCACTAACTGCGCACCAGAAAGTAGTTTCTCCTAAGGCCCAGAGTTAAAGATTTAGTGCTACATAACAACATGTTTCTACATATCTGACCACACAAAAGCACTAAAATATAAAGCCAAAAGCATTTACTACTTGGTCAATTTCAACTTTAATTATGAAAATTTCCTCATTATGAATTTTACAATTAATATTTAATTGGCAAATCTCAGCAAAGGCTGCTGGAAATCTTGTGTGGAAAAGCTTTGAAAATTTCTAGTAGTAAGTCCTACAAATCACAAGGAAAACAAATTATATCCCAGCCTCTGTTGCCCCCTAGCTTTTTCTTGTAACTGTTGCCTGACGAACTCACCACACACTCCAGTTGTCCAAACTGAGGACCAAACAATGGGTATCTGATCTTGGTGTTGTATAATGCTTTAAAGCATGCTGTTCTTGAGAATTTCTGCCACAGCCCTACAATGTTGATAACCAGAAGTGTCACAAAAAACAAATATACACAGTCAGACTATAAACAAAGTATTAAAATGAAAATTATTATGTTAAACTGGATGAAAAGATGAGTCTCTAGTTCAAGATATGTATTTCTGCACAAAGAAAAGTAACATACTGGGCGCAGAACAACTACAGAGTTGCTTGAGGACTCAATATATAATTTACAAATTCAAGTCTCAACAGCTTGAAGAACAAACAGAACAGAACCAAGAACCTCTTCAGCATGCAGAGTTCTAAGTTTACTAAACTAATGTTAGCACAAGATCTTATTTTAAAAATCACAAATTACGAGCATCAACAAAAATTTTTATTTTCTTAGAAAAAAAATTTGGACTTTCTAGGAAACTAAGTCCTCAGGATGGTGTTTCAGCCTTAAGTCTGATAATTGGTTTTGTGCCAAGCTTCTAAATAATTCATTTGCAATTCAGAGCAAACATTTTTCATCACACTAAAGTATATAATGTAATCTATATGTATAATATATATAGAATATAAAATATTTTTACATGTTTATGTATGTATGTTTATTTACATTTATATTTATGTACGTATTCATATATTATGCACCACCCTGAAAATAACAAAAAAAAGAGAGAATACAAGAATTAAATTAGAAGTTCTCTTGTTCCACTATATTATGAGGCTATGGAAAAATATTAAGATAAATAAACAACAAAACAGATACCCTATGGCCACATTTTAGACATAACCATATTTCCTCCTCAGATTTCTCTTGTGTCTTATCCTCTGTCTTGCAGTCCTGACAAACATGCCATTCCACGTTCAGCAGTGCCTTTCTCAGGTGACCTCGTTCCAATCCTTTACGAATATGCCCGCATACAGGTTCTACAAAACAAAAAGCACAAGAAGGATGTAGGTATTGTAACAAATTAAAATGTCTCTAGGCTTTGAAGACACAGGCAGCAATCCAGAGGCTAGGATAGCCTTTCCAGAGCCACAGAAACATTCACAATGGTATCAGAAAGAAACCCTCTGTTACCCCCATTCATAACCTGAAGATACTGTTACTAAATCCTAAACTAATACATGACTAAAAAAATGTTTATCTTTTTTAGTAATAAAAAGTAGCACTCAAGTCTACATCAAGTCCCAGGATTTGACAGAACCTCTGGATACAGACCTACCTACTATGCCAGGCTGTGGGCTTCTATTATTGTGGCGTTAGGATTCCCACACCTCCCAGGGAGCAGCCACAGCCCACTGCCATGGTTCCCAGCCACCAAGGCAGCACCTGGCTGGCCTATAAAAGTGGAAATTATGGAGGTGACACTTCCAGCTGAGCTGCCTCACTGATCTTATGCAGCAGACTATAGTAAAAAAAAAAAAAAATAGTCAGTCATCCTACCTATATTGTTATCGCTTCACGCTACAATACTACACTTTAATTGGAGCTGCATCTTCTGGACCTGGTGTGAACTCCATTGATCCAAACTCTGTTAAGAATCACTGAGAACAGGCATTTGAAGAATTGAGCTCCTTACAGTAGCCATGTTATGTCTTTTTTGGTTAATTTTTAAGGTTGTTGGTTGCATGGTTACTTGAGCAAAGAGAAACTGTTTGTAAGCTTAAGTCACGTACAGAGAAATTGAGAATGACAGACAATGCATTTGCATTTTTTTTACACAAAGTTTTTTAAGACATTTAGCATCACCAACCTACAGTTCTTCATAAATTGCAGTTACAGATGTCTACATTTGCAAATACAGGGTCAGATATCTAAAAGCATAGTTGCCTTAAATGTCAAAAAGCACAGAGTAAACAAACCCACGCTAAAAGAAAAATGCTGTAGGTACTTAATATGTTAAAAAAAAAAACAAATCACAATTTGTGAAACTACTCAGAAGATTGCATATTCGTGCAATTCAACTGTCTTAAGTCCTTTGCTACAGGGGAATTTTTATTACTATTAGTATTTTTAGTACAACAGTTCTTAGGTTCTCTTGGACAATCTTACACAAGATTACAGCCTCAAGATAGCAAACTATTTGGCATGAGCTGAAACAGGTGAAAAGTTCTGAACCTGCAGTTTCTGTCCAAGATTATAAGATTTTATCATGGTACAAATGCTAGTCAGTGAGACAAATACAGATATTCAGGTGCATTCTCTAAGCCTTTTTTAAAAACACAGGCTTCATCTACAACCTCAAAACTGTCTTCTCTAAACAAACCTTTTATATATTGACCCCTACTATACAGTGGAATCATTAAAAATTATTAGCCTTGGTGTACATCTGTCACTTTAGAGCAAGCCAGTGTATTTTTAGCCGAGTGAGATGCCATCAGCAACTGCACCATAACTGATTTTTTTTTCCAGAGAAAAATGAGGAACAGTCACAGCAGACACTGATCTTGGCTCTGTAAGATTTAAAAAAAAAAAAAAAAAAAAAGAATCTGAAAAGCCATAAGAGACAGAAGCTACCATAAGACCAGTACAATAAGAAACCAAAAAGTTGAGTAGACTTGCATTTAAAATAAACAGGCCATCACACTGTGCCTCTTGGCTACACCTGTAAGTGCTCTCTCTGGCAGCTGAATTACCATGGCTCAACTTGTTTCCCCAGTCAGGATGAAAAATAAAATAAAGATGGGCAAGACACAATTTGTGACCTGGCAGACAAGGTGGTAGAAGAGTATGCTACACAGCAAAATAACCAGGATAAACACGATAATAAATAAAATTTCATCACAGGGGTGAAACCCAGTACAGCTAGAAGGAAAACAATGACAATTTGGGATTTTCTCTAAAGGAACAGAAGAAGAGGAAGAGAAAGAAGTTTGAGTCACAAAGCACTATAACCAGAGAGCTGAAGCATCCAGGGCCAGTACTAAGCTAGCTGCTAGAGTAAAGACAAATGGTTTCACAGAAATATTATCATAAATGAAGCAAAAATCTTCTGCAACAAAATTTTGAAAACCAGAGAATAATCCTAGTTTTCAAAACAAAACTATTATTTTCTAGCATACTTAGAAAATGTTTCTTGGTAGACTTCAGCTTCAATTAAACGAACTCACACTTTATAAATGAAACTTCAAAGCCAGTGACTAGCATAAAGGCCTTCTAACATTAATGAGTTTTCAAGCTCTCTTTGAGGTTAAAACAAACATTAGGACCACAGACTTCTCTGAGGAAACATACTCAGTGCATCTGGAGACTCATCAGACTGTGTATTTTTGCCTTTGATGCGTTTCTTTCCCATATTTGCAGTCTGTAATTCTTCTTACACGGAACACCGACCTAGCAAAGAAAAATGGTGAATTAGAAAGTAAGTTTTGGTTTTGCTTCATCATTGCTAAATAATAAATTATTTCTATGGCCAATATGGCCTTTGAGATGAATTAACTTGTTTAGATCTGACATTTTCAAAAGAAAATAAATAGATTGCACTTTAACATGAAACAACTGTAGCTGCTGTAGAGGCAAGATCATCATGCCAACTGTAAATATCAAATTATTTAAGACCTTAAATCAAAGCCATTGCACAGAAGAACAGAATGGGAAAGTTAATAATCAAAATCCCAAAACCTTTGTGACCTATACTTGCACTAATAACACCAGGATTTTAGGAACAATAATTGATTTTGTTTCAATTAAATCTTGAAGTTTTTTGCAATTACAATTTTTCAGTTTTCTGTACTGCAAATTCCTTGTATCTTTGATGAAGTCTGACACATATATGACTCATAATGTATTTAACAATATACAGACTATGGGTTTTACAACTTTTCAACTTCTTCACTGGAGGTGATTTACCACTGCCTTCCCAACAGCCAAGCAGATAATTCAGGTAGGTTATGTTACATGGTATATCTGTAGACCCTTCTACACAAGGGTGATCTATCACTACAGTCACAAGACAAGAGGCTACTGCACATCTGGTGGGACATTTTAAACTTCTAGACTATATGTAGCCCCACCATATCTCGTAGATTATCCAAAAAGATCAAGTAAACTTACAAAACACCATATGCTAGACAGTGAAAATACACAAGCTAAATGGGCTCAAGTTTTACTCTGTCTGTGCAGGCTGGCCCAGTGCTGCTGCCCAGCCTTCATGTCAGTGTCTTGGCACATCACTTAAACTCACTTTAAGTCAGATATTACAACATTAATAAACAAATAAGCCACCAATCTCTTCTATCCCATTCCTTAGCTCATGCTCAGCAGCACAGAGGCCACAGAGTGCAGGTATGGAGCTGTCACAGCCAAAAGATGCCGGCCCAAGAGAATCAGAGAGAAACTGAGCTGGGAAGAGTTCATGTGTGAAACTCAGAGGACTTCTGATATGAAGGTGCTTTTCCAAACACGCTGTTAGGGCAGATTACCGGGTGTTACACGGTAGGCAGCCACTTCATTAAGGATGGAATTATCACCTGGAGTTGTCCAGGCAAAGAAGTGACAGCTCATCCAACAAACTCCCTCCACAGCGTGCTCTTGGCTTTTTTTTTTTTTTTTTTTTTTTCGGCAATAAGCTAAAACATTTGATCTTACGGGAACAACTCTAAAAAAATCCTTCCCCCAAATGCCTCTGTTCCACTGACACGCGTGGCTACTGGTTTAACCCACGCTGTGCCCGGTCAGACTTGTCCGACGGGGCTCCCCGCCAGGGAGCGGCCCAGGGGAAGCAGAGCGCTGCGGAGCCGCGTCGGTACCGCAACACCCGCCCCGACCGGTCCTTTCGGTACGATTTTTAATCAATAAGATAAGGGCTGTCCGCAAACGACCGCCAGCGCGCCTGCGTCAGACGGAGGAGACAGGGGACAAGCGCTCACAGAACCACACCGGGACACCGAGGAGGGGGTGGGGGCGGAAGACCGAGCCCCAGAGGCCCCCACGGCACACCTGCCGTCCCGAGGGCGGCGGGAAGTCCTGTGTCCAGTTCTGGGCCCCTCAGTTCAGGAAGGAGATTGAGGTCCTGGAGCAGGTCCAAAGGAGGGCAACCAGGCTGGTGAAGGGACTCCAGCACAAGTCCTGTGAGGAGAGGCTGAGGGAGCTGGGGGTGTTCAGCCTGGAGAAGAGGAGGCTCAGGGGAGACCTCATCGCTCTCTACAACTCCCTGAAAGGAGGCTGGAGCCAGGGGGGGGTTGGGCTCTTCTCCCAGGCAGCCATCAGTAAGACAAGAGGGCAGGGACTCAAGTTGTGTCAGAGGAGGTTTAGGTTGTATACTAGGGAGAAATTCTTTACAGAGAGGGTGATCAGGCATTGGAATGGACTTTCCAGTGAAGTGGTGGATTTTCCGTCCCTGGAGATATTTAAAAAGAGACTGGATGTGGCACTCAGTGCCATGGTCTGGTAACCACAGCGGTAGTGGTCAAGGGTTGGACTTGATGATCTCTGAGGTCCCTTCCAACCCAGCCGATTCTATGATTCTATGAAGCAGGTGCGCCCCGGGGCTTGGCCACAGCCCGGCCGGACCTTCGGTTGTTCGCTGCCTCAACTCCCACCCGCCCCACGGACCCGCACTACTCACTCCGGGCCGGGCCGGGCCGGGTGGCCCACGTGCTCCCTGTCCCCACCGGGCTCAGCGGCCGCCCCGCCCCGCCCGCTTCCCGCGCCTTCACGGACAGGTGCTGCAGCCAATAGGCAGAGCCCAGCCGCCCGGCAGCAGCGGAGGCTACCGGAACGCTGACGGTGTGAGCGGCGGGGAGGGGAGGAGAGGAGAGGAGAGAAGAAGGGCGGCCGCGGTGGTAAGAGGGGGAGCGGGGTTCGGGTCCCGTCTCTTACCTGCCGGGGCCGCGGGTCTCACAGCGGGGCGGTTCATGGCTCCGTCTCGGGGCAAGCCGGCAACTTCACCGCATCCACCGGCGGACGAGTGTCGGTCACCGGCTGCCATGCGCGCTTCCCGCGCGTTGCATTGTGGGGCCAGGAGGGCACGGGGGGCGGGGACGGGAACGGGAACGGGAACGGGAAGGGCCGAGGGGACGGGAAGGGGCGAAGGGAACTCTTGGCGCCTGCGCGTCCGCCTTGGGACTCCCCCTCCGCCCCTCGGGGCTGCCTGTGGGTTCGTGGTGCCGGCTGGGGTTCGGGTCTGCCAGCCGGGGTTCGGGTCTGCCAGCCGGTCGTGCTCGGCGGGGGAGTGGAGACGAGACGGTTCTGTACAACTACCTGAAGGGAGGTTGTAGCCAGGTGGGGGTTGGCCTCTTTTTCCAAGGAACTTTCAACAAGACAAGAGGACATGGTTTTAAGTTGTGCCAGGGGAAGTTTAGGTTGGATATTAGAAAGAATTTCTTCACGGAGAGGGTGATCAGACATTGGAATGGGCTGCCCAGGGAAGTAGTGGATTCTCCGTCCCTGGAGATACTTAAGAAGAGACTGGATGTGGCACTCAGTGCCATGGGCTGGTAACCACAGCGGTAGTGGTCAAGGGTTGGACTTGATGATCTCTGAGGTCCCTTCCAACCCAGCCGATTCTATGATTCTATGATCCTGTCCCCTCTGAGGTGAAGAGAAGCCGGGGAGACTGTCACAGCGTTTCCTTCTCCTTCTGACTGCCCGACGAGTTGGATTTGATGGGCTTGGTTGTAGGATTTAACGTAATTAATAATAAACCTCGTCCCGTGTTCAAGCCGTGTTTTTCTACCCTAATTTCTTCTCTGCGTAGAAACCACAAGAATGACTGACCGGGAAGAAGCCGAAATGCAGATTTCGGAATTAGATTTACTCTCTAGCATGTTTCCTTATGATGAAGAATTCGTCGTGACTGACCAGCTGGCTGTAGCAGAACTGAAGCACTACGTTGAGAACCCGTCTGCAGAGATGCCGTCTTCAAAAGTTCAGTTTATACTGAATGTAAAGCCAGAGGTCTCTAATGCCTCTATGGTATTGTAAACACCTTTTAAAAATAAATAAGTGAAATATTTTTGTGGGATTTTAAGGCTTACTTGAACTGAGCATCTGCTCATTTGTTTCTAGGTGGAATTCTCTATGGCCTGTGCCTTACCGTTTCGATACCCAACTGTTCTACCAGAAATTACAGTGAGGTAATACACTTAATAAAACCATTTAGAAGCCATGGCATAAATGCAGTTGTAATAGAAAAACAAACAAACAAACAAAAGTCACTATTTTGATAGTATACTGTCAAATTAAGCCATCAATATTGAAAAAAAAAACCAATCAAATCTACAAGGTTATGATTTCCTTTGTGTCTTCGGAAAATAAGTGAGAAAAATGGGCAATGCATGGAAGACTGCCATCCTCTGTAGAAAGCAAGTTACATGTAGATACTGTTCATAGAACTGATGCCTGAGAGACTGTTGTTGATATTGATGAGGCTTAACACTAAAGAGGTGAATGGTTAGTTGGTGGTCTTCTTTCCTTGTCAAAATGCGGTTACGCATGAGTTTGTTATTTTTTCTTGAAACAGTTCTGGTTAAGGAAGTAGCCGTGCATATCGTAGGAAGGTACTTCAGCCACCATACTTTTCAAGTACCGAATTTATAGATTTGTACTATCTGTGAAATGAAGAGTCAGCACACCAGTTAATTACTAGTTAAGACCTCTTCATAGCTAATACTACTGAAGTATTGATAGCAAGTAGATACTATCCACATTTTTTTTATTTTATTTTTTGGCAACTTGAACTCGAACTGTTTGAAAAACATGTTGAATTGTGAGCATACTAAACTGCATTTGTACTTTTCTTTAGGTCATCGTTATTAAGCCGCTCTCAGCAGGTACATCTGAACTCTGATCTAAAAATGTATTTGATGGAAAACTGCTGTGGTGAGCCCTGCATGTTGAGTGCAAGGGAATGGGTTAAAGACCATGCAGCTGCTTATGTTGACAAAGAGCTTTCATCTTCCTCAGAGTCAACATCAAATGCCATGCAGTCAGAAGACGTCATCTTCACTCGGTTGTGGATCTACAGTCATCACATATATAACAAGCAAAAAAGAAAGAATATTATTGACTGGGCTAAGGAGCTCTCTCTGACAGGATTTTCCATGCCAGGGAAACCAGGTGTTGTTTGTGTAGAAGGTCTACAAAGCAGTTGTGAAGAGTTCTGGTCAAGGTTAGTTTTTCTTCATATTTTAGTGCTGTTGCTATTTGGAATATTGCATGTGCTGTGTTGTATATGTGGCCAGAAGGTGGGAAATCCAAGCACCTTCCAACTTACAAAAATCTGCAAACTATTTTGTTTATCATAACAATTACAACTCTGCATATGCACTGTACTGTACCCACCAGTGTTCACTACTATTAGCGCAGAGTGCACATTTATTTCTGGTTTACCTTCCTTTGTATTACACTTGTATAATGATGGACTGCAGTGTATCACTTTATCTTTGTGGTTTATTCTGTTCCCATCATTTATGATTCTGGGTGGTACACACTAAATGAACATTGGAGTTTGATTATAATAGCTAAGAGAGTACACAAATATGAGAATTTTTAACACAGGCAAGGCCAGAGTGAACACTGAATTTGAAACCATATTTTCATCAATTGTTTTCTGAGGAATTACATTAAGGTTTTGATCTTAAGGAGATGTAAAGAAATAAGTTCCTGCTTATGGAAGTGTTTGCATGTTAGTTGTATTTCTATGACCGGGTAGGATACCATTATCTCTGTAAAGATATTATGTACAAATGAAATGCAATAACTTCTGTGATAATAGCTATTTGATAATATATTTTTTTAAGAGTCTTAATTTATAGATTCATATTTCTCCAATTGCTTTCAGAATAAGGAGATTAACATGGAAAAGAATTCTCATTCGACACAGGGAAGATGTTTCTTTGGAAGGTGGAGAACATGCTGAGATTCAGAAGCAAAGAAAGTTCTCCACTTTGGAAGAAAAATGTTTTGATGCCCATGGTACCAGAGGAAATCATATGGATTTGGGACAGCTATATCGGTTTCTAGAAGAAAAAGGATGTGCTGACATTTTTCAGATGTACTTTGGGGTTGAAGGGCATTGAAGGGGTTAGAGATCGTCACAGGTCCAAGTGCCTACATTTGTAAGTAAATCCATGTACCAGATCCTTAGCTGTTCTGCAGCAATCCCTCAGAGAGGGAATTAATAATTTGGGGTTTATATGATGAATCCATTTTTCAATGAAACTCAGTGAAATCGTGAATAATGAATTTTTTTTAATGAATGCTTTAGTATATTTTCTGGTTTTAAGGACATTTTGGGTACATACCTAGTTATAATGAAAGAAAGTATGTTTGATAACCTGCTGGGCAGTTAAAGAATTATAGATTAAGAAATAGATGGAATTCTGTTGAATTAATAAGAAGAGAAAAATGAAGTGTGGATATCTCAGGAGAAGAACTGTGATGTTTACATTATTTGTTACTGGTTTTGTTCCTGAAAAGTCTTTTTTGTAACCATCTCTACTTCCTACCTGAGAGCATATTAAGCCATGAGATCAATGTTTTAGTTAAAAAAATAAAAGGAGGGAGCAAGTTTGCAAAAGCCTTCTTCAAGTTAACAGGATGGGCTAGGAGGAAGTTCTTAATGCCTGCTCCAAGGCATAAGAACTTCTGGTAGGTAAGACTGTGTATGCAGGTGAGAGAGATGCTGTGGTGTCTCCACTACATAGTCATCGAATGGTTTGAGTTGGAAGGGACATTAATGATCATCAAGCTCTAACCCTTCTGCATGGGCAGGGATACCTCCCACTAGACCAGGTTTCACAAGGCCTCATCCAACCTGGCCTTGAACATTTCCAGGGATGGGACATGAACAACTTCCCTGGGCAACTATCTTACTACCCTCACAGTAAAGATTTTTTTTTCCTAATATCTAACACCTAAATCTACCCTCTTTCCATTTAAAACCATAAAGCTCCACCCCAGCTTTCCTGTAGGCCCCTTTCATGTACTGAAAGGCAGATACAAGGTCTCCCTGGAGCTTTCTCTTCTCCAGGCTAAATTACTTGTCCATCAAGTGGTCCATCTGTCAAACCCATGTCTTCTCAGTTTGGAGACCAGGATGTCAGGTGGGACAGTGTCAAATGCCTTGCCCAAATCCAGGTAGGTGATATCAGTTGCTCTGCCACCGTCTCTGTAGCCTTGTTACAGAAGGCCACCAAATTGATCAGGCATAATTTGCCCTTAGTGAAGCCATGTTGGCTGTCACCGGTGATCTCCCTATTTTCCATGTGCCCCAGCAGATTTTCCAGGAGGATCTCTTCCATGGTGTTGCCGGGCACAGAGGTGAGACCAGCTGGCCTGTAGTTCACCAGGTCCTTTTTCCTCTTTTAAAAATAGGGTCTATATTACCTTTTTCCAATCAGTGGAAACCTCACCAGACCACCATGACCTCTCAAATATGATGGGCAGAGCAACTGCATCCCATCTCCCTTAGGACCCATGGGTGGACCCCATCAGGTCCGATAGACTTGTTCACCTTCAGGTTCATTAGATGGTCATGAACCTGTTCTTCTCCTACAGTAGGGGGTAATTAGTTCTTGTAGTCCCTTCTTTTACTTGCTGTGGCCTTTGCCGTGGGGCTGGAGGACTTGCCATATGCAACTGATGCAAAGAAATCATTGAGAACTTCAGCCTTCTCAGTATCCTGTGAAACTAGGTCTCATTTCCTTCAGGAGAGGGCCTACATTTTCCTTGGTTGTCCTTTTATCCCAAACATGAAGATTTTCTTATTGCTCTTTACATCCCTGATAAGATTTAATTCTAACTGGGATTTGGCTCTCCTAACCTGATCCTTATCTGCTTGGACAACCTCTCTATAATCCTTCCAGGATACCTGCCCTAGCTTCCACCCTCTTTATGCTTCCTTCTTAGGTTTGAAGTTGTTTATGAGCTGCTTGCTCATCCACACCAGCCTCCTGGAGTTTTTTAACTGATTTCATCTTAGTTGGGATGCACCATTCCTGGGCCTGGAGTAGGTGACCCTTAAATATCAATCAGCTTTCATGGGTCTCTCTTCCCTCCAGGATGTTTGCCATGACACTCTCATAAGCAGTTCCCTGAAGAGGCTGAAATCTGTTCTCCTGAAGTCAAGGATAGTAAGCTTACTGTGAGCCCTCCTTGCTGTCCTTGCTCTTGAACTCTACCATTTCATGGTCACTACAACCAAGGCTGCCCTTGTGCTTAGCATCCCTCACCAGCCCTTCCTTGTTGGTCAGAACAAGGTTCAGCATAGCACCCCTCTTTGTTGGTTCCTCTATTGGAAACTTGGAAACTGCATCTGTAGTTGAGGATCCTGGTCTGTGTAAGAAGTAGCTTACATGAGGATGATGAGAGGGCTGGTGTATGTCTCCTATGAGAACAGGCTGAGAGAGTTGGGCTTGTTCAGTCTGGAGAAGAGAAGGTTCCAGGGAGACCTTATAGCAGCCTTCCAGTACCTGAGGGGCTTACAGGAAAGCTGGGAAGGGACTTTTTTATGAGGGCATGTCACAAGAGAGCAAGGGGTAATAGTTTTAAACTGCAAAAGGAGGGATTTAGGTTACACATTAGGAAGAAATTCTTCACTATGAGGGTGATAAGACACTAGCGCAGGTTGCCCAGGGAGTTATCGATGCCCCCTCCCTGTCAGTGTTCAAGGCCAGGAGGGATGGGGCTGTGAGCAACCTGGCCTAATGGGAGGTGTCCCTGCCCATGCAGGGGGGTTGGAACTAAGTGATCTTTAAGGTCCCTTCCAGCCCAAACCGTTCTATGGTTTTATCATTGGGCTGCCTGATGATGCACTCCAAACTACTAACATGGTCCTCGGCCCACTGAGTTCACAAGTTTGCCATCCCCTAATTTGAAGTACAGTCTGCTTGCGAAGGTTTTTGTGTCTATTTTCAACAAAGGTGTATCCATTAATGCTGATTTGTTTCTTTGCTTATGGATTCCGTATCCAAATTACGTATGTGTCATAAAAAGTGGACACTGCTTCTGATGTCGATTAAATGTTTTCGCATTCCTCCCGCTTAGACCTCCAGTGGGGGCCCAGGCACCTTTTGTGGTGACACTCTGCAGAGATTTTGTTCAACAAGTGCAGATTTGCTTCTGTTTAAACACTTTGCCAAACCGTACGCCTGCGATGTGCAGCAACAAACTTCACAACCCACAAAAGGTTATAAATCAGGTTACGTTTATTACAGTGCCAGGTGCAAGGGGGATCTCTCCTCCCAACTTGCACGCCGCAGCTAATGCAAGTAGTTATTTACTACACAAAGTTAAACATATGCAATACAGAAACATGCATATACATACAAGAAGCGAGGTTATTAAAATTTTATTAACATAAGTTTCCACCCATCTTCACATGCGCACCGGCCCCTGGTGGTCGTGGGGCAGGGGCTTTTTGGGGAAGGCTCCGGGTCTTTCTCAGGTTGTCTTTTGCAACTTTGCTGGGTTGGCAGGGCTCCAAACAAACTGGTTTTCCATGGTTCTTTTCTAGAGAGTTTTCTTTACGGACAATATAGGTCCGGCCTAATGCTTACCTAGACAAAGTTAGCTCCTCTTATGTGTGACACGGACAAATGAATTTTCTCGCTGCCCCCCGGGTTTTCTGCATTTTAACCCTTTACTTTCTAAATCTGAATAATTTATACACGTACAAGAATAATGTGGTTTAATAAAGGACCGATGGCCTGCTTGACAAAACTGTACGCGGGTACACAGTTCAAGGCTCGTATCAGCGGTGGATAGGGGCAGGGGGTGCTGGCGATCATTCACACCGTTCGCCATTTTCCTTTCGGCCCCGTCGCACCTCTCACAAGACGAGTCCCGAGGAATCGGGGTCATTTTGTCGACCCCGGGGTAGGGGCCCTGCAGCCCCGGCGCACCGGGCAGGCTCCCCGCGGGGCTGCGGCACCGCCCCCCGGAAGAGCCGCACTCGTCGGCTCCGCGAACGCGGTTTCGTGGTCCCGGTTGAGCAGCACCGGAGCTCCGCCGCCATCGCCATGGGGGGCAAGAACAAGCAGCGAACTAAGGGCAACCTACGGGTGAGCGGGCCCCGCGGGGCGGGGTAGGCTGCGGCCGTGGGCCCCGGGTACCGCGGCGGATAGGCCGGGGAGGGCGGTGAAGGCCGGAGCTGGGCCTCGGCCTTCAGGCTGGGGTTTCCGGCAGCGGCGGGCGGGTTAAGGGCGGTCTTCCTTCCTCTGGCGGTGCCTTGGGAAGGGGCTGCGGGCTGCCGAGGCGTGTACTGGGAAGCGGCTCTGCCTTCGGTCCCCATTGCCGTAGCTGGGCCCGCCGCCCTGGGCCCATGCGTTAGGGGAGTGGGCCTGCACCTCCCCGGGGAGTTTGTACTTGCTTTCCAGGGTAAGAGGGTGTAACTGCAAAATCACTCGAGGTGTCACGTCAACAAGGTACCTGTGGATACCTGCAGTGTATTTTTTTAGTGGAGGGCCGTAGAGTACCCCTGTCGTCGTGTCTTTGCTTTCCCAGCCGGTCTAAAGTTGTGTGACAATTGTCGTAGGAGGGGAGAATTGTTGGTGAAGTGTTGTGTTCAGGTTATGTAATTTCTACAGATGTTCTCCCTCTTATGTAGTTAGTGAGGACCGGGAAACACAAAGAAGCATGTCCTTTTAGTTGAAGTTGCAAACGCAGAAAAATTTGCTGAGTCTGAAGGTACAGTAGTCAGGTGAAACGTGGCCATTGAGCCTCAAGAAAATCAGAAAAGTAGGGTGCACTTCAGCAAACTGTCATTACTTAAAAAAAACCCCAAACAAACAAGCAAACCCAAACCAAACAACAAACTCTCAGAAGTTCAGCTGTCCCTAGGAAATAAAAGGTATTTGGACTATAAGGTGTCACAAAGAACATTAAAGCATCAGTTGATTTTGGGACAGTCTTTTGAAGAAAAAAAGTGGTTGAAATAAACATGAGCCACAGAAATGGTGAGCAAGGTGCTAACTAGTGTAAACTAGAACAGATGCTGTACTCCAGAGCACTCTCTGTAATACTAATGAAATTATATTGTGTTACATATGTACTCTTTTGCTCTATTCTTCTAAATCCTTCTTGGCTCCTTTGTTGCTGGCTGCATCCTTTGTTTTGTGTGTGTTCTTGGGAATTGTATTGGTCTGTTTGCAGTAACATGAGAGTAACTGGAAAAACAAGCAAGGAAGGAGATAAAATGGTCTCTTAATAAATTGTTCACTTACATAAGGATGTGTCTGTATTGGTATTTTGTATGTGTATAAAACCAGTATATTTTTGCATAAGTATTCATGGATTAAAATCACTGGGAGATAAGGGAATGCTGTTTATGAAGAGAAGAAAATTTTTTTCGGTCAAACTTATAGTTTAAAGCACAGGTGATCTTTTTTTCTGAGACGCTGTTTTAAATAGAATGTTAATTACACACTATAAATAGGATAATTATTTCAAATGCATGATATCATAGAATCACAGCAAGTTAGGGGTTGGAAGGGACCTCAAAAGATCACGGACTCCAACCCCCCTACCACAGCAGGGTCACCTACAGGAGGTCACACAGGAATGTGTCCAGGTGGGGTTTGAATGTCTCCAGGGAAGGAAACTCCACACCTCCCTGGGCAGCCTGTGCCAGTGCTCTGGCACCCTCACAATGAAAAAATCATTCTTTATATTTATATGGAACAAAAGCATATGTACAAAATAAAATAAAATGACTGAAATAGATAACTTCTCTCCCTGTTTTTTGCCAGCCTTCTAGCAGTGGTCAAGCTGCAGAGCTCCTTGCCAAAGAACGTGGAACAGTGCCTGGGTTTATTGGCTTTGGAACATCTCAGAGTGATCTGGGATATGTTCCTGCAGTTCAAGGAGCAGAGGAAATAGACAGCCTTGTGGATGCTGATTTTCGAATGGTCTTGAGAAAACTTTCTAAAAGGGATGTCACAACAAAATTAAAAGTAGGTGTATACCTTGTCCCCTGTATTTTTTTATTATTATCGTAAAACAATAACTTTTTCTTAAGGGTGGGAGAGGAATCTATTGAAGTAGCTAATGCTGATTCTATATTGGTAAATTTTCTTGAACTGCAATCCAGAACATACCTTGGAAGGTTCTTATATATAAGAATGTATCTTATGGAAAGGTCCATCATGCAGTGCTGATGGAGCATTCATAAAGTTGAAATTGCAAGAAGTGATTTTTGAGAAAAGGAGTTGCAATGTCTAGTAAAAGCTGGTAAATTACAGAACTTACCTGAGTTGTTAAATCATGCTCTCGATATCTTGATTTTAGGCCATGCAAGAGTTTGGAACAATGTGCAAGGAAAGAGAAACGGAAGTTGTTAAAGGAGTTCTTCCTTACTGGCCAAGAATTTATTGCAAAATCTCACTGGTAAGTATTAAATTATCTAAATTAAAAACTTCTCTGGATACTTCCTGCGAAAACCTCTAAGGCTGTCTTTATTGGTGTATCTAACTTTCTTGAAATTACTGACTTGCTTACAGAAAAATGTGAAGTTGAAGGAAAGTAATGTGCTGTATTGTGGAGATGCTTCAGTATTCACAGTGGGTGGAATCTTGAACTGTTGATACCTGAGCTGTACTTGATGGATGGAGATGTTTTTTTGCTAGACCTTTATGTTAAAAAGATGAAAAGATATTTCTTATGAAAGGTGTTTTCATGTAGATTCCAAAATGGAGAGAGAATGTTCTGTTCAGTTAATATAACCTTAAAACTTTTTGATATAGGACTGATCTCTAACCAGACTAATTTAAAAAACAAACCCACAAAAAAACCCCAACCCAAAAGCAGCAAGAACAGAAAAAAAAGATCTCTAGTTCTCGCAAGAAACTGTTTAAAAACAAAAACATGAGAATGCATGAACTGAAGTCAGTGTTTCATAGAATTGCCTTGCATGAAAAGAAAGAAAAAAGGGAACTTGGAGACATTAACATATAACTGCCAGTTTAAATATATACATAGCCAGATAATCCATAATATTCTGACATATTTACTACATCTCCAAATTACCTGATTCCTATGTACCATTGGAAATATGATACTGGACAAAATGAATCACTATTCTGATCTGTTAGAGCAATTCCTAGTATTTCTTTTAGAAGTCACGAGCATGAAAATCATGATGCTGTAAATTCATACTCATGTAATTGATAATGATGCACAGCTTGTGTAGGCTTATAATAATTTTAATCTGAAAAGTGTCTTCAGGGCTTCCTGTTTCTTTTGTCATTCTATTAAATGTTTTTATAAAATGGAAATAGACATGTTAGGTAGTCCTGTCAGGAGAAGATTAAAATTTTGCATGTGTGACACATCAGGAATATGATGATGCTCTCTTAGCTAGAGATACTGTGTTGCTGTTCATATCTCTATAGCCTGGTTCATTGCAAAAAATGGCTGAACAGAGAGACAGCTTTTTTGGTAATCACATTTGCTTTGAAGTACGTAGCATCAAAAATGCAATTCTCAAACCAATTTTTGTTTTTTTTTCTGTAACAGGATCATGATCGTCGTGTTCGAGAAGCAACACAGCAATCTTTTGAGCAACTGATTCTTAAAGTAAAGAAACACTTAGCTCCTTATTTAAAGAGTATCATGGGATACTGGCTGATTGCTCAATGTGACACCTACTCCCCTGCTGCTTCTGCTGCAAGAGAAGCTTTTGAAAAAGCTTTTCCTTCAAGCAAACAACCTGAAGCCTTAGCATTCTGTAAGGATGAAATTCTTAATGTGAGTTTACACTTACGTATTTCTTTAAGGCTTTCTGTTGAGTACATGTCAATTTTTATTACAAATTTAAAATTCTGCCCCTGGTTATTCTTTATGGTTATATTTCTTTCTCACCTGAAACTTTGTTCCTACTAATATGAAGACTGAGGCAAAGACTTCCTCTGTTTTTCTGACTAGCAGCATGACTGAAACCAGAGGAATTAATACGAAGTGAATTTTCATGTGTGTATTTCTGTGTAATATTTCTCTGTCATCACGTAGCTTTGCTGATAGGTGCATTACAAAATATTGCTGGAGTAGTTTATCTGCAGTGGTAGAGTATGCCTGAAATGTGTTTAAAACATTTGACTCAGAGTTTGTGAAGTTTTATTTTTCATCTGTTTCTGAATAACGTATAGATGATGTTAGTCACATGAAATATTAAATTCTCATGTGTATATATGTATTTCTTTTCCCCTCTAGGTGCTTCAAGATCACCTCCTGAAAGAAACACCTGATACACTCAGTGACCCCCAGTATGTTAGCCTGCTTTTATGTGTATGGTTTAAATCTTGGTCTGTATTGGGTTCTCTGTTCTTGGAGGCAGTAGATTTAGTTTTGTTTCAAGGGACAGAATAGTTATTTGAGTCCTGATCCCAGCAACTACTTTGGGACTAAAGTAAAAATGTGTTTTAAAGTGTTATCAGCTGTCTAATTCTTATTTCAGCTCCCTTAGAAATAGCATTTAAAAATGCTATTGAAAAATGGAGCAGCATAGCTGGAAGATCTTGAAAGAACTTGAAAATCTATCCAACATTTTATATTGTCATTTAGTAGCATTAGAACCTATGCACAATTTACATCTTTACATCGATGGCACCTGAAATCAAAAGGTGATCCCAGAAAAATTGAAGGCAGTTTAGTTTAGACAGTTTAGAAGATCTTGAGATGCCTACTGATTTATTTCTAAAGTGATTTATTTCACTTTAAGTTTTTTGTTCTGTTTTCTTTTTGAGAACTGTCCCAGAGGAAGAAAGGGAAGCCAAATATTTCCGGATTCTGACCAGTTCCTTGTTAGCTTTAAAAAAGTTGCTTAGCGTGTTGCCAAAAAAAGAGATGCTTTCATTAGAGGAAAAGTTAACGTCACTTCTGTCACAAAACAAGTTTTGGAAATACGGCAAACACAGCATACCACAGGTAACTTTTTTCTTTCTTCTTAATTTTGGTTAGTTTTGTCTAAAGATAATACTCTGACCTTGAGCAACTATTAATTACTTGTGTTCTACAAGAATGAACTTTGTACTTAGCTAAATAATGTTTCAAATAGCCTTCAAATTTCTAGGCCTTAAACAGACATTCATCTAAAAGATACAAACTGTATCATCTTACTGCCCGTGTTCTTAGTGCTTCTGTGTTTTTGTTTTGTTTTGTTTTTTTAGCCATTTTATTGCTCTGTACTAGTACATGGAGTGGGAAATTGGTTCTGGTAGTATTTTGTTTAAAAGCTTTAAGGTGCTTTTGGGAAAACATGTCCTTTGAGAAGTACATTAAAGAAAACTTTTATAAGCATTTTATTACCAAACAGGTTACTTTAAAATATAAACAGCCTTATAAAAGGATTTCTTTATTTTTGTTTTCTTTTAATAATATTTAAAACTTTTCTAGTTGATAAAATATAGAGACCACGTGTTGTAAGTGACAGAGACTTGAAAAGGAGTGTTATAAACTGCATGTAGTAACAAAGTGTTGTCATATGGCTAAAATTTTGTTTTGCTGTGGCCTATGTTAGGTTCGCTCGGCTTTCTTTGAGCTGGCTTCTGCTTTTTGCCGCTACTTACCTGAGCTGGTGAAAGCTGAAGCAGCAAGAGTTTGTCCTGCTGTTCTTCTCAGCATTGATGACAGTGATGCAGTGGTGTGTCCTGCTCTTTGGGAAGCTGTACTGTATGTTATTGCCACTATTGAGGTAATGTGGGGTAATCTAAGGGGCAGATATTTTTCTCAAATTTAATGTTCCACCAAGTAATATTGTTCTGTGTGTAGAATTAGGAAGAACATACTGAATTGACTTTATTTATAGTTAATAACACAAACTCATCAGTATTACACTCTTCTTTTTCCTCTTCAGTGTTTCATTGTAAATTTCAAGTATATTAATATCCAGCATGTCTGGAAATCAGGGTGGTTTTTTTATGTTTTAATTATCTCAATCCCTTTGATTAAAAAAATAGTCAGTGATAAGTACAATAATACTTAGCGCCTTTTTCTTGATTAAAGAGGGTTACAAAAATGACCTGCAGTGCATTTTTTTTTGGTTTGTTTTGTTGTGGGTTTTTTATTTGTACTTCTTTTGGAGTTGCAACAGACTAGGATGCTTTGGGGATTTAACTCTGCAGACGTCTGTTGTAACTTGTGGTATAAATTGTGATAATTCATGGAGGGAAAAATACCCTTGTTCAATTTGCTATAAATACAGATATTTGGAACTGTGACAACTCAGAACAGATGACAAAAAAATGGGTTCGTGGGAGAAAGTGCCAGGTATTTTGTAACCATTGGAAAAGATTTTTCAGGGCAGGTTTGAAATAAGTGATGCTTGTAAAGTTATGAATTTTGAAATAGTTGCTTATTCTTAATAATAACAAATCAGAATTAAATACAGGACCGGTTACAATAGTGATTTTTATGAAACATCCTTAAAGCATTATTAAAGACAATCCCGTAATTATAATTTGCTAGCAGGGAAGGCCCATTGATTTTAAGCAATACAGAAACAATTTTATCATGTTTAATTGTTCAATTCATAAGCTGAACTAGGGAGAAAGTGATTTCTAAAAATACTGGCAAGTGAATTTAAATTTAGAGTAAATAATTTCAGCTATGACTCGGGGTGATAGATTAAACTAGTTTGGGAGTTCTTAAAAGGCAACATAGAATCCCAGAATCATTTTGGTTGGAAAAGACCTTTAAGATCATCAAGTCCAACCAATAACTTAGCATTGACAAGTCCACCAGTAAACTTTATACCTAAGTACCACATCTGCACATCTTTTAAATACCTGCAGGGATGGTAACTCCACCACTGCCACCTAATAGTCATTCCAGTGAAGAGCATTTTCCTAATACCCAATCTAAACCTCCCCCGGCACAACTGGAAGACATTTCTTCTCATTCTTTAATTTGCAGTGAATGTATTTCTTTCTGTAGGACTGTTGGAATCATGTAAATGCTAAAAAGGGAGTTCTGCCAAAGCTATGGACAGTGCTTCGAGAAGGTGGACGAGGACTAGCTACTGTTATATACCCAAATCTCTTGCCGTTCATTAGCAAGGTACCTCCTGGCATTGCTGAACCAAAGCTGGAATATTTCAGAACTTTTTTCAGCTCTATAATTCAAGGGTATGAACCACAAATTCATTTCTTCATTTGAAATCAGTCTCTGTTACGTTTGCTAATAGTAGAACTAATCTTCTTTAAGCATTTAAAGATAAGTAATGTATTGTTTGGCTTGAGGATATTTAAATTTGCATTGATCGTTTATTTGATAAAAGATTGACTTAACTATGGTATTTGAAAACAGTATTCTTAAAATACAGCTCAATTATCCAAAACTATAATTAGTTCTTTGTGGCTATCCCTGTCTTCTTAAACCTTCAGACTTCTTTTTGATTTTATTATGTCTTCTGTACTTAAAGCATTCTTATCTTTCTTTGTCAAAGTTTCGTCTTTATTTCCTGGTAAGTTTTAAAATGGGAAATTAATTTAAAATTGAGTGGCTTTGAAGATAATTAGGCTTTTTTCACCAGTGTGTAGTTATTACAGAGGTTATTTGGGATTAGCATTGTGATTGTGAAATTTCCTAGATGAAGGAGCTTGTATTCCTGTGATACTGTTTTTTAAGGTATTGAAGCTGCTCTCATGTTTTGCCTTTAAAATACACCAAAACCAACTTTCTGTCACATCTAATTTAAATAGATATATGTGCGTTGTTTACTCCAAAGTGTATACATAAAGTAACTTTATGGAATACTAACATGTAAATTATTTAAACAAAAATCAACTCTCAGTTGATTTTGTCATGGTCATTAGCAGAGCTTTCAAAGAAGAGAGCTATGGCATAGGTTGTTTTTGTGAAGTGTGAAGTGTTTTATTACATGTAGTGAAATGGCTCTGATATTTGTATGGTGGTTTGTGTGGGCTAATTTTCACTGAAAATCACAGTTGTTCAGACTCAAACTGGCTATGGTGAAACTGTTCTGGTGACTTTTTGTTTTACCTTTTTATTTTGTCTGTAATGACAGATGGCTTATGTGATGGCTTGTAAAGCTATGTGGTGGGAGAAAATGGCAATGGACTTTTGATGAACATCTGAAACAGTACTATATTGGATATATTTATTTACATAGATCTTTTTTTTAAATGAATGCTAAAACTAGATGAATTTTTTTTTTATATTAAATGCCTGGATTTATTGTTTTGACTTTTAAAATATGTTCTGTTGAATTTGTTTTGATCAGTCTCCTATCAGTGATGCTCATATTGATGTTGCCTAGACCAAAACAGCATAACCAAGGTTATATTCATTACCTACATGCTGGATTTCTCAGAAGCACAGATGACTGAGTGTGCCTTTCTTCTGATGTTACCTTTCAACAGGTTGTCAAGTGAGCGAGCAGTAGCCAGTCCTTTGGAAATTTCAGCAATTATAACTGCATTTATGGAATGTCTGCGCTTTGCTGTACTACAGAAAATAGGTGAAGAAGAAGACCAAAGACAAATTCATCAAATGCTTATATATGACCAGGTATTCACTCGAAATACTTAATACTGTTGTGTGCACATTTAAAGAACATTTAAAGACGTTTCTTATGTTAAAGAAAACCATACATTCTGTGAGGATTTATTTCTCTGTTGAAAATTTCACTGGATTTTATGAAAAAAATGCTAACTAAATTTAGTAATTGTTTCCTTCCTATGAAATCATCCCTTCACCTGTGTTAAAAAAAAAAAAAAGCATCTCACCCTGTACATTTTTAAGTGTTTAAGCATGAGTAATTCTGATGCGTTTGGAATTGCGTCTGGAAAATTTTTCAAAATTATAGAATTTTCTGGTATTAAAAAGAATAAAGTGATCGTCTAGTTGGATCAGTGTTCTTTAACAATTTTTTTGTCTTTATAGCTGATTCCTCTTACTGATGCTGTACTTAAGGAGCCCAGGTTACAAAATGGACCGTTATTTTATCAAATGGCAGAAACACTGAGCTTCTGGGAAGCTAAAGCAGAAGTCTCCAGTGATGATGGCTCAGATGAAGTTTTCCAGAAACTGTTGTTAAATTTTTGGGACCATCTTTTAAAAATGTGTGTGCTTCATGTTGATAGGCTGGATGCTGATGAGAAATCCTTGTTTGCCATCTCTGGTATGCTAGAAATTCTTCAGAATCCAAAGAGTGCTACAAAACTAAACAGCAGAAAATCTCTAAAAATCAGATTTACAGATGAAGGTGAATCCGAAAGAAGCACTGAGAATGGAAAGCTCTCAGAAGTGAGAAATAATGACTCGGAAATACAGGCTGACTTGCAGCATAGTTCACTTCTAAGGAAAGAACCTTTAGAGAGTTTAGTCTGCAGCCTTGCTGGACTGAGCATTGTGTATGTCAATGTACAGAAGTCAGAACAGCATTTGAAATTTCTTGCTGCCTTGCTGAAATCTTTTTCTTCAAACAGAGTTTTCCAAGTACTTTTAGAGCACGGAAATGATTCAAACTTGGTTCAAGCTGAATCCCAAAATGAAATTAGAACTCATTATGAAAGTCCATCTGTACAATTTCTGTATATGAATTTAATAACTTGGCTGAAAGAAGACTGGAGGAAGGACACCCATTTTCTGGTTGATATTTTGTACAGCGTGCTCAATTGTTGCAACAATAATAATGAAAGGAAGATAATCCTTGATGATTTAACAAAGGTATGACTGGTACATTTTGCTACTAGTTTTATTCAGAGACTACTCTTTTTGTGAGCTGTGGTCAATTTATGTTGGGGCTGTGGAATGGAAGATATTCTACATGAACTTCGATAAATTCAGTATAGTGAAGGTAGAATTAGGAAAGATTGACCTTAACAGTGCTGGAGTGAAAGTTTATGACATATATCCTTTGATATAGTATAAATCAATAGAAAAGAAGTAATACCAAAATTTTGCTGTTCTTGTTTCTTTACACAGTGTGCTTTTATACTACTCATAGGTAGTCTTATAAATACAATCCCTTATTGATGTCTGTAGCAGAAGAAGACTTGGAAACTGAAAATAGTATAATCGGTAACTGTTACTGAAACATAGCAACTTCTGCTTATCCCTGCAGAAAATAAAGCTGGTAAAAGAGACAGTTAAGCTATCAAATAATTCCTACTCAGCAAAGAATTCATTAAATTAGGATTCGTTTTTGTTTTCAGATGGATCTGCAATGGATTATTTTTCTCCGGATAATTCAAAAGGTACTTAAGATTTTTTTGTTCTTGTTTTACAGTTTTGCATATTTCACTGGTATTAGCTTTGAGAGTTACATGAATTTGAATGACTTTTCCAATAGCTTGAAAAACTCATACTAGTAGTTTTAGTGTTGTTTGTTTTAACTGCATTTAAATCTGGAGACACTCAGAAACTAAATAATCACGCCAAAGCAAAAGTATCTTTGTCACTTCTATTTTTGGTCAGTTTGGTCTTCAACCTAGGGTGATTACTGATTTGTGTCTGGTCATCCCTTCTTAACTAGAGAGAATGGAATTGAATGTTAGACCAATAATTTATTTCTGTCATCACCCTTATATTATGCTTACAAGGAAAAGGTATTGTCCCATTTTTTCACACAGTATATTGACAGACTGACATTTAAGTGATTATATGGGATAAAATATGAAGTGTATTACAAATATTTGGTCAAGAAATTTGATTTACAATCCAGTGCATTTACTGTAATACCACAGATACTATGTATTATAGCAATACTCAGTTTTAATGATTTTTTAACCTATAATGGCTTGTCACATAAATAAATAAATTGAATATTGTAAATAGATTTTATGGCAGCCAAACTGGTAATCCAGAAAGTTACTTTTCTAACTCCAGTGTAGACATTCCTTGGGCTTTATAGGTGGAGAAAAAGAAGAGGAAGAAGAGCTTTCAGAAGGTGGCTTGTTTTGCTCTGAAGTAGAGCTCTGACCTAGCCACAAGTTTCTGTCTCTGACCAAAAAGAAATCTGGGGGATTGCTGTAAATATGAATGCCTAGAGAGGACTTGTGTATGACAGATGAAATGATTCCCACTCTTTGTGTGCAGGTTTGACATGTCAGTCTTATGCTTAATTAATAACAAAAGTTAACACCCTTAAAAGCTTATTAGAATATTTTTCTTGTGACTCAGGCATGCTCAAGCATGACAAAACTGTCCTTAGTCTCTGCTTGGCTGAAAGGAGATACACTTGGAGAAAGACTTGTAATGCTGGCAGATGATCTGTGTCACCTGGGTTTAAAACCTGTAGCAGTCTCATCAGAATCATCCTCTTCAGAAAGGTGGACCCTCCTGAGCTTGGTGTTGTCGCAACACATTAAAAATGGTAACCAGATTTATTCCTTGGAGTTTGTGAAGTGTAAATAATGTGCTTATGCTTTGTAGAAAGTCGAAAGGAATTGCACATCTTCCACAATACTTAATTACTTAATTCAGTCATTCTTCATGTTCTGTGTTTGTTTCGGTTTCTGGTTTATGTTTCGGTTTTTTTTCTTTACCTGAGCTGATTAATCACGCCCATCTTAATTTTGTAAATGCTAATTTGCAGCAGAGACAATGCAATTTTAAACCAGCAAATATCAAAAGTATACATTGGAAGAATACGGTTGTAACTGTATCTCTTCAGTGGTAGGCCCTGAGCTGTTAAAATTCAGAAAAGAGGTCTTCAGTTATTGTGATGGTTCCCAGCTGGTGGCAGGCTGGTGCTGAGCAACAAAAAAAGACCACAAGCTACTACATACTGCTGTGAAAAGAATAGAGGACAAATGGAAATTACTGTATCATTGGTGTGTCAGTATCTTGAATGCTGGCTGTAGTTCTCGTCACTACAATATACTTGTTCAAAATAAGGTGTGATAAAGGCTGGAATGGTTAAGCAGATGCAGTGGCCCCTGCTTGTAGAGACAATAAAGGAGAATAGAATTTTTCATCCTTGCACTGAAAGATTGGGGATGGGGTTTGGTGAAGAACAATAAAACCATAATTTGTATCAAAAAAGTAAATAGGAAGACATTTTTCATTGTTTCTTTAAATGGAAGAACCTGAGATTGTTCACAGGTACTTACATACTAGACTTGAGGAAAGAGAAAAGTAGAATTCTAGATACAGTGCAGAACTAAATAAAGGAACTCCTGGAGTTTGAGAATAAAGGGGTTAACCCTACTTTGATAACAGTGAGAAAGGGACTAAGCATATTCATGGAAGATGGATCTGATTTGGTTAATTACATGCAATGGTCCAGGTGTAACCTCTGACTCAAAATTGATTGCCAGAAGCTAAGAAGGTATAAAAGGGGAAGAGATCACTCTGCACCTGCTCTGTTTTATATGCCCTTTGTCCAAGCTGCTTCATCTGGTTTAGAAAAAGGGCAATCCTAGATGATCCTAGGTGACTGTGGAATAAGAGTTGAGGTATATATTATTGAGGTATATTTTAGACCGAAACTACCTTGCAATTTATTTTGCATTCAGAAGTAGTAAATAAAAACCAAATCTACCTATTTTTATGTGATGCCTTTGAGTGATGATGTTTATAAAATAATCAAAGCATGCTGTGCTCTTCCCAATAGAATCTTTGATTGGTGAAACTTTTGTTGAAAGGATTATTGATAAACTTCAAGCAGCTCTGTCTAAAGCTAAGGATCTTTCTGAAGCTGGAAATACTGAACCTTCAGTATCTTTCATCTGTGATGTTGCCTCAAGCTTTTTCAGCTCAGTTAAAGGGTGTTTACTGATGCCATCCTCGGAAGACTTGCTGCTTACCATCTTCCAGTTGTGTGCTCAGAGGCAGGATGCTACACACTTAACAGGTAATTTGGAAAAAGAACTTGAGACTTTTTTGTTGTTGATAATTACATTGAAATTCTTCTTGAAAAATATTCAGGTGCATAATAGAACATTAAGTTTGCAGACACTGAATACTTGTAACTGTAGCTGACATGAAAAACTGTAATTTACAATTTCAGTAGTTACTACTAAACATAAAGTCCCATATCTCTTTACAAGGATTTTAGAGGTTTTTTTTTAATGTTAATGCTTCAGCTTCTTTGGTGCTGTGATATTCTACACTTTCTTGACTGTTTAATGAATTATTTAAGGTTTTTGAAGTACAAAGAATTTTTATTTCATTCATTCTACAATTGCTGCATTAAAAATACTACATGTATTCTGAAACCATTTATATTGGTCAAATTGGCTCTGTCAAATTTTGACCCATTCCTGTCTCCTCCTGCATCTGTTTCACAGACACTATCTAAATATATATTTTTTGAATGCAAAATTTCAAAGTGCTAAACTGGTATATGCATTTGCTAAAATATATAAAAAGGAGGAAATGTAGTGCTGTCATAGAAGTGAAACAGGATGACACTATCCTGAAAACTACTGATGCGTTGCAAATGAGTACTTAGGTTGTAAATTTTCTGTGTTTTAAAAAGATCTGTGATTTTGAAGATTATGTGGTCATGGTGTAGTAGGCAACAGGAACATCATTGTTATTCTCAAAGTATTCTCTTAGTATTCTCTGATATATGTATCAGAGTCAATTTAAAATTACTTTAAGACAAGAAATGTGTGGTTTTGTTCTTGTTAGTTATTGTATCTAAAAACACAGAAAAAAGAATTTTTTTCCTGCTCTAGGACCTTAAGACATGTGATTGTTGTATGGAATGGCTGTACCATTTTGTGGTGGTTTTGTTTGTCTGTTTTTTTTTCCCCCACAATAGATTTACTTGTGTGTAAATTAAAAAACACTTGGATGTCTGGTGTGAATTCACTTGTGCGTCAGCTTCCGGGAATGCAGAAGCAGAGCACGTTTTTGCATAAATCTGCACTGTGGGTCAAGAATCAAATTCAGTCTTCCTCTTTGGATGTTAAAAGGTAATCGTGATGTACAGAATGTGTTGTCCTCCAGCACAAAATAAGATTAGTGTTATACTATTTCTTATTTAATTGGGGTCTCTGTTACTGAGAGGTTTTTCAGCCTGTCAAAAAGATAGCTCTGTCATAGAGTATAACTTCAAATGCCATTGATGTAGCATGAATATAGCATTGATACAATGTACATTTTACCAATGTAAAAAGTAGAACACCTTGATTTTACTGGGTAGTGTCAGTGCTTTCTCCTTTTCTTAGCCTTCAGGTTTTGATCTCTGAAGTAAGTGATTTGTTATCAAAGCTTATGGAAGCTGGCGAGCAAGCTGGATATCTGGTGGGAGTTTATGTTGAGCATGTCACGCCAAACAAAACTGAGTGGGGGATATTGCAGGAGTCTCTGTCCACTGAGGTATGGAAATGGTAATGGACTTTCATATGGTAGTCAGTCTTACCTCAAGTCTCTGTCCTTTAGGGTGATAAGCTTCCTTTATTTTGGCACTACTCTTATGAATATGTTTATGTCTGTGTAGAAGTTCTTTTCAGCCTCTCTGACAGAGGACAAAATCTGTACAGCTGTGGCCCCATAAAATACTACTGGAAAAATCCAAATTATGAGATTACCATTTTTTTCATGGAACACCAGCAGCTAACTCTGATTCAGGGATTTTGTCTAAAATACGCATCATGAAGATGTTCTTATCTTTACCTTAAAATACTACTGGAAAAATCCAAATTATGAGATTACCATTTTTTTCATGGAACACCAGCAGCTAACTCTGATTCAGGGATTTTGTCTAAAATGCGCATCATGAAGATGTTCTTATCTTTACCTTAGTTCTTCTATAAGATTAATTTTGTGGAAGATAGCAATATCTGCAGAGGAATGTAATATGCTATCAACAAAATGCTGACGTGGAGCGGGGAGTGGAGAAGGATGTGAATTTCCTGTCTAGCCGTAGTCTTCAGTAACCCTACTATTTCTTGTAAAATACATACACTTCTAAAGATTCATATTAATTTCTGATGCAGGAGTGCAGCTTCAACTTACTGTTGTACATTTAGGTGTTTTTGATATCCTCACCATTGTGTTTTTGGTGTTAATTTGTATCTTTCATGGCTATTTTTGAGTTTTCATAGTTATTTTCAGATAAAATAGATCATAACTCTTCTATGCATCATTGTAATGTGAATTAATTGTTCACACTCTTTTTATGCCCATCTTACAGTGGATGCACAAACCTCTTTTAGAAGGAAGGCTTAGTGTGAATTGTGAACCTTTGGGATCCTGTGTTAAGCTGTGTGGCACAACTAAACTTCCAGGACATCTGTGTACTTCAGCCTTATTAAGTAAAATGGTGCTGCTTGAATTGGAAAGTGGTATGGTCCATGGAAATGATGCTGAAAGAAAAAAAATTGACAATATAAGTAAGTTACAGTGTTAAAACTTGTTGTACCTGAATTGGAAATGAATGGTTGAAGTTTACCAAGTAGTTACGAGAAATTACCATTTACTTTTAGATGGGTTTTTTATTTTTCTTGAGTTCTCCTTTAAAAGTGTAAGTATGCACAAGTATAATGTTTCTGTTTCTGGGACCTTTGTGATTATGTACATGCTATCTCAACAGTACTTTGAAATAGGAGAAGTTTGAATTTGTGGTGAACTTCAAAGTTGTTCGTTGCCAAAACACATGGTACATTGGCATGGGTGGGCAATAGGAACTGTATCTGTGCCATCAAATAAATTCTCCGAGTACTTAGGCATAATGTAAAAATCTTTTTAAGATGCAATTTTTCCTAATTTCATCAGGTGGAATCTTGGTTGGTTTGTTTTTTGTTTTTTTTTTAATTTACAGAATGCTCAAATTAGAGCCAGAATTATCAAATTAACACTTCTGTCTTCAAAAGTCTCACTGTGATTAGAACTGTAATTGTTCAGTGTGGTTCTTTGTAAGCTAATGAAGGGACCACATGCTAACTTTTAGAATCAAATTTGTTTGCTTGTTATGGCTTTCCTCTGGACTTAGATCTTGATTGTCTTGTCTGCAAAAAAAAAAAGAAAAAAAGCAAACCAAAAAGGGAGAGAGAAAAATGAGGAGTTAGAATTCTTGTCATGCTTGATTTGCTTTAAAATGTCCTGAACATTTAGAATAGATTATTGTAAACTTTGATTCTCTTGCATTTTATGATGCAATAGCAACTATCAAGTTCATTCACTACAGCTGTGTGTAATGTCATCTTTTTAATTCGTTGAAATCATACTTAAGAGAAACCAACAGAACCTTGGCCTGGAACTTCTTGCTTATGCAGAGACTGTATTCAGGAGGTGTTTGTAAATAACAACCTTTGTTTAGTTGCAGAGCTGTTGTACTCCTTACAATGGATTGAAGAACTGGAGAATCCTCCTTACCTGCTTCTGGAATATCTTCATATGTTAGAAGAAATGCACATCACGTTTGAGAAGTTCAGTACACTTAGTAATACAACTGGCCTTCAGCAAACCATATTTGATAGGTATGTAAGAACAAGTAAAACTGCCCTTAACTCTATCTTCATGTTTTGTGTTGTATAGAGAGCACTCCCATATTTCCTTATATGTATTGTTTCAAAATGCATCCAGATGCTTTTGTTGTGAACTGTGCAGCTGTGTATGTTAATCAAAGTCTGTCTTCTTCTTTGAAGATCAGAGGAACGTGGAAGACTGTGGTCCCTAACCATGGCTAAAGTGATTCGTGCGGAAAACACTGTATCCTGTCAAATGAAGAAACTTTTTAAGTCAACAGAAGGGTACCTTAATACTGCTGCCTATAATTTTTTAGTTTGTTGATAATGTTGATAATGTTAAACGATACTGGTTCTGATAAATGATACCTGAACACTGGAAATTTGGTAATATATATGTATGTTCTGTAAAAGTGAGACTCAGTTTAGTGCGTGGGGTTAGTTACATCTTTAGATTATTATGAAGCAATTGACATTTTGTATACTAGTTAAATTTTTGGGTTTCTTTCATTTTTCATGTTTCGCTTGTATTAATAGGTTTCTGCCATTAACTGAGGGCAGATTGCATACACTTCAGTGTCTATCACGTTTTTTAATTGAGGAAGAAAAGAGAGAGCTTGTCTTCCACTGTGTGGCCAAACTTATGACATGCACACAGACAGAGCTTTCCAGCACGGACGGTGAGTATGGTCTTACTTCAATCCACTTCATTAGAATTTCAGAACATTATTTTGTAATGTTTGCTTTTAGATAAAGCATTCTAGATTTTACTGGTTTTCCTAGAAAAAAAATCTTTTCTCATCTTGCTTATTTCTTCTGGTCTGTTTGGCCTCCTAGTTTTCTGCCTTTTAAAAGAAGTACAAGCTATATTGCCTAGTACAAAATGAGAACTAAAGGATTTAGGCTGATTATTGTTAAAAGAATTTTGATATTGCTGTACTTTTTTGGTGTATCTGATTTTAACACATCTCTAAGTAGCAAGTTTTCATTTAATCATTTAGTCTTTACACATGCAAAAATATTACAGTTGGCCAGTGGTAGTGCTCTGATTGTGTTTTCTAAGCATTAGCAAGCACTGTTTCACAGTTTATGTGTAGTTTCTGAGTAGTTCTTCCAATGCATGGGATAGATTGTGCTGAGTCCCAACAGCTGTACATACACTTTCAGCAGCTTCTGAAAAATCGAGGTGATTGAGGTCTGTTATAATGTTGCTTTGAGTATCCTTTAAAAAAACTTTATATTTTCACAAGCCTGTTGCTTTTCAAGACAGTTCTTTGGAAATACTCACACATGTTTTTTAAAAGAAAAATTTTTAAAAGAAAACTCCAGCAGTGGAGTGCTCCTTTTTTTTAATGGTCTATATTTTCCTTTATGCTGCTTCACATTTTCCTACGGACTTCTGAGCAAACAATATGTACCCAAATTTTGCCTTAGGAGTGACACAGGTTGCTCCTGAACTTATCATTCAAGTTTTAATTTTTTTTTCAGATCAGGAGAGTATTGGTAATGTTCTTATAACTATTTGCATGGCTGCTTTAGTGAAGTGGGGTTTTTGTTTGTGTTTACTCTGCATAAATTGTACTTTAGTCAACTCAGTTCTCTGTCTTCAGGCTTATAAGAAATGTTCTGATTTTCCTAGATACATGCAGTTCTCCCTAAAAATGGAACTTCACTCTGAAAGTAAAAATCAACACTCTCACAACCAGTGTTGGAATCCCCATCTCACAATTTCATTTGCTTATCTGTCCCAAATGTTGCTTAGCATATTGCTTTTTCAGTATCATGAATAAATTTAAGCTTTAGCATGTGTTATTCTTTTTTGTTAATTGTATGAACCAACAAATTTTATAAGAGTTTTTGGTTGGTTTGAGGGTTGGTTGTTTTTTTTTTTAAGATTGGTTTGGATATACTGTTTTTGATTTTGATTTTTTATCTATATTATTTTTGAGTTAGGTATTATCCAAACTATCTTACAATATAATTGTTAAATTCAAATAAAATTATCCAGTTATTGTACACACTTTATAATGTTTGTTTTATCTTGATAATAAAGGCTTATTGAGTATGATATTTTTCTGATGTTACAGGAGCATTTGGGTGTCTTTCTATTTTGAACTCCTGCTTGAATGATGAAAGTATTGATTGTGATCACCTACTACCTGGAATACTAAAAATCATAATATCTTGGAAAAGTGAAAATGAGGACAGCTTTCTCTTTAGCTGGTGGGTGCAACTTTAAGATTTGACTGTTTTGATAATTTGTTAGTTTCTGAAACAAGAGTTTAAAAATATAGAGTGGTAATTAAACAAAATAAGTTTGTAAGTTACAATCACCACCCACTGCTCTAATACTGTATTTTCAAGCCTGGGTTTAATGGGCCTGTCTTTGAGTATCTAGTAACTCCTACTGAAGAAAGTTTCCCAAGTGTTTGAAGGCTGGGAATCTAGGAGCTTTTTTTCTTGTACCTAGATATCAACTGTTTTCAAAATATTCAGCATCAACCAACTTTTATAGGCATTGTTGGGTATTTAGTTGCAAGTTCTGACTGCATATTTAAGTAGCAGAAAGAAAACCTGGATGTGAAACTTAGGTGTCTGGGTTTTAAAATTCTGGACCTCAAAATGTAACTAGGAAAGCTTCAAGCAAAGAGTGAAAATACACGGAGGTTCATTTGCCTTCAATATAGTGAGAAAAATCTGGGCAACGATGTCATGAAATAATGTACATTGTTTTGACACTTGAGGGCTTAAATTTTATTTTTAAAACAAGTATCTAAAGTGATTATTTTTCCTGTACTGATTTTGATAGTATTGCTGAGTTTCATACTTTATGTAAGCCTGTTACTTGAGTGAATATGTAAATTGTACAATTTTAGCAATCTGTATTACATACAAATGTGCAAGGAGCTCTTCTCTACTGCTTTGTATATACTAGCTGGCTTATTTAGGCTTGGCAGCTAATGTAGTATTCTAACTTTGAAAGATGAGTATCAAAAGTGCATAGGGCAGAGCCTGGTATGAGACTGGTTTGTCCTAAGAGGAGGAGTGAAGGCAAGGGTATAAATACTTGTGTCTGCAACACGAAGATGCGTAAGCTTTCGTTGTATTTTTATTTCAGCAATCTGAAAGAAACAAGTGCTCAGCTGCTTGGTTTCAACATCGAGATCATCCGGTACCTCCCCTTGTTGCTGAAGTATTCCACAGCTCCGTTGCTTGGTAGTGAGTGGGACTTCATCATGTGCTCCATGCTGGCTTGGTTAGAGGTAATGTGGAAGAGATACTGCTAACCACTGTGTTGCAGCTTTCAGTAGAATCCTCCTGATGCCCTCTGAACCTCCTGGACTGATGCAGGGAAGGGGGGGCTTAAAAAAGTAAGCTATGAAATAACTAAATTTTTATCATCTTATTGGGCTGTCTGATCAACATTTCCTCCTAAAGCTTTGAAAGCTGTATGCTGAAGGTTCATCTGACTTTATGAAGTGGGAAGTTAGGTGTCAGGATGATAAGGTAAAACATTTTTACATCATTACATTGCTGTGCAACACAGCAATTAGATGTCAACAAAGTTGAATGAGGATGCCCAAAATGAATTGAAATCAGAATGCTGCTCATGGTTCTTACCTAGGGCTTAAAGCACAATGTTCTTAACAGTTTTAACTTCATTTCATCTAATGTGTATGTTAACTTCCTAGTAATGATCAATATTAATAGCTGGGTACTCATAATTTTAAAGATAGCTTGTTTTAAAAAGCGTGATCTTGATCTACAAACAGAACTTAGAAAATTACCTTTACCCTACCACATGAGTGCTAATGTTCCATCTCCGGTTTTGATGTACTTACCCTTTAAGAGTATTCACTGGAAAAGGCAGACATACAGATATCTCAGCTAAGTAAATATTTGCCATAATGTTCAAAAGAATTTCACAAAATCATTTTTTCATTGAATTTTTTACAAAGGTCATGAGGTGGCTTAAAAGCACAAACAGTACTATGTCTTCTTTTAGTTTTTGTATATGGAGATGAAGTAACCTCTCCCTTGAAGTAACAGGATGTTTAGTAATAGCAATGGTAACTGAATAGTAACTTTGAAATGTGTCTGAGGTAAGTCTCTTATGTTAAAAAATAGTATCTTTAAGACCAAAGACTAACATGTTATACAAAAAAGAACAGAATGAATATACTACCTGCATTTCAATATCTAAATGATCACATGAAACATCAAAATTATATGCTAATGCTGCTGGGGAACAGGTCCAGAGATCTTTATTAATCGAATAAAGATAGATAATCTGTCACTCTCTGTCATCACATACTTACTTATACAGACAGGCTTGAGACTTCCATGTGGCCTTTCTTAGTCTCAGAATTTATCTTCTTACTTATGCTTGATGTTCCTCAAAACAGTGTTTTTTTACTTAAAAAAACGCAACAAAACCAGAAATTTTGTATGAAAAACTTGCTGCATATATTAGGTGCTTGGGAATATTTTAGATATTTAAGATTGTTCCTTCTGGGGGTAAACAAATAAAAAGGATCTGTGTTGAGGGAGGGTAAATACTCTCCTGATCACCATTTCAATAATTTCCAGTTTACAATAGCATATTGCCAGTTTCCTTCTGCAATTTGGAAATACAAACACAATATTTATATGGCTTTTATCTTTGGGAGAGAAAAGTGAGAGCACTTTTGTCTCACTTGGCTGCTCAAGTGCTCCAGGTAAGCTACAGCAGTGTACACTTCTATTGGAAGCCACTTGGTGGCAGTGTCTTTTTGTCATTATAAAGATGGTCATATAAGGGAAGCAATCCAGGGTTCTAAATGTTTATGAGACTTGGAAATAATTTTCATCAAGTTTTACAAAAATACAGGTTATATTGTTAAGCTTTTGTTTCTTTTTTCCTCCAAATAATTAAAAAATGGTCTTTGCAACTGAGTCTTTAATACTTCCTGGTATAGACAGGGAATGTGAAATAGATATATTAAAACAAATTTATAGTTAAAAATTTCCTCTGCTTTTTTTCTTCTAGACAACAAGTGAAAACCATTCGCTCTATCATGTCCCGCTTGTTCAGATTTTTGCTTGTGTCACTTGTGACTTGGCATCTGCCCTTAGCGCTTACTTTGAAGCTGCAGCTCCTGAAACTACTGAAAACCTGCCAGCAAACTTGATCAGTGAATGGAAAGAATTCTTTTCTGAAGGAATTCACAATTTGCTGTTACCTTTGTTGGTGAAAGTCACAGGCAAGTTTATGGCAGGGAGGGTAATAGTGGTACCCATCAGGATATTCTGAAATAGAACTTGTTGGGCCATAGTTTTCCGTTTATTTGGAATATTATGTCAAGATAGCTTATAAAAACTCACTTTTTGAACACTTATATATGCCAATTAGTAAAGTAATTTCACTTAACATTGTGACTTTTAAGGTTAGATGGATTCTGATAAGCAGTCTGAGTACTTGTTTATGATATCATACATACATTCTTTATCACAGCTTGTCTTTCTCTGTTTTAAATAGGAGAAACCAAAAATGCATCTGAAGGTACTTTTCAGAACTGTGTATTAACATCTTTGGGTGAAGCTCTAACGTACATCTCAAAGGACCAGCTGTTAAACCATAAATTGCCAGCAAAGTTTGTTGCAGGCCAGAAAACAAATCTTCCAGATAAACTCCAGACTCTACTAAACACATTATCTCCATTGTTGCTTTTCCGGGCTCGACCTGTGCAGATTTCAGTCTACCATATGTTATATAAGTAAGAATCAACAAATCTTTTGCTTTCAGCATCCCCCGTCCCCCCCCCCCCCCCTTTTTTTTTTTTTTTTTAATGTTCTGTATAGCATGCACTTAATAGATGTGTTTAGCAAAGTCTTGTTCCATTATGGGAGAAATGCTTGAGTGGCAAATTTATGTTCTGGAGAGCATTATATAAATCTATAAATGTTTAAATAGACTTTTAAAAGTAGACTGATAAATTTTACTGCAGTACAGTGTTTTCTGTACCACAGTTACATAGATATTAGTATCGTGATACAAAGCTTTTTATTTTTAGTGCCTATTTTAACACTCAGAGAATACTAAAATGTAAACTGAAATATTCCAGGTTTGACATGGATCTGACAGTATCATTAAATAGTATGATCTTTCTATTTTCACTACTTTAGAAAGAAAATGAAGAAAGTGAATAAAAATGTGTAGTATTCTTGTGAACATTTTGTTATATCTAGTACAAAAAGAAAATATGGAATTTGAAAAACAGTATCTGCATTTTACTGCTCTAAGTGGAGACTGGGTGGCAGATGGCTTAAGCATAAGAAGCTACCATTATCTTCCACTGGTACTGAGGCATAAAGTTATATATAATAGCTTTATTCTGACACTCAGAAGTTTATTTTAGCATGACTCAGAAAATTTAAAGGTCTGAAAAAAGAACTGCTCAAAGCTACATGCTTGTTGGCTACTGTCATTCAGGAACCAACCCTGCAATGGTGACATGTCTGATAAAGATTCTGTGTTGTTATTAAGAAAAAATTGCCATTATTTTGTTGCTTAGCATTAACGTTGACATTGATAAGCAATGAACTATGTATTACATACCTTGAAATAGTAAAAATCAAATCTGATTTTCTTTCCATTATTCTATAGATTAATGCCTGAATTGCCTAAATTTGATGATGAAGATCTCAAATCTTATGGTGATGAAGAGGAGGAATTGGCATTGTGTGTATTTTTTCCTCATTTTTTTTTTTTTAATAACTGTTTCCCATATTTTTAAAACGTGTTACAAGAATTGAGATTTACGACAGACTAGTTGTCTGTTGGGAGATGTTAAAATTAAAAAAATTACATGGATATGACAGTAGGGTCATGAATATTGAAAATATTCAATATAATTGGTGTGTCTGCCTTTATGCTAAAAATGGGAAAAGTATTTGCACTGTTTTCTAGGTACAGTTACTAGAGTTAAGTGCTACATGTGTGCTCAGTATTGTAAAGTCTTGATGGATTTTTACTGGACTGCTATATTCAGAATGTGTCCAGATGTACAGGTAACTTCAGTTTCTTGAACCTCCAGAATTGACCTGGGTGTTTTGTATAGCTTGACAAAGAAAGAAAGGAAACCAGCTGTCCCTGATGTAGGTTACATCAGCTCAGCCATAGACCAGTTTCAGATTAAACAATCAGCATTCAGTTTGTCTTTGAAGAGGTAAAAACACCAACTGTCCCTTTCATGGAAAAAAAATAATGAAAATCTGGAACTAATGTGTGGGCCTGAAATTATTTCTTTAATAAAAGGCCCCTTCTAGGTTTACTAACAGGTTTAGAGGAAAGCTGTGATTGTAAATACAATTAATGTTCTGCTCAAGATTTGAGATATTATGACAGATAACTTTTTTTTTTTTCTATAGATCACCTCCAGCGGCTCTTATGTCTGTCCTGACCACTCAAGAACTCCTGCTAGAAAACATCCTGGAATGCATTCCAGTTGGAGAATTTGCAGTTATTCAGCCTCTTAGTGATGAGTTCTGCCTTGTTCTAGGATATCTTCTCACTTGGAAGTTAACCTTAGCTTTCTTCAAAGCAGCTTCTTCTCAGGTCTATTTTCAGTCTTTTCCTTTTAACTGAATTTCTTCATGTGCTTATTTGATTTGAATCTGGGAAGTTTCATACAGGCTTTTTATTCCTTTAATTCTGTATCTTGGGTTTGTGGAATTCGTGGAATTTTGAGAGTATGAATAGACTTAGATTTCCGCAGTAGTTAAGGATGGCAGTTTTAGAGCAATAAGGAATTAAAATTCATTAATAGATTATTCTTTCTGTCATTTTCAAACAAGCTTGCTACATTTTATGATCTTTAATCATTCAAAATGGTGCGGAGAACTAAATCTCTCTTCTGAATGTTCTAATCACAGTTTTGCTTTCCCTCCTTACAGAAACATATGTGATTATTTACAGAGTAAGGTGTATTTGTTAAGTCTAATCTGTATTTTGTGTTTGTTGTTGTTTTTTTTTTTAACACTTTCAGCTGCGAGTTCTCTACTCACACTACCTTAGAAGAACTAAAAGCTTGAATAAACTGCTTTATCACTTGTTCAGGCTTATGCCTGAAAACCCTGTCTTCTCTGGACCAACTTCAGAAGTTACAAATAAGGACACAAAAACGTTCTTTACTGAAGAGCTTCATTTAGATGTCAAAGGTTAGTAAAAATTGTATTTGTGTGTTTGAGAGAGTTTTGATATCACTGAAGTTTAAATATACTTTTCTACTTAAATATGCATATTTATAAAAGCTTACCTATAAAATAGACTCACAAATATATGTGTCTGAAGATCTTTGACTAATGCTCCCCATTTGAAGCTTGAACAAAGGTGAAATGTTTATCAAAGGAATCAAAGAAAAAACCCAAATAAACCAGGAAATGCTTAGATTTTTCATTTACCACAGGAATAATAAATTGAATTCTGAATGTATGCAAAGAGTCCAATATACTAAAAATGGATGATCTGATCTGGGACTTCTTTATCCACCTATACTGAACACTGCAAACTTCAGATGTATTCCAAACATGTTATTGTTTGTTCACTCCAGTGTGCATTTTGTCATTTCTAGAATACAAAATTGTTCTTGATTTCTGGTAGTTCACCTAGAGTTCATCTCAAGATTAGACAATCAATTCCCAGTTGTGATGTGTTAGCCTAAGAAACCAAGAAACCAGACTGATGGAGAAAGGCAGAGTCAAACAAGCACTTACAGTAGCGAGTACAGAAGGATGAATTCGTTCATGAAATCCCAGTTACCACAGTTGTGTTGGTATCAAACTTGTTATATGTGGTGTGGAAGAACCACCATTTGTGACTAATGTGTAAGAGTATTTCAACATCCTTTATTTCCCTCCCAGGGACAGGACACCTGGAATCCCAAATTCCACACTTGGCCTGCTCTGTGTACCATATAACACTGAAAGACTTGCCAGCCATGGTCAGGCTTTGGTGGAATAGCTGTGAGAAACGTGTCTTCAATGTTGTGGATAAATTTACAAGCAAATATGTCAGCAGCGTGCTTTCTTCACAGGAAATATCTTCTGTTCAGACTAGCACGCAGTTATTTAATGGCATGACGGTTAGTAAGTCTTTTTTGTCCTTTTTTTGATGTACTACAATTTTTCGCAGACATGTTAAGAAATGTTAGGTCTCAGAACCAGACTGCATTACAGTGTTTTCTATGACTGCATTTTTGTTGTTCTAAATGATGGCTGGAAAAATAAATTATCTTGGTATGTATATATAAAGTTGATGTTTACTTATATTCTGTTTGAAAAAAAAAAAAAGGAAAGTAGAAGATACTGCTATCAGTATACTTGTTCTTTTGGTTATTAAAAAAAGCAATCAGTAGACTGAAAAAATGGTAATTTCTTTTTGTTTTGCCAAGATATGAGTGGATTTTTATTTTCTTTGAGAAATATGTTTTCCTGGTCAAAGAAGATTATTTAATATGTGTAGTAAAGTATTTATGAGGGGTTTTCCATGTTCATATATACATAAATACTAGAGATGGTGTGTATTTCCCTGTGTTTTTTAATATGTGCATTTTTTCGTAGGTAAAAGCTCGGTCTGCAGCACGAGAGGTTATTGCTACCTATTCAGTTGATGATATATTTATTGAGCTAATAATACAGCTTCCATCAAATTACCCACTGGGATCCATAACAGTAGAGAGTGGCAAGAGGGTTGGTGTGGCTGTGCAGCAATGGCGCAACTGGATGCTGCAGTTAAGCACCTATCTTACACATCAGGTGGGTTTAGAGAAAGCCCATAGTTTTGAAAACTGTTCTGATAATAGAAAAATAGAACTGAAATAGAATAGAAATAAAAATAGAATAGAAAAATATTCCTAGTAACGTAACATTATTTAGATCTGTGTAATGGATTTTAACAGTAGATCTCAAAGGACTTCATGGAATTGGTCGCTCTTCCTCTTTGCTTTTTTTAGATGCTGAAGCGAAGAGGTAAAATTATTGGCCTAATGAGTTGTTAAATCCATAGCCAAAGTTGAAAATTGAGATCTCATACAACATGAGCCAGTATTTGCCCCTTATGACAAACAAACAAAACAAAACAAACAAAAAAACAAAAAAGCAAAAAAAAAAAAAAAAAAAGAAAAAAAAGGAGAAAAAAACAACTAAAAGCCAACCCCAAAACCCCAACAAAAACAGTACATTAAATTCTCTAAATATTGGTGGTTGCTGAAGTTGCATCATCTGTGGTTAGGACAAAACAAAACAGTGACTCACACTGTTAAAGTCCCCTTTTAAGTTCTCCTAAGTACATTTTATCATTGTGATTAATGCTCGCCTACATTCTATGATATTAAAAGCTCTTTTCCCTCTGCTAGAATGGAAGTATTATGGAAGGCTTATCTTTGTGGAAAAATAATGTGGATAAACGTTTTGAGGGCGTTGAAGATTGCATGATTTGTTTCTCAGTCATTCATGGTTCCAATTACTCTCTTCCCAAAAAAGCTTGCAGAACATGCAAGAAAAAGTTTCATTCAGCTTGCTTGGTAAGTACCTAGACTAAGTTTGGTTTTTGTTTTTTTTTTAAATAGGCAAAACATCAATATATAGTTTAAACCAGGAACTTCTGTTTTAATACCATTCATTCTCCATTATGTCATTGGAGTACTTGGGATTAACTAAATCATAATCTATAAATTATTTTATGGACTAAGACGTAAGGGCATGTAATGAGGGAGGGGCTGATAGACTTCACAGTTAATAGCTCTCCATTTGATGTTCATTAAGACATAAGCCATTACATACGTGTAGCAACAGCATTTTGTTGCTATCAGACCAGACACAGAAGCAGCAAAGATTAAATTTTAATTTACACAGTGTACTTTTTAGTAAACTATACTGATTTGGATATTAACATGTAACTATATCTAATTCATCATAAGCACTGGTTGTGTGGTTACAAGTGTACTGGAACAGGTTGCTACCTGTATAGCCATACACTGGAGGAATTTCTGCTGCTTTAAAAATGCTTTCTCTTCTGAAGTGAGGCTGGGTGAGAATTCTTTTGTTCCAGGTTTTATTGAAAAAAGCTTTAGTATTCTCTGTGTGTGTGTAGTATGAGTATATACATATATGTAAATATATGCATACATACACAAGTGGAAAGGCTTTTCTGACTATTTCTTGTTGTTTTATTAAAGAACAGTTAATATTTTGATAATTATATTCACTGGTAAATAATTGTTATTATTAGTGATAAACCAGTGTTCCTGGTATTTAGCTTGCATTTGTATATTAAACAGTTATGTTTCTCTTTCAGTACAAATGGTTCACATCCAGCAACAAATCCACCTGTCCACTCTGCCGAGAGACATTCTTCTGAAATAAAAGTCTTTCTTCTTTCTGTGAGTGAAGTAATAAATGAAGAAGGGAAAATAAACTATGTTGAAAAAAAAAAGCTAACTTGGAATAATGTCAGTTACTTTGAATTCTTAACTAGTGGGATATGACACATACTTACCTCTGGACTGTTTTTTGTAAATTTGAAGATTCTTCTTTGATATGAAGAAACGAGTAATTTATTTTAATTTGTATATTTTTAAGGTAGTGAGATATGCTAAAAATTCAGAAATAATGCATTTATGTCTGAAAAGTGGTGTCTAAGCCACAGTATAGTTGAGAAAAAACTCTTATTTTAGGTATATTCTAACATGGCATTATGCACTAACCCAGACCTTACCTCTTATTATAACAGGTGAATTTAACATAGGGTGTGTATAGACTTGATATTTTACTATAGTGCATTCATAATACTTTCTGTTAAGGGGTATAATGACTGTTGTTGCTGTCAGACCTTAAGGAATGGAACTGTGGTGATAACCTTCTGTTAAAGCATTTAAATTTAAACATAGCATGCTTTAAATTAACATGTTTATAAACTGAGTTTTGACCTTTAACAGTCTTGTTTTCTCATAAACCCTCAGCTATCAGCACCTTCAAAATATGAAAAGCAGAAGCCCGAGTAGAGAGAGTACAATCATTGCTGCATGACAATGAAAACCACTATCTGTTTATTGACAATTGGCTTTCAAAGAGGAGGCATACGCATTAGTCAATCAATTATTTCATTCCTGGCTTCCTTTGCTGGCAAATTAACTATCTGAATGTACACTGTACTTCCACTCTCCCATAAGAAAAAGGACTCCTAAGTGAACATGACATTTTTTCCTGCTTGTTTTAAACAGCAGTAGCATAGTAATATGTTTTAACTTGGTTGGATGGTATTTGTGATGGATTTCTTTGAAAAGTAAATAAAAAGGAAGGAAGAAATAACTTTTGTCATTCTCTGTAGTTTCTGGATTACTGTCTCTTCCTTTGTGTGATTATATTTCCAAATTGATAGTGTACTCAATTGGCTGTACCTCAACAGATGTTGGTTGTTTTTCTTTTTTTAGATTGTGTGTTTTCTCAAAGTTGGTCTCTTTTGAGGTTACGGTTTTTCAAATTATTTTTAACTTGATAATTTAAGCATATTTTTTAACAGGTACCACTGAACTTCCAGGGGAGAAATTTTCTGACATTATTTTGAGAGAATCAAAAGGATGAGCTGCATTGTTTTCATAATTACTGATCCTAAACCAACAGGATCATCTCCATTGCATATCTTTGATTCAGACAAGACTGGTTATTCTAAATTACCTATTTGCAAGTTTAGTAACTGGTCTTGAAGGCTACTTGTGGTTAACCAGGTATTAATTGAAAAGAGACATCTTAAACTCTTCTACCAGATCTTAACTCTCATTTTGCGGTCTTCTAGAAGGAATAAATATTCACTGGAAAATATTAAATGTACTAATATGTAACTAATGTTACAGCAGACAGCAATCCAGCATGGCCAGGAAATAGTTCTGTGCTTTTAGTTGAAATAGTTCTCTGTTTTTCTTCAAAGCATGTTGTTTTATTACACTTTCTGTTCTAATTTCTTCTAACTTTCGTTATTCTGTCCTTTATAATTTAGAACTGCTTACACTGTTGAGCATTGTGGCCTGCAATGCCACATGAAAACCCTTGTTTATCTTTGATTACTTCTTTGAAAACTAAATAACTAAAAGCTAAATAATTTAACTAAAACTCACTTTTGATAAACCTGTAGTTTGAGTCTTGGAGTGTTTCGAGTACATCTTCAAACTGTCTTTTTATGTTGTGACTCTTACTCAGCAACCTAACTTGGCTAGCAAAAGTGGTTAACATAAAATGAGAGCAATCTCAGGATGACAGCATTTTCAGCCTTATGCTGTGATTATAAACTAAGAAACCTTGATTCTACATAAAAGAATCACTCCTTAGTTTTGAAGGGAAAACTGAACAAACAAACAAAACCCCAAACCAAACAAATAGTGAGGCATTACCAAGTGCCTGCCATAAAGTCACTGTTCTAGAGGTAGGAGGCAACTTAAGTTAAATGTGACTTCCCACAACTGACCAGTTCGTAAGCTTCAAGAATTAAAGTTTGCTCAAGTTCTTCAATTGCAAACTGTGGAAACACATTATTTCCTAGATGACCACAAAGCTTCCTCTCAACTTCAGCGTTCCTTAGACAAGTTATTCAAAAGGTCAGAATCAACAATATCCTGAGCTTAGCCTTACTTTGGTCAATGAAATGCATTTTTTTTAGACTCAGTATTTCCAAGTACTAGAATTTATTTTATAGAGCACAGAAGCTGAGTAACATTCTTAACATTACTTAGTCTTCCCTCCAAATGCTGCAGCTGCATGTTTGTGCTCATATTTATGTTTGTTTGTGTATATAAAAAATTGAAAAGTTACTGAAGGGGATGCATTAACTGTGTTTTAAGTTGTTGCAGTGTTGCACTTCAATCAACAGTCCACCTAAGCTGGGGAATAGTGACTTTTAAAATGTACAACAATCACCACTGCACACTTCCTGCTAGCAAATCCTTTCTGTTTTCTTCAGGATGGTGTATGGAACAACTTTTAAGCCAGTCAAAAGCAGCTTCTCACAACCCATTGCAGTAAAATACTTCAAATGGTCTAGCTAGGTTTGCAGTCACATGTTTCTGCTGTTATCTCTGTCCAAAGCCTCCTTTTATCAGTCTCCTAGAAAAGTTTTTTGGGTGGACAGATCAAAACACAGAAGAACTTCTGATGCTTGTACAAGCTGGGAAAATACAGAGTTGTAAGTCTGGTTCTGAAGTCTTAAACAGAAGTCTTTTTGGTGCCTCAGCATTCTAAAAAAAAAAAACAAAAACAAAACCCTTTGGACCTTAATCCCTGTAAGAGACCTAGCTAGTGGTTTACCATGACACCAAAAGAAGTTTCTGTTGATGAAAGCTTTACAGATCAGTTTCTCTGAAAGCATTCCCTTTGCCAGGGCTAGTGGGGCTGCACACCTGGACAGTCTCTAACTTTGTGCTTCATGTGAGGAAAATATCTTCCTCCTCTGCCTGTGCCCCCTGCACAGCATGCACCCTGTAATGCTGTCAGCACCAGCAGGGGGGGAGGAAGCTGCAGAGGAAAACTTTTCATCAGGGTCTGATGCACAGAAAATAGCTTCCTATTTTGGATAGTGATTTTGAGAAAGGACTTTTGTTCCACTTCTCTACTTACTGCCATTGTTTTCAGCTACCTAGCCTTTTTATTAGCTTATGTTTCATATGTCCCCTTAATATCTTTTAATGAATGACAACACTTCAATCAAATCTGTATCTCCATAGTCATACCCTCCTTGTAAACTGACATAAAAAGGAGCACAGTAGCCACAACACTTCACCCAGAAGACCTCAGAAGAGTAACAGTTTGCCTTTGTCTCAGCTCTTGAGATGCACTTATTGCATTCTCTCCAGAAGTAGTTTTCTCACTATAGAAATAAACTCAGTAATGTGTCTTACATCCCCAACAGTCTCTGATACTAGATCAAAATGAGTAACACCAATTCCAAACATTAATTTAAACCATGCAAGGGTATAAACTAGCTCTTAAAACACAAAGAATTACATCAAACTTTATTGTATTAATCCTCAATGGCAAATATACAGATACTTTTTTATAGAAGTCTTCAGTGCGCAAGTGCAAATGTAGGTGTCACAGGTATTTCCCCCTGCAGACAGCCAGAGGATTACTGTACCCCTGACAACAGTTTATAGCTGGTTAACATTCAGAATATAAAAAATTATAGGATTTTGGTCAGTTCCACCGTAGTAATCAGGAAGTGAGGATGGACCTCGAGCTTGGTTTAAAAGCTGATTTAACTTCAGTATTCTGTGTCCAACTTTCTGCATGTACCTGGGAGTTAGGAGCAGTTATCAAGACTTCTTAAATTTGAGGATAGTAAGCATCTCTTGTCCTGCTTGCCTGGAAAGTACTCGTGTACCTTCTAAGCCATATTTCTTCATAATTTCCAGAATTTCATCTGAAATGGAAAGTGCAGCGTTACAACAGAGCTTGTAGCCAAATTGGCTGGAAGAGGCAGCACTAAAATATCTAGCAAATATAAGCTGTAAAGCAAAGATTATAAACTGCCTCCTTTCAGACGGTAATTTTATGCAAAGTAATCTTCCATCAAGAACAAATAAAGCTTACAATTTACTAACTCAATTCTGTATTTTGATATTACAGAAATGTACATCTCAGTTACGAAGCTCATTTCTAGCAACTTCTCCCAGAAGCTGCCTAATCAATCAGGTGTGAAAGAACAATCTTTCTTCTTGACACAACATACAGCCAGGAAGCATTAGAGCAGAAGGAACAAATCTGAATCTTCATGCTTGTCAAAATGGAAGAGCATTTCCAGTTGAAGACTTTTGTCTCTTAAGTTTACAGCACCTCTCTCTTTCATGAGAAAGGGTTGGTCTGGATTTATTCCCTAGTTCAGAAGACAGTCACTTTTCAGATCTGGAACTAAGACTTGCAGAGCTGCTGAGCTCTACACATTACCATTTTCCAAACTAGCCTAAGATGTTCCTAGTTTTGGTGAATTTGCTTTTTTTGGTCTAGGTCACCATACACTGCATGCACAAGGCAAGAATTCAGATAAAGGACTGCGAAAGGCATCAAGTTATGTAAAAGTCCCTCTGTAGATCAGACACCACTTGAAAAATGAGAAGCACAGGAATCCACAGAGATGCCATGGTACAGATGAAGAATGCAGATGCACTCTAGCTGCCTGTAGCACTTCTACAGAATGACCTAGATCATCTATATAAATTTCAGTACATGCTGTCTATCCTCAGTCAGTTGCTATCACTGCAGGTTAGATGTTAGTTTTGTGTTAGTATTTTTTCTCATTTACTGAAGTCTGATAGCCTACAGAATATTGCTGTGATCAACATTTTGATTAATACACTGTTAAATCTGGTTTGGCACATTTCAAGGTCCAGAGAAAGTGATCACCTGGATTATTTTCTTTAATTGTGACCAAGTAGAATAATCCTCCTGGTGAAAGTAGGTCTGGTACTAATGGAAAAACTCTATCCATGACTTCTCTACCATTTTTGCCACCAGCCCAGGATGCCTCTATTCCGTGGCTTTCCACCTAGGAAGAGCAAAAACACAGATAGTCTTAATAAGAATGATAGAAGTGTCAATGGTACTAAAAGACAAATTTCATAATAAGTTCTACCTTTAGCTGTCTGCCATTAGAAATCTGACAACTTTGATTCAGCAGATTAGTTTATGCAGCAAAAGTACCCAAAGCTACTGTCTACACAGTGAGCATACTAATTTTGTTCCAAGTCCTGTTCTAAAACTCATTCAAAAGAGCTATATTTTGTCACACGTTCGCCAGAGGAAGGCAGCCAGACAACCCATTTAAGTGTTCCTGGGTCCAATTTTAAGAATTGGATTCTGTGAAAACACAGAATTTATTTTGTGGGGAACAAATGCATTTTGTATTGAATCCTTCCATAAGAATATCTCAGCATGCCTAACAGAAGTCTTAGATAGTTTATAGCTGATGGAGAGACTAGATATTGAGGAACTAGCAACCTTTATTCCCGTGGAGTATTTATATGCAGCTCAGTAAATAATTTTCACTAAAACAGTGCTGGCCCTACAGCTTATGTGATTTGCCATATCTCGTCTGATATTAGAAACTCCATTTGTTTTACCTATTTCAAATTTTTCCTACCTCTTCAGAAGGTGTAACCACATACGGTGGATTAAAGAGCAGTAGATCAACCTTTCCATTTAATCTTGGAGTCAGTCCTTTGACCTACATATGAAGTTGATGATTATTTTCTTAGTTTTTGTTGTTTGGGTTTTTTTTTGAAACATAAAAATGCAAATATGTTGTAAAAATTGTTACATGGTGATGGATATTTTGCACATGAACACGAAACTTTACTTTCTATGAAACATCAAGAAGTACCTGTGCATAGCAGAACAATTTCAATAGTTTTAAGGTGTTACATATAGACTGTAGAACAGCAAGAGACACATATGCAAGCACAAAGGTAGTACTGTATTCTTGTTCAGTTCAGAATTTAAGTTTGGTATAAAAGAGTTTTGAATTTATCAACAGTTATCATTTGTTACCCCAAATGACCAATCTGTGGCAATTGATGTTCAGGTCTCAAGCATAAGCAGTTGTTCACCCAATTTTAGATGACATTTATTGTTGCCTGTCTTGTATGTATTAAGGGTGTTTTAAACATATACCTTGCTAAAAAGATGAGAAACTTAATCTTTTCTCCACATCAAATTTTCTAAGAAGCAAAATGTAACAACATACAGTTTGTAATTAAATCAGGAATTGCTGAGAACCAAAAACTTAGTAGCATTAGGGGAAGATATGGGATAATCTCTGCAAATTTCTTTGTGCAACATCTTCCAGGCAATAAATTATTTTTTAAATTTCACTTTTAAAGCCTTATTTTTAATTTTAGAGCTTGAGTAATTTTCTTTCTCCTTCTTTCAGAGATATTTTGACATTTTGTTGTTTGCTTTTTACTAATCCAGGATAACTAAGATGTTTGTTCTAGACTTTACAGTTTTCAGTATCTCTAGTAAGCATTTAAAAATTTCAAAACACTATTAAAAAGGTGCTACTGAAACATCTAACTTACCAGGTCAGTAATGACTGGCTGAAGGTGAACATTATTAAGCAGAGCTGTCTCCAGTGTACAGTAAGCTGCCATTGGGTTAATATCTGTACATCTAAAAAGAAAATATTACTAAGTGTAAGTTACTGGCTATTGCATCTGAAAGTTTAAACTTGTGAACCACATGCTACTTTAGGTACTCTCAGTGAAAATACCCTTTCCAGCATCCTTTACTTTGCAAGTAAATAGCAAAAGTTAGCCAGTAAAATACACACAATGTATCAGAAGCTAAAGCAGTCAACACGGATTGGAAGTTTTGACTGAAAGCTGAAGTACAGAATTTCCTTTTCAATGGTAGCTCTGCATAAATACACATGCATATGAGTATCTAATAAAATTCCATTCTTGCCAACACCTGGATAATTAATGCTATGCCATCAAAACTCAGCGAAACTAGTAAGTGGCTAAAACTTAGCATTTAACCCAGTAAACACAAGCATAAGCTAAGCAGTTTGTCTAAGAAGTGGAATATTGGAATTCAGTTGTATTTCATTCAGTAATAACATGAACTGAATGTAATAACATTCAGTTATGTATGACTGCACAACTGTTACAGAACCTGAAGTAAATAGGCTCTATTTGATTTCTGTATCTGTAGACTGAGCTAATATTTCATGGAATCATGGAATATAGAATATGCCGAGTTGGAAGGGACCCAGCAGGATCATCTAGCCCAATTACCCTTGTGAAAAGATTAATTCTTAAAATTTGAAAATGGGAAGTACGTATGTGAGGGCTAAGTATTCTTTATTATTGCATGCACCAGTTTAAGTGCCATTATACTTACATGTACACCGCACTGGATCCAATAATGGAAGAAGCTAAAAATGTTGAAACCACACCAGATCCAGATCCTATTTCAAGACAGACTTCAACTCTAAAGAGAGAAAACTCTGGATGACTTTTATTTGTAGCCTATAAGAACACCTGCAACAGACAAAATTAATCAAGACAGTGATATGAAACATGCAACCACAGTGCCCTTCTCCCAGACAGGCTCAAATACTCCCTGACCATACAGTCCCCAAAGCCCATGTAAATGGCTGCCAGGTTTACCTGTGCACACACAGGCCATTACAAGTTATCACAGGCCATGCTGGGCATTAAAGTTCCCATAAACTACATGATCTTAACAGTGCAGGCTCCATACCTACAGCATTTATAGCAAATTAATTGGAGCAAGACTGAACTCCCAACAGAATCACAGAATGTTAGGTTGGAAAGGACCTCAAGGATTATCTGGTCCAACCCTTCTAATATAATTGTCTGTAGTACATATCTCAGCAGCCCGTTGAGCTGAGACTTAAAACTTTACAAAGTGAGGGAATCTACCACTTCCCTTGGGAGCTCATTCCAATGTCTGACTGTCCTCACAGTGAAAAATTTTCTGCAAGTTGTGCCCATTGCTCCTCATCTTGTCCATGTGACTCCTTGTAAAGAGGGAGTCTCCATTCTTCTTTGTAGCTGCCCTTTAAGTACTGGGACACTGTAATAAGGTCTCCCCTAAGCCTTCTCTTCTCTAGGCTGAACAGACCCAGTCTTCTCCCAGAGGGACCTGGACAGACTGGAGAGTTGGGCTGATTCCAACGGGATGAGGTTCAACACGGCCAAGTGCCGGGTCCTGCACTTTGGCCACAACAACCCCATGGGGAGCTCCAGGCTGGGCACAGAGTGGCTGAGAGCAGCCAGGCAGAGAGGGACCTGGGAGTCTGGATTGACAGGAAGCTGAACAGGAGCCAGCAGTGTGCCCAGGTGGCCAAGAAGGCCAATGGCATCCTGGCCTGGATCAGGAACAGTGTGGCCAGCAGGTCCAGGGAAGGGATTCTGCCCCTGTACTCAGCCCTGGTGAGGCCACAGCTCGAGTCCTGTGTCCAGTTCTGGGCCCCTCAGTTCAGGAAGGAGATTGAGGTCCTGGAACAGGTCCAAAGGAGGGCAACCAGGCTGGTGAAGGGACTCCAGCACAAGTCCTGTGAGGAGAGGCTGAGGGAGCTGGGGGTGTTCAGCCTGGAGAAGAGGAGGCTCAGGGGAGACCTCATCGCTCTCTACAACTCCCTGAAAGGAGGCTGGAGCCAGGGGGGGGTTGGGCTCTTCTCCCAGACAACTTTCAACAAGACAAGGGGACACGGTCTTAAGTTGTGTCAGGGGAGATTTAAGTTAGATATTAGAAAGAATTTCTTTACGGAGAGGGTGATCAGGCAATGGAATGGTCTGCCCGGTGAGGTGGTAGATTCTCCGTCCCTGGAGACATTTAAAACAAGACTGGATGTGGCACTCAGTGCCATGGTCTAGCAACTGCTCCGGTGGGTCAAGGGTTGGACTTGATGATCTCTGAGGTCCCTTCCAACCCGGCTAATTCTATGATTCTATGATTCTCAGACTCTGCTCATCTGCCAGGTGCTCATGGCTCTTCCCTAGACCTTCTTCTCCAGCCTGTCTGCATCCTTTTTGTACAGCAGAGACCAAAACTGGATGCAGTAGTCCAGGTGCAGTCCAACAAGTGCTGAGTAGAGCGGGATGATGGCTTCCCTGTGTCTGCTGGGGATGCCCTTGTTGCAAACCAGCATCCTCTTGGCTTTCTTTGCTGCTGCAGCACACTGCTCACTCATGTTGAGCCTGTTGTCCACCAAGATCCCCAGAGGGTCCCTTTCCACAAGGCTGCTCTCTAGCCAAGTGGATCCCAGTCTGAACTGTGCTCCGGGGTTACCCAGGTGCGAGACCTTGCACTTCTCTACATTGACCTTTCATAAAGTTCCTGTTAGTCCACTTATCCAGACTCAGTCATCCTGGAGGGTGGCTTTCCCTTCTGGGGTGTCAAACTCTCCAAGAAGTTATGGAAGATGAGCACGAAGCCACACGATGAGAGCAGGCCTCAGATGCAGAATGCCTCAGAAGAGTTTCAGCCAGCTCTGGACAAAGAGCACTGGTGGGCAATTTCAAAATAATCTCGCATAACATTTAACTCCTTGGGCGATTTCTGCAGCGGTTATAGTAACATCGGAGTAGTTACACTCACACTGTGGGGACTGACTCCAGCAGCAGGGAAATTCCTGCCGCCTCGTCATGGCCAGGGAACGGGCATTTTACCACACTCAAACGCCTTTTGCTGCCAACACGGTAAGCACCAGCTCTCTCTTCCTCCCACCACGCTACAACCGGAGCCACCGGGCAGGGAGCGGAATCGCCCTGAGGAGAGAAGCGGGAGCTCCACCAGCCGCCCCACCCAGGAGGTAAGCTCAGGGCGCTTCGCTTCCCCGTGCCCTCCAGGGCCTAAAGCCCGGTGCGCAGTTCCGGGGCCGAAGAACAAGCGGCAGCAGAGCTCGACATCCCCTCCCCATTGCTCGGAAACGCCGGGCCTGAGAGACGGCTCCCCCCCGGCCTTCCCCTGGCGGCACCTGCTGCCTCCCACCCCCCGCCCCCACCTCCTTCCGCAATTTCCCGCTCCCGAGGGCCGCTCCCACCCCGCCGCGCCTACCGAGCCTCCCTCAGCCCGGCCGCGTCTCTCTCCAGAGCGTCCATCAGCAGGAAGGTGTCCTCGGCCGGTTCGTAGACATCCCGGAACGCGCCCTGCGGCCCCAGATGCCCGTACCGCGGGGTGGGGAAACCGGCCGCCGCCATCGCTCCCCGCCTCCCCGGGGTGCGCATGCGCGGGCACCTCCATTCACCCACCCCCCCACCCGCGGGACGGGGCGCGGCGGCGGCGGGAGGCAGGCAGGCAAAGGCAGGCAAAGGCAGAGGCGGAGGCGGAGGCGGAGGCGGAGGCGGAGGCGGAGGCAGGGAGGGAGGGAGGGAGGGAGGGAGGCAGGCAGGCAGGCAGGCAGGCAGGCAGGCAGGCAGGCAGAGGCAGAGGCAGAGGCAGAGGCAGAGGCAGAGGCAGAGGCAGAGGCAGAGGCAGAGGCAGGCGGAGGCGGAGGCGGAGGGAGGCGGTGGCGGCGGAGGCGGAAGCGGCGGAGGCGGAGGGAGGCAGAGGCGGAGGCGGTGGCGGAGGCAGGCAGAGGCAGAGGGAGGCAGAGGCAGGCGGAGGCGGAGGGAGGCGGAGGCGCGGGACTAAGGGGCGGGGGCCGACGGTGGCGGCAGCTTCGGTGCCTGAAATTGGAGCGTTCCCTGCCAAGTGGGAGCCGCCGTGCTCTGTGGAACTCCGGCCTCGGGTGTCATCGATTGAGCCGACATTAAAAACCCTCCCTCCCCAGGCCGGCTTAGGGGGGCAGAGCGGTCCCCGCAGGAGGTGACCCAGGCGTCCCACAGGGTTGGTGTGCAATGCACCTGCTATTCTTGCGGGTTAGTGTTGTGTCAGCCTCACAAGTGAATTGGGGTTTTGTTGGTTTTTTTTTTTTTTCATCCTTAGAGGTACCACTTGTGCATCTCAAGGTAGCAGGAGGGCACACAAAAGAAGTGCTGAGGAAGTTTCTCAGGGACAATTCTGCAGCGCAGCAGACGGGGGAGAGGCTGGTGCTGATACTCAGCTTAATGAAGCTCTTTTTTTTCCAGTTATGAAAGAATATGTTTCTGTGATTCTTTGCCAGAGACACTTGACAGAATCCTTAGGTCCAACTCTGTGAACTCCAAAATTCTGTCAGATGTGGAGCTGTCAAGGTTTAACACTGGCCCAGCAGATAAACCGAATAACAGATTTATATATTAAACTCTCTCTCCTCACTGATAAAGAAAAGAGAGAATAAGGAAGAGAGACTTATGGGTTGGAAACTAAACCACACAACTTTAATGAAACAGTAATGATAAATAGGAAAAAATTACTAAATATATACATATATACAGGAAAATTGATACCGTGTTCCTCCCCCCTTTTCCCCAATAACTCTCACGTCACCACCGAGGCTGCAGGGCAGCCCTGGGAAAGTCCAGGCTGGAATCCTGGGGTCAGCAGCAGTCGGGAGCTGGAGGCAGGAACACACAGATTCAGGCTGGCAGGGATCAGGACCACAGGCAGAGGAATGGATGGAATCCTCCCAGGATGCTGAAGGGAGCAGGGAGGGCAGGAAGAAGGGAAGAAGCAGGAAGGAAGAAGAAGTGTTTGACCCTTGTGATCCCTCAAATTTATACTGAGTATGACATGTATGGGATGGAATACTCTGTTTGGTCAATTCTGACATCTATCTTGTCCGGTCCTCCCCAAAGGAGGGTTTCAGGTGGGACCTCCTTACTCCTTCTGGAAGGTAAAATGTTCCTCAGAGCTGAGCAGTGTCCCTGGCTCTGCATGCCAGTCTCTGTCAGTAACTATAAACATCGAGTGTTATCAGTCCTAGAAGCAGACACTGTCTGGGAAACTTGCTGTTAATTTCAGCAAGAGCAGCTACTTACAAGAGACTTAGCTGAAAGTAAAAGTACAACCCAGAAAATCACCTTTATCCTGGCCTAAATCAGGACAGGAGCATGAAGGGCTTCTTCAGGGCCCTATAGTGAGCAGGAGCCTCGTTGGAGACAATAACCTTTTTTTTTTAATGGAATAGGAAAGCCAGTAGGTTCTCCTTCATTTCATCTGTCTTCCCAATGATTTATTGTTGTGCCAGAGGAACAATTACTTGTAAAGCATTCCTTGCATAAAATTCCATTACTTTGGCAAAATGGAGACATGTTAAGAGACAAAATTTTGCACTGTGTCCGTAATAGGAAAAATCTTTGGGTATATTTTTTTTAATCTCTACAGGTGGTCAGGCTTTGGAGTGTAGTAGAAGAAATTGTTTCACTATCTACAGCTGTACTGATTGTTATTTTTGGCTGGTTTATACTTCATGAAATCTGGCTAATTATTACTGTGGGTTTTATTATTTATAAGTCCATGTGGGTGAATTTTATAAAACATTTATTTTTATTGCTTATCATAGGATCATAGAAAGTTAGGGATTGGAAAGGACCTCAAAAGACCATCTCATCGAACCCCCCTGCCAGAGCAGAGTTAACTACCTAAAATGTTTTTCTTGGTAGACAACTGTACTGTTTTTGCCAAAACATATTCTATTTCAGTTTTGGGAAATTGTTGGAAAACTAATATTCCTGTTTTCAGTGGTGCCTGCTATTAAACTGGTGCCATGTTATTAAACCGGGCTTTATGGAGATGAAAAATTGTTCTTGACAGGAATCATAACCATTTGTTTATACTAGCTAAGCTGTATGGCTCTATCCCATTTGGAATGTGGTGCTGTTCCTCTCATACAGAGATACTTAACCCATAACTTCCTAGCCCTCAGAAGTTTCCACCATAAACTTCTCAAACAGCTGTGGCCATTTGTGTCCTGGATGAGACATTGGCCTGTGATGGACCTGTGAATACTCCTGTTCTGGTGCATCTGAGAAAGTGGAGCCACCAGGATCACTCCAAGGACAAAAGGGCTAAGAGAGGTCTGGAAGAAATCTCTTTATTTATGTAGTCCACCAGGCAACCACATCATATAATCTCTTCATAAAACTGTGCAAATATCTTTCTAAAAGTAGCTATGTTTCTTGACATTATTATTTCTAATGAAAAGCTATTATAACACTTAATGCTCTAATAATTAGAAACCTTGTAATTCCTGACATAAAGACAGTAGTGATAGGTTTTATACTCACTTATTCTTCTGGCTAGTATGTAAGGTTAAGAGGTTCTTTTTCTAGTTTTTGCTTGATGGATTTGTAGACAAAAGAAGGCTCCCATCAGCCTTTGTTTTGCTTGACTAGATAAGGTGTGATCTTCAACATCTGCTGTCATAAGACATGCTTTTACTTTCTCTTACCACTCTTACAGACTCCCCATGTATGGATTCACATCTGACATCACCCTAAAAGTGACTTGTACAAAATACTGCAAGTAATGCTTTACTGATGCTTTGCAGGATTTATTGGCTTTATCATCTCTCCTGAAGCTTTCCTGGTATATCCCACTATCATGTTTGCATTTTCCTTGAAAAAGTGATTTCTTACCATTTTGGAATCAGCTGGTTTCCTCAGTTTTTCCTCAATGGTTTCCAAATTACTGACTATAAATTGAGAATTCTGTACTCTTTTATTAGTTTTACTAGTTCACTTTGCACACCTGCTGCTCATGTTCTCATCATGTTGTTCCCCTGTGTGATGCCTCCTGAGTTCAGGTCATCAGAATGACTTCAAGGATATTGAAACTTCTCAGTAAAATCAGCCTCAAAACTGGTCTTTCAGGAAGTCACCATTAGTTACCTAATTTTAACCTGATACTATTTCTTTTCAGTATGCAGTGTAGATATATGATTATTATAAGCTTTAGCCAGTTTCTTGTTCACCTGATGTTTCCTCTGCCAACTCCATCATCTCCATCTTAGCTCATACTTTTCCATGTAACATCACATCAAAAGCTGCATGGGAGTCTACATAGATTCACCAAGCTTCATTTTTCTTGTTTTAAAATGGAGACAGACACTGCAGTAGTGATGTAAGATGCCATCATGCCATTTGCCATAATGGCCAAAATCATTATCTATCTTTTGTTTTTAATCATTATTCCAGATTAGCAGTACAGAGGTCTTGCTGCTTCCTTCTTGGCTTTTTTAACACACATGCAAAACGTGTTTTAATGCCTTCATTAAAACTATATCAAATTGATTTTAAGAGTTCTTATTTTCCATTGTATTTTCTAGCTCTAAGGCATAACTTCTTTGCAGATCAAATTTTTCTATTACTTTTTGACACTCTGCATAGTCATGTCTTGCTTAAGATTGTTACTTAGCCAATTAGCTTTGAAGATTATTCCTACAAGCACTGGTCCCCTTCTACCTTTAAGCATGATATTTTTATGCCCTTTTGACCTGAATTAAGAACTCTTTCGCATTCACATTCTGAAATCCCATCCATACTGTTTTGTTTTGTTTTCATTTAATTATTCTCTTAATTATTAAAGCTTGTCATCTTAGAGTTTTAACTACAGACCTACTTTTGTTCATCCTTCATGTAAGTATATTAAAATATTCCATGGTTGGTAATGTATGGTTATTTTCCTTGACATCCTTGAACTAACACAGATTACGTGGCAAAGTCAAAAGTAGTATCATCTTTTTATTGCTTCCCTGAATATTAAGTGAAGAACTGTACTAATGCTGATATGAAGAACACTTGAATAATACTCAGTACTAGCCCTTGGATAATTACCTTCTTTTTCCAAATGTCACATTTCCCTACTACACTTCCCATTCTAATCATATCACTGAGTTCCCTAACCATACTAAAATCCAGACCTTCGGGTTCATACTCCAATAAAAGTTTTTGCCTCCCCAGTCTCCATAGATTCACTCAGATCAGTCAATGCTGGTTTTTTACACAATGTTCTTTCTTGTGTATTTCTAAGGGGAAGAGATGAAATCTTTTTTCACCTCCTTGCTTTCGCTACTGACTGATGAAAATTTTTGCCCGTACATCAAGACATTGCTTTAATATGCTATGGAATGGTAATTTTTAGTCACAGCCATGGAATTTTTAAACCTGCTAAGGAAAGGTCCAGGCATGACATATCAGGCAGTAAGAATGATGGGTACTTGTTTATAGCCCGTCCTGAAAAGATTTCAGAGTGCATGCTAAACTTTACAAACCAATTACAAACTATTCTATTGAAGGAATTACCTCACCCATCAGTGAAATGCAGTTACCTCAGGGAAAAGTCAAGAAACTTTTTAATAGTGTAAAAAAGTATTTCAGCTCTTCAGGAGGGAAAATGAATAATACCACAAGCCACTGAGAAGAAAGAGAATGTTCAGGTAAGCAGTCCTATATAGTTTTTACTGGATGTAGGCCAGAAACCTAGGAAAACCTACTGGCTGATGCAAAAAAATGGATTTGGGACTTTTAAGTCACAAATGATCAAGTTCTTTGGTTTAGATTTACATGTTAAAACACAACTCTTTAAGCAGAAAAGTTGTAGATCTTTCTTTTATAACTGGGTTACCAGCATTGACTCCTTCAGTGGGTAAGAATGATGTCTGATTTTTCCAACCTACAGCAATGTTCCTGCAGGCAGATTGGCTCCTTCAGCTATTTTCAGGGCATTTGTTTTTCCTTGCAATTTTAAAGTAGATTTTGTAGGTAAATAAGGCTAAAAAAGATTTGACTGCATTAGTTCTGACAAGCAAGCTAGGAAAATAAGAGATTCTCTTACTTCATGCTCATCTATTAAAGAGAACTCTTTATCATGACTGCTCATTTTGAGTATGATTTCTTATTTTGCCTCCAAAGACTAGGACTGGACAGTACACAGAGAGAAACCAAGAAACTGATGTGCAGTTACAAGGCAATACGCCTTCTTGACCATTATAAAAGACCAGGAGTCCTTTTTAAAAAGGTAGAAAGGTTACTCTAATCACTGTGGTAGTCTGTCAGTAGCACTTATGACAGTCTAAAATGCAGCTGTATTCCTTGTATTTTTCATCTAGAACCATCACTCACAGGAAGATGTAAGGGGTTGATTTGGAATCTCTTACAAATAGCAAAATTGCTATGCAGTCAGACTTGGTAGGATCATAGCAAGGAATTTACCAGAGAAATAGCTGTTACACATATAAATAAGATATAATATATACATAATATAATATATAATACACAATGAAAAACTTTTTGTTTTTTAATTACAATATTAATGAAATGTATATATATCTGCTGTGACACAGGAAGGAAAATATAATATTATAATTTCCCTCAAGTCTGTATACAACAGAAAAAAAATATTCAGGACTCATGTTCAGCAAAGATGTTCTAAAATGCATGAAAAAATCTCCCCTCTTTCAGAACTCAGGCAGAACTGACATTTCTGTCCCATGAATAAGGGGTAATTTCTATGTGTCAGTTCACTGGATCTGGAGTGAAACTGAGCTTACTCAACAGCTAAGCAGAAATGAATTAACTCAGAAGTTATCCCAAGATGGACAGTTTTTTCTGAATCTCATTTAAAAAACTCTTTGGTTACTTTCTCTCCTTTTTTTGATGGAACATTATAGTCTACGAGCTTGCCAGAGAAAATAACATCCTTTTTGTTTTAGAGAGTGTTTAACAAGGAAATAAAAGACTATGTGCTCAATTTCCATTGTAAAACAGGTTGACAAATTGCTCAAATTACTGAAATAGTTATGATGTTATAAAGGAATGTAGGGAGAGACAGCAACACTAAAATCAGTCAGTTACTTAAATTAGTCAATGTTAGAGAAAAGTACAATAAACACCAATCTCATCTGATCATAGGCATTTGAGTAGGTGTAAATATAGCAGATTAAATCTTTGCCTATTTGAAAGTATTATTGACCTCCTTGACTTCAGCAGCCATAGCTACTCTAGTGTTCATAACCAGAAGATAGAAAAGCTGGACAGAACAATTAAAATTGTTCATAGACATTTCAGAGTAAATTTGTTGTAACTCTGCAGAAAATCAATGACTGTCATGGGAAATCAGTGACAATCTTTTTAGCAAATGCAAGAAATATCATAGGAATATCTTAGGTTAGGAGAAAAAAAAATTGGAATATATTGGTGTTGATACAGGTAAACATACATAGATTTATAACGGCATTGTATAGGAATGGCATTGTATAAATGTAATACATGTTACCTGATGATGCACATCTAAATATTTTTATATACATACACAATAATATTTATTGTGTTCTGGTTTTGTAAAGAAGCTGATGGGTGATGGAAAGCTGTTGAAGCCAGGGAGTAAGAAAAAATGTGACTGAAGCTTTTAAAGCAGTAAATGCTGAAACCTACGTTATATGAACTGAAGAAATTGAAGCTTTAAGTGAGTTCTCAGGAACTCATAAAACTTAAAGGGAAGAAATGTATTTTTTTCACAGTATATAATTAAGTAATAGAACTAATTTTCCAAATGTGTATGTGAAGCCAGCAGTTTGAAGCAATTTATTTAAGGAGCAGGCAATAAAAGACACACTTTTGCTTCAAATAAAAACCATCTGTCCACAAATGAGCAGTCAGAGTAAGATTTATTAAATGGTCAAATTATTCAAACATCATGCACTTAGTTTTAATTCTGATGGGACTACTCTACATTAAGAGTGGCTACTCAGAGGTGTTAGTAGAAAAAATGTCATTTTCTGTTGGCTTGCTGAAGCAGGTTACATCAGGAGTACCAGGAAAAACTCACTAAGCAAAGTGATTTGGTTTGAACTGAGTCATCTTTAAGGAAGGGGCCTAACAACCAAACATAGTGAAAAGGTTTGAGCTATTTTTGTTTGTTTGTTTGTTTGTTTTTATTTTTTCTTTTTAAAATCTTGCTACTTCTATTAGAAGATCCCTAATTACAAGATCAAAGAGTCACTAAGGTGGGAAAGGGCTTCAGGTCTGTGGTCCAACCTCTTGCCCAAAGCAGGGCCCATGTCTGGGGTCAGACAAGGTTGCTCAGGGCTTTCTCCCAGCAGGTCTTGACACCCCCCCAACGATGAAGCCTGCACAACCTCACTGGTAACCTCTTCCACTGTCTGACTGTCCTCAGGATGAGAATATTTTAAAGTCCAGCTTGAACTTCTCTTGTTTCAGCTTGAGTTTATTGCTTCTTGTCTGTCCATCACAGAACTGGTCCTCCCAGTTCTCCATCAGAACACTTGCCTGGGAGTCCTTTATCAAAAGAGGTACTTGGAAACCTGTGGGGAAGTCACCCACCCTGTGGATTTCTTGTACCTTCTGGCTGACACTGCTGATACCAATTGCACTGACACTAGATAAGGCAGGCTGTGGCTCTTGCATGTGTAACGTTATGTCTCTGTCTTTTTCCTTGGATATATTATGATAATTTGTCTGGCACCTTATCCCTACTATTTTCTGGATAATTTTGTGTTCATATAGTCAGTGAAGGAAAGCATAACATGTTAAGAAACTAAACAAAATCTGCATGTAATTATGCTTTGCGTGGCAAGTTTTCCCTGTATGTATTTTAGTATGAAAATCTAGTAAAGAGATACTAAAAAGGATTTTAATTACACAACAACCTTGCAATGTCTTTCATAATGACATTGCAAGCATTGCAGTCATGCTTCAAAAGTGGGGGGGTTCAGTAGCTGCCCACCAAAACACTGGATGCTGTAGCAAGTAGTAGGCACTGGAGAGAGAGCATGTCATCAACATGTCAGAGGAAAGATTTTCTTGAGGTTTATAAATAAAGTATCTTTATAAATAAAGTATCTTCACAGAGTATGGGGAAAAGACACTAATGTTATGCAAAACATGTTGTCTATAGCTGTATATATTGTAGATGACTGATGAGTATATATTGTAAATGTTCAGGTCAAAGGTAGTCACATAAGACTACTTTAGGAGAATAATTTTTGAAATCATATTATTTAGTCAAAAAAGAATAGCAAAATTTGGCCATATTGAAGGACTTTGTCACAGTCAAGATAAGACTGCCACCAAAACAGTCTAACAATGCTAAGGACTATGGATGAGAGCCCACTTTTTCTATGGCTTTCCACAGCAACAAACATTTGATGGCAGTTAATAAATAACGAAACAACCCTGTATTTAATGGGCTTTGCAGGTGTTCAATAAATTTAAAACTTTTTTTTTTTTTTAATAGTTACGTATTTTTTTTAAGGAGAAGATACAAAAAAGCATGACTGGAAGAAGAAACTAAATATATTGCGGGAAAGAGCCTAAAAATGATTCTATTTCTGGCTGAGTTAGCCTGATCTATAACCAGAATGTGAGATTTGGAGAATTGGAGAATTTTTTTTTGTGGCTTGTAAGGCTACGTAGTATAACATTTTCATTGGACTACACCCAAATCAAATCTTTGTCCAGCAACAACATTCTCTTTAAGCTGTCTGTTTTCGCATGCACACCTGTTAATATATTTTAAAGGAAATACTAAAAATTTGTTATAAGTAGAGACATAATATGTATCAGTAAGGATAAATGAGGTGGTTTAGAATTGTATTAAAATCATCAAGGTGGCTGGTTGATGAGCCATGCTCTAAAGTGTTGCAGATTGACCTCAGCTGGAAACAGGACGTAGCTGAGCAAGTAAAATTGCTGCAATGGATCCTTCTCACTCCTCTCTTTGCACAGCACACTACATTCTCACTTTGGTCTCTTAGTGTGGAGCTGAAGGTTGTAAGAATTGTTGGAAAATATTTTGTGATCTGTGCCGAGTTGTGTCAAATGTAGTCAAAGCTCTGTAGATCTTCATCCATTGCATACTTGCATGTAAACTTGGAGAACTGAACTCAAAGATCCATTCACTCCCTTTCAGCAGCAAATCCCCAGGTGGGAGCAAAGGGAAATAAAAAACACTGGAGATTGGAAGCTGCAAAGGTTGGGAAGCTAAGAAGGAACTCACAGGGACAAACTTCCTAGCAAGAAGAAACATTATAAAACAAAAGGCAAGCTCCACCTTGAAACAAGGAAAAAGTTGTTTGCTTTAGAAAGATCTAAATATTTCTTGTATATAATAAATTGCAATTTGTTTTCCTTTTGCTGAGTCTTCATGTGTGTGTGTGTGTTTGTTTGTTGTTTTTTCAACTGTCACCTGTATCAAAGGTAAATTGTAATGTGCCAGAAGACTTGGGAGACATATGATCTCCTAGGGCACCTTTGGTGCCTAGACACAGTGACTGGTAGCACCTGCCTTTTAGGAGACTTATTTAGGAGGGTGTGTGTGTAAAAGTCTGATGAACTGATGGCTGGGTCCTTCTTCATCATGGAGAATCCAAATTCTTCTGAGCCGAGCATATACCTACAGTCAAAGTAAAAGGATGAATAGGTACAGAAAGGATTAAATTGCAGTATTAATTTAGCTATTAGATGACCAAAAATGCAAATACGAATATTAGTTAGATATTGAAATTTCCATTTTATTTTTCTTCTAAAGGGAGTACTGCTTTCTAAAGCAGTACTTTCTAAAGTAAACACTCTAGTTTTTTGTAACACAGTCACTTTACAAACAGCAATATTTTGAAACACCACTTTCAAAACTCTCATAACTTGAACAGATATTCAGTCGAGCAAATATTTCATGAGAGATGTCAGTAAGCTCTAGGAGATAAAATTTGGGATGGAAATCAAAACTTGTAAGTAGATACATAAACAAGGCCACTATTTAATAAGTCCACAGCAATTATTTAGTAAGTCCACAGCAATTGCACATGGAAGAAAAAAGTTATAAATCCTTTTCGCCTGTCATAGTCCAGTACATCTGCTAAAGAAAGCAAAACTAATCAAACTTGGACAAGTAAGCTGGTGGTCTGATTAACTAATGTAATTCCCCCAAATAAAGTTAATTTATTTCTAAAAATGCTAGATTTTACAGTTAAACCAATCAAATAAAAATTCATATGGCCAAGTTTTTGTCATTTCCAGCTTAAAATAACAACACCGACCTTAGCATGAGATAGTCTTGAGATTAATGATCAGCTTGGGTAAATGATCCTTGGCTATGCAGCTGACCTTCATCTCCTCCTACCCTGTCATTAATCCTCGGGAAATGTACTGCTCCTTGATTGTAATTACTTACATAGCCCATGTATGAACCTCAGGTTCTGTAGCAAATATGTGGTGCTTCACAGCAAGAACTCTTACAGCAGTAAACAGCAAAAACAGATTTGAAAACTTAAAATCAGAAAGGCAAATCATATGATTTTGAACAAAATATTAGTAACAGCCTTCACTGTGGTCTGTTTACTCTGGATGTCTTGGAGCAACCACTGAAGAATATTACAGAATACAAACAATGTAGCATTTGGCATTGACCCTCTGGTACAGGGATTTCTAAAACAGCTATCAGCTTTGACTTTAAATGCCAAATACAATATTTTGCCTTGATGTAATCCTTCAAAATACCGTTCATTCTTCTTTCACTGGAAATGATGCAAATCAGAACAATGCTTCTATGAAGGTATAAGATGAGTGAGGACGTTTTTGCTCATCAATTATTTTTCCCTGCCCACATGTCATGCAGTTAACTCTTGCACTTACCTACAGCTTATAGATGGAGGACATTACAAAGCAGAGAGAAGATGTGATTTGCTTAAGGCCTTACCTTGCTACCTTACCAGTAACCATTTATGGAGTTATCATTGGAAGATGAAATTTTCCCAATTAATGTTGATGTTAGTGTTCTTTCCTGAAGACCATTTTTCCTTCCCTGTGTGGAGGATCCTGTTCCTGAGGATGGCCTCTCAACTAGGGATGCTTTTCCTAGACCTGAGAATGTTATCACAGTTCCAGGTAGAGGAATGAATAGGAAGAACAATAAGTGATACAATATTCATTTCTAGAGCTGTTTGAATCAGTAACTAAAAAAAAAAAACAAAAAACAAACAAGGAAATATCACAAAAAAAATTTACTGAAATCCAAACAAGCATGGTGTTGAAAGGTCTTACTATTAAGTATGGATCTAGTTGAAGTTCATTTTCTCTCCAAAAATGGACAAGCAAGAAACCAGAAGCCTGAGCAGAAAGACATCCTAGAATTATTTAGCAATCCAATGATTGTAGAATTGATTTAAACAGAAACACTTTGTGAATCAACGGCTTTAAAGGACAAGGATACTAATTATTATGAAGCTAAGCACCCATCTGCTGGACAGAGCCCCTATAACCCCAGACACTGTAAATGAGGTATATTTTATCAAATACCCATCTGGATTTGCAGGCTCCCTCCCACGTGTGATACTCGGAAGCACAGCGCACCTCAGAGGGGCACAGGAACAAGACAGGTTATTAAACTCTGAACTGGCTGCCCAGGGAGAAGGTTGAACCACCATCCCTGGAGTTGTTTAAAAGAGGTGGTGCTGAGGGAGGTTGGAACCACCATCCCTAGAGTTGTTTAAAAGAGGTGGTGCTGAGGGAGAAGGTTGGAACCACCATCCCTGAGGTGTTTAAAAGAGGTGGTCCTGAGGGAGAAGGTTGGAACCACCATCCCTGAGGTGTTTAAAAGAGGTGGTCCTGAGGGAGAAGGTTGGAACCACCATCCCTGAGGTGTTTAAAAGAGGTGGTGCTGTGACATGGCCCAGCATCTGCCATGCTCCTCAGAGCTGCAGGCACCAGGTTCAAGGCTGAGTTGTCTTCCTGTTCCTGGGTTCCTCCCTTGCAACCCAACCCATTCCATGATTCTGTGATCACCTTGCTTTGTCTTTAGGAGTTATCTTTATTAGAGAGAAGCTCATCACCTGATGCTGCTTCATATCATAAATACTTAGGTCAGAACTGATATTTTAGTGTCAATGTTTCTGGAGGAACACATATAGCTCCAGAAAGGCAGACGCTTTCTGAACTTACTTCCAGTCCTGCAAACAGAGCCTCTGAGGACCATCTTCCAGCATAGGATGCTGTACAGAAGGGGAAATGGTTTTCAATGCAAAGATAATAGGTTTAGACTGAATAGTAGGAAGAGGTTCTTCAGTGGGAGGGCGATGAGACCCTGAAACAAATTGCTCAGGGAAGCTGTGGCTGCCCCCATCCCTGGAGGTGTTCCAGTCCAGCTTGGATGAGGCTTTGAGGGACGTGATATAAGAGGCGGACCCGGTAGCCTTAGCTTAGTGGTCGGTTCACCGGACATGAAAAAAGTGGGATCAGAAACCTACTGCTGCCCTACAGGACCAAATATTGAAGTTGCTGATTAAGGCAAATGCAAAAGGAGGTCCTTCTAAAAAGAAGTCTGTTCATGTCTCCAATGTGCAGTTACCTGATCCAAATATGCTGGTAACTCAAGATCCCTGTACCTCAGGTGTGAGTACTGGAGATGCAAACCCCAGTAATGCACGTCCTGACAATGGTGTAAGTGCTCAAGCTTAGAGGTGCCCTGCCTCCAGCCAGGTGGAGGAGAGGGACAACCAAATTTATTGGATTGTGTGGATTCTATGGCCTGGCACATTAGAGCCACAAAAGTATAAAGCCTTGGTGGACACTGGTGCACAGTGCACCCTATTGCCATGGAGGGGGCACCCGGAGGTTCTTCAAGAAGAAGAAGTTCTTCAGTGGAAGGGCGGTGAGACCCTGGAACAGATTGCTCAGGGAAGCTGTGGCTGCCCCCATCCCTGGAGGTGTTCCAGTCCAGCTTGGATGAGGCTTTGAGGGAAGTGATTTAAGAGGCGGACCCGGTAGCCTTAGCTTAGCGGTCTGTTCACCGGTTCACCTCTGGAAGGATTCGGTGGGCGCTCGGGTGACGTTCCCGAGGTCACACTTCCCTCAGCAGAAGCCCCGCCGGTTCCCTCAGCCGCAGAGCCCAGCACGGGGATCCCGCCCCCGGGGCCCCTGCAGACCCCGCAGCGCCGGGCAGCAGCGCCACCTGCTGGCCCCGCACCCTCCCGCAGCCCGGGGCTACCAAGGGGTGGGGGGGGCTACGGGGCGGGGATTCACGGGGGGAAATTAAAAGGACAGCGAGGCCTAGCCTGCGGTTCTCCTCCTCACACATATATAGCCATGTGAGACTTCTTTAAAGATCCATTTGGAATTTTTCCTATAACGAGTCCTACCTGGGCGGGGATGCTTATGCTCCATCAGTTTCTTCAGCACTCCTTAGCAGGGCGAGTAGGAAATTAAAAAAAAAACAAACAAACAAAAAACAATTCCTCAGTCTTCACTAGGCTGAATAGTGTCCGCCCGGTTCTGCGACATGTTGGTAGCATCCAGAGGCCAGGCCTGGCATGGTTTGCTTCCCTGTGTTTTTCCTGTTGCACCTGGGATAATGACAGGCTCTGAGCCGGGCTTCTGAAGGTGGCTGCTCTGCTCTCCAAAGCAATGGGACACCCTTAGCATAAGAAAAAAACCCAACACCTAAACCCCCCCATTGAGTTCTCAACCCCTAGTCATTACTGGCATGTTTGCAAATGGCTTTGCTATGAAGAAAAGCTCTTATGTAACTTAAATTGGCACAGCATCCTCCATCTTCTTCCATTCTTCCACTTCAGTTTTCTACCAAATTTGGCCCTGCATTGCCTTCCAGCCCTGCTCTCTGGCTGAGGAAAATTGGATGAGAAGCTGTGGACTTGCTGTATTTTAACCGTCTAGAAAGATAACCAGTGAAAGATGTAAGGCAGTTTTTATCCTCCATAAAAAACTGAGCTGAATGTCTTCCCAGCATTCCCAGGTCTGCCAGTCTGAGAGGAGCAGAAAAAAACCCCAAGGAACAGAAATAAAACAGATACTAAATATTTTCTTTCCAGTGTAAGTTCCGTCTCTGTGCAGATGCGGATGAAGCAAGGAATGGTTTTCCCAAGCAAAGCAGAAGCATCAAAATGCAGTTACTTTATAAGTACTGTTGTTATGGCAAAAACATTTTTTAATGGCAAGTGTCATCTTAACATACTATGTATATATCTTTATAAGCCCTCCCTCAGAACCATATGCATGCAACTTAAGCTGCATCTAAAAATCCGTTAAACTCTTAAAAAATGTAGCATTAAAAATAAAACATGTAAAGCACCTCTACTACATTTTCATACTACAAACTACAAACAATTTGACTTTTCTATAGGTCCAAGAGGATTTTACTGAGATAAAGTGAGAAGTTCAGAAGTTAATAAAAAGTCTAGTTTTAGTGCAAATGTAAGTATCCTGTAATGGAGGGGAAGAAGGGAGAGAAAGTATGTGGGAACAACAGGGAGTTTATCTTGTGAACCCCCATGGCCTGATGAGATAAAGATAAACATCTTCAGTCAGCAGCAAGATGTTCAGAAAACCAGCTGAACTTAGTTAAGGACTTATTTTGGGGGGCAGCAGTGCATGCTGGAGGTGCCATAACAAGGTACAGGAGGCTGAAGATTTCCAGGGGTCAGCATTATTAGAAATGTCATCAATACGGGTAATAAATCTTAATTAGTTCACAAAATGTAAAAAAAATACTCATAGCTTGTCAGCTTTTCAGCCCTTTCCCAGCACTGTCTCAATACCCCATACCTGAAGCAGACATCCTCAAATATTTGGTTACTGATTAGTAGCAGTTACCTTGAAAAGACTTCTAGAAATTAAGAACGGTTTAGACAATCAGTCAATGAAATATACAGTTCTGGTATCTCAAAACAAATTGCTTTCTTTTGTCCTGCCGGAAGAGGAATATACTAACTATGAGCTCAGGTAATTAAATACATATAATGTGCATACACTTAGTATTGACACAATTAGCTTAGTGCAAACTGAGACTTTATTAAATCACTGCAAATCCTTCCTTAGAAGGTTGTTATGCATAATTATGTACTAATAGCAGCAACATGATGATTTTGCTTGCATATTGAAGGAAGAAGATGCAGAAGACAGAATAACTATCTTTTTAACAGATTAACAAAACACAATTTCCTATGAGAAAATACATTAAACGATCATGCAGTTAGTAAAAAAATATGCATGCGATTAGGGTTTTGTATTAAAATTGCCTGAGTGAATTTAAATTTTAGATTTCTTAACTTTTGAATGCCTCACTTTATAACTGTAATTTTATTTTAGTGTCATTAAGATGCATAAAGTAAATTAAATGGAAAAGAAGAAGTTTAAAGGAAAAAGTGCATGAAGTCCATGCATTTACAAATTATTAAAACTCTTCCATAAAAGTGGTAGATATCTCTTCAATAAATTCAGTTTTTCTGAAGAGTTTCATATCGATATTTTTTTGTTTAGTGGTAATGTTTTACTACTTCTGACAGCCTGCTCCAAACAGTATGGACAAATTTTGTATTATCTCTATTATCATCTTGCTCAACATTTTTTGCTGTGAGGAATTCACAGAAAGCAAATGCAAAATTATGATAGAAAATAAGATTCAGAAGGAGAAAAGAGAATCTCACCTGGCATTGGTGTGTTAGGTCTGGATCTATGCTAGCAATTTATTCTGGAGCTGTAGGTGGGGTTAAAGTTGATCAAATCCAAAGGGTGGTTTCAGTATCTGTGAGTGGGCATCGCTTTAGAGGGAAACAAACTGGAAGCTCCTCTTTACCTGCGTGCCAGGCTTTGATGGGGATATGGAGAGTTGGGTTGTAGATCTCCATTTGGGAGATCCTCCGGGATTGCTGCTCCCTGGCACTCTCATCCACCACTGTCCTGGGTCAGTGCTCCTGGTAGATGTGCAGCTTTTTTGGTACGTTTTGTACCCTTTACCTGCAAAGCTGGTGGAGCAGGAGGGGAGTGCTTGAGGATTATGGAGGAGCTGGAGCCTTTGGCTCATAGCTCAGAAAAGGCTTATGTGTGGCAGGCCTGGCTCCAGTCCCTCTGGAGATGTGGGGTGCAGGAGAGCCTTTCTTTGTGGACATTTGGATGCATCAAGACAGCCTATCTGTCTGTCACCCAGTGCCTGTGCCCGGCTCCCTCCATGTGGCCCCCAAGATATCTCTACACACATGCTGCTGGAGGGTCTCCTTCTTGCCCCAGATGCAGTGGGTGATCACCAGGGGCTTGGTGCCATGACCAGCAGGAGGATGCTGCGGATCCTGTCCCTGGTCACATGAGAATCATAGAATCATAGAATTGGCTGGGTTGGAAGGGAACTCAGAGATCATCAAGTCCAACCCTTGACCACTACCGCTGCAGTTACCAGACCATGGCACTGAGTGCCACATCCAGTCTCTTTTTAAATATCTCCAGGGACGGAGAATCCACCACTTCACTGGAAAGTCCATTCCAATGCCTGACCACCCTCTCCGTGAAGAAATTCTTTCTAATATTCAACCTAAACTTCCCCTGGCACAACTTAAAATCATGTCCTTTTGTCTTGTTGAAAGTTGCCTGGGAAAAGAGCCCAACCCCCCCCTGGCTCCAGCCTCCTTTCAGGGAGTTGTAGAGAGCGATGAGGTCTCCCCTGAGCCTCTTCTTCTCCAGGCTGAACACCCCCAGCTCCCTCAGCCTCTCCTCATAAGAGATAAGCTCGAGCTGAAGGTTCTCTGAGTATTTAGTTGACGGCCAAGGAGGAGCAGCCAGCTGTGTTAACTCTCTTATCCTCCCCTCCTCTGCCTCCCCACCACCACGTGTTAGGTGGCTGCCCACTTTTGGTGCCCCGTGTAGCAAGGCTGCAGGCCTGCCCCTCTGTGTCCTCTGCTGCAGAGACCCAACGTGGCACCAAGTTCTCCTCTTGGCTTTGAGGGACTGGAGGTTTGCAGGAGCTCAGCATCCAGCATGCAAGACTGCTTCCCTTCCCTCTTTCAGCAGGTGACCCACAGACAAGATCCATTAAGGGTCATGACTTCCCAGCTAATGGCAAGGGTAGAGAAGAGAGCACTTCTGCCTTTCCTGTGGAGCACTGAGTCTGCCTGTGCTGTCTCCTCCATCATGTCAGGGGGATGGGTGTGCAGGCTCTGCAGGCAGCTGCATGTGGGGAGGCAGACCTTGGTGTTCACTTCCACCCCCATAGCACATGAGGCCATAACTCAATCGTTGCAGCATGGCACAGCTACTAGGTAAGATACCTCTGGATTCTCTTGAAGGCACTGTCTATTCCTTGGATCAAATACCCATCTCTGGCTGTGGACAAGAGCCTATGTAGGCTCTGGGACAAGTCTGGAAAAGAACATATGTAGGGATCTTCCTAACATACTGACTTGTCTTCTAGGACATGTAAGGGATGGGAAGAAATGTTTTATTTTCTGACCAGCTCCTCTTGCACAAAATTACCTGCCCAAATCCTGGACTGTATCCACTCAGAATAGATACTCCAGCCTTCTTCTTCTACTGGTGGGAGAGCTGGGCCATCACAACTCTGTCACAGGGCTCTGGCTTTGGCTTTGGTCTCTCTCTGAATGAACCACCTGCAAATTTGGGCACATGGGAGCCATGGAGGAGATAGCAAGGTAGAACTAACAGTGCTGCTGAGCAGATTTACACATACATGCAGGATTTGGCACAGGCAAGTCTTGGACAGGCCTGTAGAGTTAGTGCCTATAAAAGGGTCTACTCTGACCCATTTTTTTGTGAGGTAATATGAAAAAGGTTTTTAAATCTACTATTATTCCCATCAACCTGAGGGGATTAGGCAGTCCATCCCACCACTACAGCCTCGTCAACAGCACTGGGGCATTACTGAAAGACACTTTTATGATGTGCTCTTAAAGATACCTGTGATGTAGGCTTCATAGTTTCCCAGGCAATCTATTACACTTTCCAGTACAATTAGAAACATTTTTTCAAAATGCCTATCCTAAACAGCTTTCATTTCAGTTCAAGCCTGTGACTCCTTGCTGTTTCAATGAAAGACAACCAAGAAAAAAGCTCTGTGTTATACCTTCCAGTGACCTGTGGTGAGAGACTGTTATACCTTTGAGTTGTTTGCCCAATGTGTATATAGGTCTTTATATAAGTGTGTATAAGTGTGTGTTAGGTCTGTTAAGGCATAATCTTTGCATAAGGTACTCGAGGAGTACGTGTTGAAATCTACAGCAAGAGCTGTACAAAATCTCCTTCCCAAATAAAACTATTATTTTGTGCTTAATTATTTGCTACCAATTTGAATAGATGCTGCAGTTATATATGGCCACACTCGATTCACAACATATGTGCCAGAACAAGAGGAAAACAATTAGTCCTTCTGTTCTATTCACATCACATTTACTGTGGAGAAAAAAGTTTCTTTCTTCCTGCAGGAAGATTTTTTTTGAAGGGATTCATTTTCTCTCTAGCCATGCCAACATTCCTTTCCCATTAGAAAACTTGAACAGATTTCAGCCCTCATTCAAAGCACGGTTTGTAGTACAAACATGCTACAGTTGTCAACACACAATGCACAAACACACACGGGGCAAAAATAGACCGAGCAGAGAGTCCGCCAGCCCGTGCTGCCAAACGCTTTGTGGAAAGGGGGGGACAAAAGTATTTTTACGAACTGCCAGCCAAGCTCTTCGAGGTCTCAGAAAGTCTATATTTGGAGTAATTATATGACTATGTTACGTCTTGCCTAATTGCAGCAGTCATGGTAAATAATGAAATTATTCAGCCATTTCCCTTTGTGTGAGAAATGGCCCCAGCTGCTCACCCTCATCCATTTTATACCAGTGTAGTGCAGCAGCACTGCTGATTAAGAGCATATGGGGAAATATTTTAAGTGCAGTGTAACTAGCTTTATACTGCAGTTCAATTTAAAGAAATAAACAGACTGGTCTAATTCCTCAGATTTTTTATTCCACAAATGTTCTATAAAATTCTTATTATATCCGGGCTTTTACAACATAATTTTAGAAGCTGGCAAAAGAAATAAGTGTTATAGAAGCAAATAAGTATTCCGTATGATTCATGATGCTAAAAGTGGTAAAACTAGTATTGTCTATAGGATTTAGATATATACTCAATAATAACCAAGCTCAATCTCTATAAAATGAAAATTTCCCTCAGCACACTTTTGCTTCATATGGTCAGATTCCACGGGTTAGCTTTATAACACAACCAAGGAGACAAGAGTTATTATTGAAATTCCACCTGTCCCCAGTGGTATGTACCCAAAACCAATGCCAAGTCTAGCATAATGTCAAAACGAATTCACTCACACAAGAGAAGAATTAGCAAGCAAGCATTTGATATTATCCAGACACTCTGAGGAAAGCTAAACTGGGCTGAATTTTGATTAGGGAAGCTATTATGCAAAAACAAGCTGCTAAGATTTCTGCTGAAGATTCAGCTCTAAAAATTATTTAATTAGCCTTCCCATTTAATGCTCCCCATTTAGGTGCACTGAGGCTCTGGTAAGCAAAGGGATGACAGCAATGTGTACACAAGGCTATTTTGTTGCATCCTAATTGAACAATGCAATAAACTCCCAAGTGCACATTATTAGGGAGAATATTCATGAAACAGCTCCTGGAAGCCTCACCTTCAAAGATGATGGAATAAAACCAGAATCAGATAGATGCATTGCAGCACCAGTCCCAAGTAGGTTTTCAGAAAGAACAAAAGTCTGTTTTCTTTACTTGTTTGCAGGGGGCCATGCATATTATTATTTATGCTCTCTGAAGTTTTGTGTAGGCTGGGTTTTGCATAGTGTGTCTGAAAAAAAGAACTGTTTGAAACAGAGTCCTGGGTTACATTTTTCAAGATTTTTTAGATTTATCGTAAAAAAACCCCAAAACCAAAACAAAAAAAACCCTAGGTAATCTACCTATAAACTGGCAGAGGGGTATCTGAAATGGTTGTGGTTTTTTTAAAGAAACATTTGGAATTCAGTGTCTTTAAACATATTATTTACTCTAAGTGGAAGGCTGTCTTCAAGAGGTGGCCCATAAAGCCTTCTACCAATTCAGGATGCTGGACCCTTCTTCTAAATGTTGTCATCCTCTTCTTACTCTAGTTGTTTCTCAATAATCTTGGCTGCCAGTTTCCTCTTGAGCCCTCCAGACTTAGCAAGCTGCTATCCTCTGAATTCCTTGGGGGGTAATGGGCTGGTGAAACCAGGCTCCTCTAGGAAAATGTTACACTGTTTTGGTGAAGGGATACTGAATGAAGAGACTACAATGTAAATGCAGGTTTAATTGGAGAAAATTGCTTTGTGTGTCTGTGTTTGTATGCAAGAGATCTTGCAGAGAAAATGTTGAGAAGGGGAAATACATTAGGATGAAGCTGAAGGGGCTTATGGGGTATAGAAAACAGATTTTGAAAGGGATGCAGCCTCAATTTTACCTAATGGCAATAACTTAGTGGTTAAAGGACCAGTGAGTATGTTAACTTAGCTCAAGTGCCTGCAGTACAGTACAGTTTTTTTGTAACAGGGATTTCTGATATTAGTGGAGAAATAGGTAACAAATTCATGGAAAGGCTGGAAATAACATTATGTGTTCAAGTCTTTTGCGAGACACAAAAGATTGTCACCACTAAATAACTTAATGGATGTTTTCTGTAGCCTATTGTTTTGCATTCAATTGCTGAATCATCCTTTTTAATGTCCATGAGGTTTATTAAGGTCAGAGCTTCTTTCTGGTGTCATATTGCAGTTGAATTGCTTAATGCAACAACTAACATACAGGTCAGGAATGGATATTTTTCCCCTGAAAGTGGTATCTAGGTGAGGAAACTGAATATTAACTTGGGAAGATTTATTAAGAGAATACAGGACAAAAAAAAAAAAAAAAGAATAGAAGAGCTTCAACATTCCTTGGCAGATATTTGTAACAGCATTCTAACAAGCAGCATTTGGAGTTCCTTCATTCCTTCAGTGCAGAGCTTGGCAGAACAGTGTTGTTCCTTGAGAATATAAAATTAATATGTGTAAATATTGAAAACATATTGTAATTAAAATTACTGCTTTATTAATAGGTGGTTTGCAAGCTATGTGGTAACCTACCCCACCTAACTCTGAAATAGCACTAAGAGTCTAAGAGCCATACTTTATGAACAGAAACTGGATGTAGAATTTCAATGTAAATTGATATTCAACTATGATATTCAAAGTCAGGAAAAGCATCCATACGGATCAGAGAGTATAAGCATGGTAATGTTTGGGATTTTGAATAGATGGTGGGAAAATCTGTACTTCTAATAAAGCAAGTTTTAGTCTGAAATCTACATAATTTCCTTTGCCATGTTGCACACTTCTTAGGAAGGGACTGATGACACTGACAGTTCAGAGGGACTTGACTTTTAAGTTCTAGCAGTCACAGCACAGTGCCATTACCCAGGCAGTAGAAGGTGCTCTTGTAACAGCAAATGATGTTCCTTGATCTGGCCAGTTAGAGCTCAAAATCATCCTGCCCCTCATATAGCCCAGCATCCTGTATTTCAAAAATGATGGAGCCAAATGATTGCACAACCGAATTGTTTTTAAACAACCAAGGCCAGTTTTAGTTATGTTGAAGTATATACAGAGAGCTATATTTCTAGAAGTTTCAGTTGATCACTTGGGTATCTTCTGGCAGATTTCTAAAGTGTACAAGTATATCCTTTTATTGCCAGGACTGCACGTGGTTTTATGTATGAGGAATGGTTTGAGGGATTTGACTGGGAATAATGAAATAAAGGCCAGTACCATACAGGTACCTCATGTTGCAATAGCCCCTGTGGTTTCACTACCTGAGAAGCAAGTTTTGTAGGATTTCCTCACTATTGCCTGGAAGAATAGATTTCCATAATTTTATTCCAGGTCTTAACCTCATTCTGATGTTTCACTGAGACTTAGCTGCTGGCCCAGCCATTCTCCTCATACACTACCTGATATTCTGACAAGGTCTGCCTCTACAACAAAATTGCTACTGGCTTTTCTGCCTTGCCTTGGCTCTCCCAAAAATTCAAATTTCCCATAAATTCTTCAACAGAATACCTTTGCAATGTGAGGACTTACCCCATCGCTCATTTTCTCAAGTCCTTTATCTGCAGCAGATGATTTGTCTGGCAACCCTGGAATTTCTGACAGCTATGATGGTACAGAATATTTCCCTTTAAAATAGAGGAGAAAAGCTAATTTCTACTATGTTTAGTTCTTCTGTGTATCTGCCTGGATAGATCAGTGTGAAGTAACTTTTACTGTTTTGTCTTATCATATGTAACTGTTCTCAGATCTACACCTTCAGTCTTCAAGAACTGCACCTGATTTTTTTTTTCCACTGATGGAGGAAAACTAAACCATTTTCCAATTGTTTTTACATCCTAGATAGCAGCTGACAGCACGCCTGTATCTGAGCAGTGCTGCAGTTCTACAGAAGGAACTTTGCTTTACAAATGCAGGCTGCAGTTGTGGAAAAGAGCGTGTGACTGAGCAGTTGTTGAAGATTCCTTCTTCCAATGGTTGGCATGTTGACACTCAGAGAATGAGGTTCATGGAAGAGAAACTGATAAGTAACACATGTTAAGTTAGCAGGAACATTGAAAAAAAAAAGTTAAACTTTTCTTTAGACATTAATGGATGAGTTTCAGTTTGTGCCTCCAAGATCTAAAACAAATTACAGCTGTTACTTTCTGGAGGAAGACACCACCAATATTTTAATTCTGATTATTCACTGGAAATCTATGTATATTTTCACTTGTGTCTTAGTACCAGTATACAAACTTTATAATTATTCTCTAAATTGATCTCTTTTTTTGATTTTTATAGGTCATGATGCTTCCCTCTGTGGAGAAAGTACAACATCTTTTTGTTAGTTTTTAGTCTTCCAGAAGGTTTCAGTGTCAGTTTCATACATATGAGGTTCAGGATAAAAAGAATACTCACCTTTCTAATTATGCAACAGTAAGTTAAAAAATAATAGTAAATGCAATTTTATGGACTTAGTAGGTAGTGAAAGGGCCCTGATTATTAGGACAAAGGAGCATCATTTTGGGTGACTACATTTGTGTTCATCCACCTAGATAAACACTGCCTCATTTTCCTGGGTGTTTGAGAATCCACAGTGAGGTGGAGCAGCAGAGGGTCAGTTAAGAGTGAAAACCTCACCATTTAATGGTGAGTGTAGATTACCTATGAAAACTGGCACCTACATTTCAGTTTTGGTCTAAGGTGTTTATTTGCGTGCAATTAATTAGAAGCAGTTTGGTTGAAAGATTATTTACACAAACTTTTCACTAACACAAATATTGACCTGCAGAATGAAGCTAGCCTTCCTCATTAAATGCACTTAAAAAGGAAGAATAATCTACCTACCATGTTTTAATAATCTTGAACAAAGTCTTCTAAAGTTCTTGTAGTATGAGTAAGAGCCAATGAGATTATTATATTAACTATGTGATCCTGTATTGGCTTGTTATCTTGTCCTGCTGTAAATTAAGACACTTGAATCACAGACTCATAGAATGGCTTAGGTTGGAAGGGATCTTAGAAATTGTCTGCTCCAAATTCCCTACTATATTGCAGACTTGAAAATGGTTCACCAAAGAGAGTCCCATGGTTGGCAGCACAGATATGTCAAAGCAGTTTCAAAACAACATGAATGCAGAGGTGGGCAATAGAAAGGTTTCATTGTGTGTACTGAAATCTCAGAGTCTCTGAGCTGGTGGCCACTGCCAGTTAGAGCATTGATGTACCAGGGACTTGGTATATATGCTGCAGTGCTGAATCTGGGCTGGCAATCTGTAGTAGACCTTCAGTTTCTTATCAAGGCTGCATGTGACTTCTACTGCCTGTATTTTCACTCACTTCCCTTGCTTGCTTTCTTTTTTTGTCTCTTAGTGAATATGAATGAAGCAATGCAGCTTTCTTTTCTTGCAATTTCAAAGCAGCCTTACAGACATTACAAAAGCGACAGAAGTCACCAAAGAAGCAATAATTAGTTCATTTTTTTCCTGAAATTTAAAGTTACATAATCTTACTCATAAAAATAATTTTAGTATGTACAGAACTATGTTTTTAATCTGATACTTTAAAATTTTGTTTAGCACCACCACAAAATCTGTTTCAAGGTCACTTATTTGATCAGGAATAATCTTGCCTTTCTAGCTGTTCTTTACAACTAATATCAAAGTATACTGAGTGTCTTCTACAAGTGTAATTCTGAATTAGTTGCAATAGTACTAGCAAGACAAATCAAAATGATACGTTTAAACCCCAAACACTGCAGATACTAATACGTAACAACTTGTGAAGCAAAAGAGGAACTCCTGTTTTGAAGTCAAGACTTCAAAAACTAATCAGGAATTTTGGTGCGGCAGTTTCTACACATTACCAGGTAGAGGCAGATTAAATTTTCAAGAGGTGTCTAATAGACACCCATACAAGGCATGCTTCCTTTTTATGCTGGGGAACTTGAGACAGTAACTCTACACATACAAAGTACTTGTGATTTCCTTAAGCACTTACAAAATCCAGTACTTGGCCTCACCCAGTCTGTGGCACGTACGAGGTTACCCAGGTGCTCAGAAGGCAGGGAGAGACCACTGCCCAGGTAGGGCAATAAGGAATTCCAGGCCCAAAGAGATGAACAGACTTAGTTCAGGCTGGTGAAGAAGTCTGTGACAGAACAGAAAACTGTAATCACTTTAGTGCGCAGATAAAACCATAATTAGGGAGCTGTGCTTACTCTCTAAATTCACTAAATTTATCTATTTTTGGTTTCCTATGCACTCCCACTACATAACGTAAGCAAACATTGGAAGAAAATATTAAACTTTACTTTTAGAAGTAACAGCATTTTAACAATGGAGAAAATTTTACCTACTCTCTTACAGTTGTAAAATGATTGAATTTTCACCTGATTTATGTATAAAGCAAAAAAAAAAAAGCAAAACAAAACCCTCAAACCTATGGGAATATATATTGAAAAACTTCGGCCACAAGATGAATACTATGAAAATTTCTCATACAGGACATGAGTCACTGCCAGTGGCAAGTGGTGCATTGGTCACACTTAAAAAGTAAACTATACTGATTTTACATTTTAGATACAGGATGAAAATAAGTGCTTACTAAACAACTTTGAGTGAAACCATCCATTTCTAGGAAAGAAGAATCAATCAGATTTTCTACAATTATATAGTTTCTGGAAATACTGACAGCTGTGTTGTCAAACCACTGAATAGTGCTTTGCTAAAAGCCTTGGAATTATTCAAGTACAGAAAAGAATCAGATTATAGCTCCTTAAAACCACACTTCCTCACAGGAGAAGACCACTACTACTACACCACTACTTACCAGGAAGGAGAGACTAGTTTCAAGCACTTATTTAAATTCTGTGTTTGCAACTGTATTTTATTTTAAAAACTGAAAATTTGACTCACCTAAATCAAATAAACTGTATTTGGATGTACAAATATATCTGTTGAAACAGCATTCAGCATTTTAACTCATCAGTGATGATCCACCTAATTTTCTGTCCAAAGCCTGTTCTCTATCCTTCTATTTGTAGTTTTTGCCTCCTCTAGTTTACACAAGGATTCATAAAGTCTGTTCCCTCTGTTGATAGTGGTGCATTACAACATCAGTTCTCCATATGATGGTCACTTTGAATACTACCTACAAGCTGTAACAAGAAATATGTCCAAATGCACACCATTACTGTGGAGATACTTTTGCAGTAACCCAAGCCTGTCTCCCAGAAGCTGCAAGAAAGGTGAACAAAGCACCAGTTTTGTTGGCAGTTTGGTGTGGCAACAAAAAAGTCTTTTTGTGTTTGCACAAGAACCCTCCAGTGCTGGAAAAGGTAGTGCTCCATCACCACAGCTAAGGGGCAGGCCACCAACATGGAATTTAAACATGGGAAAGAGGCTTTCAAAAAACCTGGAGGTTTAATATGCCTTGGGAGAAAAGAATTGCCAGCCAAACAGCATACACTCTGGTTTGAGAGGAGCTGAGAGCATCCACTTCTTTAATACGTGTGCTTTCATCCTGGTCCAGTGCTGCTGTTTTTACTGCCATCCACACAAAGCCACTTGCAGATGAATCAATGGAAAAGGCAGTGGCTTTGGGGTCCAGTCGTACTTTGCGGTTTTGAGGGAGGAAGGAAGAGCCAATCTGTTTGCATTTATGTTCTAAATGTGAGTCTTTATTTACAGCCCACTGCAGTTGCACTCATTAGCAATGGTGTGCCTTACGGACTACAAAACTGTGCCAACAAGTTTCTGCAAAAATTTTTAAATATAAGGTTGCTACATTGCAAGGCACAGAATTCCAGATTCAACAGGTATGGCCCTACATGAACTACCTTGTTCTTCTGCACAATATACAGACACTATCCTTTTAATGGCATTTAGATAGCATAGTAACCCACACATCCTCAAACAGTACCACCAGGCATCCTCAGATGCTTTGTTTGACAGAATGGTTGAACAGAAAAGCATGACCATAAAATGATAAATTCACTTAGAGAATCATTGCTGTCTCCTAAAAGGCAACCTGACTCATTACAGGTATAGTCAGTGCACTAACATCTTGTAGTGGTTGAAGTTATGTTCATGCTTAAAGTAGCTTGAGCTTATGCAAAAGATGCACTGCAATAGGAACAGGGCATTGGCCTCTGCTGCTTTAGCCCTGGGATCAGCAGGGACCAGAGCATCCTCACAGTCACAGCACAGTTTCCATTTACTTTTTCCCATGCACATGCTTTGCACAATTCACTCCTTAAATGGGTCTCACATTCCACCAGTCATCTCTCTCCCCGCAACAGATATCCATCAGAGAACAGATCATTGTGAAGGGAAAATAGCCAGTGTGGTTTTTCTTAGATGGATTTTTGGCAGTTTAAAGCATAAATGTTATGAAGTGTAGTTGCCAAGTCACAAGGCATTTTCCTTTTCCTGATCAGCTTGCTCTTCTCAACCTCATCTGATACAGAGATTTTGGTGCAACTACCTAACGATGTCTGTGTCCTTTAGTGCCATGTCACCGAGACTGACATCTCTGCCATGTTGCAGCTGATAGGTTTTATTTGTGCTTCCAGCATCTGCCTTCTATTTTGGAAATTATATTTCATTGTTCTGGTATCTGGGTGACCAGTGTAGTTCTGGCACTGAATTTCCAGCCTCTTCTAGCACCAGCGCAAGGGAGGAAGGGAGGGAGCACCAGACAGAGGAGTTTCAGAAAGATTCATTAGCCTTTGCAAACCAAGCACAACACTTTGTATGAACAGATGTAACTAATAGCACTGGTCAGAGGCAGACAAGAGTCAGGAAAGAACAGGAATTGTGTAAATTACGCACACATTTATGTCACAGTCGGATTCCAGTCTCCAACACTCCCTTTGACCTCATATTCAGCTTTCTTTTGAATACAACTTGTCTATTGGGCAATGCTTTTGCAATGTGCAGGGTGACCCTGGAGGACATTTGTGACATCATTAAGATATCTCAAAAAAATGGGCAAGTTTTAAACCTTCACATCCGGAAGAGCTAGATGTATGCTTGAAAATCCTCTAATGTCTTGCAGAATTCCAGGTTCACTGCAACCTGTCTCTCTTCTGCAGATCTTGCTTTAAAGTGAACAGAACATTAAGAAGTTTATTTTATGCTAAACATGGTAATGAGTCTAGTTCAGGACTTCATAATTAGCTTATTTCACAGAAATCTACATATGGCATGAAGCAAGTGATTTCAAAATGAGTAATAAATTAACCTGTTAAAAATGTCAAACTTTGGCTCATGATGGGTTTCCAAACAAAAGTGTTGGCCTCTGGATGTTATTTTGACTTTTCATACCTGCAAGCAAATGGAGATTTATTTCTCCACAATACTCCTAGCCTGAAGCCACAGATGTATTTTGTTCATACTGTAAATAGGTTTATCTGTAGTTTAGGGCTTAACTTCTGATTAAGGTTTCAGGTGCTAGTGCAACAATTATTTTAAGATATGTGGCTGCATCTATTCCAGTTATGTTGTGCTGCTTCAGCAGATTATTAAGCCTCCTGTGCTGCATTTATTTTGCAGTTTATCTTGGCATTAGAAGAAGAAGCATTCTTCATGAAACTTTGGAAATGCCAGCAGTCTTCTATATATGTCTTTTACATATATTCTTAGAGAAAAGAGTTTAGTATGTAAGAAGTCTGGTAGTTTTATTTCTGACCTGGACATTGAGGCTTGTGTGAGTGTGCGATAAGAACTTCTTCCCTATTTTTCTGTTTCTTTCTACACAAACATTTGGCTAAGTCAGTTTACAGGCTGGATCATGTAACTACTACATGTAAAAATCTGAATTTAGGACTCCCATGATATTGGATAGAGAGTGAATAGTAAAGCAGTGAACCGAAGAATACAATAATACAGTAGATTTTTTTTATTGCAATACATTGAAATATGATTTTTATTTTAATATGGTTTTGTTCTCCTCTTGCATCCAAACTATTCCCAGCAATTAGAGAAAAACATTGTAAATGCTTGTCTGATTTATGGAACCTTAAAAACATTTTCTTTAGTGGAATTTATCCTGCTGGTTGTATGGTCAACATATGTTAAACACTCTTTAAAATACTGCTTAGCTCAAAAAAAAAAACCTCAGAAGAAACCCCTAAGAATTTAAAAGAAGCTAAAGTAATCATCTAGGTTTAAAATAAATGGATAACTTAAAATAAGTGGATAACTTAAAAACATCTGCTTTTGGTAGATTATGTTTTAGGTTTTTTTAAAACTAGAGTTGTAGTTATCACAAATGAAAGTCTATAATGCATGCACACCATTAACTCACTACAGTAAAGTCTATGGAATCAATCTATGATGGATGAGCAGACACCAGGGGAATCAGAAGAGAATTAGGGTGTTGCTCTGTTCAGGAGATGGCTTCTCTGTTGCTGTCTCTGCTTGAATCAGAAGACCTGAGGGTGGCCCGCTTCTTCCTCTTTTAATGTCTATCTAAAGTGTACTTCTGAATGGCTGGGAACTCTACCCCGTGCTGAAAAGCCAAACTCTGGCACCATGGGGCTCAGTACAGGCTGCAAATGCCTGCCCAAAGGCTGACCTGTGTGCCCTGTGCTGCAGCCAGCGGGCTCTCCAGCCCTGTCCTTCCAGGAGGAAGAAACTGGGTTTGTCCCCATGGACCTCTGCCATATCTTTGATTTAGAGTACGAAGGGCAGGCTTTTCCTCTGTCCAAGCTGAAGTCCTGTATTCTTCTGTTCTTTGCAAGACCTCTGGTTTTGGCTATGGTGGGAGACAGGACGGTAAAGCAGATGAACCCAATGCTATGGCATCGTGTCTTCATAGATGTGCTGGCACTCAAAAGTGTACCTGCTTTTGACGGGTCTTTTGACATACATGATTTGCTGTATTTGGGTGTCCACTATGTGGCTATAGGGATGATAATCTGAAGCTACTATTGTCTTCTTTGAAATGAAGTTAGAAGAAATAGTAGGGAGACTGCCAGGTAAACATCATCATATAATCTAATAAATTAGCAGCAGCTTTCATGTGTGAGAGAAAAATGGCACCCTCTGCAGTCTTTGAAATCATAGAACAATAGAGTGTTTGGGTTGGAATGGACCTTAAAAATCATCTAGTTCCAAGCCCCCTGTCACAGGCAGAGACACCACTACTAGACCACTACTAGATTGCTCAAAATCCCAATCAACCTGGCCTCAAACACTTCCAGAGATGGGGCAGCCACACCTTCTCTGAGCAACCTGTGCCAGTGTCTCAGCACCCTCACAGTGAAGAATTTCTTCTTCATGTCTAACCTAAATCTACCCTCTTCCAGTTTAAAGCCATTAGCCCTCATCCTATCACTCCATGCCCTTGTAAAAGCCCCTCTCCAGCTTTTCAGTAGCCTCTTCAAGCACTGGAAGGCCACTATAAGGTCTCCCTGGCTGAACAAACCCAACTCTCTTACTCTGTCTTCATAGGAGAGGTTTGATTGTTTGATACACCAGCAAATCAGCACATATTTAATAGGAACTCTGGCTTCTGGTAGCTTTAGTCATTTAAAGGAAAGACCAATAGTGTTACTCTGTCTCTTGGAGGGATGTGTACTTACATCCACACCATCCCCTCATGCCTTGGAACCCACATGGTTTTGCAAGGCTGAATAAGCAGTGAGTGCTCAGGATTTGACTACTGATGGGTCGCAGTGTAGGTCTGGGTGCCTACCTCTAGTTACAACAAGGGCCTCTTTCCTCAGGGGTCTCTGTCAGTACCGTGAATCTTAAAATTAGCATAGTCAGGAAAGCACAGCTCACAATGAGGACCCAGGAAATTCTGGGTGTTCACCTTGGCTCTGACGGCTTCATTTCAATTTTGAAAATGCATGCAGCTGCTTTGTGTACCATAATTCTCACCTTGCCAGCTCTAAAGGGGATGGTGAGAGAATATTTTTCCTCTTGGTTCTAATGCTAGGATTTTTACTTGTTATTTTAATTACTCTACTAAGTTAAAGTAGGAACTTTCCACTCTACTATGAGGCCTTCTATAATTTTTTTTAAAAACTTTACTTTCTTGTCTTAAATTTTGTTTAAAAATGTTGTTCATATTTGCTAACAGTTGATCACGTATCTTAGACAACAAGTTTCAAAAAGACTTCCAAAGAAAATGTTTTTTTGTGCAAATCTTTAGACTGCGGATACAAATTGAGTGACCTGTAGCCTTTAATTAATAGACATAATTCACTACTTATTGAACTGGGAATTTAATTGGCAGTACTCTAAGAATTCCAGAAATAACTGAGGATTTGAATTCCTACAAAAATATGTTACCAAGTTGTGCTGTCTCAAGTCTGCAGGAAGAATGACTTTGTACAGCGTTTTAGAGCGATTCATTCACATATTTCTAAATAGAGTTGATCTGGATGTTTGCTAGGAGAAAAGGTTCTCTTCAGACCTTGATAAAGGCCAGTCCAGATCCATCTTCATACAGGTGCACAGGAGGCAAATTACAGTCTCATGAAGCTGGTAGAGAAGAACAACTGCTGCTGTCTATTTCAGGTGAAGTATGAATTTACCTCTATGAATATATACTGGGGTGGCAGTAAATAAAGAGAGTTGGCCTTGCTCTAATATAATCATTTCAGATGAGAGAGATTATACCTTTGTGTACAGTTCAGCCAGCCAGAAAAGTCAGAAGCAAACACCATTTGCACCAGGAACTTCCTTGAGTTCACTTATGACAACTTCCTCCTCCAAATGGTAGAGGAAACAACCTGAAAATGAACTTTGCCAGACCTTGTTCTCATCAACAAAGGTGGGGTGGTAAATGACGTAAAAATTAATGAGAGACTTGGCTGCAGTGACCATGATCCTTAGAGCAGCGAGGAAAGTGCAAAGTAAGCTGATGGAACTTGATTTTAAAAGGTTAGACTTTAGTCTCTTCAAGGATCTGCTTAGTAAAATAGAATGGGACAAAGCCTAACATGAGAAAGGAGCCCAGGAAAGCTGGTTCATATTCAAGGACCACATCCTGTATGCCCAGGACCAATGTGTCCTGATGAAGAGGAAGGCAGGCAAGAGTACCAGGAGTCCAGCATGGATGAACAAGGAACTCTTGACACACTTAGAGGTAAAAACACCTAAAGAACCTGAAGGTGAACAAGTCCATGGGACTTGATGAGATTCTCCCAGGGCCCCTAAAAGAACTGGTGGATGAAGTTGCAAAACCACTGTCCATCATATTTGAAAATGCATGGCAGTCTGGTGAAGTTCCCACTGACTGGAAATGGATAAACCTAACCCCATTTTCAAAAATAGAAAAAAGGAAGACCCAGGGAACTACAGGCCAGTCAGTCTTTCCTCTGTGCCTGGCAAGATCATGGAGCAGATCCTCCTTAAAGCTCTGATAAGTCAAGCAGATAACAAAGGCGTCATTGGAGACAGTCAACACGACTTCACTAAGGGCAAGTCCTGCCTGACTGATTTCTCGATGGACAAAGGCAGAGCAGCAGTCATCATCTACCTGGACCTGTGCAAAACATTCAACACTGCCCCTCATGACATTCTGATCTCTGAATTGGAATGATATAGATTTGCTGTATGGACCACTCACTGGATAAGGAACTGGCTGGATGGTTGCACCCAGTTGAGTTGTGACCAATGGCTCAGTGTCCAAATGGAGATGTGTGAGGAGGGGTGTCCCTCAAGGGTCAGTGCTCAGACCAGTGCTGTTTAACATCTTTATTGGTGACACAGACACTGGAATTGAATGCACGCTCAGCAAGTTTGCTGACAACACCAAACTGTGTGGTGAAGTCAGCACACTGGAGTGGAGGGATGGCATCCAGGGGGACCCTGACAGGCTCGAGAAGTAGGCTCATGCAAACTGCAGGAAGTTCAGCAAAGACAGATACAAGATTTTGCACCTGGACTGAGGCAATCCAATGCACAAATACAGGCTGGGAGAAGAAAATATTGAGTGCAGCCTTGAGGAGAAGTACTTGGGGTGATGGTGGACCAGAAGCTTAACATGAGCCATCAGTGTGTGCTTGCAGCCCAGATGTGTCCTGGACTACATCAAAAGAAGCACTAGATGATCTTTAAGGTCCCTTCCAACCCAGACCATTATATGATTCTATGATTCCATTATTTTATGATTTGGGTTATGCTGTATTCCAGCCAGAAAAACCTCTGAAAAAGTTTTGTGGGAAATACAACAGAACTGGAGTAATGTGCTTCTGCCTGGATCACTTCTAGCAGGAACCAAGAAAAAAAAAGACTTGGCTTGCAGTCTTGTGGAGATGGGCTTGATAGCAGTGTTAGTGCCATCTTTCTTGCATTCAGGTGTGTGATAACCATGGTATGTGCAGGTCTTACCCCTCTCTGCCTCATGGGATTTGAACTTCCTGTGCAAGAGTGAGACATATGATAAACAAACTCAACTCTAGACTATGCTGTCTGGGACATGAATTGCCCAATTAAGAATTCTCTGCTGTCTCACAGTCCTTTAAAGTTATTAATACATCACTAATGAGGACCTCACCATCAACTGCTCTGATCTACTGATCTGTTCCACTTGTGCTGCTTTGCTTGCTGACGTCTACAGTCCCACATACATGTCCTGCTCTTTGGGCTGACCTACTCTTCTGATTTTTTCCCCAAGTACTTCTGCTCCCCTTCTACTTGATTTAATCCTTGTTCTCCTTTCCTTTTGTTATCCTGTGAAAGCAAGGGAATGACAATTCAGGAACAGCAGATTATAAAATCACCTGAGAAATTATGCACACTGGAATTTTCAAGTTTTTGTCTTCACCTCCATGCATTCAATCTCATTTAAAAGGCCTTTGCTTGATCTTTTTTTCAGCTATGTCTTTGTGGGAAGACTATATTTGCATTTGTGTATATCAGTTATTCCTCATCCTGTCTTTGGAGAACTGCCTGCTCTTATCATCCTTTGGATACTGCTTTTCTCTCTGTTTCTACCTGCACGTTGCATTCACTCCAACACTGTGATAGCAGAGCTGCCCCTTTGCTGTGATGAGGTGGAGGGTGCTACTTCCTAACAAAATAAAAAGTATAGCAGAGATGTGGTGAGAGTACAGACCTCTTAAGGTGTATCAAACATGCACCATGGAATCCTGACACAGTGTTTTGCTCTGTAGCTGCCCTGTGACAGTGCTGCAGATCCCCAGGGTCAGTGCCCTAATGCAAGGCTCAGTTCAAATGAGGCACAGATTGTTTCAGGATCCATGAGTGAAAGAAATTTGAGACCAGGGTATATCTAGAGGGGTCTAGAATTTAGCATTAGCTACAAAGGCAGGAATTTGTGCAGGGATACAAGAAAGAAAGCAGCTTATATTTAATATTTCTTATGAAAAGGCAAAAGGTCCAAATCAACTAAATAACTCCCTAAAGCATTTCCTGTTATTTACAAAAGTCCTAGAACATCAAGTTACAAAAATTAAGCACCTGATTTAAGAAGTGCCAGTCATAAGATCTTCTGAACAACCTCAATGCCTCTGAATTATTATTCAGTTCTGGACCAAGTCTTATTTACAGTGCTGGATTTGACCTGTATGTACTAAAGAAGAGATTTGCTTTCGCAAATTAGGTGTTCATCTGACATAGATTGAATGGAAACAATGCAACTATGCTGAAAAGGTAATAGTGTCTTAGACTGTTGCTGCAGTTTGTTACAATGTCTCCTGCTGAAAAGGAAGTTTATTGCCCATGCCAGCCTGGTAGCTTTGTGTTGCACAGAGGATCCAGTTCAGCAAACACACACTAACCACATACAAAAGCCTTTTTGCCAATTTGGGGCCTGAGTAAATGATGCCTATCATAGTATCTTCTCTTTAAAAAGTAACTGATTCTGATGATGATTTTAGAGAGGTTTCAATTGCACATGAAAGACAAAACATATATAAACTTTGATTGCTTTTTCCACATGTCATTGCCAATACTAATTTTAAGTATCTTGTCACAGGCCCTTTGCCATTGCATTTAAGCTGCACATTTTCCAGACAAAGCCCAGCATCCTGAATACTCCCTGGCAACTGCAGCTAGCATCAGTCACAGAATAGAGGTACCCAGCACTGCTCTTGGGAAACATGCTTTTACTATCCTGATGATGATGTGTTAAAAGTGATGCTGAACCTCTTGCTGAAGGCCCCAAGTGGCAAATCTATGGAAGCAGGGGTATGTACCATGCTCTTGTTTTAGATATTCAATTATATTTGCTACCAAATGAATGGTCTTACCAGATTGTCCTGTATAATAGAAAGCAAAGTAAATTCTATGCCAAGATTAGCAGGTGGTTGAAATACATCACCCTGTTCCCATGAATCTGTATCTTATAGATGTTTCATTGTAAATAACAATATAAAAATGTTATTACTATTAGTCTGTAGTATCTGCTTCTGATGTCTTTGAGTTTTATTGAATTCATAACAGCAAGGTAGGATAACAGAGAGGAATTTGAATGTTGCACTCTTGCTTGCCAGATGCGGCAACCAGAGAGAGCACCACTAGCTGCAGAAGGGTGTTTTATTCTTACAGAACAGAAGTGGTAGTCATGGCAGTAGCAATACTGTCAAGCCAAAGATGAAGCTTTCTCAGTCTTCCCACTTCTGACACAGACTAAAGTGTCCAGAGAATAGTTTGGGAATAAAGCCCACACATATGGTACTTCTCCCTAATATTTTCCCATCCTCCAGCTTTCTGAATCGTATGAGGGTTTGGTATGTTTAAGAGCAAGCTTAGCCTGTGCATTTGATGTAACTACTCATTGGTTCATGTAAATTTTTAGCATCCACACCATCTGTATCCTGCAGGAAACAGATTTGCAGCATGACAAAACACATCTATTGGTTTGTTCTGAACTTGAATCCTACATGGTTCATTTAATGCTTTATAGTTCTTACATTTGAAGAGAAAGCAACCCCTCCATGTCATACTATTGTTTCAGAGACCTCTGTCACATTAATTCTCAGATGTCCAGACTGAAAAGTCCCACTTGACTCATTTGTGGATGTACTCTTGGATGCAGAAACTGGCAGTCCTAACCTTTGCAAACCCACTAGAGACTTGTGGCCCTAGACCACAGGAGAGATTTTGTCTTCATTCACAAAGCACTGCATTTTGTGGCTGTGTTGGTAGGTCTCTGTTCTTCTCACTCGTCTCTACTATAGGCCCTGGATCCACCTCGAGTGCTGGTAGCAAAGCGTAAAATCATATACACTTAGTTTTTTATATGTTGCTGAAGCAGGCATAAATCATTCAGTGCTGGATTTTGCACTGCACAGCAGACTTTAACAGATTTCATTTAAAAAAAAAAAAAAAAAAAGTACTACTTTTTCTGGTCTTGAGGACTCAAAAAACCTGCAACTTCATTATCCCATCTATGCAAACTGATATACTTGATCAGACCTGAAGAATCACCAACATCCAAGAACATCCTGAGGACTCATAAACTAAATGTTGACTGTTTTTGACCCTGTGTGCTTTGTACAAGATGAAATCCTGATTTCGCATGGCTAGAGAAGATCAGTAACATTCTTCATTAGTTTACTGGCGCCTCCTCGAATTTGGAATCATGCCCAGCTGTATCAAGTCCCCAGAACTATTTGTTCAAACTGGCAGAGGTTTTGTCTTTTTAAACCATTAATCAGTAAATTGTGCAAAGTAAAAAGTGGAAGACAGAGCAGCAGCAGCATATAGCCGCAGACATAATAAATAGTTTACCAAGGATATGAAATGAAGTCACATGTAATTTGCTAGTTCTTTCTCTTTAGTAAACACCAGCTAAGAGCAGACAAAAGTACGTTTGCTGTCAAGATTTGTGTGCCAGCAGGAAAACATTTTATGCAGCAATAACACTAGTCAGGCTATTATATATTATTATTATATGTTATTATTATAATAATATGTCATTATTATACAATAAAAATGACAGCACTAACAGAGTACCTGAACAACTCCTCTCAGTCAGAGGAAGGTTGTAGGTGCATGGATGGAAAAAATAAATTTGCCTCATCGTGAAAATTTGAAAGCCAATTAAATTATTTTTTCTTTGCAGAGAATGTGATTTAGCAGTTAATTTTGTAAATGTTTTTTTAAGTCAAACAAAAATGTTTTCCATTAAAAAAAACATTATTCTTTTGCTCTTCAGTTGCGTAAGACAAGCCTGAGACAACCATTTTATTGCTGAAGTCTGTTTAAATTTATATTGTGACTAACTGGGTTTTGACTAAAGTACAATAAAACATTAAGTGTCTTCAGACTGAGCACAATTTTTACTTTTCCTTATTCTCAAAAGATAAATGGTTTTTGAACCTATAGGACTGAATATTTCATGTTTCTTCGGTGTGAGGAACTGCTGGAGCTATAAGTACTTGCAGTAGTACTTAAGAGTTTGTGGTTACTCGCAGTTTGTAGCAACTTGTGGTTACTCACGGAAGAAAGCCACTGCATTATTTACACATGATATATGATAATGCTGTGCTATCTATAAAAGAAGTCATGATTTGGTTAGCTAGTAGAAACATCAAATATTTCCTCTTGAGATGGGAGATGGGAACTACGTCTCTAAGACTGTTTATGAAGTATTCAGAATGTCTCTTGCTCTGATAATCTGCCACAAAATCCTGTGAAATGTCCCTAACTTGATGGAGAGTCACATTCTGCTTGTGGTTTGCATAAGCTCAGCAGCATTTATTCTGGTTTCCTACCATTTTCTGCTATTGATCATAAAGAAAAAAATAGACAATGTCATCAACATAATTTTTATGTTACTACAAATAAGTATTTATTTCTTCCACCCCTCTCATGCCCTCAAGTGCCCGTAATGGCGAACCTGGCTTCAGGATCAGTGCAAAGTTGGGGGTAATATGGTTTCTCCTGTTTTTTATACTTTTTTTCTTTAAACACCGATTTATTTTTCTGACTTTCTCATGGGTCTGCTGTTGTGCCAGGGGGAAGACTGTACATAACCTATTCCAGTACATTCATCAACACCTCTGCCCACTGTTGCCATCCATCTGCACTGGGTTTTCAGATGTGATGCTGTCCTAAAAGTTTAGCCATACAGAAAATAGCACTGAAAGCAGAAAGTAAAAATTTTTACGTACATTTTTTTTCACTCCTTTCTCTGTTTCTTTATCAGAAAAAAAAAAAAAAAAAAAAAAAAAAAAAGAGTGAAAAATAGTTTCTGGAAGGCCTTATACGCTACTAAGATCATGCTCTGAACAGTCATGCAGAAAAAATCATTTGATGTAGTTTCATGTCTCTGTAGCAGCAGCATTTATGGAATTTTGTTGAGTTTGCAAGATATATTTATTCACCTGCCAGCTCAGCAGCCTTCTGATCTTCTTGAAATCAGAGCTGCATTCTCCTTTACTTCTTCATTGTCACTGTAACTTTTCACCAGAAAAACTGTGCCTTGTGTTGCATTTATGCAAGCACACGTTCTTCAGATTCTGTTTCTGGTTAATCGTTTTCATTCCCTGTCTTCCAGAGGCTGTCTGAAGAGACAGGATTATGGCCTCAGTTTTGGAACATATTGATGCATGATGCAGAACAGAAAACCATTAATTCACAATGCAGAACAGTAAAACATAATGATACATGATGCTGTCTTACTCATTCTTTCTTAATGGACCTGTCTTTGCAGTACTTTGAAGGCATAGAAATAAGAATAAATATCTACTTCAGGAAGAAAAAAAAAAAGGTATGATGACTCTTAATATCACCAGGTATACATTAACCTTCCAAGGCCAGGGACATTTCCCACCAGACCAGGTTGCTCAAAGCCCCCAACCTGGCCTCAAACACTTCCAGAGAGGGGGTAGACACAACTTCCCTGGGAAACCTGTGCCAGCGTCTAATGAGACCCTCACACTAAATAGTTTCTTCCTAATTACCAGTCTAATTCTACCCTCTTCCAGTTTAAAGACATTACCCCTTGTCCTATCACTTCACACCCTTGTAAAAAGCATCTTCCCCGTAGCCCCTTCAAGCACTGGAAGACCACTATAAGGTCTCCTTGGAGCCTTCTCTTCTTCAGGCTGAACAACCCTGACTCTCTTAGCTTTCCTACAGAGAAGAGATGCTTCAGCCCTCTGATAATGTTCGTTATACATAATAAAATAGATATCTACCACTATATAATTATTATACATATTAATTACTAGAAATACATAATAATTATAATTACTATGTAGTGACTGTAATATATCACATAAAATAAAAATTTATAATAAGAAATAATAATCACCACCGTTATATATACCTACATAATGCCAAGTAATTAACTCAAACTTCTTTTGAGTTTTACAGAACGACCTGTTAAAAGCATGGTGATGATCTTGAAGAAACTATGTATTTTCTAAATACAGTGTTTTGAAGCTGGTTGTCCTGAAAGTATTTTTTTCCAGCCAGCTGGTTAGTTTACATGGGTATTTTGATTTTTCTTAAGCTGCAGGTTGTTTCTTAAAGGCCACGGATCATTTTGAGGCAGCAAGTGCAGTAAGTTAATTTGGTCATTCATTTAAAAGCAAGGGACACTGCATGGCATCTTAAATGGCATATTTCCTGAAATGCTGGGCTTTTAGAAACCCTCGGGAGTTATCAAGTTGTGTTGTTCAGTATTGGTGTATGTTGCATGATTATTTCAGGTGAGTCAAATCACAGCAACAGGACAGAAAGTTAAGAAGAACTGCCTGGACCTGACACTGACTTGCACTGCAGGTGTCATTAAACCTTCTGCCAATATTTGCAGAAGTTTTTCAGAACATGTGAAAGTGGATCCTACAGCTCCTTCTTGAGGGACATAAGTTCACCCTAGTGGCACAAAGAGATGGGTCTATCAGGAAAAGGGGGTATGGCATGTGCCTAAACCATGCTTTGCACTCCCTGTATTAACAAACATGATATAGTCTGAGTCCTTATTGATCAGAATGAAGTATCTTGAGACAACCAACATTTTTGTAGGCTTATTTTACCTGTTGCAGTTATCCCTTGAAGGTCTGTGGTGAGGAGCAGTGTGGAGCCTGTGGCATGTGCTGAGGGTATCACAATGTATCATTAATGTAATCTCCCTTTTTCTTGCCTTTCAGCCTGGCTTTTCTGCTGATGCATGAATCTCAGATATCTCAGTGGATCTCAGACATTCCAGAGAGGGGGAAAAGAAAGAAAGAAAGAAGGAAGGAAGGAAGGAAGGAAGGAAGGAAGGAAGGAAGGAAGGAAGGAAGGAAGGAAGGAAAAGAAAGAAAGAAAGAAAGAAAGAAAGAAAGAAAGAAAGAAAGAAAGAAAGAAAGAAAGAAAGAAAGAAAGAAAGAAAGAAAGAAAGAAAGAAAGAAAGAAAGAAAGAAAGAAAGAAAGAAAGAAAGAAAGAAAGAAAGAAAGAAAGAAAGAAAGAAAGAAAGAAAGAAAGAAAGAAAGAAAGAAAGAAAGAAAGAAAGAAAGGAAGGAAGGGAAAGAAGGAAAGGGAAAGAAAGGAAAGGAAAGGAAAGGAAAGGAAAGGAAAGGAAAGGAAAGGAAAGGAAAGGAAAGGAAAGGAAAGGAAAGGAAAAAGAAAGAAAAGAAAAGAAAAGAAAAGAGAAGAAAAGAAAAGAAAAGAAAAGAAAAGAAAAGAAAAGAAAAGAAAAGAAAAGAAAAGAAAAGAGAAGAAAAGAAAAGAGAAGAAAAGAAAAGAAAGAAAAAAGAAAAGAAAAGAAAAGAAAAGAAAAGAAAAGAAAAGAAAAGAAAAGAAAAGAAAAGAAAAGAAAAGAAAAGAAAAGAAAAGAAAAGAAAAGAAAAGAAAAGAAAAGAAAAGCAAAGAAAAGAAAAGAAAAGAAAAGAAAAGAAAAGAGAAGAGAAGAGAAGAAAAGAAAGAAAAAAGAAAAGAAAAGAAAAGAAAAGAAAAGAAAAGAAAAGAAAAGAAAAGAAAAGAAAAGAAAAGAAAAGAAAAGAAAAGAAAAGAAAGAGAAAAGAAAAGAAAGAAAAAAGAAAAGAAAAGAAAAGAAAAGAGAAAAGAAGAGAAAAGAAAAGAGAAAAGAAGAGAAAGGAAAAAGGAGCATGGTTCAGACATCACTCTGTCACTAAAAGAATAGCAAATAATACCTATTGAGTAATATTTCACACAACTTGGATGCCTGTGTACATTTCCCAGATAGGACCCTCCCTCCCTGACACACATCCCCTTGATGCTCTAGAAATTTCAGCAAATGGCCTGTGCTCACCCACTCCCATGTACTACTCTACTGCAGTAAGGTAGTAGGGCTGTCTCAGGGCAACCAGAGATGAAGCCCCAGGACTTCATCACTATAGGCTCAAGAAAGTTTTCAGCAGCGTGGTGAGAGCTGAAAGGCTGTTGGCAGTTTAGCTCAAGTTCCAGGGGGTGTGACAGCTTCAGTTTGCATCCAGTGGTACATGCTACTGACCGAAGGCTTCATATCCCAACCCTCAGCTGCTCAGCTGTCATTTCTCAGAGGTGGTTCCCAACCAGTGCTCACATGTTGACTAATAATATATTAGTCTACAGCACTCTCCAGAGAGTCTCGTCTACCACCTGGCTTGTACTGCCTTACACAGGCACAAATTATTTCAGACAGGAACAAACTCTTGTGCAACATCTAGCAGTGTCTTGCTCCATGGCTGAATTTCCTGGTCATTTTTTTAAGGTGAAAAACAGCTCACTCATTTTTAATCTGTTCCTTTCAGAGATCAGTTCTTCTTTCATCAGAGGAGAACCTGCAAATGTCATTGCCTTTCATATGTACTTTCTCATCTGCTTTCATCTCTTTTCATCTACTGAACCTGTCCTATGTCAATTTCATCACCTGCATGCCTAATTCTTAATGCTTCTAAGCCTCTTTGAGAGAAGACTTCTTTACCTGTGCTTTCACAGAATCATAGAAAAGCTGAGATTGGAGGGCACCACTTGGTCTCATCTGTCCCTCTTGACATTACCTGTCTCTCTCTTGAATGCAGGGCCTTAGGTTCAGTTATCCAGGGCCCTGCCATACCAAATCTGAAGTATTACCAGTGAAGGAGATTCTACCACCTCTCTTAGCAACCACTTCTAATGCTGAATTGTTCTCACAGTGATTATTTTTTTCCTGGGTCTAGGTGGCATTTTCCCTGCAGCAACTTGTGCCAACTGTCTCTTGTCCTGTTGTTATGCATCCCTGTGAAGACAACACTTTTCTGTACCACTGTCTACCTCCCTAAAACTACCTTTTGGGTTTTAGAAGACTGTGACTCGAGTTCCTATGGGCCTTCTCTTGGCTGAAAAACTTAACTCCTTCACCCTTTCCTTCTTCATCAAGTTATCAAGTTCTCCAGCAATCTAATTATAGGTGGTTATCATCCACCAGGCTGTCCACAATTCTTCAGTGTCTCTCTAGAGTAAAGAGAAGCAAAACTAAGTGAAATAGTTCAGGTGTGGTCTGACAATTGCCAAGTAGAGAAGAATACACACATCTCTGAGTGTGCCAGCTTTACTTCTGTTGATTCAGACCAGGACACATTTTGCCGCCTTTGCTGTCAGGGCAAGCTGCTGGCCCAATGTTCTGCTTGCTCTCTGCCCAGAGCCCCAGGGCTTTTTCTGCAAAGCTGCTTCCCAGCCAACCAGTCCACAGCCTGTGCTGCTTCTTAGGATTATTCCATCCCAGCTGCAGGACTTTACGTTTGCCTTCATTAAACCTCAAACATTTATTGTTTTAAACTCATATTAACCATTAATCTTGCTGGATCAGTCTTCCAGCCTCTTGAGCCCTCTCTGTGTGATGACTCATCTCCTTCTAGCATGTCTCTTTTCCCAGTCTGGTGTCATCCACAAACACAGAATGGGCATTCAGTGCCATTATCCAGATCACTGAAAAATATGTTGAATAGTATTGGATGCTATATCAAGCCCTGAGGAATGACATTTGTGACTGAATGTTGGTTTGATTTCGAGCCATTAATTAATCAGAACATTCTGAGCTTTTAGCTGGATTTCCACCCATCTTGTTTTAACCTCTTCTTTGGATTTCAGGAGACATCAAGGGTGTCAGTGAAGATCTATTGTCTGCAGAGTTGTCACAGATGAAGTATTTTGACATGGTTATGATTTAGCAATAATTCAAAATTTATTAATCAAAAGATTGAATTTTAGCAGCACTTAATCATTAACCAATGTAGAGATTAAAGATTAAGAAGATTCAGTAGAATATAATATGATTAAAACAGTGACTTAATTGTTTCTTTGAGATTGACAAGAGACAAGATTCACACTAACTTACTACAAGGTATACTAAACTAAACTACATATAAAAATACACACAGACAGAAATATTTGGGCCCAGTAAAATACAGACATGCACCCTCATGGTGGCAAATGTGCATGTTCAAACACATATATAGGTAGATAGGTGGATAGAAGAGGCTAATCAGTAGTTCAGATTTCCCTCTTCGAGTCTGGAGGAAATGCTGGCAATTCATCAACTTTCTTCAACAGGCAACAATTCGGACTTGAGGGGGAGGAACTCACCCTGGCCTTCTGCCAGCTTTTGGTGGAAAGTCCTCAAGCAGTTTGTGCCCGAGAAGTGTCTCAGCTCAGGGGACATGCTGGCCACAAGTCTCCTGCAATCCATGAGATCTCAAAGGGTTTTCCTGGGAATCACTAAGAATAGAGGTTGAGACAGCTGACTTTTGCCACTTCTCCATTTCAGCCCTACTTGGATGGAGAAATATTCTGGCACTTTTCCATGAGTTGCACATTCCCAGAACTTGTTAAATTCTGGAGTTCTGGTATCACTCCTTTTGGGCAACCACCCAAGTACAGATGGCTTTCAGGAGATGATTGATCATACCAACCTCTTCAGTCAGTCAAAGGGACAGTAGGATCTAGGTGCATCAAGGGGATGCCTCCATGCTCCAGTCCACTGCTTACAATCTAGATACCATCATTATGCCTGCAGATCCGGGGAGAAAGAACCAAGTGTGTTAAGGAGGTGTTAAAATGCTCAGGTACACTGCTTTTCACAATCCATATCTGATTTGCCTTAGGTTCCTGTGTGGACTGGCAAAGGACAATCACTCCGACTACCACCTGGCCCAAGAAGAGTGGTAGGGTTTGCACCATGACAAGAGTCAATGAATTTAAGGGGGGCATGTCCAGGTGTTAAGGAGGGGGAAGAAAACCTGTATAATGAAAATGAAGGGAGGGGAAGTAGTCCTGAAACTGAGAGCTGTAAGTGTTATGTGGTTTTGGTCTTTCAAAAGGAAAAAAATTAGCAATAGGGAGAAAATATTTTGCAGATGCAAAGAGCTGGGTGGCTGTGATTGAGTTCCTTTGTAACAGAGGCACAGCTAACAGAAGGAAAACAGAGAGAAGATGAGAGTACAATAATGAAGAAAAAAGGTTGAGAAGACTAGGGAAAGGATGGAAAATGAACCCTAAACAGAGAAATAAAGGTTCTCAGTCAATGAAACTGAAAGTAATAGGGCAGTACCACGCTAAACTTACTGTGTAATTTGAGTATTCTACTGTTTTCTCACTATGCAGTATTATCAGGCTGATTCTTGAAGTTCAAAACTGTCATAAAACCCCACATAACTCTTCCTAGTTGATTGAAGAAAAGTTATAAATTTGTATTTTTTCTTGGTATCTTTGGAGTTTTTATTTTGGCGGGTACCTTTTGTCATGTTCCAATAACAAATGGAGCAGCTTTCTGTGTAAATGCACCCATTTATTATCAAAACCTATTTTAAAGACCCCCATGTTTCACATACCGTAATAAATGCTAAAATTTCCAGCTAGAACCCTACGTAGTGTTGGTATAAAAAATAACAGGGTGTGATCATCATAGATTTTTGGCTTATTCTAGCTCCCAATTCAGTTATTGGAAGATTTGCCATTGACGTCAATGGGAAGAGAATTGGGCCCAGGATAGGAACTACAGTAGTAATAACAATGCATTTGACTTATATAGCCCTCTCTGCTTGCCAGAGGCCTTTGGGCACTGCATGTAAATGAATACAAAACAATAAAAGAAATTAAAATATCTCCAATTCCTGCATGATTATGAGAGACAAACAGTGAAAATCAAAGTATGCCTATATATGGGCCAATTCTTATGCAATGGTTCTGTGTCATCACACTGTTTATGGCAGGTCATCACGCACTTGATCTCCTCCAAGCTGTTCTGGATCAATCTATGAAACCACTGCCTGCTGAGGGTTTTCTTAGCATGCAAATAAGGACAAAAAATGGATATTGATAAAAGATAATATTTTTAGGTTTGCAAATCAGCCAGAATCAGTCAAATACTTGGCCCCAGCCATGTGCCGCTGAGTAGTGTCAGATGCTCACACATATACAAAGTGACATTTACAAGGCATGCCGTTCCTGGTGCCAAGTTCAGAAATAAATTGCCTCTTTTGATAGGTTCACTAGAGCCTCCTAAGTACACCAGAGCCCTCCTAAGATTCATTTATTGTTTGCTACTGGAGGGACTGGAATGCTTCTGGACACACAATGAAAATCCGTTCAGCGCAGCATAAGGGGAACTACATAAACTGAAGTACAATAACTGTGAAGCTGCAGTTTCATCGTTTGGCGTGCTGTGTGTGGAGGATTAGGTGCTTGGCTGTCATTAATGGCAGTGTAGGTTGTGTAATTAGATCCATCTGTATGCTGCTGAAAACCTGCTCCAGTAAATACCAATGCCCCTTACCTGGGGAGCGTAGAGGAGCCCGGGTCTGACTCCTGGAGCTTTGCTCGTAAAGGATACAGCCCTGAAAGGATTTCCTGCAGCTGCACAGGGGTGATGCTGACTGCTGCTACACAAGAACATGTGGTATTTTGGTGCTGGGGGAGCTAAAGATCCTCATTTTGCCTCTTCCCTTGTCCAGAGTCAATCTGAGATTAATTTCTGCCAGTCCATGTGAGGGAAAATCTGTACACATTTGTAGTACAAGAAAGACAGCCTCCTCTGGACAGATGACTTGTTGATCAAAAATCCAGCATGCTGTCCCTTAGGCTGCCCAGTACAGCTCATGGTATCTCAATGGAAACAAGAAATTCATTTCAACAATTGTGCAATATTGTACAGTAATTAGATATGACAAGACATCACATCCATGAGCTTAATTCTCAGAGTTTGCAGAGCTGATCTAAACATCTTAATGAAGCCCTGATGGTCAGCGTTTTCAAAACTCAGATTTATCAGGCTTTGTCCTTGTCTTTGAACTGTTTTGCCTCCCAGAGGAGGTGAAGACACTGATTTTGTTGTTGAGTCCAGTTCTCAATAGCATTGTCTTTTTGTAGATAATTGCAGTATGGGTTTGGACATTTAAAAATTATGATCTCTACCACATGGTGATGTAATATTTATAAAGGGAGCTGAAGAAAACAAAACTTTACCACAAACTGGCCTAGTTAGGCAAGATGGTGCCTGTGGTGAGATGTCCTATTCCCTGTTGCAGTAACTGAAAACACTACAAGAGGAATCCAGGCTGAAGCCTGTTTCATAGTCATCACTCTAAAAAAGAGCTTGCACGTCTGCCAGCTTGACTGTTTTTTCCAGAGCTGGGGAAGGTCTTGATTTGCTGTGGTGCTGCCACTAGCAGTTCTTGTGTTGCTGTGATGGTCACTCCTAAGTGAAGGAAGGTTTCTAGTGTGGTGTGGCCATTCTTTGGACTAATTCATACTAATGGGAAAAACTGGACAAGCTTTGGGGTCCACGAGACCTTTTTGGCTCTGAAGGGTCTTAGCTAAGGTGCCTCATACCTCACCTGTTTATTCCAGTTTTATCATTCGATCTAATAAAAGGTATTGCCTTACCCCAGAAACTTATATCCATAGTTCCTATCAGTTTCAATAATACTTCAGGAGTATTTATCCCATTTAAAACTGACTTATGCAGCTTCAAGCCCTTGTTCTTGAATGGGCTTCAAGAATACCATTGCTGACAGCTGTAGCTGGGATGGGTACTCCAGTTTTAAAGTAGTTTAGGGACCTCGAGAAACATCATACATACATCTCTAATCTTGGTTAACGTCCCAAGAATTTCTTGCAACCAAAGTTAATGATGAGTTGATGCCATCTGCAGTCACTTGATACCTCTGTGTACAGTGAGCTGTGAAGGCCCTGGGGGGGGGGATTTACGTCACCGTGTACCTGCGTGCCAGCTGCCCCTATTGGAACCAAATGAGCCTGAAATTAGTTGTTAATTACAGTGTTAATGTTCATAATTATTTTCTGTGGTTATTGCCAGCCATGAAATGTGTTGAATTGACAGACCGGAAGACCAAACACATCTATGCAGGCATCTGTGTTGTAAAACCTGGCCACTGTCTAGCAACAGCAACAGGCAAATCTCTCAGTCTCCAGATAATGCTCATATTTTAAGGGCCTATTATCAAGAAATATGGCACAAAATGAGCTGGTCCTCTTCCCCTTATTATACTTGATTTTAAAGGCAATGGGGAAACAAGCGCCTAGCAGGCATGTTCTCAAATGGCATGGAAACTGAGGGGCAGAGCCGGGAGACCTCACAGAGTCATGGTGCCCCACTGAGCCCCATAGCCTCCACTTCTGCTTTTAAATACCTGCTTTTAGCTACTTCCCTTCTTTCAGGATCAGAAGGTGGGGTTACCTTGAGAGAAAAAGAAGGCAATATATTAAGGGAGCATCCCTTATATGCCCTTTTTGTGTGTGGACTCTGGACATTTGCCTCTGTACGTCTGAGAGACAGAGTTAGTTTAAAGTGCAAAGAAGCTGAGCAATAGCTTGGGAACAGCTTGTCAGGGAGGATGGGAACAGCCTGAAGCTTGGAGATGTGGACTCCTGCTCTTGCTAACTGGTGCCTTAGTAACTGTAACCAAATAGTTCCCAGTCTGCTTTTATTAGCAGGCTTTATGTGTTTAGGGATAAATATTAAACTCTACAATTTGGTGTGGATGTCAGCTGTTGATGAAAAGCAGATCCCAGCTGGGACAGCGAGGACATTGCATCCAGGCTGTGTTTGAGGTACATGAACTGAGCTGTGTGGGAGAGGCCTGGCTGAGTTTATTGCTCAGGTCCAGCTCAGGCTGCCGCTTCTCTGTAACTTCAGCCAAAGTCATTTGATCTATTTGGGCATGTGGCTCCATTCTGCCTTCAGAAATACCTCTCTTAGCACAGTGACATTAATTCCTCGCTCTCTATTCTCTCACATTAAAATTAAGGAGGAAAAAATCCAGCTTTTATTGGCAGTGTTCTGCTTGTGCCTTTTGTCACCAGGGAATTACACCTACCCTGGTCATGGGGGATGCATGAGCACACAAAGTGGATGTACTTGCCCCAGTAGTCAGGCTGACACGGTCTTGCAAGGGCTGTTGGAACATTTGCCCTTTACTTCAGGGCAGTCACCCAAGTCACCAAGTCACCAAGTGACACTGGGTTAGGAGGCAGGTCTTTCTCAGCTCCTTCTGGAGAGCTCCTCAGCTCCTCAGCTCCTTTCCAGCCTCCCTGGAGAGAGAGGGAGAAGATGACTCTGGATGTTTCAGAGTTCTAAGTATGCCCTTGCTTTGAATTGTTCTCTGGAGAAGCCTTTCCTAAAGTACAAGACATTTATGATATTAGCAGCTGTGAACTATTCATAACAGAGAGGCCCAGTTTTTTTCCATTTCTGTAAGAATTCACACTGCAGATACAGTGGGCATTCAGTGCTGTGTCAGGTGACAGTTCACAGCGTTAACTCAACTCTGTCCCTGAGGCTGGCTTTTCTTCTGTCACTTTTTGTCTTTCTAGTTTTATTTCAACCCACCTCCTAACTCTACCTTGCTCCTTCCCCTTGAGGAGATACACCGGGCTTGACCTGTAATGATGGCTTGGAGTAAGTGCACACCACGAAGAAGTAGAGCATGGTGTGCACAGATGCAGAGCTTGTCTTGAGGCCCTCTCAGTATTAGGTGGCTGGCTGGAGAGGACACAGGTCCAAGCCCAGGGCTGAGGAGCTGGGCAAGCTTGGCACTCTGCCTAAGCTCCCCAGTCCTGAAGTCAATAGAGTTAGGAAGCTTCATGTGCTGCTGACACAGCTGCTGGTAACTTGAAGATCTATGCCAGCTGCCGTGGCTGTGCCATTTGACTGCTCCTGCACATACATTTTTATTTAGCCTTTCTGGTAGAGATCCTCAGCAATCCTTCCTTGTCCTTGCTCCAACGTCATCCTGGATCTCTGCCGCCTCTTTGCCTTACAGATTGAAAAACAGAAAAGAGCCTATGTTCTGTACAGTCAGGGTGTATTAAACCTGGTGTGAGGATGATGTGAAATGAAAGTCAGTCAAATCTTTTGATTTTATTTGGGCTAGACTGTTCATATTCTCCCATATGCTGTTACTGGTGGTCACTAAGATATTGATGTAAGGATATCTAATATCTGACAAGAACACACATATACTTGTAATCTGTAAAATTTCCTGAATACTGAGCAGATTTTTAAATTTTTATTATTAAACACTTCTTTTCTGTCTTTAAATTCAGCTTACCATTAGACTGTGACTTACAAATGGAGACAGATCTAACAAGCACGTGCAAAAGCAGCAAATGAAATGAGACTTCATAGATAAACTCCATGATTGCACCCACTGATACAGTGAGGGAACCAGTGTATGAGATTGTTCTACTGAGAAAAAGGTGTATCTTACCACAGCATAACAACTAACAATTCCCCCAAGGTACATGTTTAAATGTTTTCTGCACAAGCCACAAGATGTCAGTCTGACCACATGAAAATTCTACCAGTCCTGCACACTGATTCATGTGTTATGATTTTTACTCTAATATCTCTGCTAAAATAATCTCATAATTCACCTCTACAGTTTGTTCTGTACTTTTCCCCTTATAGGCATAAATCTCCTCTTTGCAGTTACTCCTTCACATGGAGTGACAAAAGCAATTGCAGACAAAAAACAATGAAAGGGAGTATAATTTATCTCTTTTAAAATTAATTTTTAATATTGATGTGCCCTTGATCATTACATTTTGGCTACTGTTTTGCTATGCTAACACTTGCAAGGACACATACTGGCAGCAGGGATTAGCTGTACTATTACATACCATTTCCTTGAAGCAGTTTTTGCAGTAAGAGCATTCTGTATTAGACAAGTCATGGGTCACTTTCTCTCCCTATTTCCCTGTATGATCCCTGTGCTACAGTTTAAATTTCCATATGCATGCCCCGAAACCTTTGCTCCAGCAATTAAATGTATATATTTTTGAGACATTGGTGACTGTGGAACTGGAAGTGCCCAGTTCAGGGTGCCCAACCTTATAAGTGACAGGACGGGATCCCACTTCTGGAATCCTTCTTGCTTATTTCCTTCATATAATGGTTCTTCTGGCCATGTGCCTGTGTGAGATATACCTATAGCTCAACCCATGCCTTCTCAGAGACTCCTGGGTCCAGTCCTAAGCATTGTGATTTTACCAGGCTCTGAAAGAAGAATTTGGCTCTTAAGATAAAGCTGACCAAGTAACTACTCCCTATTTGCATCAGAAGAGATGTAGCTACAAGTGTCCAGAAGGCAGGATCTGGCCCATGGGCTGCTATTGAGACAGTGCTAAATCTTTGAGAACATGATGACCACCCTGAATAAATTTCTTGAGTTTATAGATTTTTTCAGGCCTGTTCATTATTTCAGACCAAAGCATACCAAATCATTGTGTTATACTAGCAATAGTGGAAAAATTTACTTTGCAAATATGCTGTAGAGCAGAGATTAGCAACAGAAATGTGAGTTTGAGTTCCCATGGTGGCACACGAGAGGATTTTAAATACCAAGCAGCAGGGCAGAGGCAGGGCCAGGAGTTTGGTTCTTCGACAGCTCAAGAAAGGCATCCATGCAGGAGAGCAGCTGCTGCCTTACACGGAGGGGAGATACCACTGACAATATGTGGCATCTTTCCTTTCTAAAAAACAGCATCAGCCTGAGTTTCCAGCAGCATGCTTAATGTCCAGTTTGGGAAAGGGGGACCTGCTCAGACAGCCCTGTCTCTCACCAGCTCAGTGTCCCAGCACTGCTGTCCCTCTGGCACTCAGTGCTTCACACCTCCTCAAGAGCTGCATCTTGTGTTGTAGAGTGCACAGACACCCTGACTGAGAGTGGCTGATGTGGCATCTATTAGCAACAGAGGGAGAAGAGGTGCCAAAACCGTGTCAAGGCACCTGTTGGTCACTCAGCTTCTAGAGGGTCTGACTTACCCATGAGTTACACCAGGTTTTATAGAGGTTTTGGTAAATAGTGCAGCTGAGCTTCTCCCTTCAAGGCAGACTTGATGTTCTGCAGTGCCTTGTTTTCTCTTCTGACAGCCCATGGATAGTCTTCATTTATGTTATTACTATAAATCAGTAGTTTCTCTCCACTTTTTCATGCCTATCTTCTCTTCTTAATCCAGGACCCTTTTTCTTTGACTGGCAAAAGATCATTAGGATTATCCTACGGCATTCCTGGTCTAGCAGTGACTCTGCAAACACCGCCCCAATTCTTTGCTTTACAGTCATCAACAAAGATAAATTAATTAAAAAAGAACCAAAGGGGTCTGTCATATAAGCTAGTCAACACACCTTAATTACTGCATGTCCAACGAGATGGGGTTCATGGTCAGGAAGTATCACCTGGAACGTACCTGGGTTAAATTCATTGGTTTCAAGAAACCCTAAGAGCTGTTGTTTTAACTTGCACATTGGGACAAGTTTCATGGAGGGTCATGGTCAGGTGTGGTTGCTCACTACTGGTGTGTGACAGCTTGCTAAACCATTGTACCTTGTTCCATTCAGCCATGTGCCAGTATCCTGCTGGACAATAGCCCAGTGCCATTTTATCAGATCAGCTTCTGTTACCTGGAACAGAGACAAGCATCTCCACTGTAAGAATATCCTCTAGCATGTTTTTAGAATTCAGGCAACCTTTGCACACAGGGAATAATATTTTTATTTTTCTGGCCATAAATGTTAGAATATTAGTTCTATTAAAACGCATTTTTAGTTCTATAAATATAACAACAGAAGTTAAAAACAAAAATTCCTTACATAGCAAAGACATTTTGTATGACTTTGAAACCACTCTTCTTTAGTAGCAAATAAAAAACTTTCTGGGATATCAAATGTGTTGCACTTTGGGTCTGACCTTTAACTTCAGTTAATGACAGAAGAGAAGTGAGATAAAATAGGAAATAAAAAAAGACTGGAAAAAGAGCAAACATCATCTTAAAAAAGAGGAATATTTTGATTCATTTGATTCGAAAATATTTGTGGAAAGAAACCACCTGCCTGCCACTGAACATGCCTAATGTTTACAGGGACCATGTGGTTGGTAAGGTCAATGAGACACTGGTGATTTAGAAAGCAAACTGTGACCAGGAGGCTGCAGATGGCAATGCAGGACTGCAGATGGAGAGATGTGAAACACTTCCCCTCAGAAACTGCTTGGGTTTGACCCAGTTTGACGTTTTGTAGCTAAGCTATTCACTTTTTGTTATTTATGGCAAAACTTTGTGCCATAATCAAGGCTTCCTGTTGTTGTGCGCTCACTTTGCTGACTGGATTGCGGGTAATTTGCCTTCCCATGACAGCACGTCTTTGAATCCTACTCCAGCAAGTGTAACAAACAGTAACAGCTGAAAAGAGATGTGCTGTTTAGTTGCAGATGCAAAGAGAAATTTACATTTTGTAATTAGTCTTTTGTGATATCATTATTCCATACATTTGTGTTTCTGTGAGGCTATCATACCATTGCTCTAACAGCACATGTTCGGAGACTTTGAAAGGAAGACAAGGCAGGTATGTGCCCCAGCTCTGGCAGACCTCTAGGTTTCCTCCTAAAAATGTTCTGAGATGTGGCTTAACTGTTCAGAAGCTAAATAATTTCTTACAAGAATGACTGAAAACAAATCTAGGCCCTGATCTTGCAGACATGTGTTTTAGTAGTCTGACTTCAGGCGCTGTGCAGGATTAGTCACATGCAGAAGGTATTTATGGAACTGATACCTCTGATGTAATATAAAAACCAGAAGGCCCTATTTCCAAATAACAAAATAAGATGCATAACAGTTTGCTACATAGAATAAATTAATTATAGAACTATAGTGAGTTTGGGATTTGAGAGACCTGGATTTGACTCCCAGTTCTTTCACAAACTTCCTTCTGACCTTTGGGCAGGGCAGCTTTCTTGAGCTATAACAGAAAGACTGTTGGAGAGAGGCTGCAGGGTTTGCAGAAATCTGGGAATACTTTTAATTTGTTCCTTATAAGATTGGCGGCAAGAGATAAATCCACTTTCTGCCAAAGAATCTGTATGTTTTGATATTGCAAGCAGAGAGAGAGATCATATATGCCATGTTTGGCATAAAAGTGTAAAGATGGTACAAGGGAGAATCCACACACCCTATAAAAGATATTATGCCTGTCTGTGTGCATGTCCCCACTCAGCCAGGGCAGTTACATCGTCAGTGCCGGGTGCTCCTGGGTTCCCAAGGTGCGTACTGGAAGTGCTTTGGAAGACCAGAAATGCAGCATACCAAGCCAAGTGTTTGACTATGCCTCCACCTACAAGAAACTGCACAGTTTGTAACTGTAAATGGTGCTTGGAGAAGCCTCACTTTTGCTGGTCTGGAAGATTTTTGTGAAGTCAGAGCCAGTATCGTGTGGTTTGGAAGACACTCTTCTGAGATTAGCAGTAGATCAGTTGATTTCTTCATTCCCTCTTATTGTTATGAGCAGAAGGAGGGACAGCATCCCAGGGTTTAGGAGAACCAGGATTTCATCCTGTGCTCTTCCATGCTCTCCTCTATGACCTGGGGCACTGGGCTGAAGATCCAAGTGTCAGGGTATCCTGAGAGGAAGCAAAAGTCTCTGGAAGGCCAGATTTGCTGCAAGTCTTGCGGTGGTGGCTTCACCCACAGACCTCAAAGGTGTTTCTTGGTAGAGCTCTGCACAGGTGAAGCAGGGCAAAATAGTGGCTGGGAATCCTTTTACCTCCTGGCTGCAGATGGTCTCTGCTTTGCTCAGTCCAGAGCTGGTACTGGGTATAGCTGTGTTGAGCAAACTGAGTCCCTCCCAGTAGCCCTGACTCCCCTTTTTCTCTCCATCAGAGATTGCCGTCACCTCAGCTCCGACAGAATAAACACTTTCTGAGTTGATTTCCTTGGTCTTCAGCACTGTAAAGAGCAAGACTTTGCTAGCCCTTACTTATTTTCATGAACTGCATGAGGAGGAGTTAGCACATGCAGTTATTCTGGCAGAGCAGAGGGAGGGCTGGGCCTTCGGCAAGGGGAGGAGGAGAGCTTCTGGGGACGGGAGCATGACTGCAGCCAGGGTGGGAGGTGTGAAAAAAGCCTCAGGCTAGTTTGTCACAAGCAGGAGGCACCTGACAACCATTTTTGTTGAAGTCTCCATGGGTCCAAGCCTTAATTTCTTCATGCCTTAACTTCCTGTGGGTAAAGTTGAGATGAAGCTCACCCAGGGAGAGTTGGCAGCATCAACATTAGCATTACCGAGGGAGTCAAATGGCATATGCAAATACCCTTAGACTGGAAATAGGTTGAAAGGCATGCCTGTTTGGTTATTTTAATCCAATTCAGAAGACAAGTTAGAGTTACACACTCAGTGCTGGAATAGCACTGGGAATCCTGTGCTGTGAGTGGACCGTGGGTGTGCTTTTAATCTCACCCTGATTCTCTGCAAGCTAATGGAGAGAAGCAAAATGTTTAGGTAGACATGACAAAAATGCCAATATTGACACAGACTACCACATCTGGAAAAAAGCCTGCTTGTGAGGAGATCCAAACTTCAAGGCTGTGAGTGCAAAGCCCTCTGTTTATCCACAGAGCTGGTCCTGAAATTGAACAAGATTCTTGTGTTTCCTCATCAATGTGCCATCACTTTGTCCTTCAGGGACCACCACGGAGCAATGCCTAATCAGTGTCTGGCATGTGGCCACTAATTTGTGTCATGCAGATTTCTAAACAGCTGCTAGATGGTTTTGGATTACTGTTGGGCCATAACTGGAGTCAGACCAAAAACAGGGAGGGTTAAAATGATCGTGTTTTCCTTCCTGCTCCTTAGGCAGCTCATTCTCCCAGGACTGCAATTTTAAAAGCTGGAAAAAGAAGGAAATGAGCTTTGAATCTTCTCACAGTGTCAGTTTTCCATTGTAGGGAAAAGGACACCTTTTTAATTACACCTGTACAGTGGTGCATTGTCTTCGGGCTTCCACAATTTGGAAAACACATGTACAGCTCTGCTTACAGACTCACACAAGATGAAGAGTTTTTATTTTTTTTATTTTATTTAAGAAACAGTTCATGAAAGTGTGGTTGGCTATGTATAGGTGGTCTTTGTGTAAGAGTGTTTACAGTTGAAATATATAGATAGGATTAGAAAAATGTTCTTATACGTAAACTATATAGTACAAGAAAAAAAATAAACAGGTAAGGTACAAGCAGATGTGTCCATATCATAAGGCATACCAAGAAAATATTAATCTGAACAGTTGAGGAGTTACAGAAGCCTTTGATTGTCTTGAACACTGCAAATTCATTATAGCTTAAAACTGGAAAGAAACCACAAAATGCACTCTGTTAACCTGGTATAAAGTGGTCTCTTCTTTTTTCCTATAGAGGTTTGAACTGAACACTTTTCCAGTTCCACTTATCTCCTGAAAAAATTGGTGTATTCAAAACTACACTTCATTAAAATACCTCATCTAATCTCTGGAAGGGCACATTTGAAAGCATCTTCTGTGTGGTTTAACTGGTGCTCTGTTCACTCATCCCAAAACACTTTTTCTTTCTTGTGCCAGAAAGCTGGTTCATTTTTTCTCAAAATTGTCACAGTAGATACAGCTTTGATAGCTGTTAGTGACTGACACTTCCTTCTCAGTATGATACTACCTCAGCTTTAGAAGACAGTACCTTATTCAGCTGATATTTTGAAGAAGCTGAGCTGATTTAACAGGTTTTAGAAAAGAGGAATAACTTAACTGAACTGTTTGACTTGAGACAGCTATTCCTACTGCCCTAAGCTAGTGGATACAAGCTAGATGTGGAGGCTGGTAGGTGATGGGAGAAGTCAGGCCACGTTTGCTGGGAATTTGTGTTACAATTGCTCTGCTCAGCCATGACATTCAAATGCTGTAATTCAAACAGTGAAAACCTGTTAAAAGAAGGACAGCTCATACCTTGATGTCTCCACTATCAATGCTGTCATTACTTTGTATATTCAGTTAGAAATAGTAAAATGGTTTTCCATGGTTACAGCTTTATTAGACTTGTATCTTAAATCACTTTTAACTGAGAACAAGTGATTGTGATTTTCTTTTGGAGTACTCTGAAACATTCTTAATGACTAAAATAGGATCAGAAGAAATTAACAAAATTATAATGCTTAATCTGAACTCTGTTATGAAGATTGTATAGGTCCTAAAGTGTGTGAACATTTTATGACTCTAGTAAAGCTTTTAAAGTCACATGGACATCTGATACAATTCAAGACCTTTCCTCTGGGATGCTTGTATTTTTCCACTGGGAGTTTAACTGTAATATAATAAAATTCATTGGTTTTGAACTAAAAAACTGAGAACTTTATGAAGAGAAAGCAAGGAGAAAAAATAAAGGTAACTCAGGGCCACTGAAAACTAACAGTTTGTGAAATGTCACAGGCAGAGACCATTTGCCTATGACCCCTTCTAAATCCACTTTGGAATGCCCTGTCACTTGCAGAGTCATATCTAGGTGCTATCATCATTCAAAATTACCATGCTATGTGGGCTGTCATCTCTTGCACAGCTTTGTGGCTGGCATTCTTGTGCTGGAGTGGCAGACATGCAATGGGAAGGAGGAAACAAGGACATGCAGTGCTTCCATGGTTTGTGTCTGAATACGGACGTTTCTGGGAGGAGGGCTTAGGGGGTCTTCTGTTGGCAGAGGCCAGCAGAAACACACAAAGTCAGTGATGCTGCATTTGTGTGTGTCTGTGTTGAAGTCTCTGATGCCTTGGGCTCTCTGTCTCTGCTTCATTTGAAAGAAGGCTGAAGCATCAGATAGATATCCATATCACCTTTGCAGTGGAGCCAGTGTTGTTTTCATGTACAGGTGGCAGAACCATTTATTATAAAAAAAAAAGTATAGAAACAGCTGCTCTGGACCAGCTCATTTGGTCAGTGGTCAAGAATGGGAGCAAAAGGACGAATGAGAATAGGGAAGTATGCAGCAATGCTTCTAAAATGCCCTCCAGCCTCCTCCCCTGACTAAACATATATTTTTTCACTGTTATGACCCATGCCTAGTATCCATTCCGATTCAGATCCTCTTTCTTGTGACATCAGAGTCAAAGGGAGGGGTCTTTGTAGGCAGTCACTGTTTCTTTCATTTGGGGAAATGGGAAGGAAGAGAGTGTAATATTTTTCAGTCAGACATTTTTGCAGATGAAAAACAGCTTTGCTTTGGAAATGTTGATGTTTTATTTCTTTTATTTGCTTTCCAAACTTGAAAATTTGTTTTTTGTTTTGTTTTGGTTTTTTTTTTTTCCTCAATAGGCCCAGGCTCACCATATTTATAAACATTCTGATCCAGATAAACCCCAAAGACAAAACCAGAAAATTTTCCATTCCAGAATTTTCTATGACAAATATTTGTGGCTATTTGCCACCATTTCTCATGGTCATTTCTCTGCCTGTCTTACTGACCCTCTGGAAGGGTAGGCACAGGTTCCCATGCTCAGAGCTTGAGACTCTGTGGCTTCATGGTGCTCCCCAATGTGCTTGCATCTCAATGTGCACAGGCTGTGTGCAGACTGTATTAAAAGTCAATCCCAGGTAGTCCTAGAGAAGACAAATGTCTTCTGCCCCCTGGCCCCATGTCTAGATCTGCCTGCACCATAGCCCCATATCTTAAAACTTTCACCTAGGTCATAATTTGCTTCTCAGAGAAAGAGGTGGATGTTGACTGAATTCAGCAGAGTAATTTCATTTCCAGTAATTTCCTTGAATGAAGGTGCAGGCAGTGACTGTCAGGGACCTTCAAGTCCTGGAAGCTCTAAGATTCATCTTTAGCAATGTTGTAAGACATAACAGACCTGTTTGGGGATCATAGGATTACTTATAACTCTGCCTTCAAGAAAAATCTCTCCATATTTAATCTGATAAGGTAATAAGAAATTCTGATAAACCAGGTATATTTGTGGGTTTAGGAACTAGATGCCATTTGATCTTTAATATATGTTGCAGGAAAAACTCTTAATGAAAGCAACTCTTGTAAGCCAAGCACAGCAGATAAACAATAAATACAAAAGGAAAAAAACTCAGTGTCCTGCATCTGGTTTAAATACTATTGAATAGTGTTATGGTCAGACTAAACTAGCAAGCAAAAAAGAAAATCTCATGTTGCTTAAAAGATGATAAAATAGATTTGGTGGTGTTCATTACTCCCTTTTGGAACTGCATCACCAATATGTTAATGCAACATGCCTTAAATATATTTCATAGGCAGCAGTTTGGTTGTTTGAATGTTCTTCCTCATTCTCATTTAATTTTAACTTCAAACAAATGAATGAAAGGGAAAAACAGTGATCTAAATTAGAAGAGCTGAGGATTGCACTTCATGTGAACCAGTTCACCCCTAAGAGCTGCAAAGTTTTTTCTAATTGGAAGTGCTCCCAAGCCAGCCAGATTTGTGGAGGGACTTCTCAGCTGTGCTGTTGCTGGGCTCCGATCAGCAATAGCACAGGATTTCTGCACTGTCACACCCCTCTGTGCAGTATCAACATGTTCATCCCCACTTCGTAGTGTGTGCTTCAACACAGGCTAAGCCACATCAGTTTTCTCCAGAGTTGGTAGAGCAAGGTGGGAGCCACTGATCACTGCAGACACCAGCACAAACCTGTCCCAGTTATTCCATGCAGCATACCCAGCTGATTCTCCCTCTCTGAGCAGCTCTGGGGGGTAAGGGGGGCACTTGTTGCTCCTGGCACCCTGCAAAGTAGAAACAACCAGATCCAGGAAGCACAACCCATGGGGCCATGTTCCCGTGTCTCCCTTGAAGTTTAGGGAAATCTCAGTAAAATGCAGAGCAGTGTTCCCTTTACACTGTCATTTCTGTTGGCATCTCATCCTTCACTTGGAGACCAATCTGGAGAAGAAGAACAAGTCAATGCTGCAGGCAGCATCCTGTGCTCCCTTGGGGACTTAGAGACACAAATTCTGGATCCCAGCAGGGTGATGGAAATAGCTCTGCAGATGTCAGTGGAGGGCCCCTTGGCTTGCCAGAATAATACTCTGTGGGCAACAGAGCATCTTTAAAGAATAAAGAACACTGCCTGGCACAAGGAGGAGAATGTACTATTTGTGACATATGTACTTCCCCAGTGCCTTCTGCAGGCCCGGTCTGAGGTTGTTCTTATTAAGGGTAGGAATGTGGGGTTTGCTGTGGATGCTGTTGTTTGTGGTAATGAACCTCCTGAGGTATTTTTGCCTTAAAATGCATGAATTGTAGGTAAGGAATTTTAAATTCTTATCACAGGATGTGGGGACCATTAGTAGCCCAGTTAAGTAAAGCAAAGTTCCCTCCATTTCTTAAATGCCCAATTCAGTATGACTGTGCTTGCTGAGCATAAAATTTGTTGGGGTTGTGGTTTAGGAGTGCATTCAATGCTTAATTTGACGCCTACAGAATCACAGAATCACCACAGTTGAAAAAGACCTCTAAGATCACCATGTCCAGCTGTCAGCTTCCTCCCTAACCCCAACCCCCCTCTGAATAAAATATATATATCAATATCTGTTTCACCCACTAGAGCATAGAATCATAGAATCGGCTGGGTTGGAAGGGACCTCAGAGATCATCAGGTCCAACCCTTGATCGACTACTGCTTCGTATGTTCTGATGTGCTTCATCTAAATGTTTTTTTAAGTATTTCCAGGGATGGTGACCCTACCACCTCCCTGGGCAGCCCATTCCAACACCTAACTACTTTCCCAGTAAAGAAATTCGTCCTCAGATCTAGTCTAAACCTCTCCTGGTGCAACTTCAGGCCATCTCCTCTGGTCCTATCATTGTTCACTTGAGAGAAGAGGCAAACAGCCACCTCCCTACAAGCTCCTTCCAGGTAGTTGTAGAGAGCAATAAGGTCTCCTCTCAGTCTCCTCAACACTAAATATTCCCAATTCCTTCAGCCTCTCCTCACAGACTTGTTCTCCAGACCCTTCATTAACTTGGTCACCCCTCTTTGAACTTGCTCCAGCAGCTCAATGTCCCTTATTGTAGCAAGAGGCCCAGAACTGAACAAAGTACTCCAGGTGCAAACTTATCAGCTGAGTACAGGGGCACAACCACTGCCCTTCTCTTGTTGGCCACACTATTCCTGATACAAGCCAGGATTCTGCTGGCCATCTTGGCCACCTGGGCACACTGCTGGCTCATATTCAGCAGTTATCAACCAATACCCCCAGGTTCTTCTCAGCTTGGCAGCTTTTCACCCACCCCTCCCTAAGTCTGTAACATTGCATATGGCTGTTGGGGCCAAAGTGAAGGGCCTGGCAACCTCATTTCATTGACCTTGACCCACTGGTCCAGCCTGTCCAGGTCCCTCTGCAGAGCCTTCCAAGCAGATCAACACTCCCATTCAATTTGATGTCATCTGAAAATTACTAATGAAGCCCTCAATGCCCTCATCTAGGTTATTAATGAAGATATTGAACAGCTCTGGCCCCAAAACTGAGCCCTGGTGCACACACTGGTGACCAGCAGCCAGCTGGATTTAACTCCATTGACTACAACCCTCTGGACCCTACCATGCAGCCAGTTTCTAAACCAACAAAGACTATAGGTGTCTGTACCACGGGCCACCAGCTTCTCTAGGAGAATGCTGTGGGAGATGGAATCAAAGGCTTTACTAAAGTCCAGGTAGACAATGTCCACAGCCTTCCCTTCATACACCAGGCAGGTCAACTGGTCATAGAACAAGACCATTTGGTCAGGCAGAACCTGCCTTTCCTGAACCCACGCTGGCTGGGCCTGATCCCCCAGCTGTCCTTCATTTGCCATAATTTTTCCAGACACTGAGGTCAGGCTGAGAGGTCTATAACTTCCCAGGTCCTCCTTCTGCTCCTTCTTGTAGATGGGATCACACTGGCAAGCTTCAAGTCATCTGGGGCCTCCCCTGATAACCAAGTCTGTTGGTAGATGTTGGATAGAGCCTTGGTGAGCTCCTCTGCCAGCTCCCTCAATACTCTTGGGTGAATCTGATCCAGCCCCATGGACCTGTGTGTCCCCAGGTGCTGTAGCAGGTCATTTACTGCTTCCTCCTGGATTATGGAAGAATCAGCCTCCAGCTGATTTAGCAATTTAGCAGAGAGTAGGGTTGTTTTTCTTTTTCTATTTGTTATAGTGTTTTTTTCACATAAATGGCCAGAAAAAAAGTACTTCTGATAAGAATACAAGCACGATACAATCAATCATGCTGACTTTCAGCTTTTTTGGTAAAAAAAAAAAAAGACATTTGCTGACATATCACATTGCCACATGACTGTTTTCAATGTTTTCCATGACTTTTTTCCTGGACCTCGTTTGTTTTTAAGTGATGTATTTCCTAGCCAGGAATTTTAGCTGTGCTCTCCATCCAGTCAAGCAGCACATTGTGAGATTCTGTCAGAGTGGCTTGAGCTCTCAGAAAGCTGCTTGGCTGGTGTGCTGTTAAGGCACATATGGAGAAGATATCAGATAGAGAGATTGTGCAGACCCTCAAGACTTTTTTCACTCAAGACCTCTCTGAAAACTCACATCAATTTTGTTTTTAAATATATTTATGGAAATGGCTTAAATCCTTTACATGTTGATTCAGTTTGCTTTCTGAGACCATGGTAGATCATTTACTGGTTAGTTACACTCTTTCAAATTGAGAAACCCATAAAGAGTCAGTAAGACCTGGAAATCTAATTATTAGTTGCTTACAGATTCCAAGGGTGAAACTTTGCTCTCAGGTCCTTACCACATGCTGCTGATTTTGATAATAATTTATGGTGGGTTTTTTTGTTTGTTTTTTTTTTTTTTTTTTTGTTTTTTTTTGTTTTTGTTTTTTTTTGTTTTTTTTTTGTTTTTTTTTTTCTTGTTTTTTCGTTTTGTTTTGTTTTGTTTTGTTTTTGTTTTTTTGCCAAGAGCCCACATTGTCTGATATGGACAATTCTGAGCTGAAGACTAAGGCATTCAAGTGCTTCTTTGTGCCAAGAAGTTTTGGGGGAGCACCAACCTTGCAGCAGCACCCCACCCTTCACTGGTACTGGGCACCCACAGTATGAAAGCAGTAGAACTGACTGGTTGGTGGGTTTCTTGGCTCAGTAACTCAGTCACTCTCCAGTGCTGGAAGGGCACCTCTAGGAGCATGGTAGCATTGCACATGGCTGCATGCAAGCAGTGATTTGTGTTGTAGGATCTAGGTAGGCAAAGGAAACTATTTTCATGTTGGTGGTAATTTCTTTCAACTCAGTGTTCAGCCTGAGTTCTCTATCAAATGAAGGTGAAGGTTACTATCAGGAAAAGCTCTCATGCAACATATTTAATAACATAGCCTTTGGGTATACTCTGATGTCAGCAGAAAATATATCTGCAAAACATCTATATAACTGGCTCTCATACAATGGTTGACACAAAGCTGTAGAGCAAAGGCAGCCTATAGACAACCTGCAATTGCTTTCACACTTTACTATGAGTTGCTGCATAAATCCAAGGTAGACAGCAGTGAGATCTGGAGAAGTAAATTCTTCCAAATAATTGATTTTCCAGCTATGCACTAGTAAATGTGCAAGTGGAAAAGATTCTGATAGTGTTTTGTCACACTTTTTGTGAAGGGTTTGATCCAGAGTCACAAAGTTAGGAGGTATCTTGCAGTTTGAATTTAAGCTAACCAGAATCAAACTAATTGGAAGAATTATGGAGTGTGCTGATAAAAAAATAATTTGATCCTATTCCTCCCAATAAAGTTTTATTGTCTCACCCAGTAAATATTTTTATTATCCATAAAAAAGAAAGTATCCTCTTGCAAAATAATTATTTCCTAAACATGGTGGATGATGATGTTAGCAAAAATATTAAATAGGAGGCTGGAGCTCTCTATTAAGCTATCTGAAATAACTCTAATGGATATTTATTTTGAGCCAGGGAGAATTCAAGAGACAATGTAAGAAGCTTGTAAAACTTGTTATATATTTTACATCCACTTGGGGAACACTTTAATTGCAGTCTGAAGAGGATGAAAACACCTCCCTCAGTGGTATAACTATTACCTGTTCCTTGTATTAAAAAGTTCAGTCTTGGTATTAATTTATCAGTGCAACAAGATTTATAAAGATTTATGGGTAAAATTTCCCCCTTTCCAGAAGTCATAGCTAGCTCTAGGCACTACTTAAATACTGCTTTACCTCTGCTTTGCAAAATCCAGTGACATTTAAATGGTGAAAAAGCTTCTAACTTAACTTCTCCATATAGAAGATTTTCATGGTGGGTAAAAGAAAAGGGACATCTGTCTTTGAAATTTATTTCTGGATTAGTGTATTCAAATTTACTCAACAGAAGGAAAATTTAATCAAGAGAGAATTGAAACTAAGAAGAAATTGCCCACTCAAAACCCGTTATTACTAAATGCTCAGGAAATATGTAATCAGGATTTCTCTCTTGCTCTATATTTATAATAATTTCCTGGCTGGAGATGGAAATATTCACCTATTAATATTTAAAATTAAATGAATAACTGTTGAGAATAAGAATGGCAAGAGCATGCTTAGTCCTTACTGACATTTCAAAAGCACCTTAAGTAAATGCAGTTTTTCTGATCATTGACATGGTTTCTGTCTCTGGATCTAGCTGATTAAAGAACACGATAAAGACAGAGAAAATTAATGGAAGACTTCAGCAAAATGATCAGGTAAATGGTACGTATACCTCTTATGTGCAAATATATTTTTATACATAATTCTTACTTTATCCTCTACAGTTGAACTATATATTCTTTTGAGACAGATTCAAAATCTTCAGTTGTAATCAACAGTCATAACTGTGGAGTTAGAGGCTTCCACAAATGAGTAGAGAAAATGCATGAAAACCTGTCTTTTAGTTGTTAGTAATGCATAAACATTATTTCTAACTTCTTAATATTCTATCATGCATACCAACATATGCACCTTTGCACTTCTATAATGCTTCATTGTCCAGTACCGCCCTGATCAAGTCTTGGTCAAAAAGGAAGATTGCCCCAAATATAAATTGGAATACTGAGAATAATTTCTGACATAATACCCAGTAGGACCAGCACCTCATCCATCTAATTAAAGTTAACAATTCATAAATGAAGCAAAAAAGAGTTTTATAAAAGGATTTAAAGAGTGATGTGAGAGCTCATTGTCTATTTTCACAGATTTTCAGCTTTGAAACTCTATCCTCCTCCCAAGCATGAGTGAATGCTTGAAGCACTGCCTTGAGGCAAGTTATTCTTATGTTTCAGTTCTTCTGATTCTTACATTTGTGACTAATGTCTGTGCACATTCTTCAGTTATGTAGGTAAGTTCCTTGGATTTATGTTAAAGATGAGCAAATACTCTTGAGTTCTTGAAAAGAAGTCAGCAGTGAAGTGTAAAGAGAAGTCACAGAATCACCAGATTACCTTGGTTGGAAACGATCTTCAAGATCATTTGAGTCTAACTGTTAACCTAGTCCTTGTTAACAAGTCTTTAGCCAGACCATACCCCTAAGCACTATGTCTATATGACTCTTAAATACCTCCAGGAATGGTGACTCCAGCACTGCCCTCGGCAGCCTGTTCCAATGCCTGATAATTCTTTCAGTGAATAAATACCTCCTAACATCCAATCTAAACCTCCCCTGGTGCAACTTCCCTGGTACATTACCTCTTGTCCTATCACTTACAACTTCATTGGACAGACTGATCCCCGGGTCTTTTTCTCCTACATGAGTAATATGAGTAATTTATCTTCAAGTAAAGAGGAGTTATTTGAGAAGCCTTGCGAGGTTTGCATAAGTAACATATGAAATTAGACGTAATTATAAAGAATTAATGAACAAAAATTACAGGACACTATACCAAATATGTGCAAGGAGTTTAATTTATTATAATTAATGCACTATGTATTTTTAAACTGTCTTTTGAAGCCACCTCTGGAAACATTATTTCTCAAGTAAAATGCAAAGATAGGTACAGAATGTTGGAAATTAATACTTATGTTCCTATGTATTGTGAAAAAACACACAGAGTTCTTTTATTAAGCAAGCCAGGACTGAAAATGAAGAGGTGGATTGCACAATGCAAAATTGCACATGAAGGCTGAGAAATGAGATCATCAGAGCAGTTAGTAGTAAAGTTAGACATGTGGTTTGAATTAGAGGTGCCTATTTTCTAGGTATTCAATGTATTAGATTGGAGATATCTCAAAAACATATGAGAAGATCTCCAAGGAGAAGAGCACCTTTAGAGATCTTAGATTTCACTGTTTTGTAGCCATAATGTCCTTTCTTTTTTCCTTCTTTTGTAGTAAACTGATGTGGAAATTGAACAACTGGATTACTTTATAAGTATTTTTCCCATTACAAAAAAAATTTATGTGTTCTGGGTGGTAGAGAGATGTGAGAAGCTGAGATAGATGTAGAGATAATGTGAGAAGCTGAGCTGGATCTTAATGCATTGCAGGAGGTGATTAGGAGAATATGTGTTTCTTCAGAGACAGTTATTAAACAAATAAAAGGGTAAGTTTTGAAACACAGCAGTTTTGATAACAATACTATTTTAAGCATACAGGATTGTCAGACAGCCTCTAAAGAGGACAAAAAAGGCACTTTATTTACTAATATTTTTAAAGGTAAAATATCATTTCATACATGGGAAGGAGACTTCTTTGAATACCAAGACAGATAATTTTTGCAATGAGCACAAACTGAAACACAGGAGACTCCATCTGAACTTAAAGATTTTTTTACTGTAAGGGTGACTAAACACTGCCACAGGTGGTCCAGAGAGGTCATGAATTCTCCATTTCTGGAAGTATTTGTGAGACATCTGGGCATGGTCCTGTGTAACTTGCTCTGGGTGACCCTGTTTGAGCAGGGGGGGATTTGGACCCACTGACCTGCAGAACTGTTCCTTCCAACCTCAGCCATGCTGTGATTCTGTGATTCTACAATTCTCCATTTCTTTATTGTTGCTGGCCTGTTCTGGGATCATGAAGTATTTGTTTGAGACATTTGGATAACATGAGCTATAAGCATTTTGGCAGTAAAGAGTCAACAATCACTCTGAGGTTTGTCACTTATTTTTTGTGTTTATTTTGGTATTTATTTCAGACTGGAATACCTTTATGCACAGAATCATAGGATGCATTCAGTTAGAAGGGACCTTTAAAGGTCATCTACTCCACTGTAGATGGAGCTACAGGCACATCTTCAACTAGATCATGTTGCTCAGGCTGCCATCAAGCCTCACCCTGAATGTCTCCAGGAATGGGGCCTACACCACCTCTCTGGGCAACTTGTTCCAGTGTTACACCACTTTCACAGTATAGAATTTCTTCCTCATATTAAATCTAAATCTACCCTGCTCTAGTTTAAGACTATTGCCCTGTAGGAATAGCCTTTCCCATAGGCTTCTTCAGGTACTGCAAGGCTGCTATAAGCTCTCCTCAGACCCTTCTCCTCACCAGGCTGAAGAACCCCAACTTTCTCGGCCTGTCTCATGGGAGAGGTGCTCCAAACCTCTGATAACTTCTGTGGCCCTTCTCTGGACCCTTTCCAACAGGTTCTTCTTGAGTTGGGGGCTCCAAAGCTGGACACCATAATCCAGGTGAGATATTACCAGAGCAGAATAGAGGCTCAGAATCACCTCTTTTGATCTGCTCCCCCTTCTTCTTCTTCTGCAGTCCAGGATGTGACTTACCCTCTGGGCTGTGAGCATGGATTCTTGGCTCATATCCAGCTTTTTGTCCACCAGTACCCCAAATCCCTTTCTGCAGGGATACTCTTTATCACTTCATCCCTCAGCCTGTATTAATAATGGGGGATGCTCCAACCCAGGCACAGGATATTGCACTTGGTCTTGTTGAACCTCATGATGTTCACATGAGGCCACGTCTCCAGCTTGTCCAGGTCCCTCTGGATAACATCCTGTCCCTCTGGCATGTTGACTGCACTGGTTGGCTTGGTGTCATCTGCAAACTTGATAAGTGTGCGCTCTATCCCACAGCTTACATCACTGATGAGGATGCTAAATGTCACTGGTCCCAGTATAAATCCACTTGTCACCCATCTTCATCTGGACACTGAGCCATTAAGTTGTACTCTTTTCAGTACAATTCTTGTTCAGTATCAGCAGCTCTGCTAAGAAACACATCAAAGCAAGACTTGTGAAAGAATGTCCAGGGAAAGCAGAAATACATGTCCATTATAGACCAGTTCAAAGGCCAATTGAATGCCCCTCCAATGCACAGTGACCGTGTAAAAAGTGTGAAAAGGAAGCCTCTCTAAGGAATCCTCTCTGTTAGAAGTCTCAATATTAGAAAGGCAGAAATGGGTGGAAAAGAGGAGATTGGAGGGGAGAGCGGAGCTGGCTTTGTTCAAAATATTGTTATCTCGGGACTATTCAGTGCATGTTGGAAACAGAAGTACTCTGGATACCTTAAAGGAATGACCTTGCTTGGTTGACAGGTGATAGATGCTGCGTACTGGAAAGGTGTGCTCAAATTCTGAGTGCAACTTACCTGGTTTAGATGCAAAACGTCTTTTACACCAGCAATAAAATAAGTCAAAGAAGCATACCCACATCCTCCAAAGTCTTCAACTGTTGTCTATTATATTTAAAGAACTGGAACTGGAGAAATTACATTTTGTAGAATCAAGTTCACAACATCTCTGGTTCACACTTCCCTTTATTGGCTTGTGGCTAAGGCAAATAGCACGACATATATATGAAGAGCAAGACATACGTTTCAGAAGAAAGAATATATAGTTTTCTCATAGAAAAAGCAGAAAGATGAAGTAGGGGTTCTGGGACGATCGAAACCAGTGAGATACTACAGAGTGACCACAAAGAGTAGCAGTGCTGGTACCATAGGAAAAATCTTCTGCAGCTCCAGCTCTCATTGGTGCATGCTGAAATGCCTGTGAACCATTCCTTAGAAAGCATATAATATCTTTGCTGCCAATATCTTATTTCTCAGATGCAGATGCCATTGTAGGTGTCATAAATACAGTAAATCCACCTCTTGTAGAAACAATTTGCATTAAGGGGTCACTAAATTTTCACAATGTAGTTGCTCACTTTGTTTGAAGAAACAGACAAGGAAAATGTGAAGAGGAGAAAAGGAGAAAAAGAGAAATATGAAAGAAAAGCAAGAAAATGCAAGAAAATAAAGCAATAATAAGAAAAAGACAACTGTCCCCCTCATCTACCAAGATGAATCAAGGGCTAGTAAAAACGGTTATTCAATACTGTGCTGTAATACCTTATTTTAGCTTCTGATCTGAAATTCTTTGACGTCAACGACCTTCCAATGACTTTAATACACTCCAGATCAAACTTGTCGTGGATCTCAGACTTACTGTCTGTGAATTAACATGAACTAGTTTTCCAGTGGATTAGTTTTCCAGAAAAAACAAATAGCTTTAAAAAAATAATTAGGCTGGTATTTTAACATTAGTAGGTTACAATACACAAGTCCCCAAATGAATGTGTAGCACAGTATTTTTGAATGGTGTGTGATCTAGCAATTTTCTTAACTGTTTTTTTTTTTGGGGGGGTTAACAGTATTTAGGTTAATGGAAAACATGCCTGTCTTGCACAGCATTTCCACCAGAAATACTGGAGTCTGAACAAAAATCTTCTCCTATTCTGAAAAACATGTGGAGCTGGAGTATTTTGCTTCTTTCCCTTTTACCTATATAACTGAATATATACACGTCAGTATAATATGTATATATATTAGCTCACAGTAGAATGTGTGTATATATATATAAATGTAGACATACTCCTTACAAATCTATAATAAATATCTCTAGTTCTCCAGACATTTATTATTCCAGAATTTTTATTTAATGTTGTATGAGCACTTCTGAAAGTGCAACAGATTTTTTTTTTTAAAAAACAACTATTATAACATTCTTTGCTGTGTTATCAACTAATCTTTGTGTTCTAATTCACTCCTACATTGCAATTTTGTACCTCTGCTGTGGTAATCTGCACTGATGGTTGACAGTATACTGATACCACTGAAATATCATGGACTCAAGTAAGAAATGTTACCAAAGTTGTCAGACATGGGTGCTTTCAGGACACTGGCTGCCCTGCCCTCAGCTACCATATACCCCTGGGGCTTTTCAGTGGTGCCTGCAAGGTGGTGGGTCTCACATGTATGTTCTGGGACTGAATAAGGCAGTGGGTTGTACCAAAGCAGGAGTGCCATGGGAGAAGGGTCCCACCGAAGAGGGGTCCCAGGCAGAGAAGCAAGAATAGGCTCCAGGATGCCCCGTGCTGTCTCCATGTGAAATCCCTGGGACAAATTCCAGCTTGCAAAAATATCACCTGGCAGCAGAGGCAGCCAAAGGGAGAAGACAACCCTTCCCTCACACACAGACAGCTCCAGGGCCCTCCTAACCACTTAGAAGGTTTAATTGCCAAATACTTGGTAGTACTGGAAATGGTTCAGATTGCATCAGCAGTCAGTAACATAAGCTTGACTGAGGTAGTTGTCATTCAGCAAAGAAATCAGATTAGTGCAATAAAATTACAGGTGTGAACAGAAACTGCTAACAAGTCTTAGTAGCACTATATGGCACTGAAATTAAAAGAAAATATCCAATAAGATCTGAAAGTGCTGTACAGCTCCCCAGGAGAAAGACCTGAATGTTTGCAAAGGAGCTAGCATATCCTTTATGTTTAGTTCTTTTTGTTCATTTGATGTTTGTTCTCCTTGAGATCTTGTATTAAAACTGATTCACAATTATTTATTTAAATATTTTTTTAAACTAAAATATGTTCTTTTTCCCAAAATGATGAAATTAAATATTAAAATAAAATAAAATCTTAACTGGGAATTTCTGTTTCAGACACTTTCATCTGTATGCTGGTTTTGCTTTAGGAAAGGATTTTCTTCAACAGCAAGGTTGCTAATAAATTTTTAAACTCCCACTACCATTCAAAGAGAGTTTATATACAGAATTATTTAATGCAAACTATGGGGAACGTGTGTGATTGTGTGCCTATAAGGATTTTTTTTCTGTTAGCCTACTAGGACTAGCTTTATATTCATATTATTCTGTACTATGTTTAAATGCGCAACTATTTATTTTAAACAATTTACTCAATTTGTCTCATCAGTGTTCTGAATATTGCCATTTCATATGGCCATATCATATTATATTGCAATCTCTAAATTGTACAAACTTGTAGATTCTGTCAAAGTATGCAATTTAGTGCACAGAAATTATTGGTTGTGGAAAAATCTATGTTGTAGTTAGCATATTGCATGTAATTTCTATGGATATTATATTCAAATATGTTGGCAGAAGTAGTTAGAGGGAGACCAAAATGACACCTATTGAGTAGAAATAAAGTCCAGAGTATCTGTTTTGTTATTACATGTTATTTTTAAAACTATCAAAATTTATAATATAGCCTTTTGGAAAGAGGAATGTAAAAACTCAGGGACCAAGAGAATAGATGTAGATATTATGAAAGCTAAGCAGCATGAATTCAGATTTCCAACTGCAGGAAAGACTCTGAGGAGGCACAGAGATCCCTTTGCTCTTTCTTTTCTGACGTTGCTCCTAAGAGCAATAAAGAAGAGAAATGGATGCCACTTGTGCTGTCTACTGATGTCATATTTTTCCTAGTGAAGACTAATAATTTTAAAACCTTCAGCGAAGTTTCACAAGGCAGGACAAGGCTATGCTCATAGTCACTGGAAAGGTGATGCTACTCCTCCTTTTGGTGTCCTTTCCCTCCCTGCACATTTGGTCACTGCATCCTTATCATCTTCCTCAAGCCCAGGAGAGGTGTTCTGCAGCCCTCTATTTATATCAAAACCCTGGCAAAAAAATCCAAGCAAGATGGGCCTTTTAATGTGCACAGAAGTGCCAAATGAGAGCCAAATGGGGCAGTGGAAGGGGACATCAGGGCTGAGACATCTGTGAGTTGGAAGATGGGCTCTTCACTGTCTCTGCACCGAAGACCTTGCACCTTCCACTGGCCTTCTCTGAAATCCTATTGCTCCTTTTAGCAGAGGTCAGACACATTGCAAAACCAAACCAAAGATTAAAAACTTAACAAGGTTTTTATTACTTGAGTTGCCCTTTGAGGCACTCTTGACTGGATCAGGGTCTAGATACTGGACCCAGAAATGGAAATGAATCCTGTTTTCTTAATTACAGTTTCTAAATTTTTTCTGAATACACAGAAGCAGAGAAGGGAGTGTCACACACTCACACACTCTCTCTCTCTCTCTTTTTTTTTTTTTTTTTTTTTTTTTTTTAAATAAGTTGTATATATGGTTGTGAATAAAATAATAATGTGAATAAAACCAGTAAGTGTATACTTAAAAATGTATTTGGTGTAAGACCTACTGCTCTGGAATCATTTAGCCCTAATCCAAACTCCGTTGAAGACAACAAACTACACTTCTTTAATAAAGAGTAAAACAGAACTATTCAGAAGAAAAAGTTCAATGAGTATGCTGTTTCTGTGACTAGCTAGTGAAGCAAGAGAGTCTGATATAAATTTATATATTACATAGAGAGTTAATAAACTTCATTGTACTTCACTCTACTCTTTTTCCAAGATACTATGCAATGGGAATGCCATGTGCATTTTGATACTTTCTATCTGGGAGGAAGTATATGCTATGTTTACTCATGTGGGGAAAAAAGTGTCAGACAAGCCTAATTTCAGACTTGTACCAATTTTGCAGCTGTAAAGGAGAACTTTTGACCAAGCTTAAGGTGAGGTGAGAAGGCCATTTTGTGTGCTGGGTGCCTCTCACATTCCCAACTGAAGTAGACAACACCAACTTCACTTCCATGGGACTGGGTAAAATCCTAAATAGAAACCTTTACTCTCTCTTTGCTAAAATAGATGTTGTGGCCACCAGAGATGTCAGTTATCACTGAAGTTTTAATGTATATGTACTACAGAACAAGGGAAGAGATTAGCAAGGAGAAGAGAACAAAGCACAAAGCTGAGTTGCAGGTTTCATTTGTCTTGGTAGTAAAATTTCTTCATCAGGCACCGAGGACCCTGGTGTAGTGCACCTGACTCCAGTGGGATATGTTCTCTGTATCTTCATCTGGTTTATCAGCAGTGTTTGTGTATAAATAATTTTGTCACATACTATATACTGTAGTGGTGTATGTTTAGAAAGTAGTGAAATTTAAAAATAATTAGTAAATGCTTCCTTGCTGCTATCACATTGCTAGAAAGTTTTGTTTCATTTTCTGTAATACCACTAGCAAAGGATCGCCCAATCTGCCTAAAAATTGCTAAGGAATAAGTGAGCAGGGGAAATAAGAGGAACTAGCTGTGAGGTGTTGAGGTAAGAAAAGTCAAGAAAAAACTTGGCTTGCACAGGGGCTTTTCTTTTTAGTATTTTTTACATGATAGAGAGAGGAGAGAGAAGTAATCTTACACATGAAGACAAAGTGTCAGAGCTTTATCTGAGTATGAAGGAAGAAAGGAAACAGAGAAGCCTAACACACAGGCAATAGCTAAATATGAAAATCTGATTTTGAATAACTAAAGGAAATGTGTTTTTTTAAAAAAATTATTATTTTTTTATTTTAAATTGTCTGAAACAGATGTTTTCTTCTTTATCTTACTCTAAACATGGGGAGTTGTCTTTTAAATTTGAATCTGATACTTTTATAACCTTTCAACCATGAAAAGAAGCATTTCACACTAAATGGAAAAATGCTCTATGAAAAAATAATTTTCCATAAAACTTTTTATCCAACATATTTTGATTTGTTGACTTTAAAATGGGATCAGAACTAGAAGCCAAGGTAAAACGAAGAACTGTTGACTGTGACAGTAATGTCAATGGAGGAAGAAATTTGCAAAGATACTGTGAAATTTTGTACAGCAATACAACACTATTGAAAACAGTGGTGTTACTTGGATGTAGCTGAAGTCTGAGTTTGTGCTTTGTGATTACAAATACAATGTCTGTGGCACAAAATGCTTGCCTGCTATACCCTCAGAGAGATGGATAAAAATACCTTTTTTTTTCATCCCAGAGAAACAATAGGAAATTAAGTCAGGACCAAAAAGTTCCTTACAGGGTGGTTGCAGAGTGACCACCCACTTCTATGAGATCAGGCTTTGGCTCATAATGCTGCATTTCAACACACTGAATTTAAAATAATGCTGAGACATAAAGCAAGTCTCGTTGGAAATAAGGGCTCACGGATAAAGCACACAAAAAGTTACATAATTATAGTTACATAAGTTATAGTCACATAAAGTATTGCCTACTTTCAGTTAAAAACTGTGAGAAGAATTAATAAGAAAAGAAAAGGAACTCAAGGAATACAGACTGTATCTAGAAAAACACTCATAAAGTTAAAACCAAGGAAATTTCTTAACCCACCTTGAAAACGTGAGGGTCCTTGGAAAGGGTTCCTTTTCTATAGTGACTTGTCTGGAAACCTGATAACTTTGTCAATCTTCCACCTATAAAGAGAAGATGAGGTCAAAGTGGTTTGATGCACTCCAGGTTTCTCTGTAGTTCTAATAACTCTAGTTGCTCTATTTAGATGCCTGTGCAGTTGTCCCTCCCAAAGTGTAATACATCTTGAGCTTTGCTGTAGTTTCTCCATTGCTATGTGGTGAACTTGTCCCAAAGGTTTCTTGGCTGATAGACTGTGCTAGGAGAGATGAATAGGTCAGTCAGGGAGCTAAAAGATATTAAAATCAGTATGATAATTGTAAATTGACAGAGTACCTTAGAGACTGTTGAAACTTTCAGGGTTTTCAGTAGTAATTGCAATGAATATTTTCCATGAGGGAATTCTGAATTCTTAAAGAGGAGTTGACTTAGCATGAATAGCTGCAAAACTGTAAGTTATGGAGTCCAAATGGAAAAAGGTACTTCAAGAATTTAACCATAGCTGAAAACTGATCCAAAGTAGAACATCAACTTCTATTCAGAAGTCACAGTCTCCTAAAGTAGAAATAAAATCTCCAACTCACTTGCATTGCCTGATATGTTAGCGGCACAGCATTTTAAAACTAACTAAGGATTTGGAATGGGAAAGTAGAAATGCTGTAAAGAATTATTTTCAAATTCCCTAAATCTGAGAATCTACATGCTATGCTTGGAAAATCATCTTATATATCCCACATAACAAATCAAAAGCAGATGCAGTTTCTAAGGGAGAGCTGAAATGTTTTGGATAGCTTCTAACATCAGAACATCAATAGTAACCTAAGTAAATCTGTGACTGATAAGACCTTATAATTGCGCTCAAGATTCCAAACTGATTTTCACCTCATCAAATCTGTGTAAAAATCTTCCAGGAGTTATGTCATCTTTCAATTTTTTTTGCAGTTTCCAAGTGTATCATAATTCAAATAAAATTTACTGTTAACATTTTTCTTCAAAAATTTTAGACCATCCTTATTCTTCACGTCTTTGGTCCTTCTGAGCTCAAGATATTCCTTTGCTTTCTAAGAAGGTCTATTTCCTCCCTAGTGTTATTTTACTGCATTTTGTTTGATGTTATGTTGTAATTTATTTTTCCAGTTAAGAAAGATAGTTGGAGGAGTAGGTTTTCTGTGCAAGCTGTTATTATTTCACCTTCATTCTCACCATCTCAACCTAACAGCTATTACTATTGGCATGTTTACCAGGAGTTACTCCTTGGAGTGAAAAGAAAGTTGCAGTGCAGCACTAATGAATTAATCTGTGCCCATGCAGCTCTGCTGGAATCAGTAGGCTTTCAGGGCTGCTGAGCTGAAGCTCAGGACCCATAATTTTAATACATATGTCAAACATCTGGATCAGAACTATGAGTTTCAATTCTCAGATACAGATGAAAAGAAAAATCCTATTTTTCTTATTTTTATTTTACAAACACTAAGGGAATGAGGTTTGATACCCTCACTATAGTTAAATAAAAGTTTACAGAATGAGTATCTACTAAAAAATTTGTAACAACTTTCCTATTTGTACCTATTTGTTCCTATTTTCTGTATGAAGATAATTATGCAATTTAATTTGTGGACTAAAGAATAATAATAAAAAAGAAATAATGAAACAAGCTATATATTGTTTCCCCAAGGGAGGCTCCACTGTGCACCCTTGACTGCCATGCTGACCTCAGTTCTGGATGAGGCTGGAGCCATGGCCACGTCCAGTGCCAGAGCTGTGTTTTGTCTACACTGTGCCCAGCCTCCCACCTAGATGGGTCCATTGCTCAGAGCCTGTGGTGGGACATGGCGATGTCCAGGTTGTGACTGACCCTGGCTCATCCTAGTGGGGGTTGGAAGATGAGAGCTGACTGGGAGGGAGGACCTGGAACCATTGCTGGTGCTCTCCTGCATGAAATCACTTACCTGCAAGTGGAGAGCTGACTTCTGTGACCACGTCAGGGACTGGCAAAGATAAATTATTTGGCATGATTGCCAACCATCAAGTTACAGACAATGGAAAATTTTGGAAATGATTAATTTGGGTATCCAAATTAATTTATCCAATTACTTCCACTGCTATTTGGTGGAAGCAATGCAGTGCTTTGTTCCCCTTCTAAAAGATTTTTTTTCCTTTCTGGATGTTCAAAGCCCTAGTGGCTCAACTGCATCCAGTATTGCTACTGTTATGAGCATTATTGGCACATGCGCAAAAAAAAAACCAACTTATTTTGGCAAGAACTATGATCAGAGAGGAAGATGCAGAAGGATGAAAAGATCGTTTCACTGTATTCTGGTTTGGGATCATTTTACCTCCTTAATGCAACTGGGACAAATTCAGATAGAGTGCCTCTCTAAAAGCATTACATGTGCTTATGTTGGGTCTGAATATGGTATAATTGACACCAGACATTTTCTTGGCGCTATCAGTAGGCAGCACTTTTGGGAATCTAATTAGAGTAGCAGAATGTCAGAACTCCCAAAACTGAAACAGCATCTTTCAGGACAATAATATTAGCCCAAAGACTCGTGTTTATCCATGTAATTCACCTGTGAAGAGAGAACAGCTTTAGCTATAATGATAGGTTTATCGTTCTTACAAAATGTTTCAAAAAAGGTCAGACCCCAAAAAGGTCAGTGTCTCACCTGGCAAAACTCATCTTACACTGTCAACACTTTTGATTACTACGGAGGTGATTCTTCAGAGGATTTGAATCCCACCCAGAATGGACTTATTTCTCTAACAGTCTAGAGAATGGGGACTAGATATGTAACTCAACAGGAGGTATCCAGGTACCTTGTGAGATTTATACTGGGGTGCTCAGAATCCTTTTTTTACCTGCAGGAATGACTCCAAACCCAACTAGACATGCTCCTGGGCTACCTGCTATATGGTAGTGGTGAACTTCAATCCAGTGATGTAACAAAAGGCCAGTGATTCCCCAACATAAGGTGGAAGGGTTTTCTTTTGACTCACTGGTGAAAGTAAATTCTGAAAAAAAAAACAGCAGTTAAATTTAGCCAGCTTTTCAGTACTTGTGAAACTTGCTGGATTCATGGTAATCCATGTCTTTCTACATGAAGCAGATAGCATGAGAAGGGGTGCTAATCCTCTTCAAGTGTGTGCCAGCTCTGTTCTGAATATACAGACCATTCTTGGAGGTGGTCAGCCTTCTGTCTGCTGAGGCTGCAGCTCTGATGGTAGTTGGAGATGACAAATGTCTGCCTCCTAGGAATTGGACAAAAAATACAACTGCACTACAAAAAAACCACCTGGGGTTAAAAGCTTTCAGGGTAATTTCCAGGCCCTACTGAAGTAAGTGACAAATTCCCATGGAGTTCAGTGGATATGAGAGGTCTTCCTCAGTCATCATCATAATGTAATCATAAATGGAAGCTGCAGATATGGATGCTCTATGGGACAGAAGAGGTCTCAGTGTCTTCTGACTGAAGAACACTGATGCACTGGGCCAGGAGAACCTTTGGGAGGAAAAACAGCAACTCTATTAAGCAGGGATTTTCCCTTCACTGAAGAGGGCATCTGGCATGTAACTTGACTATATTGCCCTGAAAAAGGGAAAAAATGAATTTCCTGTTCCAGCCCCCTAGAAATTTAAAACCATCCTTCATCACTTTTTGAATAATATAAACAGAAATGATAGCTAATGATTTATATTCTAAGCTTTGTCCTTTTCCCTTGATTTTTCCTTTGGGCAGTCACAAAGTCCCTCTGTTTTGACGTGAATAGATTGTGTCTTTCTCTGTTCCTGTCTCTTTTGGTCTACATTAAAAGTGTGTCTTTCTGAAAACAGAAGTCTTTGCTTACACATTGGCCGCGCTCTCTATATTTTGAACTGCTCATCCTTTAGCTCTTGTTTGGGCTATGGGAGATGTAATCAACATATCACAGTATTTCCACTCATTTTTCTTGCAGAGCTAATCTGAGAATAGGTCTTTCCAAACCTAATGCCTGGGACCTGCTACTGGATTATTTCCTCTCCCTTTATCACCTTGATAGAGAAATGATAACAAGACTAAGAGCAGAAGGCTGCAGCCACAAAATTAGCTTAAAAACTAGTTGTAGCATTCTCTGCTGACAGACTGTGCAGAGATGAACCATATGTGCAAAACTTCCTTTGGCACATGGTATTTGGATAGAAACAACTATTCTGAGAGTGCTGGGGTAATTGTCAGGACCAATGATATGAAACATACTGGATTTCACTTCTCTGTGGGATAACTAAAACTGATAAACAGGAGCTTTTTCCTGTGTTTTCCATGTGTGTGTCAGCTCCATTCAGGATTTGAAATAGATACTGCTATTCTTCAGCAGTACCTGCTAATTGAGCACAAATTTTCTCATTGAATCCTTTTTAGTCACCAGTTTTAAAATTGCATGAAAGAGTAATTTATGAGAGCACTGACAGGAATCTCTGTTAGATGGAGTCAGGGAGGATAATAAAGACTGTATCTATGGAAAAAAGGGGCCATTCTGGGTAAAATTGCCAAACTTGACTCATTCTATGCACAAAAGGTTGGAAAAGATATGAAAATTCAAGTACTGAAAACAAAGAGAGGAAATGACTTTGCAGGACAGTAGCCAGTGAATTATTTAGTTCTTTGGAGGACTGAAATACAAAGCAGCTTTAGTAATGTGGCTTGGAGTAGACTGAGGCTTAATTTTCAGACATAACTACCTAAATGTATCTAAGTTTTCTGCTTTTTCAGGGTATCTGTAACTCTTTGGACATTCAGTTAAGACATATGATAGTGCTGTGAAAAGATACGTTCTGATTAACATTCAGTTGTTTGCTTTCATGATCATCTTTTCTTATGTTAATGCACTGAAAAAAGGTCTTTTTGCTTGTAAGACACAAACAGATACATGGAAAAGTGTGACTTGCTTTTTTCCCCCCCTTTTTTTTCCACAATTTGAAAGATAATGACAGTAAACTAACAATTAATATATTGGAAAAGAAAAATGAAAAGCAAGAGTATTCTAGGACTCTCATATTAAACTGAAATGCAGAGGGAAAAGAACAGTTTGAAGATTAGACCCCTGGAAACAACAAAGAAGTATTCTGAGTCTGTGTAAAGGCCATGACATTGTCTGACCCAGGGTAATAGTCCATGTCTGCCATGAACATAACTTAAAGGAAGTGATGGCAGGAAGCATGTCTGAGATCTTCAATTGAAAATCTTGGGATAGAAGCTCAGGGAGAAAGAGCAAAACTGAATCTCAGGTGAGATTTGAGTTGGGAAAGCATAGAAGAAGTCAAGAGAGAGAAGTTATGTCCTTGGTTCATATACAATCATGGTTTAGTTTGAAAATCTAGCTGTTGCTGGCTCCTCCAGTTGCTTATATCTTGATCCAGTGGTCTCCTAGAGCTGCAAAATTAGGTTAGATTGCTCATGAGACTATTCAACACAGTTTGGGTCTAGAGATAATAACCCTCTTCTTCCCCCCATCATTAGATATTTCAAAGCTTGAAAATGTACTTTTATGTATGCTCTACTCTTGGATAATGCTTTTTTGCATGTATATACATGTGTACAGAGCTGTTTTTTTCAGAAGCAATTATCCCGCTGGCTGTGGGTGCCTTTACTCCTGAATATTCTGTGGCTCTGTCTTTGAAGATCTGGACTAGTTTTGGCTGGACATGAAAGGGAAGAACTAGTAAAAGCCTCTTGGATTTTACTGCCAATATTTGAGTGCCAGTTTCCCTAAATGGAATGCAAAGCATGGTCTGGTATCCAGGTGCCCTATAGTTCACCTCAGGGAAATTTAGGTATTTCCACTGACAGACCAAAAATTGAGCATGATGGTAATAGATTTGCTGAGCAGGCTGACAAGATATATTTAGGAATTGTGTCTGCAATCCTTCCTGTTTGCTTTGACAAGTAAACCAGGGAGATGGGCAGGTGCTACTGGGAAGTTAGGGTGCAAAATTTATGGTCCCTCCTCTCCTGAGGGGTCTTCTGGGGGATGGAGAGTCCCCCAACATGGGGTGAGACCAGCTGGGCACCCAGTCTGACCGTGGATTATCCCAAACCACACAGCTGTACTGAAGGGAGCAAAAGAGCTGCTGACCCCTGAAGAGAAAGTGCTTTTCTCCTGTTGGAAGTGGGGAAAGATGACTGATAGCAGCAGGGCTGGTGCCTTTTTAACCAGGGTATTCCTGGAGAAAACACAGTGCCTCTCCTTGCTCGGTGCAGAAACTGCTGGGGATGATGTTTTTCTGTCACAGCACGGGAGTAACCCCCTTGGAAGCCAGCTGAATGTTTTAGCAGAAAAATAAGGCCCAAGGCTATTATGGTCCTGATAAACTTTACAACAGAGAGAGCAGGAGAGATCTGTTGGCTTAAATATTCCAGCACAGGATGGGATTAAATTCTATTGACATCAGAGGGAGTAACTCCCATCCTGACTCAGAAGAACTGGTTTTCATGAAAAAAACAACACTTTAATTGAAGTACTATACTTGTGTCCAGTGTCTTACTTGAACAATGAAATGCTTATGGTGATTTACTTACCAGTTGCTTTCTTACATGGACTTTCTTGTAGGAATTTCTAATTACTCACACTTGGCTAAGTATAAGGAGAGAGTCTATCTTGCACGTAATGTTACAGTTCTGTACGTCTTACTTTCCCTGACCATATAAATGATGAGCCATATAGAATGGGAGGATGTTTGGACAGAAGGAGGTTTGTACAAAACCTCCACTACTCCTGTTTGTAAGGGGAAGACATTTCATTCATCTGGGGGCACGGAATCACTAGGGGCTTTTATGCTCTCCTTTATATTTCCTTGTCTGGTAGTTTCAACAGCCCAAGGATTTTTGCAGGATAACTGAAAAGGTAAAAAGGGTTGCACAAAAATTGAAACAACAATATATACACACACACACACAAACACACACACACACACACACACACACACAGTTTTTATAAGAGATATGGGTACTGAAGCCCTTGATACTGGAATGAACTGATTTCAACAAGGTCCTTACTGGTCCATTCAACAGGGTATTTTGAAGGGAGATTAATTTTTATAAATTTATATGTATGAAAGCTTTCCAGGCTCTATGCAAGAACCAGGAGCAAGGAGTAGTATTTAGCAAATGGGAACTGTAGCTGTCAAAGTAATTTTAGCTTTCCTTTAGCTTTTGAAAAGTTTTCTAACAAGCTGCTGATTAATGTGATGTGCATTTAATCAGGAGTGACTATTAGGAGTGACTATTTCCAATAAGTAATATTAAAGACAGTACTGTTGACAAGGCAGATGATTTACAGATAATGTGTGATGGTTTGGCTAAGCTTTGCATCAGGCTGTGGTAATCCACAGGGAAAACCTGAATTTAGTTCTGCCCTGTGAAACTTTTGGTTTTATACTTGGTTGGCCATTGGCTTATTCCCTAAAATAATGTTGCCAGCTGTGAGGCTGCTCCTTTACAGACACTGGAAGACTGATTCTAGCAGAAGAGACCAGACTAGGGAATAGCTGTGCAGAAAGATGGCTCCTTTACTCTTCTTTCCTGTGGCTGTCCTGGGAATTGGAAAGGATCATCTCCTTGCTGCTAGAGTAGTTCCCACAGCAAAAGAGGTTCCCCTCTTCACTTATAGAAGGCTAGCAGTTGCTGAGACCATCAGAAGTGACAAAGAGTATCTCACTCTTCCAGTGAAGATCCCTTCATGAAGAGATCGTATATTTATTGAAACATTCTTCAATTAAAGAACTATAGACCTGAAGGGCTTTTCTGTTCCTCGCAGGCACCTGTATTTCTTTGGCACAATGCATAGGAAATACAGCTTGAGGATGAATTTGGAGTAGCATGAGATTCTCATGATCACTGTAGTTTTCCAATACAGCAGTTTCTGAGCCAATTCATTCTGGGAAAGCTGTGTCTTAGAAGTGGGAGAAGAAGAAAGAGAAGCCTCCCTGTCGTTTTGTTCCAGGCTGTGTCCATCTGTAAGTGACTAAATAGCACTTGCTTCTGCAACCATGACTTAAGAAGGTGCTTGATCAACAAGTAGGTGGATCATTTGTCATGTTGCTATGCTACAGCTCCAAGTTGTCCTAAGATTTCCCTGGCCAAGACACAGCCTACCCTCTAAGTCAGTGGTGAGTGCAGCTGGGTGTCTTCTGGTTTACTGTCAGCAGCTTGATCTGCAGAATGTGTACATCAGCCCAGCCAAGATGCTTCAGTATAACGGTGATGATTCACCTTGGCTACGGACATGGTTCATCTTTTTTGAGTTATTTCTCACTTCCCACATTTTCAATTTATTTTAATTGAGCTTTTCCTGAGGTCACCAGTTCTTTCTTGGCTTCCTGCTATTCACATTAACATTGCACTTGCCCAGGCTGAGAAATTCAGCCCTCACACGTATTCAGCTCAAAGTTGGTATAGGACTTTGTTATTTGAGTTAAGGAACCTGTTTATTAAAACCTCCTGTTACCTGAATGGTATTAGGAGTCTTTCTTCTTTATCTTCCAGTTCTTTTTGAATTTGCATAGTTCACAAACACACTTCTTGGCCAGAGTCCAAGTGAGAGCATAGCAAGAATTGGTGTACTGTTATTTCCAGCTGGTGAACATATATACATCAAGGATCACTTTTTCTTATCTCTTACTTGTTAAGTCCCTGTCAGTGTTTAGCCTCCTTGGAGGCAGGATACTATTTCAGTAGGATACAATTTGATGTTGCTGTGTTTCCAGGATATTTACATAGCCATGCTGGTGATCCCATGGGAAGACAGCAGTTCCTTACAATCCTGTTTAACACTTTGCTGTCTTTCATACCTAGTTATATCACCCCATTAACATTGCACCATGGCCATGAGGGCACTTTGTGTAGGTGCTTATTGAGAGAAAACGTTTACTCCTGCCATTGACATACTGAACAAATTCCTGCACTGTGTTCTATATCCACATTTCATCATCATGCCAAAAAGTTGAAATGTTTAGCCTGGCACCCACTGAGATGCAACAGAAGAGCAGGTAGAGTGACTAAGCAATGTATATCCTATCTGTAAGTTGTTCAACTATAGGAGAGTGGTGATGGAAAGTAATGCTTCGGCATGAAGCAGAACCATAGTTCTATATAGCATGAACTCAGGGATTTGGACAAAGTAAATATCCAAGGATTTAATTCATCTTTGTGGCCATGGGAAAATTGTTACTAGTTTGTGATTTCATGTGATTTCCTAATTAATTTCACAGAAAATGTGTCAAAAAACTAAGATTTTCTCCTTCAGACAAATATAGATGTACCCTTTCTAGGCATTCCTCAGTGGGTGTGGTCTACATGTCATGGGTCTCTCTCTTTTGATCTACAGCTGCATAGCAACTTTATTCAGCCTAGCTCCCATGATAAAGCAACATTTTTACAAAATTCAACTGAGAACAATATGAGATGAATCAGATGGAAATAAATCTGTATTTTGATAGATCATATCTTTCCTACTGATGCCAAAAAAGAAAATTAATTAATAAATTGAAAAAGTTCTTGAAAAGGCTCTCAGCATTTGATCAAACTCAGATGGAATTATAAAATTTTACATTATTGAGTGTATACTATCTATTATACTGAAATACAACCCCAGACAAAATCATGTATGTGAACCAGAGAAGTAACATGACAGAAACATATGGGGTTGCTGATAGATGGTTAATTAATTTACTGTTCTGTTTGTCAAAATAATGATAACACTAATAAAATTTGTTTTGATATATAGGTCTATTTGGTGTTTTTTTTTACCTCGGAGGATCTGACTTTAGCAAGGTGAGAAATAAATTAGTCCAGATGAAGAAATTAAATTTGAAATTATAACTTAACTGAAGTTATATACAAAAATTTGTTGTCTGGTTCATCTTTTTGAATTTTGGCATTATTAGCTCATCTTTTTTTTTTTGTTGTTGTAATATTTAAAGTCACCCTTATTTCATAGTTCATCCTTGGCTTTTGGCTGCCGAGTAACTTGGAAGAGACAGCCCCTCTCAGCTCAATTCACAGTCAGTTGTACAAGTTGGATTTCCTTCTTTGTTCATCTAGTCCTAGTTCATAGAACAGAGAATTATGTTTTTAATTTGTGAATATGGATGAAAAGGGGGAATGCTCTTATGAAAATTCAGACAGAAAAGAAAGCTTACTCTGCACCAGAGATAGACCAAAATGTTGAACCCAAAAGTGTGTGCATTTAAACTAATGAAGTCTTGACCTTTGACAAGTGCTGTACCAGGCCTTGAAAAGCCTGCAGATAAGTCACCTTTCTAACACATTTTCATTTTCTTTTCCAAATAAGCCTTGTCTTTCACATCCAACCATGAACCTGACAATTTGCTAAGGTGACTGTTGGAAAACACCATAATCAGAAGAATGGGGTGAGAGGAGAGTCAAATCATGGGAAACATGCCTGGGCTCTTATAGTTCATAGAATCATAGAATCATAGAATCATAGAATTAGCCGGGTTGGAAGGGACCTCAGAGATCATCAAGTCCAACCCTTGACCCACCGGAGCACAGTTGCTAGACCATGGCACTGAGTGCCAGATCCAGTCTTTTTTTAAATGTCTCCAGGGACGGAGAATCTACCACCTCACCGCGCAGACCATTCCATTGCCTGATCACCCTCTCCGTGAAGAAATTCTTTCTAATATCCAACCTAAATCTCCCCTGACACAACTTAAGACTGTGTCCTCTTGTTTTGTTGAAAGTCATCTGGGAAAATAGTCCAACTCCCACCTCGCTACAGCCTCCTTTCAGGTAGTTGTAGAGAGCGATGAGGTCTCCCCTGAGCCTCCTCTTCTTCAGGCTGAACACCCCCAGCTCTCTCAGTCTCTCTTCATAGGGCCTGTGCTCGAGTCCCTTCACCAGCCTGGTTGCCCTCCTTTGGACCTGCTCCAGGACCTCGACATCCTTCTTAAACTGAGGGGCCCAGAACTGGACACAGGACTCGAGGTGTGGCCTAACTAGCGCTGAGTACAGGGGCACGATCACCTCCCTGGACCTGCTGGCCACGCTGTTCCTGATCCAGGCCAGGATGCCATTGGCCTTCTTGGCCACCTGGGCACACTGCTGGCTCCTGTTCAGCTTCCTGTCAATCCAGACTCCCAGGTCCCTCTCTGCCTGGCTGCTCTCAGCCACTCTGTGCCCAGCCTGGAGCTCCCCATGGGGTTGTTGTGGCCAAAGTGCAGGACCCGGCACTTGGCCGTGTTGAACCTCATCCCATTGGAATCCGCCCAGCTCTCCAGCCTGTCCAGGTCCCTCTGCAGAGCCCTCCTGCCTTCCAGTTGGTCCACAGTTACTGGAAAGACAGACTTATCATGGAAGGGTTGGGTGGAAGGGAGACAAAGGGATTTGTCAGCAATGGGAAGATGGGACACTGTCACTACTAAGGTGTCTTGGTCTGGGTTTGGGCTTTATGAAAACCAAAGGTCTATGGCTGTCAAAAATTTGTAACTGATTCCATTAGCTTTTTCTTCAGCAGCAGAAGGACTTGCAAAATGACCTGGCTGCTGTAAGAGCCAGGATATAAGGGAGCTCACTGTCTGTAGTCATGCTGAATGTCCCCTGTGAATGTTTCCCTGAATGTTCCCCATCCTTGAATGGTTTCATCTCTGGTATCTGACCCAGAGTATGAAAAGAGAGCATGATCTTAAGTTGCAAAACTAAGCAACAAAATCAGGTTCAGCAACCAGAGCAAAATGGTTGGAATACTTTAATTTGCTTACCGATTTTACCTTCTTGAAAAATATTTCTATTATCTTCTAATTTTCATCCATAAAACAGTTTCATGGATGAAAAACTGATGTAAGATACCCATTTTCTGCTTTCCGAACCAAAGGAAATAATGATGCTGGACTTTTTGTTCCATAAGTTGGCCAAGAGTGAAAGACATTTATTTTCTTCATGGAAAATCAGGATTTGTTGAGTTTGCAATTTTCAGTGCCCACAGTGTGGTAAATATTTGAATGGGGCCTAATAGCTGCAATTATGTAGTGGCTCTTTTGTAGCATCGTGGTAGCTGCACTATAGTTACTGTACAAACATTGCAGGAGGAACTTTGATTATGAGTGCCTGTTTTCAGGTGCCTATGGTTGTCTAAAATGTGGAGAAATTATTGCTTTGTTTGAAATTTGTTTTGTTTGTTCTAGAGACAAAAATGTGCTTTCTGCAAGTATGCTGAAATTCTGTTTGGTTAGTTTTGAATTAACAGTTCACGGAAAAGAAGATGAAATTTCATGCTTTGTAAGAATTTTCCAACACATCTCTTTGTTATTGAAGGATCCAAAATTGACTTATTTTCAAATGTCACTCTGGTTTTGGTATTAAAACATTAATGAGACCAAATTCCTTTGATTAGGCAAAAAGAGGGTGACTTGTAAATCAGAGAAAGTCTATGTGATATGACCCTATAGACACAAGTGAAATCATTCAGTAAAATGCAGTTTTACTATCAACAGCTATAGACCCATGCTGATGTACAAAGGTCCTCTAGTTTGGTGAGTCTTGCTCAGCATCTCCATAATGAATCCATCACACCCTAACTGGCACAGCTAGAAGATACTCTGCATTTACAGGACTGTCTTAGAGAAAAATTTCATCTGTAGCTGCATTTAGATTTCATCTAAATCCTGGTCTGGTCAGTCAGGAGCTGCAATGATTCCCCTTGTTGCTATTCCAACCAGGTCTGAAGCACTGATGGGTATCTTTGCTGATGGAGAAAGGAAACGTTCTGCTTCAAGAAAAGAAAAAAACACTACCAGGATAAGACATTTTAGCATCTTTTTTTACTTATTTTCTTTATTATTATTATTATTAATTACTTTTAAAATTTATTTTGCAACAAACCTCTCACAAAATGTATGGAAATGTATTCAACCCTCTTATGTGCAGAACCAACTTGCAGAAGCAAGAGTGGGACCTATTGCCAGACACAGTCCTAAACTGTCACTAGGGGGGTGACTTTCATCATCCTGGAAATCACTCTTAAACAGATTTTAAATTTTATCTGTTAGGTTTTACCGACTGTGTCTTGAGGATGGAAAGCCTTAACTTGTGATCTGTCCGGTGTACTCATTGCTGTTGTTGCTGGCTGCTACATCTGAGACACTCAGTCATTTCAACCATATGACCATTTTTTCTGGGTTCTAATACACAGAGAGCTTTTCAAACTACTGAACATTTAGCAGTTTGACTCAAGCCATCCTTCCGTGTCTGTGCATCTATACACATATTCCCATGAGCTTTAGGACAATGTCTCTGAGAAAACTATAAATGGGAAACAAATACATGTTCAGAGGAAGCAAAGGTTGCATGTCCCATCATCAGGACTTCCTTCTCTCAGTCTGCTGGGCTGACTCAAAACATACACAGTCAGCCTGCTGTGAAGGAAATATAGAAATCTGATTTCTCATGCCAGCAGGAGAAATGTATTTTGAAACAAAAGAGTTCATCCAAAACCAGGTCACCACAGGGTGATCTCATTTTGTGGTCTTTCAAAAGATTTTGAGTAGAAAATGCACCATAGTTGTGTCCTAGATGTCTGACTTAGAAGTTGTCTGATCTGTTGCACTATTGTCTGGGATTATCATGGAGTGATATGCAGAATATTGCCAACAACAAGGCAGACATACTTATTCTACTGATGCAAGGGGCAAGTGTGAAGTGTAACAATTGTATCTGAGGAAGGTGAAGTTGGACATGTGGTTGGATAGTTCATGTGGTGTCACTTCAGTGAAGCATCTATTGACAACCACTATTCCTAGAGAGCTATCATCCCACTGTATTGTGCTTGGATGCTCCATCCATGTGCAGAAGAGGCATCATGCACTTCCCACAATGGAGTTGGCAATTAATGGAGTCTCCCTGTGTAGCCCAAGATCCAAAGAAACGAGCTGGAAGACAGGAAAAATCTTAAAGATTCTCTAAATATGCCACCTGTATTAATCATCTGCTGTAGCACTTTGAAAACTGTGTTACAGAGACCACCACTTACAGTAGGGGCGATTCCATAAATAGTGGCAGCACTGCAATGCACAGAATGCAGAGTTACATTTCAGAGTATAACCTCAATATGTGTCAAATTGTGAAGTCTCAGTCTTTACTTGCACTGGGTGCTGTAGCTTAATCATGAATTTAAAAAACTTTGCAAATACTACACTTTTACTATGTTGAAAATCTGATTTGATATTCCAAATACTCTTATTAATCTTATAAATTTTATATGGAATGGTAACCAACCTATGAGAAGGCCTATCCCTTATTTTTCCACTTAAAAAAAAAATTTTTTTTTTACTTTTAAAATTTCTAATAAAATACCATTAATCCTATTTTGGTTTTCACAACATTTTTGGCATCAATGTCTCCTGAAGTTCTTAAATATCCAATACCTCTGTGTTTATTATTGCAGTGAGAGGTATTTATTGCCTTAAATATTGGAAAATACAATGAGGTCAACGCTTAAATATATTCATAGTATCTCAGTTTTCTGCTGGAATAAAGTTGCAGCATGTGACAGCCAATATGAAAAACCTGGTCCTTTCCTAACTTTTTCTAAAAAATTCTTTTACACTCAAATCCTGCATTTTTCAACATTTAATCCAAGAAGAATTGGTGTGATCTACAGAGTGAGGGGGAATGGCCAAGTACCATCTCCTGGATCATATGCCCCTTTTAAGAAGTTCAGCTGCAGCTCCTGTGCATCTGTTGCATCACATAACCAGAAGTCACCCTGTGCTGGCAGAGGAGCTGTCAGACAGAGGGAATGCCAGGCAGTGCAGGCTGCTACAGCTGATGTCTGCACTGACCTGAATGGTCCACTGGGGCTTAAGCTGATCTCTCTTTTCTTTGTGAACCATTCCTGAATCTACCCTGGACCTGAGTTTCACATAGCTTTTGTTTGGTAGATCGTGCTTGTGTTCAGATTTTGCATGGATCAGAGATGTCTAGCCTGGGCAAGTGAGGGGGCTTGTTAGCATAATATTTGTATTAATATGTGGAGTTCTCCTATAGCTATTTTTTGCATTTCCTCCCAGGACTTTCAAGATGGGTTGGGTGCATACTAGTCTGCTGTGTCAAGCCATCAAGACTTCAATGGATGGTATCATAAAGGTGATGCACAAGAGCAAACTGGGCAGAAGTAGCAGCATTTCTGGAAGTCCTACATTCTTGGAAGGAGCAGGCTGCAGAACATCTGGAAATCCTACATGAATGTGCAAAATTCTTAGACTCTGCCAGCGTAAGGACTTGAGTGAAAAAACAAGGATGTGTTTGGAAAAAGCCAGATGTATAATAGCATTTAATTTTATAATAAAATCTCATAGGTGAATAAAATAACATTGTTCTCTGCCTTTCTTGCTGTATAAAGTATCTTTTTTTTTCACCTGTCTTTTATTCATCAGCATGTTAAATTCTTTTAAGGCAATAGTGTAGTAGAGCTGGTTCAGGGGAGGGAAGGTTCCTAGGGCATCTTGCATGCTGCATGGATGAGGCTGCTGAGGGAGACCTAACACAGAGCAGGGAGATTGCATCTTGCCAAGGGAAGGAACTGATGAAGTTGCCAGGTGACCTTCAAAGGGAACAGAGGGGAGAGGATTTTTGATGCAAATCTACTGTCACCTCACCTGGAAACAAAGTACCTGCAAGGATGCAGTTGGACAGAAAAATCTGTATATAAATAATTTTGATTTCTGTTCCATCTCCTCTGGTCACTTTGAATTTCCTGTATTTAAAATGTTAAATATTCCAGTCTTCCTGGCTATTTTGAGTTTTAAAATATTTTGGTTTTCTTTTGGGAACTCATTATAAAAACAAGGTCTAAGCACATCCACCTCAAATTACAGCAGACTCACTGGGCCATTACATCACTCTTCTTCCCCTAAAGAAGTTATCCAAAGGGAGACCTTTGAATGTAAAGATGTCTTTTAAGATTCTGGCTCTCAACAATGATCTGCTGTTTGAAAATCTGCCTCTCGTATCTGAAGAAATGATCTGCAAAATGACTGCTTCTGTTGTACCACTTTGTGTTGAGCCAATGACATTGAAATTACATTTAGTGCTGTGTCCATTTAAAACAATATTATAACCATGATTACTAAGGCATTGACTATAGGAACTCTCTGGCTGAAAACCTAATGAGTTTCCTGTCTGTGGAGACAACCTCTTTGTATAATACATAATCTAGATGTGGGGACAATCCTGTGGCAGATCTTGGTTGTTCAATCTGACTCTTTCAACACCTGTTTCCCAGTGCTGTGATACTTTTTCTTTGCAGAAACTTAAGGAGATTTCTGACATGTCTGTGAGATGGAGATTTTAATATCAGTTTACAGGTGAGGAACTGAGTCTTGGAAGACCTGTTCAAGAATTTATGAAATCTACTGCCAACGTGCAACTGAATTTAAGTTTCCTAGTCCAGTACTAGTCATACTCTAACGCCTAAAGTCTTTCTCCTTGTCCTGAAGGCATTATTTCAATTTCAAAAGGAAAAACTGTGAGCTGAATCCTTATGCCTAAAAAAGTTAACTGTCTGGCTAATTGACCATGAAGGTCAAAAACCAGTATGAAGACTCATAAAGAACTCAATAAAGCTACCTCTAATAGCTATTTACTGAAAGCTTTTGTAGGTATTTGACAATATTTGTTTGTTTTACAAACTTCCTTAGTGATTTTCAGGAAAAAGCAAAATATCCTCATGATTTATCTCAACCCTATTTTCAGGAAGTGGAACAAATGCTTTTGTCAAAGAGGATTTCAAGAAAGCATAGAAATACGTCAGAACTTAAGATAGTTGTCACTGAGAAACCACACCTCATCTGGTTTGCTCTTCAGAATGACTCTGGAATCAAGTTAAATGATCTGTTGGTCTAAATGGTCATCAAATTTTACAGTTATATATAGGGAACCCTGTATATTTTTGAAATTGAACTGATATTAAGCATATACATACTAAGTGTGCTCAGCTCCTTAAACAGAGATCACATGTTGAAGTTCTGTCAAGTATTTTGAGATTACTGGAAACTAAATATAAATAGCACAGTATGTATTTTCAATACATCTAATAAGCAGCTATTCAGATAGGATGCTATTTTATCAGCACAAACCTATGTGTAGCAATTACGAAGAGTAAAGCACACACCTGCCTTTAAGGAGAGACTGACCCAAGGAAATACCCTCTTTACCTGGGTTTATTTTATCCAGAGAGAGCAGTAAAAAAGTAAATTGTGCACTTCGGATGAAAAGTTATGTTGAACTGCAGGAATTATTTTACTAACTGAAGAAAAGAGATGATGGAAGGCTTGGGTCCAGGGGAACAACCTGAGCCTCCAGCATCTACCATCTCTCAAGTCTTCATCTTATGTTTTAACTAGGGAACTACTCTATTTTTTTGCAGTGTAAATGTGTGAGTTAAACCAGGGTATGATATTGACTGATGCCCAGTTTTTACCATATAAGCATTATTTTGGATTGAGTCAGAAACTTGGGTTTTGTGGTTTCAAATGGATCAGATAAATAAATATGTATGATCACAGTAATAAAAAGGCTTGCCAGAAAAGTGTTATTCTGTAGTTATTAATTTATCTTATAAATATTTATTTTCCTGTGCAGAAGTGTTTACAACAACTAGACTATAGGAAAATAAAGATACATTTTTTTTAGGTCTGCACTTAGAACTTGGGAGCATTTCAAGTGCACACACTCTTCCATTCCAGCTCACTTTAAAAAATATCTTTCTCAGTTTGCTGCTTCTGATGTAGGGTGTCCATATTTTTTTGGTTTTAAGGAAATATTTCTTAACCTGTTTAATGGGTTATAGCATTATTCAGGCTATGTTTTACTTGAGTATAGAGTTAATGTAAACATGATAATTATATAATGATAAGCATTGCATTTATCTTTTGGATTCAAACCTCTGCGGATATGATTTTATTGTCTCCTGGCAGATAGGTTTTGGTGAAAAGGGATGTAGTGAACAGGTGACATTAACAAATATCACTGTCTTAATTTTCTATAGTATTCTGGCTGAGTTGCCACTGGCAGTTTTGAGTAAGTGCTTGGTCAGTGCACTTTTGAAGGTGGTAGCTTTAACGCAAAACAATAATGTAACTTATTAAAACATTATCCTCTGTTGCACAACTTTTTATGTTTTTGTTTAGGTTTTAAAGGCTCCTGGAGATAAAATGCCAAGCTGGCAACACCTGGCTTATATATATATATTTTTTATTTTGGACAAGGCTATCAACTTATTTCAATTGGAGAATGAATATTATCTCATTTAATGGACTTGCATGACCTTCAACTGAAGTTCTCTTTGAACTGTGATTTTTGTCCTCTCCAGGGCTGGTGTGAAGGCCCTGGCAAGGAATGGAGCAGAATGTGAACTGGGAATGGGTGGTGGTGAACTTTGGCTTGCTCAGGTGTACAGCCTGAAGTCAGCTTTGTTCTAGTCTCTAAGCACTCTTCCAGTTATCCAGCATTTCCTACACAGTGAGCACAGGCCACTGACTAAATAGTTAAAATATTTTTAGCATATAGGTAAGATCTTATGAAATGACATGGCTACACGTAACGTGTGATGTGCCATACTGAGTCAGTCCAATGTTCATTTAGGCCACTGTTTGCTTCATATGGAGGAAGAGGAGATATATTTTGAGAATGTGTGAGCATGTAGACTGCTCTCTGAACTCCATCTTTCATGTCAGTAATCCCAAGCTGTAGCAGGGCTATTAGAGAGTTGTATCAGGGCTATTAGAGAGTTTCTTGCTGCTTATTCCCACAATTTTCTTCTTATGGACTAATGCACATGAATTTTTCTTACCCCTCTTTCAACCTGCTGATATTAAATGATTCACCAAGCCCCAGAGGTTCACATGCTATGCAGAATACTTTCTTTAATCTATTTAAACATCCTATTAGATTTGTCAGGGGAATTTTAGTTTGCTGGATCTGGTTCATAATATTTTGATTCACTATATCTGAAACCTCACAGATTTTTTTTTTAACTTCAGTAGTACCCTCCACCCTCATCCTCCTCTTCAGATTGAAGGCCCAGGCTTTTCAGTGCCTTCATTGCCTTGATCATTTTAGTTGCCTTTCTCTAAGTCTTTTTTGAGACATTGAGACAAGAACAGTATACAGGGTGTGGCAATATGAAAGGTTTCCATAACAACAAGATGCCTTGTCCTCAAGACCCTTCCAGATGTCATGCAAACATTCATTTAGTGCTTTGAATTCTGTGTGTCTTTATCTGGCAGACTGGTACAGTACTTGAGATGGAATGATGATATTTGAATCCACTGGAGCTGGTGCAGTTTTGCAGTAACAGAGCTAGTAGGAACTTCTTAGCTTAGTAGGATTAATTCTCTGGTTGGAGGATTCTACAACAGCATGAAATCCCTGCCGTGGAGCTTTGCTTTAGGACTGTTTTTTCTCCCTCATCTACATGGGAAGGCTGCTACAGAGGCTTATAATGATACACCTTTATTCTGTCTTTCAGCCTGTTCTGTCATATTTATATTGGTTTCTTCTTGGGTTGTCATTTTCCTTAGACTTAAAGGACTTGTTTCATTGTGGTGTTTATCCTCCATTTGAATTTGTAGAGCTATACTGATTGTTCTCTTAGCTTTCATGTTAATATAGTGGACATACCAACCTCTTATAGTCTCCTTTTGAAAGACAGCTATACAAGGTAACTCATCATTCTACCCACCTTTCCACACATTATTTTTGAGTTTTTCTTTAAGATGCTGTCTGTAAGTCCAAGTAGTGATGGACCTTTCTCATGCTTTAGTGATGCTGTTTTAAATAACCAAAAATAAACTGCTACAGTGATAAAATAACATACTGCATAATTGTTTACATCTGAAAGGATACAAAAGACAATGACTCTTCTTCCTTCCCTCCTGAGCTATGCCTCAGAATAACTTCTGTGTATTTCAGTGCCTGATAAACACTGGAGAGAAACAGAAATATATTGAGAAGAGAGACCTCACTATTTGTTAATTCTCTACTCAGTGAGAAAAATGGACTGAAATCACAGTAGAAAAGTAATTTTTTTCTGGAAACCATCCAGACAGGATATTATGTGAACAAGTGAGAGACTGAGAAAAGGAAAGTAAATATGCCAGTATTTCCTCTATCCCCTTTTTCCTTTCAGCACCTACAGCCCTTTCTGGGAACACATAGGAAAGAAAAGACGGTGATTCCTCTATTTCCTTTTTCTGCATGCATTTGGTTATTGCGGTCGTTTTCTTGTACCTCTTGTGTTCTCATCTGCTGGCATGCAATTAAGTACAAGTCTACAATATCTACAATGACAAAATACCCTGTTTCTCAGTAAAGTTAGTGAAGGTTCATGAATTTTTTTAAGCCACAGAATGAATGCACTTGTAAGAATAGTTAATCAAATGTGAGATTAATATAGCTATTAAGTGTATAGGAAGAAAAAGTTTCACAATTGCAAGATGGTGACTGATACACCAACAAGTTGATCCTTTACATGGCAGAATCAAAGCATGACAGCTTAAGGTAGACTGTTGACCACAGGTAGTGCAGAGCACCCTGCATGACTTCAAGCCAGCTTGGATGCAGATGGATTGCAGTAGGTGAGAGCACTGGGTGGGTTGCAGGCTTGCTCAAAGAAGTCAGGTTATGCTGAAGGATTTGTCTGTCCTGAGCTGTCCTGAGCTGCATAGTAGTCTAGCTGCTTGCATCCCAAAATAATTTTAAAGCTTGCAGTTTTTTGTCATTAGAACGTAGATACGCCATTTCTTGATATTGACTTTTCCTTGACTTTCTTATTCTTATACACATGGTCTTGAGTGTATTGTAATACTACTGCCTCTCACTGAACTGTGAGAAAGGGAAATAATTTTGAATGTCAAGTTTAGTTTGATGTATATAAAATTTGGGCTTAAATAAAAAGACCTAGAACTTATCCCCTTCTGTTTTTCAGATTCTGCTCCAACTTCATTGTAGACTTGCAGTGAAATAATCCAATATGAGCTTGAAAAAATCTTAAATGTTATTGGGTTTTGGTTTCTTATGGTAACATAACATTAAGTTGCCACAAAGTATAGTAAAATGATGTTAAAATAAGAGCTGAAATAACAAGAGCCTTACATCTATTAAAAGTTTAAGAGCTATTAATGATCTTTCTCTTCTGGTGTCATAGTTTGTCCATGACACATATATATACCACCAATAACTCTGGAAGTGGTTATGTATGCTGTTTAAAGGTTTTTTTTTATATTTTAAAATAATTAAATACATCAAAACCATAAAATAATATACTTAGATACAGTATGGATATCTTATCTAAATAAAATCTTAATTGAGAGCATTTTTTAAGCTTCACATTTAGACATCAAGAATAGCTCTTTCAAAAATGTATTTAAATTTGTCAGTGTTCCATAGTTACTGAAGCTTAAAACTAAAATATTATCAGTATTATCTAGGAAAACAATTAAGGTTATTTAAAATTAATCACAAGTAACAAATTTGTTTGGTAAAAGAACAATGCATTTGATTTTGGGGGGGTCAAACTGAGATTCAGTTTTAAAAGAGTATTATAAGAATTTGTATTTTCTATCAACAGTCATTAAAATCCACTGAATCTTACAGGAATTTAAGGAGAACAGTTTAAAGAAGCCAAAAATTCTATTTACGTAGGCTAACTTTCAAAATTTATGACCTTCTTTTTCAGCTGTGCAAACCACATTCTTCACTCAGTCTCACAATCTGTAAAATAATTTGGGCTCTTGTCTTTTACAGCTTCAGACCTGTAATCCAGGAGCTGGATGTTTGTGCAAGAAAAGTCCATGCAGTGAATGCCCTGTGCAGTGTCAGTCAAGCTGAAGCAAAGTTTAGACTCCGTGGCTCTTGGATTGAGGTTGGAAGTGACCTGTTCAAATGAAATTGTAGCAACACAGCCTCAAGCATGAAGTAAGCAGCCAGGCTGTCTGAGTGTGGGTGAAATCTGATGAATTATATGCTTCTTGGATTCCCTCCAGTATCCCAGTCAGTGTCAGTGTAATTTGTAGGGGCTGTGAATTCTAGAAGGAGCAACACATCATGTGCAACGTGTGTACTTTGTATTTAAAGAAGCTGGGAATGCATGAACATTTTCTGTGGATGAAATCAGTGGGATTTAGTTTCTAAAGAAATAAAGTCCTCTGAGCACTTCACGTTGTTATTTGCCTTGTGTTAAGGTGAATAAGCTTATGGTGTTTAAAATAGCTTCTTTGTTAATTGCATCAAGATAGAGTCTCTGGGACCTGGGTTTGCCCTTCTTGTGCAGTTACCAAGAGCATTTGTTGGCATAAGTAGTGGCTCTGCTGCCATGTAAATCAGATGTAGACCTATGATTCTGCAAATGGGAGCTTGGTTTGGGAGCACTGTCACAGATGTTGTCTTTGGTTGGTCATCCTCAGTCCTTCTTGGCATCAGGATGCCTCTGCAGGTTTACAAGGCTGTGTAATTGCATGGAAAAGTCTGACAAGTGTGTCCAGGGAAGTAGTGAAACAGATACAGCAACAAGATTCGTACTTACTTTGCCTCTAGACATCTGGTCAAAGTAAGTATTTGGAGTGAGACAGTGGCAGTCAATAGGAATCTGTAAGGAATAGTAATCTGGTGATGCTACAGGAGGTGCTTGGCAGTGTGGTTATGCAGGATGAGGGCTAAGCTTCTCTAGAATTTGCTCAGGAATGGGACTTTCTGCTCTGATGCTGCTAGCAAAGAACAGCAGAGAGTACAAACATCACAAGAGGTTTACAATAAACAGCCATGAGACAGGCAGACTGTTGCTTTGGTATTACAACCATGCTGAGGTATTCAGAGTTTGTCGTCACAGCAACAGACAATGCTTTTGGATGTTGCTAACAGGGTAAACACAAATATTTTGTGGTAGTGTCTAGAATGTTTTTTTTCCACATAACAGCAGGAGCTCATATTAGACAGCTGCCATGTTTACATAAGTTTCCATGATTTATCATCCAAAACAGACAGAGAGATCATGGAAAGGAAAATTGGAGGTAAGCCTCAACCAATGATGAAAATTGCCACCCATGTCTATGATTAAGCATGGTAGTAAGTGAAAGAATACAAATCAGAAGAAAAATCTTATCTAACCTCATAAATATTTATGCAAATTATCTCTTTTTGTGCATCTCTTCAATGAAATCACAATCTTGTAAGTGATCGAGAGGATATGTGAAAACTACCACACAGGTGCTTCAGAAGAGGGAGGGCTGTTCTGCTGTTCAGAAAAATTTTCTGACCTTGCAAATGTTCTGATCTTATTTCATGGGTGATAACTATGGAACTTGAATTCCACAGCAAAACCTTTACATTTGGCTTAGTGGGTGGGTAAAGTAAGCAAAACTTGCTGAGCTAGCATTTGCCTGCAATTAGGCTCAGATGCTTTGATGAGAAAACTGATTTTTGGAATTTTGGAAAAATGATCAAACAATAAAAGCAGCACTTTGAAGCTCTTTAGCCTTTCCATTGTCTTTTCCTGCTATGTGTACAATGGTGCTTTTGTGCAACAAGAAACTTTTCTGTGTGAAATTTGAAAGGCTATTGAGAAAGTTTTGATTATCTTAGAAGGTTTTACTTCTGAACAAAGAAACATGTAAATGTATTGTTTTGGTGCCCTAACTTTAAAAAAAAAAAGTGTATATGTTTCTGTGTACTATGGCAGCATACTACAGAAGTAGTTACACTAAAGACTAGACTAGAAAATATTTCAGTAGGAAAGGACCTACAACAATCATCCAGTCCAATTGCCTGATGATTTCAGGGCTGACCAAAAGTATGGACATTGTCCAAATCCCTCTTAAATACTGACAGGCTTAGGGAATCAGTCACCTCTCTAGGAAGTCTGTTCCAGTGTCTGACCACCCTCACAGGAAAGAAATGATTTCTGATGTCCAGTCAAAACCTCCCCTGCTGCAGCTTTAAACCAGTCCCTCGTGCCCTGTCACAGGGTCCCAAAGAGTTCTGCACTTCCCTCTCCACTTCTCCTCCTCAGACACCTGCAGAGAGATATATTTCTAATGGACATTGAGCCTAAAGTAGTATGTTTGCTTGACTGCATTTCTCTTTGGACAACATTTAAACTTGTTTAAAAATGACTGCCAATGAAAACTGGTATACTGGAAGCTGTGCTTTTGGTGACATTATCTCTTCTTCCTGTTGCAACTCTTGCAACTGCAAATTACTGGCCAAATTTCCTAGTTTCCAGCAAAGAACCAGTAGGTTTTGTCATACTCCTCCTTCCCCTCGCTTCACCTCAGCTACAATGTGACTTTCCGAAAAATTACCTCCTACTGGCACTTCTCCCTTTTTTCTCTGGCCTCCATCTCTCCTCCAGGCTGGCTGTGCTTGAGGGTATTTGTTCCAGCCCCAAGGTTAAGACAGTGATTTTTTTTTGAGCGTTAAAAAATCAGCCCTAGCATTTCTCTTACAGAGAGTTCATATTACCCAATTGTCCTAGGGGTGTTTCATTTCGATATCAGACAGTGTTTAGATGATGCACATAATTACTTTTCCTGCATGTAAAAGCAAGATCTAAATTTAAACACAGATTGTGTATCCATTTTCTGTAAGCTTTTTCAAATCAGCAGTTAATGAAACAACCTGTCATCAAACAGCTGTACTGCTGAAATGACATGAAAAGCAAACCCATGGAGCCAGTTTGTTTGTAGACTTTCACCTTAGTTTGGAGCTAGTGATGATTTGTTGTTTTTTTCTGCAGTTTAACCTTGTTTGGTCTATCTGAAAATGTGGCAGCAGTGATGTCAGTATTTGCCAAGAGCTATACTTTTACAGGAAACTGTAATAGACATCATTCAAGGTTTTGACAAGATTTCACACAGCGTAGCAGGGCAATCCAGCACAAATTCATCATAATAAAAGCCTTCCATGCCCGTTCTGGGTGATGTGCTCATAACCTTACAGATGTGGCCTGTGTGTAGCTGAATGGAACTATTCAGCTGCTGCTTTGCATGAAATGCTTGAACACTGTGACAAATGTCTATTAAAATGCTTTGCTGCTAACGTGGGTTTAGAGACATTAAGATATCAACACCATGTAATACAGCATAGCTTAAGGTCATAAGGCATCAGAAAGCACAAAATGAAGTATCACAGTTTTCACAAGATTTTTTGTTCCCAAAATATGGTAGAGGTGGGAGTCTTGCACTGCATGGTGTAGAAAAGAGGGAAAGAGGGGGGATGGGTTCCTGAGCTGGTTAAAATGGAAAGGAGTGATCTGGTCCTGTTTACCTTGCAAAAGTTCAAGTGTACATTCACTTCTAGTGGGTTGGTGAAAGGGTGCATGGTCCTGGGCTCTTGAGAAGTTCAGGGCCTTCATGGTTCTCATGGCTTCCCTCAGAACTGTTTGCCAAGCTGATGGCAATCCTTTTCACCTGGTACCATGGTAACCAGTTTTGAAATCAGGTAATTCACAGAATCAAAGAATCAGCTGGGTTGGAAAGGACCTCTGAGATCATCAAGTCCAGCATTTGATCCACTGCCACTGTGGTTACCAGACCATGGCACTGAGTGCCATATCCAGTCTCTTTTTAAATATCTCCAGGGATGGAGAATCCACTACTTCCCTGGGCAGCCCATTCCAATGCCTGATCACCCTCTCTGTAAAGAATTTTTTCCTAATATCAAACTAAACCTCCCCTGGCACAACTTGAGACCATGCCCTCTTGTCTTATTGATGGCTGCCTGGGAGAAGAGCCCAACCCCCCCTGGCTCCAGCCTCCTTTCAGGGAGTTGTAGAGAGCGATGAGGTCTCCCCTGAGCCTCCTCTTCTCCAGGCTGAACACCCCCAGCTCCCTCAGCCTCTCCTCACAGGACTTGTGCTGGAGTCCCTTCACCAGCCTGGTTGCCCTCCTTTGGACCTGCTCCAGGACCTCAATCTCCTTCCTGAACTGAGGGGCCCAGAACTGGACACAGGACTCGAGGTGTGGCCTCACCAGGGCTGAGTACAGGGGCAGAATCCCTTCCCTGGACCTGCTGGCCACGCTGTTCCTGATCCAGGCCAGGATGCCATTGGCCTTCTTGGCCACCTGGGCACACTGCTGGCTCCTGTTCAGCTTCCTGTCAATCCAGACTCCCAGGTCCCTCTCTGCCTGGCTGCTCTCAGCCACTCTGTGCCCAGCCTGGAGCTCCCCATGGGGTTGTTGTGGCCAAAGTGCAGGACCCGGCACTTGGCCGTGTTGAACCTCATCCCATTGGAATCAGCCCAACTCTCCAACCTGTCCAGGTGTCTCTGCAGAGACCTGCATGTGGACCTATCCAAATAAAAGTAGTTTTTAAAAAGAATTCCCTTTCTTCTTGTTCTTTATGTTGCTTGTCATGTGGTTCCTTTTTGTTTGTTTGTTTTTTGTTTTTTGTTGCTGTGTGAGGGAACAGGATGTTTGAGTTTTTGTCTATGCTTTTTCATCTTTGTTTGTTTTCTGTGTTTTTTGTTTGTTTGGTGTTTTTTGTTTGTTTTTTGTGGTAACTAAACTAGTATAATTGAGATCTATAGTCAATGCATCGTTTTCTTCTTTCACATTACTAGGTAATATGCTTGGGCTTCTGGCCTGTAGCAGAAATCACTAGATTATCACAAGCTTTAAATCTATTATCCTGATTCTTACATAAAATACAATAGTTCCTTTGATGTTATTATGAAACTTGTTTTGTGTGATGAACATACAGACTTGCATCAGTAAATATTAGCTGGGTATATAGACTTTTCAGAGAGAAGACAACAAGATCAAAGAGAAAGGAAACAATGTGAGTAAAGGAAAAATCTTGTAGGATCAAATAATCTTTCAGTATCTCAAATTAAGGCAATGAATTACATGAAAGATGAAAATAAATCTATCTGCAGATGCTGGTCAATATTTAATGCTTATTATTGATTCATATGATGTATTTTTTCACTATAAGAAGTTAAATTGCTTCCAGTAATGTTCTAAGAAATGTTAAGTACCAAATGTAGCCTGTTGATTGCTTGTAAAGCAGCATCTCCCTCTTTCTCCTTCTCCATCTACTTTGGCAATGGTGTTTGCAACAGGCATAGAAGGTTCAGGAAGGTTTAAACCAAAGCTGCCCTTGTTAACTATGATGATTGTGAATCTTCATGGATTACACCCTCTATTTCAGCAATATTTTAATTCAAATTACACTATTTCTTCCATTGTTTTATATTAATTCTTTGCTTTGCATAGTATATAAAATGGGGCGATCTGTCATATATATTTTTTTCTCTTATTTACGACATGGAAATGAACATGATGAGGAGAGTTGTGGTTTTGGGAGTCTTCCTGGTTGGTTTTGATTTCTCATTTGTGTTAGGGCAGGCTAAGGCTTTTACTTAGGATGGAAAAGGGTGAAATCTATGATGAAGGTTTTCTCCTGTGGGAATCTTGTTTCAGGATCTTAGCCTTGTCCTCAAAGTTCAGTTTATACAAAGGTCACCTTAATATATGCAAAAAAGTTGACTGGTATGTTTGTGTCATGCTGGAGCTTCAGATGTGTCTTTAGTTTCCTTGCCTCGGTCTTTGAAGGCTAAGAATTCAGTCTTACTCTGGAAAGCTGGCACAGGTATTACATGCTGTCAATAGCCACTGCCATTGAAAGGATGTTTCTTTCAGTTACATTCTACTCAGAGAAAGGGAAAGATGGTAATAATTTCTGAAGGTACTGTTAGGGTGGCAGTGGATGATATCCTTAGTTTTATAGGAAAGGTTACTATTGCTATAGATGTCCAAGCCAATTGTGGTGCCAAGTGCTTCATGTCCTCAAGAAACCCATTTACTTTATTCTGTGTTGGGCACTAATGACACTAATCAAATATCTCTTAGGAAATTGGTCTGTAAATGGCCCTCCTTTATGTTCCTGGGAGTGTGTAGCCTATCATGCCAGTCCATTGCTTCCATCATCCAACCTCGGTTGAGGCAGTGCTGGCTCCAGAGGAATGTGCAGCATATGAAGGCAGTGGACAGCAGTGTTATCCAGTCTTGGTAGCACTGCAAAAGGAAAATTAAGTTCTGAAGTTGTATTTTATTCTTGACTATTCTTACATTTAAATGCAGGTGCTGACACTTCAAGCCATCTACTAATTCCCAGGATCCTGAGGTTCTCATATTGTCACAAGTTCACTGTGGAAGCTTTTTGGACTCTAAGCTTGAGACATTAAGAGAAGCAATAATGTATAACAAATAGCTACATAAGACAGTTTTTACATAAACTTTGCTAGAAATTCCAAGGCCTGCTTTGGTTCATAATTTTTTTTTCCTATTCTTCCTTGCTTTATGAGAGTGTTACAGAAAAGTGATGCCAAAAATATAGCTGAAAATCAAAACATATTTTTAAAATTCTATATGGTAAAAGCACAGGAACCCACTCAAGTTGTATTAAAAATAAATTGATGCAACTTTTTAAAGATGACTGTGCAACCAGAACATTTTGCTGACAGTGATTTTAGGTAACCAGATTTGCTAAATGTACAAAATGCAGGCCAATAGCTCTTCAAATGTTTTGACCTACTTACCCCTTGAACCTATTCCAAAATAAAAATACTAATAAAAAAAAAAACAGCTATGGAGAGAGCAGATTACACAGCTCTACAATTTCACTGATGGGAATGTGAATGCCATTAAAGTAAAAGTGCTTCCTGCTGGCAGACCAACTATGTATTTGTGTGGTTGTAACTCCTCAGTACTCATTCAGATTTTGGGAGAGAGGCAAGGCCAAGGAAAGACACTTATGCTGACTTAAACAGGGTCCTTTCAATTTAATGGCCCCTTCTATTATGTTTCTCTTAATTCATCTGTGCAAAAAGCACAGTATGGAATTAAGAACATGGTTTTTTTTCATAGAATCCAGTTTTCAATTTCACATGATTTAAGCTAAATTCAAAGACCTTTTTCTTGTAACAGTTTTTAATTTTAATTTGTTAGTGATTTATTACTGATTAACTTGTATATTTTCATACAGATAAGTTCCTGGATATTCTAAGTTGTTATGCTTTAAAAAAAGATAGTGACATAATTCTTCTGGACTTTTCCCTTTGTTCTGTCTTTTCCATTTCCAAGTATTCCCTTGTCATTTGGACTGGGTGGAGGGGTGGGAGAGGGGAGAGGAAAGAGGGCAGAGAGAAGGTGTATGCGTGCTCAGAGGTGTGTTTTAAAATCATATAGCTCCCTGTTTTTCAACCCATGAGAGATAGGGACAGGCTGATTTTGACTGTCCTTCAGATATTCTGAAAATATCTAAGAACACCGATTTACTGGAAAAGATGTTAACGAGTTTTAAAAAGAGAAGAGGGAGTTGACAGGAAGAATTAATCCCTCCCAGTCTGAAACAAAGCCCCAGAACTGCTGCATTTCCTTCCTGTCATCATCATACAAATTGTACGGTTTCAGTGTTCCCCCCTTGGTTTACCTCCCCCAGCTCCTCAGGAGAGGTATTCTGTCATTTCCAGTAGGAAGATGATTTGCATAAACCAGTTCCTTCTCATGATTAGATTCAGGAAATCAGAATTATAATCTGATGTTGTTTTGCTTTTGTCCTGGAAGTTGTTAAAATGAGTCATCTGGCAACCTCTAATCCCATTTCTAACCATATACGGTCATGTATGGGATTGAAAATGAAGGTGAGGTTGCTTATTTGAGAAATTCAACACAGTCAACTTATTTCTAGGATTTTAATTTTGGAAAGGAGTTAGACACTAAGAAGTAATTGCACACTGTTAAATGTTTTGTCTAACTAGGGTCTATGTGTGATAGAAATTGTCCTATAAGCATAATATATATTCAAAACAGGAGTTCAGAGGGTCTTAAAATTAAATTATGGAAGGAAGATACACTCATAAATAGAAGTGTTCCAGCTCTCCCACTGAACCAGTTTTCCAGAGACTGTGCAGGTTCCCGTACTTCCATCCAGTCAAGAAGTAGTTCTGATGACCTTAATACAAAAGAATTCTTTATTCAGCACGAAGCCTTTTTTTGCTTTTTGGTACAATAAATCCTACTCATTAGATTATGGGAGTGAAAAAAGAAGTACCTACTGCCAAGATCAGAGGGCAGTCTTCTCAAATCAGGAACATGCACTGCTGAATTTTATTTTGTTTTTTCTTCTTTCTCTTGTCTTGGGTGACTGATCTTACCTAGTGTCTTCTCCTTTGAACCAGACTCAAGAGTTGTAACTCAGTTTTGGGTATGGTGCGTGCAATTCTAAAGTTAGTGTTTTACCTTTCCATCTCTCTTTGGTTTGCAACAAATGACAAACTGCAAAATCATATTTTCAAAATGAGTGATTTCCTTCCTATAAGTAGGGTTCAATAAAAGAAAGAAAATTAATCCAGTGAGTGAACATTTCCAACAGAAATGAACATGAGGGAAAATTGCACAAGATGTGCCACAGTGTTTTGCTTTCTGGAACAATTCTAAACATGAAAATACTATTTAGACTAGGAGCCAAAGTCCAGGGTCTTCTTTTGTTTACCACTTAGTATTTTAGAATTAATGTATAATTTTATGTCATGTTAAATCTATGTTTTGTAGTGGCTTCTGTTCATAATACTTATATTTACTACTTTTAAGAATTTGCTAAATGAAATGCAGCAAAGCTTAGAATAGCAGTCATAAAGTACAATTGTACCTGAACTTATATTAAATTGTGTGAACATGACCCCTTGATCAGAGGTCTAGCTGAATGTGGAAAAAACCCCACACATTTAGTGAGAATGCAAGTTCTAGTTTGATGATGTGAAGTATTCTTTAAAAACACACACCGCTGTCTTTACAAAAACTCATATGTACTTAAGTGTTTAGAAATTGAACCACATTTCATGTTATTAACCTTACAAGGTCAGGCTTTCATTTAATTTTCCTCTCAATAACACCAGATGTGTTTAATCCATGTAAATAAAAGGTGATCTGCAGAGAATCTTGCCAGTGCTAGCTTGGTATCTTTACAATATTTTTCACACTGTAATAGGGTTTGTTGTTCAGATACATTGAGGGTTACAAACTTGTATGACAACAACAACAACAACAACAAAATAAACCCGGAAAACCTCCCTTCCATGTGAAATGCTTCTATACCCTTATCTAGGTTCCCAAATAATGTAAATGAAGCTATGATGAATTACATATGGGTATCTAACATTTTATTTCCAGTCACTCTTCTGTTTAGAGTCCTTTAACTTTAAGAAACAAGCTTAGTAGTTTTCAGATAGGGAGACAGAATTCTAGTATTTTCTTTTTTTTAAAAAGTAAAATAATTCTCATGAGAAAAAGAGCTCTACCTGTGAGATACAATTCCCATTTCTCATATTTTACCTTCTAAATGTCACTTTCTTTTTGTAACAAATTGGGCAGGAAACTCTGCCCTTTCCTTTGAGTGACTCATGATGTAAAGTACTTGCAGTTTAGAAATACAATCTGAGTAATGTACTATATGGCATTAAGTGAGGTTTTGGCCATTCTATCACTTTTATCCTAGTGGAAACCTAGCACTACATCACTTGTGCTAATATTAGGGTGTTTAGATCATTAGTGAATAAAAACTTGTTCAAGTTTATTTGCAGGTGCAATGTGCTTTTGTCCTGTGAAAACTTTAACCTTTACCTGCAAATGTCATTGGTTACAATGGAGCATTAAAAGCACCTTCTTAATGTCTTATTTGTAGCTGTCAAAAAAATCCAAATAATATATAAGTTCACAGTGAGTTTGATACAGAATAAGCTTTTATCAGGCTGATCTGGAATTTAATATTCATAGTACTTTGAGAACTTAGCAACTGAGCAAGATTCTCTCATAATCCTGGTGAATAAAGGAGCTCTATCACTGGACAAAAGTATGAATATCCCATTCATTGCTGCTTTGCACAGTCTGTTGTCTTTGAAGCCAGTGACATACAGAACAAAGAGATCATTTAACTGACATTTTATTTCAGATGCAGGTTTCATATTTTGGGGTTCTGGTGCCCTGGCAATGTCATATTAAAAGGATGAAGTCACAGGCCTGATGCCTGTGGAAACAACAATCTACCTGCCTGTGGAGTCTCCATTGTCACATTTCTTCTGTTTGCTCATGCCAAAGATGTGGGATGTGTCTGGGAGGCGACAATTGGAGTTGGCAGCAGCCAAGTCTATCTGGGTTATGTGGCCAATTTGTAACAAACAGTAGAAGAGGGTGCATCCCTGAGAAGAATTCAGAAAAGGAGCAGTTTAGTGCTTGAACTGTCCTATAGATTTACAAATTGAACCTTAGAAGAGCTTTTAGTGGAGTTAGACATCTCAACCTTGCACTTGAGACTGACTGTGTTTCTCTGCTCTCTCATGTAGATAAATATATGGCCACTGCCTTTGAGATTAACTTCCTCCAACAGAGACCATTATTTTGAAAAAGGGAAAGCAAAGCAAAAATTGGTCAAAAAAAGCTACAGCAAGCCTTAGCTGGGTGAGCAATATGTGAGTATTTTGGTGCAGGGATAGTTTCCCAATCTTTGCAAGATATCTGCAAACTCTTCCCACTGAATAGAAAAGTCTACTCCATTGCCTTCCTTTCTCTGCATGGTTTTCAACTTTTAGCCCTTCAGCTGGTGTCCTAGTCCCCCACTAAACTTAGTGCCTTCAAGCCCTTTGCCAAGCAAGTGCAGCCACAATATTCTCAACTGTGATATATCAATTTTTGGTATATTTTGGTCTTGTATCTCAAAAGAGTTCTTAAAAAGAGAAAAAGGAGGGTCTGCCATTGCTTTCAGTGAGTGCAACATTACTCTCTATGGTTAAAAGTTGATCTGTGGCAATACCAACAACAGAGGTTTCAAAGAAGTAGACTTCATACAGAACGTGAAACTGTTTTAAATGACAGTCATGCTATTTTTGTTTTCCTATTTTAGCACTACCCCAAGAAGGGACATTCTCTTTCCTATAAACTTTAGTGACATGAAATTTTAGAGTTCCTGGGGATGATATAGTTCTCAAATGTCTGATACCATTTGTAATGTCCTAGGGACACACCTGGCTCCAGCTGCCAGGTCAACAGGCCATGGGTCTCCTGGAGGTCTTGTCTTGTACTTGGAGGTCTTGTCTTGTACCTGCTACCAGCTTACTAACATCTGGGATCCTTTGGACATCTCAGGTGACATCTGATGCATATGTTAAGGCAGATGAACTGAGATAGCCATATGCATTAATAGACACAAATCTCAGTAAATGTCTTCCTTAACTCCACATAGATTAATTTGAGTTTGAATTTGAGCTTTTAAAATCGAGACATCTTCAAAACTGGTATGTTAGGTTTTTTCCTTAATGCTTTTGATTGCTGAATTGTTATGTGGTGCAAAACCAAATCTCTTCATCAATACCTATTTAGCTTTTATGATTTGCCACAATTTGCCACAATGTGTTATTTATATGATTTGTTTACAGTTTTGAAATGCATGAAGTTACTACAAAAATAGTCTAAGTTTTTAATCGTTTACTGTAGTGTATTTATTAATGTCCTTGTCAAACATTAATCTGGAATATCTTCACTGGGATACAGCCAAGAGCTTTAAAGTACAAATATTTATGATATGTGGCATTAAGGTGAAGGACTGTGATATGTGATTAATGTATTTAAGTTGAAATGTGTCTGCAAACTAAACTGTAATTTCTGAAAAACATGATAGAAGCCAAGAGTTGTAAATTAATGATCTTCTGTTTAATTAAATGCAATAAACTGTTAGAAAGGTGTTTATAACTTTTTTTTTAGAACTACTGAAGAATGAGGAAAAGATAATCTTGTGATTAAAATTAGTGGCTTCTACCTCGTGATTTACTTGTTATAAATTACAAACATCCTGCAAGCTTCTCTGTCATGATAAACAACTGCTATACTTAGTACTTGTACATTCATTGGAGTTGTATTCTGAAAGGAATCCATGTTCAGTACTTTTTCTGAAGCACTTATCAGATTGGTTCAGACTTTTGCCACAGAAGCAACTTGACTGTTGTCTTACAGTGTCAAATGGTTTTAAAAATCACTGGGGGTACAAGAATACAGTTTTAGTGCAGTTTGGTTGGCCACAATAGAAGGAAACTATGAATAATTTGGAGCATGTGACAGATGACTGGCAGAGTTAGAGTATCCTCTTTTGCCTGGGCGGCAGCTTGTGATGGGGCTGTTACAGGGGCACAGGAGGAAGGAAAGCAAATCAAAGCAGATTTACCTGAGCAGCATCTCATGCTCACATTGAGAAATGAGATGAAAAACCAGCCACCACAGGTGAGGGGCAGTTCTTTCAGCCTCAGCCTAGTCCTGCAGATCTCTGGAAAAGTCACTGCCTTTATAGATGGGAAGGTTTGTGCACCAACACAGAATCCCAGAGCCACAGAAGATCCTGGGTTGAAGGAATGTAAAATGTTCAACAAGTCCAACTCCTGACTCCACATAGGGCAACCTAGAAGTTAAACTCTGTATCTCAGAGCATAATCCAAACACTTATTGAACATACCAGGCCTGGGGCCATGGTTACTTTGATCACTTCCCTGGGGAGCTTGTTCCAGTGCTTGACCATCCTCTCAGGAAAGAAATTTTTCTGAATATCCAATCTTAACTTGCCCTGACACAGCTTTAATCTGTTTGTACTGAAACCAAACACCAGAAAGATCTGCGTCTCCTTCTCTGCTCTTCCTTATGATGAAGATTTAGAGAGCAGAGAGGTCACCCCTCAGTCGCCTCAAAGCTGAATAAACCTCGTGTCTCCAGCTGCTCCTTGTAAGTCATGCCCTCTGTCCTTTCTTCTATTTCCACTGGAAACAATCTCTTGCTATTAAGTGATGTATGTTTTTTGAATGTAAAAATGACCATGCTACTGCTGCAGTATGGCTTTCCCTTCAAATAGATGTAGTGGGAGACTTTTTAAAAAAGGCTGGATATAGCCACCTTGTAGTCTGCTCTGTCACAAGCCCTAGTGTATTCTTTCACATAAGCAGCTCATCTTTCCAATGCAAATATTGAACTATTTCTAAAATATTTTTTAATTGTAAAAACAGTTATCTCTTGTGGGAATTCTTACCCTGCTTTGTCACTCTCATCAAGATGTTATCCAGGATCCAACATTCAAAATTAAATTTTGTCATTAATTTTTTCCAGTGAAAAAAATTGCAACATATTCCCCTAAATAATTTCCCTATTTTAACACAAAAAAGTGTGATTTTTTTTCTTTCTACAGAATTCCATGGTTTTGTACACTTGCTATCCAATAAATGTTATGTGAAACTTATTGGGACTGTCAGTTTCAGCTTGACAACCAATAATACCTGACTTATTTCCCCTGACACTATTTCCTCTGGTCTACTTCCCCTAGGCCAGTGTTTAAGAAGAGTTTGCTCAGATAGAGGAAACTGCCAGTCACCCTTTGCTTAATTAATTAATTAAGTTGATGCTAAATAAGTTCATAATATACCCTTGCAGTGCAGAACTCTAAGATCAAGTTTTCCAGAGAGCTGGGTTCTAATCCTGACAGTAGGATTCCCAAGGAATCTGACCTTTTTGTCTTTTGATGAAATATAAAATGGAAATTAAAAAAGAGTGAAACTCTCTTGTGAAAATTAGACCATGTGATGAATCTGGGCTTTTGAAACAAATTCAGCCTGCATACATGAGAATGCAGCTGATTCAGAATAGGATGGCATCAGTTTAATTTGGGAGTTATGTTGGTCTGGAGCGTGTTAAGATAATGTGTCTATCTTTATCCTGAATTCAGTGTAGAGTTTAAAAACTGTGGGAGTAATTTTCACCAATGATAAGAAATATAACATGCTTATTGTAAGGGAGTTGTTCTTCAAGTTTAAAATGAGGATTGAAGTCACAGAAGCCAAAATGATTATGCCAAACCAAATCCATCTATTGCAACTATTGACTGTAGTTATGTAGTTATGAGACCTATATTTACCATTTTTTCTGGATTCTTTTTAAAATTTTTTTTTAAATTTATTTTGTCTGATTATCATAGGCCTCCTTTCATTTCAGAAGGGGGAAAAAAGGGAAAAAATATTGATATTCTAGTTAATTTCTTTTGGTCAACTTGAGATACCTTTTGTTAGACATTCCTGGAATTACTTGTGAGTTTGGGCACTTCCTAGTGGTGTTTCCCTGATGTAGTTCGGTCTCACTGGTTTTTTAAAAAGGGCTAGCACAAGTTCTCTATCCTTCATAGTTTATTCCCCCCCCAAAATCATGGATTGTTTTGAATAATATAATTACTGTAAATAATGCAGGATTTATGAAGAATTTCTTTTTTATGTTTACCTACTTAAACTAGCTTCCAGTAATGAATTTATATTGATCAGATGTTTCTGTGGTTTTCAAGCAAGGCTGAAGAAATGTAAGGAGGATCTGTATTTCTTCAGCACCACTCTTTCTTTGATGCCTGCTTTTAAGATGTTTCTACTGTCACAAAACCAGCAAAAATTGCTAGAGCTGGTCCCTGCAGAAGAGCATCCATTTTTTCCAGAATATAATAGCCTACAGAGGGAGGGTGAAATACTGATAACATTGAAAGACTTCTACATTAATAACCAAGGATCCTGGCAAGCTGAGATAAAATTTTTGACAGCACACAGGAACACTTCTGTGTTCATCATTAGGTATGAAAGAGCAGAAGACAGGAAGCTATATTCCAAGCTTCTGTCCTGTGAGGAAAGCAGGTCCACCTGTGACTTTAAGCATATTCGTTGTTTTGCTGTAAGAAGGACAGGTTTGAACTTTTTCCTTAAACACAAAAGAATTGCTATTAAGAAGTGTTAAACAGCTCCTGTATATATATAAAAAGGTTTTCTTGAGAATTATTGCACATATTGGATGGACAAGTTCTCAATGGGTGTGTAAAAGAAGGAAGAATTTGTATAGTTATTTACATTTAATTTCTCAATGTTGAAAGTAACTATGAGAGTAAACTATGAGTTTAAAATCGTAAACATATTGAGGCATTAATATGGCTTAGTACCACAAAAATAAAATCATGCTTTCACTTAGTTCCAAATTCCTGTTTTCAGAGCTAGAAGTCAGTGTAATTACAATTAATTAGCCATTTGAGAACGTATATTTACTGTTGCAAGAAAGAAAATTTTTACCTGAAGAAAAAAAATTACCTGAAATCATGTGCATCTGACTTGCTGAATTTCTTTATTTGAAAAATAAATCCTGAGTGCATTTTTGGTGAAATCAATTTGTTTAAATTAGTTTCTAGACTCTGGAAGATACCTTTCCCTCCTTCCCTGGTATACACTTTCTATCATACTAATAACAGATATTCTTGATTAAAAATCTGTCAAAAAGTTCAGGCTACTCCTTACCTGTTTGTATGGTACCAACCTTGTTAGTTTTGAAGAAAAAAAAAAGGCTTAAATTCACCTTACTTTTTTGTTACTGTTGTTGTTTTAAAATCATATATTTCTTACAAGTTAAGTTTTCTTAAACCAGCAGGACTTTTGTTCATTGCTTGTTTCTCTTCTTGGCTTAATCTTTTGGGTTCAATTTGATATTTAAATCTTTTTACTGCTATTTAAATAGCATCCATGAAAAATAAACATACAGCATATCTTTGTCTTGACCAATCTTCTGGGAAAAATAAACAAGTCATAGTTGTATTATACTTTTTCTTCACAGAGATAAAAGTATCTGGAATTCAAGTTCTGGGAGTTAGGTATTTCTGTGGTTTTGACAGTGTGCACACAAGGCTCTTTTTCCTCTTTCTCCTTGGTTACTTTAACACACAGAGGAACCTGGGTATCTCAGTTTCATTTTCCTCACAGTTTATACTGATACTGTGAAATTCAAAGCCTGAAAAAGTGATTTAAATACTTTCCCACCTTAACCCCTGGTTAGAACCAAGGGAAACAAAAGCAACACAACAGGTTGGGGAACGTATAGCCTAACAAATTGCTGTAAGCTCAAGAGACCTGAAACTTGTCTCTACATCTCATTTGTAGGGACCCTGGTTTATTTGTTTCATCTTGCTGTACATTTATTCTCCCTTTGTATTCTTTGCCATTTTATCTTGTTAGATAGCTAGTTCTCAATATTCTGAATTCCCCTTTTCTTCTGTAGTTAGATGCAGGGTGGATGTTAGGAAACACAAAAATGTGATGTTTTAGCTATGGGATTAGTCATCTTCAGCTCTCTGCCCTGGCAGTGGAGACAGACCTGCTGCAGTTCACTTCTGGAAATGCCCTTGTCATAAAGCTCCCTCTCTTATTCTGAAGTCAAAGAAAACAATGGAGGAGTAAGAGTTAACTACCTAAAGTTAAGTGATCCAGTGTGCTCACTATCTCCAGTGCATTGTGCATGCACACCTGTGATGATCCTAAATATTGCCAGGAATTTTCTCCCCCTATTCAGAAAGGGAACACTTGTAGTAATACTCTTGACTCCTCTGATTTCATAAAGAAACCCAACCTCTCATTTCTGAGATCTGTTTTTCCCCTGTCATGCAGAGCATGAAGGACTGACTGGCTGAGGGAAAGGAGTGCACGTCTCCTGTCCTACACAGAGTCCTTTATACAAAAAGAAAACCAGACACATTTTCATTAAAAAAAGCAGTTCTGCCACATTTTAAATCTCTCCTCTCCTCTGCCTCAAAATATGGAACGTCATCATTGCGGAGGCATGGTGATTCACTCCTGTTGCTGGACTGAGAGAGAGATTTCAAAGTATGGCAATGTCTTATTTGTGACTGTCAAAGCTAGCAGGTAAGTGATGCCTTCTCTGTGTTCAGGATCTGAGCTTGCAGTCACTATCTATGCTTATGTCCCCCAGATAGTGCTGACCATATTATACCTTTGTTTGAATGCACATTTGTTACTTTGCTTCTATACTACAAGGACACTGTCTTTGTGAAGGTGTTCTCAAAAATCTTGAAGGTCAGATTCTCTGCCAATGTAAAGCTGCATTGTTCCATGGATTTTTACCTCTACTTCAAGTGTGGCTTTATGAATCATTATCAAACATTAGAAAAACAAAACATCATTGAAAGCATGGTGAAAAACCAGAGGCACCTATTACTATCCAATTTGGTGGTGTTCAGACCCACTTGAGACTGTTGGTATCTAAAGTGGAGTCAGTGTGTGCAAAACTACTGGTTTGTGTGTAGCATTAGTATTGAAAATATACCATACACTTTGAATTATGAGGAACTGGAATGTGATCCCAAACCTAATCCAAACATTTCCTTGACCAGCCATCCTGACTTGGAAAAGTTAATTATAAGCAAACGACTCCCAGAATGGACCCAGCCAGTAGCTGTCCTCTCAATAGGGTGTACTGAGAGTTTGAGACTTGATGTTGGCAGGGCTGGTTTTATGTGTGTTAGCACTCTGGCTGAAAGTAAAGAATTCCCTTCTTTTTTTGTTGTATGGAAAAGGGAAAATGAAGAAAAGAGTGCTGAAGCCAACATTATATTTCAGATAAACTTGCACAGCAACCAAAGCCTTTTCAGTTAGTGAAATGGGCATACAGGAATAGACTTCTACCAATTCATTTAAAAGTAACATGCTTACTCCATGTTCTCCTCCTCCTTCACATCCCTTTTTCCAGTTTCTGCCTCTGCATGGTACAGATAAGATTGTTCTTTTCTCATAGAATCACAGAATGGTTTGGTTTGGAATGGACCTCAAAGATCATGTAGTTCCAATCCCCCTGCATGGTCAGGGACACCTCCTACTTGACCAGATTTCTCCATTACCCATCCAATCTGGCCTTGAACACTTCCAGGGAAGGGCATCCACAACTCTGAGCAATCTGTTCCAGAGTCTCACCACCCTTGTACTAAAGAACTTACGCTTAATATCCAGTCTAAACCTACTCTCTCTGTTTAAATCCATTTGCCCTTGTCCTAACACTGGACACTCCTATGAAAGGTCTCTCTCCAGTCTTCCTGTATGTTCTCTTCAGGTATTGGAAGGCAGCTACAATGTTTCCCAGGAATTTTCTCTTCTTCAGACTGAACAGTCCCAGCTCCTTCCGCCTCTCCTTAAAGCAGAGGTGCTCCAGCCCCTGGATCACTTTTGTGGTCCTCCTTTGGACTCGTTCCAACAGATCTACGTCTTTCCTATGGTGAGAACACCAGAACTGGATGCAGTACTTGAGGTGGGGGTCTCACAAGTGCAGAGTAAAGGAGGAGAATCACCTCTCTTGATCTGCTGGCCACATTCCTCTTGATGTGTCCTAGGATATGGTTGACCTTCTGAGCTGCATGAGAGCACTGCTGGCTCATGTAGAGCTTCTCATTGATCAGCAACCCCAGGTCTTTTTCTTCAGAGTTACTCTCAGCCCACTCTGCACCCAAATAACCCCAACTCCTTCAGCCTGTCTTTATAGCAGAGGTGGTCTAGCCCTCTCACCATCTTCTTCATCTTTCATTTATGTCTTGAGTCCCTTCTGACTCCTTCTTTACATTAATTTTATTTCTTGGAAATTCTGGTTCTGCTTCCCTCTGTCCTCAATCTCCCTTTTTAATTTTTTTTTCCCATCCATGGAATGTATTTCACACTCAGGTTTTGCTCATGCATTCATCCAGACCAGGCTTCAAATGTTCCTTTACCCTCTGCTGAGGTCACAGAAGATCCTTAGGGACAGAATTGTCTGGTTTGTTTTTGTGCAGGTAACATCAACTTTCTAGCTGCCCTGAGCCTTTTTCAAGTTGTCAAGGCATGGTTTGTGTCATGCTCTTTGTGTCCACCTTAGATGTTTTAAGGTCTCTGTGATCTTTGGCTTTACCTGGTTTTCTTTGAACATCACAGTCCAGCATCCTGCACCCCATGTACTTGGGCCACCTCCCCCTATCAGTAACTGCTGGGGAAAAGCTGAGCTGTTCCAGCTCTGATATGTTTCACTAATAAGGGAAACACTAAGCATCTGAGAAATAAAGTTCTTTTCCCCCAGCATTGCTTACAAATGCTGTTTTTTACTTCCAAGCAATTGTGAGCTGAACTCTAAGTAGTTCTTTTGGGATCTGATATCAGGTCTTTTTTCTCAGTACTCTTAGGCACAGCCATAATGCCTCTCCACAACAATGCAGAGAAGTTACTCAGTTTGGACCAATGTGCTTAACTCCTCAGGGATTTCAAACAGAATTTGTAAGGAAGCACTATTTGACATGAGCCCCACAATATTTCCTGAGTTAAAAAATGAAAAGTATTCAGGCTATGCATCTGAAGGAGGGTGGAAGGAAGATAATGTTTCAAGAGAAAAGGGTTTTTTTCCTTTATTCCTATGTCTGTGTTATAGTTATTAAACTCTAATAAACTGATCTCATTTGCACTGAATTAGTGCTGTTGAAACTCCTCAGTTAAACAGTTAAGCAGATTTTGTTTTGGCAGCAGGCATTTTAATTCCCAGAAAGAAGGATGAGAAAGAAAGCCCAGTGTATAATAATAATTTCAAGCACAGTTTTAAGAAAACCCACCCTCTTTTCTGATCTATAATATGTATTCTTTGTGACTTTTGTACAACTGAAATTTCCTTTCTTTAAAAAAATCTGAGTAAATTATCTTTTTCATCCTGAAACAGAAGTCACTCAGTATGAAATGAGAGCAAGTATATTGTACACTGCCAAAGTCAATTTTTTGTGTACATACTTAATCTCTTGGCTAAAATTGCAAAAATAAGACAGTAGAAGAAATTTTTCAGCTTTAGGTTCAAGGATCCATTTCCATCTCTGTCTGACATCTGCACTGTCTTTAGAGACAAATTCTTTATATTGTAGGCAAATTCCAGCTCTGCATGGGAAGCTAACCTAAGGCTTGTCAGACTGCCGAAATCCTGTCTAAATCTACATTGTGGACAAGGAATTTTTTCAATAGATCTTTTGTTTACTGAATTTTACTTTGTGACTGTGTACCTGAAACTGTGGTTCAATCAAAATGCATAGTAAACTAAAATTTTGTGTTCCATTTATCGAGTGTGCTACAGCAAAGAACCACTGTAATGCTGGGAGTGCTTTACATGTTATTGTGGCCACTTCTAGTGGCAATTCTGAGCAGAAATTCACTGGTACAAGGAGATTTTCTGCAGTTTGTACATTGCGATGCCCTTGTTTGGAAAATGAAATCTATTTAGTGAACTGACTGATATCACTATTAAATGAACAATTTTACAATATAATAGCTTAGTTGACACACATTTTCCTTCGTATTCTAGGATATTCAAAGATTAGGAACTTTACAGCCTCATCAACTGGTTAATATAATTCATACATGCACCACAAGGCTAGGAGAAATTAGTTTGTCAAATTCCCTAAAATAAGAACTAAGTCAAAATACTGGCACACAGTCATGGTGGAGTTGTTGCTACTTTGATTTTAGATTATAATATAAAGCTAATTTTTTCTCAGCTCTTAGGAGCTCCTTGGGAGATTTTTTTTTTAGCCCTGTTTTGCAAGGAAATTAAGATGTACACCAGTGTTTTTGTGTATTGATATGTGATTCCTTTCCCATTGACTCCAGATTACCCAGCTTAATATCTGATGCATTTGATAGACATGTTTCAAAAATGATAACTGCTTCCAGGAAAAAGTGGGTTGTTAAGATAGTAAAGGGACTTTTGATCGTGACCCAGGGTGAGAGAAGTCTAATAAATGTACATTTTATACAGTACTGCCCAGGAATCTGTACAAGATAAAATCTGCTGCTTCCATAACTGTTCTTATTGTAACAGTGACAGAAAAAGCTTATAAAAGCTCTTTGCCATTTTTTCAGAATAAGAGACACTAGAGACTATCAAGGCACTGAAAGTAGGCAGTACTAGAGTAAGGTTTCTTCATACACTGATTTTACGTGATGCAAGTAGTCTACTGGGGAAAAAAAAGGCCAATAAATCTTTGCTGGGAAATTTAGTATGTAATGACATGATGACACCTAAATTATCATTTTATATAACTGAACTGTCTAGTCCAGAGGAATTGTAAGCAGGTTACTTGAACCCTTTGTTTTAAGATCTGTAATTCATGAGATATATTAGGAATCTTTCCATCAACTTTATCAGTCCTTGACTGAGGCTGATTATACCATTCATAGAGTAGATGCACATGTGGATTTTCAATAAATGGCAAAAATGAATGTTTTCTGTTATATTCCAGGAGTTAAAGTGCTATGATATCATAGCAAAGAATTTCAAAGTAGATGAACTACATACACTTAGAAATACTAGGTCGCTAATTTATTTTCAGACAACTGATTTTTCAAGGTTACCCAGGTTTATTTTAAAGGATACCAAAAGTAAGCCAACACCTTTTGTAGCTTTTTCAGTGACAGTAGTGGCACCTTCTTCGCTAAAAATCTCTTCGTTAATTTTTGGATCTGGTTTCCAGCCTTCGGATGCATTGGCAGTAAGTCTATGTAAAAAGTTCTGCACAAGAGGAAAGTAATTTTTAAGTGACTAAACTGCATTTGCGTAGAAGACTCTTTGTCATTATGTCTGTAAAATGACAAAAAACATACACTGATCAACATAACACCTTGCATGGAGCTGGTGCAAACTTCATTTCATATCTGTTGGTCTTCTAACAGATTTGTTAATAAATAGCTGAAATGAACTTATCAAAGCAGTGTGCGGGGCCTGTTGAAGCATCTTAAAATTCACTGCTTTTAAAAATGCGAACTGGAGTCCAATTTCCTTTTGTCTGTATAAAAAAATGACTCTAGACTGAGACAGTTATATTTCCCTGGTAATTTAAGAAGACATTAAAGTACTTCAATAACTGTATGCTTAAAAAAAAAAAAGTATGTTCATATTATAATAATGTAAACGTGTGTGTATCTATTTAAACCTTTTGTCAGTTCTGTCCTGGTGAACATTCTAGTTCTTTGTTAAGACTGTTTTCTTTAAATACTTGCATGATTCCCTTTTCACCCTATGAATTTATGATATGGTTTTGTTATAATTCATGTTGCTGTAGAAAAATTATGTGGAAATATTTTTTCTCAATGAAATATAATTTGTCTATCTTTGGCCTTTCTCTCTGTTTTAAAACCTGTAAAAAAAATAACAGAGATTATGATTTCTATCTTCTTTAACTGGAATTTTCTCTACTAGTCCTTGTATTTCATATCTTAGCTGAAGTCACATGAATCTTTAGCCATCTGCACTGGGACATAGTCCTCTAGGGCTTAAAAAACTGTTCTATGCATAAATGTTAATACACAGTCATTCATCTGGAAGTTCGAAATCTGTTGCAGGTCTTCTTGGTAAATGATCAGGTAAATGATGAAAAATCATGAAGGAAAAGATTGAATTCCTCTGCTGAAGACTGACATAACATATTTGTAATATTTTGTATTCAATCCTACTCCTATTCTGCAGCTGTAGTGCCACCTTTTGCTTTTAGAGAAGAAAACCAGGATCAAGTTTATTCTTTGCCTTCTTATCCTTGCTGTAAGGTTCAGCTCTGACATATATAAAGTGGGTTGGTTTTATTTGTTCTGACTAGGCATGCTTTATTTTTCACAGTGTAAGAATTTAATAGTTTCTTGTGATTTAAACAATTATCAGTTCCTATAATGCCCATATATTTCTTTTTTGTAATAAAAACAGCAATGAGAGCATAACATAGCACATGGTCTCTGTGGAAAGAATAGTGGAAGACTGCAGCCAGTTAGCTGCCTTGACTGAAAAACTGCTATTTACACGTTCAGTTCTTTGCCATTAAGGCATTTGTTCATCGTACTGGTAGCTTATTATCAACATCAAAGACGAAGTCTGATCAACACCTTAGTTTCAGGCAAAAAGTCAGGTTTTGGATATTGTGCTATGGAAGTAAATGAGTACCATCTCCCGAGTCTCAGGCAGTGACTGCTTCTCCTCTTTAAGGGCTGAGAACGCTTGTAGAGATTTCAAAATCCTAGAGCAACAGTGGTACAGAGAAAAAATGATTCACAGTGGTTGCTGGGTTTTTATTGTTTCCTTATCTGACTGGAAACAAATCTGAATTCACATTCCATATGAAGGACTTCTTAACAGCAACAGCAGCAATTATAGTTACTTAAAAGTAAAGGGAAACAAAATTTTTCAAGGAGTTTGAAAATGTTAGTGTGACCGTTGGTTTCATTCTATAAAATATTTTCAAGGATTACAAAGTAAGAAACTGGACAGCTGGAAATGAGTGAAAGCTTCCATTGATGCTGGGGCCATGGGCTCAAAGCAGTCTTCTTGGAAGCCCCTCTTGCACCCTTCACATCCAGATGCCAGGGGAGCCAGAATCCCAGCTGTTAGGGAAACAGAAGCCTAGGACCTAGATCTCCTAGGAAGAAGTACTCTTGAAGCCCAAGTTAGGCCTCCCATTCTGCCTCTTCAGCTTGAGGGTGTTACTTAGCTATTCACCCCATGGAGACCCCATGGGCATAAGAGGTAAAAAGCTGCAATTTTCAGTCTGTCAGCTAGTGAAACAGACAGCTAAGGAAACAAACACGTGGAGGGCTGATCTGACGAGGTACGATGAGCATCTGAAAAACATTCTGCTTTTGATGAATCCCCATTTGCTGACAGAAAATTGCTGTTTGGAAAAGTTCTGAGCAGTTGTCTCCCACTCATGCTGTCCTTTCCGATGTACTCTTTTGAGGTACAAAAGGAAAAAGCTGCACCTATATTGATTTTGGTCTGGTGTATGCAAACTAAACCAGAGAAAGACTGGGAAACCTCCTCAAAGAATGCATTTCTACCCTTATCTCCTGACAAAAATAATTTATGAGTTTAGTGTTTAATGGTATTAGAACTACACTAACAGTGGGAGATACATTTGCTGTATAGCAGTAAGGGTGAGACTGAAGGAAGGAGACCTAGTCTTACTTCATAAGAAGTTTGGAGAGTTAGTCATATTTTATTTCTGCAATCACTTTTTTTGGTAGTCACATATTTAAGTCTTACACTGATGAGACAGCTCACAGCAGATTTAAGCAAATGTACCATGTTTTCAGGTTTAAGGGTTAAAGATGTGTCTCAGTTTCAGTATCTGTAGGATGACAATGTTAATTATCAATTATGTTCCTTGCTAATAAGCAGAATGTGTCAAGTCATATTCATTAAGTGCTTTGAGATATTTTTATGGGAAATTATCATCTATTCTACTTCATATACACTGTTGCACTGTCTTGCACAGAAAACTTAACGTGAACTAATTTTAGCCTTGCATTTCCAACTAAAAGTACTTGTACATATACAAGTACTTTTAGTAGAGGCCACTACTTGGCCCATTTACCTGAAGAGGTCATTTGTTTTGATCCTGGGCTCTATAGTCACTATGCCTTATTTATTCTTTTGTTCTCTGGTATTTTTGCTGCTCTAGCATCATTGGGTTATAGTGGAAGGCCAAGAATAATTAATGTCATGTGTTAGTTTTGGAGTGGTTTTGGATGTAGATATACTGCAGACTGTGGTGTTTTGAGGAATTTTAGATTGATGTGCAGCCTGTATCCTCTGCATACTGTCTGATGGTTGATTTATCATATCTACGGCCTGTCACATTAAGGGGATTTGAACAAATCATGGACTTTTTCCTATTTCCTCTTTTTACAGTGCCACAGAACAAAAATATGTTTGAACAGAATGTTCATTCTGTCATTTATGTCTCTTTAAAAGGTAAGATTAGTTGTGCTTTTATTAGCATATTTCAATTTGGACAAGACTAATAACTAAACTTTTTCTGTAGGATTTATCTATTCCATTAAGGGTAAAAACTGCAATCTTTATTACCTTCAGAATTCTGATTCATCTTTATGGAGATATGATCTTTATGGAGATATTCTTACAACTGAAGGAATTGTATCAGACTTTTTGGCAGGACTGGCAGTAGGAATGGTGCTTTTGTTTTGGGGTAAACACTGTGTGCAAGCTGAAGGTTCACATTTTTTTCCTAAGTTGTCTTTTCTTTCTTTCATGATGCACATTAGATGTGATTGTTGTCCCTTTTCCAGGATCATTACTGTTAGTATTGTTTGCCCAGTAAATATTTAAGTGGAGCCACAAGTAAGTGCTTTTCACTGTAGTTAGATCCTATTGTCCTAGAGGCAGGCAGGCAGGCATCTTCGGTGTGTTCATGGCTTATCAGGGCAGAAGAAGAGTCACTGGAAGAATTTGCTGCTTTTTCAGAACAAGAAAATAACTGTCATCAAAATTTTTGTGTTTGCTCCTTACGGTAATTTCCTATTTCTGTATTTAAACACCTTAACACCAATAACCTTTTCCAGAGGCATCGGGTCCTCCAGCTCTTATTGGCATGTGTGTTACTATGAAGAGCTTATAAAGACCTCACAACAAGCTTACCTTTATGTGTTGGGTGTAGGAACCCAACTCTAGACATGCTTTTAAAACTCTGAGTCCATGATATTGATACTTTAGGAGAATTATAATTGTAGGGTAAAGAGTAAGAACTTTGTCAAACTAGTTTTTACTGAGAGAAAAAAAATGTCAAGTTAAATTTTTGTTTGTCTCTCTGTATGTATTTAATGTGATCTAATTTGAGCCTTGGATTTTGAATTAAAAGTATGTGTACTTCTGAGTCTGACAGCGTGTTGCTCTGGAACAGAATTTGGTCATTTTCTCACTGTCCACTCTTCCCATTGCCTGTAAGTAGAATAACTGGTAAGGCACACACAGAAGTCTTTAAGTTTCCTCTAGTGACTCCTATATGTAGATAGATCAAAATCTTGAAAAGGAATGTACTGTAAAAGAACCTAAAGGACATTGCACTCCTATAATAAGGAAAGTCTTGGCTTTTTTCCTGGAATTAGTGGCTTTAGATAGATGTACCCAGAACTGTAGCGTGACATATTGCTCAATGTTCATATGGCTGTCAGTGTGAACACATGCAAAAAGGAAAAAGAAAATTGATATTGGTGATTACACCAACAAACTCTCTACATCCAATGAAGTTTTTTATTATTATTGGGTTTTTTCCTACATTCAGTTTTCACCCTATATAGATTATCTTAAAAACATGTATTCTTGAGTAAGATTAAGAATAGTTTTGCAGAACAGTCTTGCAGTACCAAATAATGCATGAATTTAAGACACTTAAGTTATTGTTAATTTGCAGAAGAAAACATAAAACCCACTCTTTTGATTTGACATATTTTTGCAATATCTCCAAGAAGATATATTTACCCAAGTGGAAGGCACTTATGTTTACCACCATAAGGGCCTGGTAAGGTATTTCAAAGTGTTCTTTGTATTTCCATATGTATTTACTTGCTAGGCCAAGACCTTGTACTTCTATATTTCTCTGAAGATGATCTGTTCATGTATTGACACTTTCTTGTCTTAAATCCCAGAGTCCTTGTTTTCCTATGACCACAGTAAAAGCAGAACCAGCATAGGGAACAGATTAATTGTCCTTCCAAAATTCAGGAGAATTATGCATTCTTAGTCTGTTCCTTGAATAGATGCTCACATAATCCCATTCTTTTTTTTTGCCTCAGCATTACTAAAGTTTCACTGGAGTCATGACAACTAACATCAGCAGCATGTGGTACATATTGTTCTAAATTCAATTAAAATCACATTTTAAAAATATTTTCCTTAGGTATTTCAGGTATTTCTATTTTACAAACAAAAGTTGATGGAGCATAGTCTAACTGGACATAAAATATCACCCTCATCGAGTTTGGTTTTATGCTTTCTTTGTTTAAAACAATCATTTTGAAAAGGATGATGAATGGAAGAAGTCATACTGAGCCACCAGAGATTTTTTAACAACTTTGGTTTCAGTTAAGATGTGTGGAATTAAATTTAAAGGTGGTTTTTTTTTTTTAAACTCAAAGGGATATTGGAAAAAAAGAGATTATTTGTACTGGAAGAGCTTTACTCCTGGTTTCTGGGAAACACCCCCTCACCAATGATCTCCATCCCTGGATAATTTTTTTTTTTCCTTGCCTATTTTATGAACTACCTCCTGCTCATTAATTATTACTTACACTTTTTAACAATCTGTCTGTTATATAAAGATGCAGACTCAACATTTTTAAGGGAAATATCTTTTAGATGCTAACCTCCAAATGTAGGCTTAATTATCAAGATGTTATAAGGTTGTATAGGATGCTCAGCCTTTCACCTGATTATTGCTAAGCATCCAGACCTGAACATATTGACTAGAATACATTTGAGTGATTGAAATTATGCAGTCACAAGCAAACTTTTAGAAAGATTGTTTGCAATGATTTGGATATTGAATGTCCTCTTTGACAGACACTGGAGATCCTTGATTTTCAGAAACTGCATTCCATGGAAAATAAACTTCTGTAAAAGTGTTTCAGAAGGGCATGCAAGGTCCCTCCCTTGTCAGCATTGAAATTATTGGCTGTTGGTTTTGGCTAAGAATTATTTTAAAGTACTGATTTTAAATATAAAGCAGTACAATGATATTTGTGAAGGTAGCATTTATTTCCATAAAGACAAATTACATATTTTGAATCTGCTCTAACAATGTAACCAAACTCTCCATTTACCTCAACCGTAGAAACCACACTTTATATGTAAGAAGGGGTTGTAATCAAGGTAAAAGGCCAACAAAGAACAACATTAGTCAGTGTAACATATTGTGATCAGGTAATTAGCTCCACAGAAAAAACATAAATCATCTTATGCCTTTGAAGAGTTTATTTTGGTTTGGTCTGTTTAAAATTAATCTGAGTTTCAGGAAGTAAAAGAGATTAGCTGAATTGACTAAGAGTTTATGAGGTCCTTTATGTCCATGTATGCATATATGAACTTGGAAAAGGAAAAAAAAAGGCAACTGGTTTATTACCATATTGTCATTATATGCTGGATTTTTAAGATGTAAGAGGACTTAAAGGTCAATGCTTAGTTACCATCCAGAAGACTAGCAGTGAGAAAAAAATTACATTTTTCATCTTTCCGCACAATATACTTATAGTCAATTGCCAGTGGCCTGGCCTTTAGAGTTTTTGGTCTGTTTCCCAACCCATTGCACAGCCACCCTGCCTTTGAACTGTACCAGGCTCCAGAATCCTACTTCTGAGCAGTAAAGTTGATATTGTATATGAACATCTTGCAGCCTCCAGATAAACAATACCTCATAAGTCCTAAAAAGAGTGAAGACTGACTGAAGGAAAAATACAATAAAGCTTTAAATAAAACAGGAATTTCTGGAAACCCTCTGTGTATATAAATTGTAAAGCCCATTATACCTGATAAAAATGACAGCATACAATGGAATTACTCTCTGTAAACTCAGGACTCCTGTTTATCTTTTAAATGCAACTGACATAACCAAAGAAGGATTTAACATGTCTTGACTTGTGTTGCTGTTTCAGATGTTTTGAACTAAATTATCTTTTGGCAACACTGAGATTTCTTAGGACTCTCTGGACTCATTTACTTGACGACTTGCTTAGTATATACATTTGCTCTCTTTCTCTGTGTGTGCCTCTTATTGAGCTGTCAGAAATCTAGGAGATGGCTATTTTTTTGTCAGCATTGTATTTCAGGGAAAAGAAAGCAATACCTTTGTTTATGAGTCATCTTTGTTTTCCCATGATCAGTACTTAAACCCCCTGCATCTTGTGAAAGTAAAAAAAGAGAAATTTAGGCTTCATGTTGTTATTCAATACCAAAATTGCTGGTGTTTAAATTAATTCTTTAGTCTGGAACTGGCTGGGAAATTCTGGTGAAATTTTTTTCATTGAAAGATGTAATTTTTGAAATTTCTTGTTTAAATCCCAAAGCTTTTCATTGAGAAGTATACTTGTAGATGAAGTCTTCATGGTGCAGATTTCTGGATCAAATGAGTAGAAGATGGAAAAAGATGTTGCTATGACATAGTCAGTAGGCTAGTGGCCTGAATGATGTAGGCTATGGTATAGTTCAGAATAGGTTGCCTTCCCTCCTTGAAATGCACAGGCACCCTCTTGTCTCTTGATATTTTATGTTGCTTTTTTTTTTTTTTTTTTTTTTTTTTTTTCTTTTTTTTTTCTCCCTCATAAAGGTTGGGATTATCTCAAAGTCCATCTTAGTCATGGCTACCATGATGTTATCCTGATTTTTTCTCTTACTTTTTTTCCTTCTCAGCCAGAGTGAAGCATTTCTCTAATGGGGATACATGGCTTCTCTTAATCAGCTTGACTTCTTCAGTGGCATCTGGATAGTCAATCCGTCAGTAGTCCATGGAGTACATCCATGCCCTGAAAGTGTGGTGCCTTTTCCATCTCTGGACATCTCTGTCCTTTGTTGTTGCTGTGTGCAGGGGATGCAAAGCAGGTTCTTGCCGTTGTGTCGAGGCTTTTCAATGACATTTGGATGTCCATTTCTTGTTGTTGAGTCTGTCATTAGCATATTTGTGGTCCAAATGTGTTTTACAGCCTGGGTTAAGCTTCTATCATAAGAAATAGGCCCAGCAGCTGTGCAGTATGGCCAGAGGCAGCAAATCAAGAGCTTGGCAGCCATATTCTTCTGTCAAATGCTTTCAATGAAGTCATTCTTTACCATCATATAGTGTTAGGGGAGGCAATGCCCTGGCAATGACAGCAGCAAACCATGTGGATGTGTTTGGATGTGGGAGGCTGTTTCATTTGATTGACGTCAGGAACAAGAGTTGGGTTGTGTGGTACAGGCTATAGCTCCCACCTGTTTGCACCAGTGCCACAGGAAGGATCTCTACAGCAGGGAAGCAAAAGGCACAGTACTTTCAAGCTATAAGTGATACTGTCCCCGCTGACCCCATGCCCTCCATCAGCTCAGGACACTGCTCCCCCAATGCCAAAATGGTTGCTCTGGTGTTTAAATCTGAAACCTGTTTTTATGCTCAGACGGAAGAGGATGAGCAAATATTGCTGTGGGTAAAAAACTCCTTCTGTCCCACCAGCTTTATACTGAGCTCACAGTTCTAGGATTGTATTAGGATTGCCAACTAATGTGCTATGATATCTTGGTGTGGGTTTTGGCTTCCTACCACCTTTTTTTTCGTTCCATTTAAGAAAGGATCAGGTAAAAATACATTATATGTAAGCTTCCATATTGCACACATTTAATCCTAAAAATATGCATCTGAACAACTGTTCAATAAAACTGTAGTTTTTAGGATGCAGTGCAGTACTTCGGGATTTACGTAGTAGTTTTGTTGTTAAAACGTTTTTTCAGGACCTGACCACAATACTTTTTCTCTGAGAAGAGGTAATACTTTACTGATGGGCTTCACACACCTGCAGGGTCTGTTCTCTCCAGTAAGACAGCCTATACTGTAAACAAAAGGCCTGCCACATCATGATGTGCTGTCTTCCACTACACTGCTTCTGCAGTACTCTTTTTAGTTAGTTTGCTTTTTATTTCAATTTATTTTATTTTATAGGAAAAGTAAGTTAGACACAATTTAAAAGTCACCCTGAATTCACCGTTTGAAACTGAAAACTAATTTGAAGATTCTCTAGTGCAAGTATCTGGATGAAGCTGATATCCTGGGAGAAGATATGATCTGCTTCCCTTTCTTCATTTTCAATTTCCTTTTGTCTCTAAAATATTAAATCTACCAGATGAGTGGTGCACTACATGGCTAGTGACAAATGTGCCTAAAATGTGAGGATGCTAATACTGTGAACTGGCTCTGGATGGGAAGCAGGAGACAAGCCTTGTTGAGTTTTTCCTCTTGGCTCTGGAGTCAGTTACTTCTACACTCCTGATAACTCATTCTCCCCTTGGTTATAAGTAATTTTTCTGCAGTGCTAGGAGGACTTGTGTAATGAATATTGGGAACGCAACAGAGAACAGAAATGCACATTTCATATTTCTCGTTGGAATAAGTAATTTTCTGAAGTAATGACTGAGGAGTTCAGTTTCACATCATAACCTTGGATTTAAAATAAAATAAAATATTAATAAATAAAAATAAATCATAGTAAGAAGTCCCTGAAGTCCATGGAAACTTGTCCATAAAGTACATGCTGTCTGTTTTGTAATATGAGAAACACAGGTTTGAAGAGCACTCTGACTACAGGATACATTTCACAAGCACATTGGAGTTGAATTAATGACTGTGCTCTTATTGACCTCATGGACTGCTGAGTGAGGTATTAGTAGAATATGCACGTATTCCCTAAAAAATTTGAAACAGTGAACTTATATCTGTATTGAGGTATCTAAGGAGTAAGCACTTGTGTATTTCTGTACAATCTCTTTGCTACCAAAGAGGAACAGAGCCTCTATATCTAACCTTGGAGTTCTGACATGAACTTCAGAAGAGACATTCAGGTAAAAGGGGAAACTCTCTTCACTAACTAGGTCTAATGCTTGAATGTGTTTAATAAATTTTGCTTAATTGGGAAAAGAAGTTGATGTGTAGCTTTGTAGTTAATTTTGAAGAAGGTACATTACTGTGATACAGAAATGTAAGGTAAAACAGATGATAGAACATGCAATACAGAAATTCTCTTGTCATAAAGTGAAGACATATGAAAAAACTGTAACACATAAATAAGTTGTCTTTCTTTTCCTTCCTCTGTAAACTGAGTACTGAAAAATGCATGTTTACCACTCTATGAATATCAATAGTATTCTGTTTTCAAAGCCAAGTCCAAATACTCCCTTTCTTTCACTGCTCTCTTGTTCCCACTGTCATGTGTCGTGGAATATACTTTAAAAAAATATGGAAGGCACACGTGGGACAATATAAAGAAGTATACAAGGAAGCAAATTGTTTTACATCACCCTTAATGATAAATATTTGGTAGGAACTATATGCAGTGAGTCTATTTACTCCAGGGATCAGTTATCCTCATTATGCAAACAGAGAGGTGCTGAGAAGCTGAGTCATGGAGGAAATGGGGCAGGTTTTGAAAACTGATCTCTTGCCATTGACGTACATGTGAGAATATAAAAGTTTTTGTTTTACGGGAATAGAACATCGTAATGAAAGGAGTCGGAAGGAAATCCAACACAATCAGTAGTACACATCACATTCATTTTTGGTGTGGCCATCCAAGGAACTCAACACGTACCGGTTGTTTTAATTATAAATCAAGTGTGCCATTCAGACCATATTCTGTAACCTGGTCAAAATGGTACATTCTGAGATGCACCCCTCCCACTTTCTCTTATTCAAGCAGGAAAATTAGGTCACTAGGTGGCAAAGAGCAAACCCACAGCTGCTTCTGTTCCTGCCTGTGAAAAATGCAGTCTTCTGTGAGACTGCACTTCTACCAGCTAAGGGTTTCAGAGTTGCCAAAGCCATAAACAGACTTCTTCTAGAGGAGACAGTAGCAAACACAGCAGTTAGTAGACTATTTTCTGAATGGAATAACCAATATGAGTTTAAAATATGAATATCAGTCATTACAAGTGCTTATTCCCCTGTCTGTATACACACTCTGAGGAACTTTGCAGCAAAAGAAAAGGAAAAAAAACAGCAAAAGACTCTTAACAAAGTCACTGGAATGATTCAGCTGCTTAACATTTTCAATAGACAACTTAAACACATGCATTAAGTCCACTTTTTTTGGAGAAGGTGATTTGAAAGCACCACAATTTCTTTGCCCACATATGGTCAGTGGTCCCCAAAAGCACTATATTCCCAGTTGCAGGGTATGGTGCAAGTTTTTCAGCTTTCTCAGATGAATTCCTGAGAATTTTGCACAGCATTTGCAGCAGCAGCGATGTTTATGTGCTGAATTGTCACTAGATGAAAGAAAAGTTTAGACACTGGCAAAAGCCTGCTGTCACTTTGCAAGTTAAGATAAAATATGCTTTACAAGAACAGTTAGGAAAAGAATAAGAAACTCTGGATTGATTTGTTTAATAATTTTAAACAATGGGCCTCCTTTACGTCTTTATTTTCCAAGGGTTTAATTTTAAAGGCTTTAAAACAATGAAGGACTTTCAGGAATTCTTTTTAATTTAATATAATAGTAGGAAAACCGACCAAAATGCCTCGGTGGTTTGATAGAGTGAGACATAGGCTGAGACTGTTGAAAAATCTTTCCAGAAGAAAATGTACTTTTTTCCCCCAACCCTTTATACTCCTCATTTTAGTAAAAAAAAAAAAAAAAAAAAAAAAAAATTAATTAATTTTCTCTTTTGTAGAAATATTTTTTCATTATCTCTACCTTATTCTGTACTGTGCAGCATAAAACTGCAAATAATTTTTGGTCCAATCTTATTAAAATGTACAAGTTTATGCAAAGGAAATTTTTTTCTACTTCAAAATCTCCACGACAGGATTCAGCTACTGAGAGAGGAGGGTAGGGAAGCATTCCCAGTTTGCTTTGAGGATCTTGATGTGGAGGATATATGGTAAATGGAAAACTGAGATTGCATTTGTGGCTTCTTCTGGCTCATGGTTTTCATGTGGGTTTCAAATCCTCTGTCACTTTGTGGACAGGGTTAGCCTTTAAATGAGGCAGTAGGGCAGTGCCAGGCCACTCCTCTCTCCTTCCATGGAAATGATCCTGGCCCTGTGGCTCCAGGAGAGGATCTGGCAGTGCTGAGAGACTTGCTTGCCAGACTTTTGCATCCAAGGATATCAAGGCATGAAGGAAAGGAGGACCTCTCACAAGCAGTAGAACAGAATTAAAACTATTTAGCTACTGTAGTAGGTAGTGATGCTGATACTAGTAAAGCAAAACCTTAATGATATATTGAGTTTTTACAGTGATCCCATTGACATTTGCAGGTGAAAGGTCAGGCTTGAAACAATGATCTCTCATACTAATGTTCATAAAGAACTCCCCTGAGCAGCCCAGCCTGTTGTTTGCTTTAATGACAAAATTTTAGGAAAGACAGAACTCTGTGCTCTGAAAGCCTCATCATATGTTCATGAAAGCCATTTCTCCCCAGAGAAGACCACCAAAAAAGAGATATTCCTTTAGTTTCACCCTCTCCTCACTGTTATACAGGACATCACTTTGCTTTTAGGTCATGGCCTACATGTTGGTCAGGTCTGTTTTAGTAGACAAAATTTTTAAAGGACTGTGTGTGCAGAAGTGGTCTATGGAAGAAGCAACTTTTAATCTCCTAGTCCCTCTTTGCAAATTAGCCCTGAGGGATAGATTTGTAAAGCAAATACAGAGCTGCTAAGTGGCTTCTGTGTTTTAAAAGTTGTAATGGTAGTTGAGATAAAAATGAAAGAATGGAGAAGTGTAATGGGAGAGGTTGTGAGAGGTTCGTTCTCTTCTGAATGTGAGAGCAGCAATAGCTGGTACTTCCTTTGGAATTTAAGGAATGAGTACAGTTTGCTTTGCACATCTTGTGTCAATGCTTAAAAAAACCATTTTATTGAATAAAGAGGTTTTTAACTAAAATTTGACATGAACTAGGGTCAAGAAAAATCTTGGAAAAAGCATGACCCTAAACGAGTTTAACCACTGAGTTCTGTGCTATGCAGATAGGCAGACTACATATTTCTATATTTATTATCCTTATTCTCTCTCCTTTCTTTATCGGGGAGGGGAGGGGGCTTAACAGAGAGAATCTGTCATATGGTTAATTGCCAGTCCACTGTTAAATGGTGACAATGTACCATGGAATAAGATCATAAATATCTTGAATGACAGGTTAACCACCCACAGGATGAGGCAGTGTACATTGGAGGAACAGAAACTCTCAGAAACAATTTGTTGCAGAATTAGAACATTTCTGAGAAAAACCCCACAACCTTGGCCTTGAAGATGCTGCATCTTCCAGAAGGTCTTTCACATTGTGTAATGGTTATATAATGCGTAAATCTGATGGCTATTATGCTAACAGGACAATATATTTCTTTCAGACAATGCAAATTGCCTCTAAAATGGACATAAAAGCCTATTCTTCAGTTATGAGTGTCTACAGAAGTGTGGGAAAAATTTTCATCTGAAATCTAAGTTCCCTTTGAAAATTCTGTTTTCTCTTGAGGTGGCTATGTTAACGTTATTTCATTATTCCATGCCAGTAATATCTTATAAAAAAAGTTCTGCCTTACTACATTTTTAAAAACACACCTTTCTGTTTGGTTGTTAAAAGTTAATTCCTTCTTGCCCTACAGGGAGGAAGTTGTTGTTATCTGCTTTTCCAGCCAAGATTCTTGAGCACTCAGAGGATGTTAATCTTGTGGTTGGTTTTGCAGGCTGTGCACCCTCTGGACATGCAAGAGCCTTCTGCTGGGGGCTGGTGGGGTTGTGAGCTGCCCTGCTCCCTGGGAAGGGGGCATGGGACAGTGGTGGCCTCGGCTGTGGGTCCCTGTGCCACCTGGGCAGAGGCAAGTGCTGCCACCACTGGTTCCATGTCATGGGGCTCATGGCTGCAGCTCTAACCAGTGCTGTCTTGTGGATAGAGAAAGGAACTGATCCTTTCATTTGTTTTGGCCTCCTGGAATGCAAAAGAATTAACTAGTTGTAGCTTAAAAGTGCTGAGCTCTCCTAGACTTACAGAATTTGCTTTTTGATCTGAATACTTTCCCCTTTAAAACCTCTTGTTCCTGATAGCATACACATTTTTCAACAACTAATATTTTCCTTTGCATAGTTATGTATACTTACTCTCCATGTGCTAAAGAAACATGTGACCATATGAAACCACACATAGCATTTAAGTCAAAATTCTCTCCTGCATACATCTGTTCCTCATTAGTTTTTCCCTTTGCATAGACCAGGTTGGATGGGGCTTTAAGCAAGCAGGTCTAGTGGGAGGTGTCCCTGACCAGGCAGGAGGCTTGAAACTAGATGATCTTTAAGGTCCCTTCCAACCAGACTGTTCCATGGTATAGTGATGAATAGCAATGAGTTTAGAAAGGTGTTCAAAGGACCATCTGGAACAAGAAAACAATTTACTATTTGAGGTAATAGCAGTAAATCTGAAAATACACCTACAGCCTACCAATTCCAAAAGATTTCTTGGAGTCTGCAAACAGTGAATGGAAAAAAAGTGTACTTTTTTTTTTTTTAGACATGTAAATTTGCACAAGCAGGTGTTCATATCCAATTTACTTATGTTACATTTCTGCAAAATCTTGCTGGTGATCTTGTGCTTATCTCCCCTTCATTACACACTGACCTTTCATGCTTCTGTAACTCACTAAGTACTTAACTTGTAAGTTCTGATTTACAACACATAATATATTAGCCTAGATTGCACAAATCCACGTTACTTTTGACAGAAATACGTTGGCTTTATCCACCTGTGCGCTCAGGTCAGTGATGATGCCGGTGTTACAAATTTTTGTCCTTCAAACTTTTCCTGATCTACACAGTACAAATGGCTGGCGCTGATTGCTCTTCTGGGGGAAGAAAGGAATTGGAGACCACAGCATGTGTGCCTCCCTAGTCCTTATCCCCTTGAGGCTGAGGCTGTTCAGCAGCTCCCTCCTGGGCTACACCACAACCAGGAGAGGAGCTCTCATGGGGTTGCTGCTGTGAGTTTTTGAATCCTTGCATAAATTTTGGCAAGGCCTCCATTGCCTGGCTCTGACTTCAAGACGGCTCCAACCAGAGGGTGACTCAAGGCTTTCACAGTCACCAGGAAGCAGCCCAGGGAAGAGTGGGGAGAACAAGGTTAGATATTAGAAAGAATTTCTTCACGGAGAGAGTGATCAGGCAATGGAATGGTCTGCCCGGTGAGGTGGTAGATTCTCTGTCCCTGGAGACATTTAAAAAAAGACTGGATGTGGCACTCAGTGCCATGGTCTAGCAACTGCTCCGGTGGGTCAAGGGTTGGACTTGATGATCTCTGAGGTCCCTTCCAACCCAGCTAATTCTATGATTCTATGATTCTATGATTCTATGAACAAGGAAGCTGATCCCCATTTACTCCAACCCTGGCCCATCCCAGAAGAAAGCAGCGATGATGAGATCACATATGGGTTAAAGACAGAGCAGAACACACCTTTTTGCACCACTGCAATGCCTTAGATGTCAAGAAACAGGAAAAGAAATTACAGGGCATAATTATGCTTGCCCTCTGGTCTCCCAGGACATAGCAAGGGAAGACAAAAATATGCCCCAAGCATGATTATTCAAGCAGTCCTGACCACTGTGAAATAATGGCTTGGCCTTTTGGTAGAAAAATCAGGAGATCTTTGATTTAAAACTGCATTAAAAATGTGATATGGTAAATAACAGTGTCAGAGTGCATGATGGTATTGTCTGATAAAATTAACTGATTTTTGGATCATGTCCACAGTGCATTCATTAGAACAGTGTTACCATCAAAAAAAAGCTGGAAAAAACTGAAAAAAAGGCACCTTTCAAAGACTTTTACTTAAGATAATTCTTTAGACGTTTATACGGACATTAAATTTTGCCTTTTATGTTTGAGTCTGTATTTTTATGGAAAAAACCAGAACAGTTTCTTATTATCTGGTACAGATTTTGAATATAGTCCATTTCAAGAGCTCACTGCTAATGAGGAAATAATTTGAGTACCAGTTATTTCAGGTCAGTTCATGGTCTACTTTAAAAAAAGAGGAGGAAGAATTTTATAATGAAATTTTTTATTCTGATTTTGTTTTGCTTAAATCTATTGAATGCACAAATAAACTCATTGTGTTATTTGAGGCTTTTCCTCAGGATTGTTAACTGGTTACAAAAGAACATATTCTTATTAACACAACAGAAGTTCAAAAAATAACATTTAATATTCACTATGTATTTCTGTAAAAACTTTTAAAAATAACTTTAATTAACTTTTAAAAATACATTAAATTCAGGATGCATTTGCCAGTATTTTCAGGGTAACTCTCTTTATCCTGCAATAAAATTTTGCTTCTGAAGGTAAGCATGTAAAAATTCAAAGCAGAATTTTTTTTTCAGCCATTTGAAGAGTTAATCCTTAAGTCAAATAATATTTTTATAACACTGGAAAGAACAGATTTTTTGAGTCCCACATGTAATTTCAACCTTTACTTATAATTGTTTCCATGGTTTACATTTTCAGAACACATGAAGCAGCAAGATAATTTCAAACTAGTTCTTAAACTATTTTACGAAATTTGTTTTTGGTAGATGATGCCATAAAATCCTGTGCAATTTCACTATGGCAAAATTCAGTACAATAACAACCAAAGGGATCTAATCTTGGTAATGGCAATATTTCAATCCAAATTCATTGTGCTCTGCAATATAGAGGTTGACGAAAAAGTAAGTCCACAGAATTAATGTTCAGGATTTTGAGTGAGGTCTTGATCTGCAGAAACAGCAGAATCTTGTAGGGGATTAGTCATTAGTCTTCAGTCTAATGTAGTTTTACATAAATGCTTTAGAATTTTGCTGACTTGGCATGCAAATCCTCATTTGTTTCCTGAGTAAGGACACAGGATGTTAGCAGATTCAACATTTGCTTAAGATGTGCTAACTCAGAGGTCTAAAAGGCTTTGAATAAAGAACATTCCTTATTAAAGGAGCAATAAAAACATGCTAAAAATATAGTGAAGCTCAATGGCAGAATGGGCTAAGTGTGCTCAGAAACTGAAGAGAAAGCAAGATGAATCAAGTACATGAATTTTCTTAGATCTGTAGTTGGATGCCTTATAAAAAGAGGCTTGAGGATCAAAATTTGATGGGTACAGAATACCTTTGAAAATAGTATTTCAGATGCAGAAGAGATGGTATGTCTATGTTTTGTTTACTTCTGGATCCTGTTCCTCTGCATTCTACTAAGTCTAGCCATGTACCTATCTACCTTTATTCATAGGTAGATATATATATACATATGCATACATATGTACGTATACACACAGGTATTTTTTGGGCTGCAAAGCATAACTCACATGCTTGTTGTAGCTACTTTAACCTCATTCTGGGTGTGCAGAGAGGAGTGCTTGTAGGCTGGAGGGGAAAGGTGGGAGTAAAGTTAGGCCTTCCCAGCTGACCTTCAGGAGTTGTGAAAGAGGTCTCTGTTTTTTGACTGTAATTAGTTCATTTTGTTGATGGTTATTGTGAGGGTGCCACTAGTTCAGCCCTCTGAGAAAGCAGATGGACAGTTTGATATTTTATGGACCACTTCCCAGCTTTAGGATGACAAAATCAAGTCCTTCTGCAGAGAGGTTCTCATCCCCCTCAGAGACTAAATCTGATAGGAAAGGTCTGAAGCCCATTTTCCCACATGTTTTTGTAGGTAGGTCCTCTAATATATCCTTAGCATGGCCCAGAAGCAGAGATCCTATGTGTCCCTCTATATCTGGGAGGGGAGGTGTAACAATGTACATGGACTCTAGAAAATAAGTATAGAGGTTATACAAGTACCCAGCTGCTGTCAGGACAAAGAACATGGCAAATCAGAGCTTTCTTGAGCATGTAACCTTCCCCAGCAGTTCCTTGTCAAATGGCTACTTCCCCAGTCCCTGTATTTCCTGGAAATCATTATATACCCCTTGTAAGTCACAAGTATCAGAGAAAAGTTTCACAGCAGACATGACTGTTGTGCTTAGAAACTGAGTACATAGTGGCCTTGGACATTGCAACACAGGCAAAACATGCTTGATTCATTAGCAAATTTTAATTTGCTGCCAGGGAACTGAGAAATAAGTACAAAGAAGCTGTGCCCCAAATCGGCCATTCTCTGACACAGGAGCCCCAGAAAGCTTCTTCCTTCTGTGGGTCTTCTCTTGTCTTTCAGAGGTAATTATCTGTATGCACATCCTAGCACCATGAAAGAGTGAAGTGCCCTGAATAAAAGCTGAAAGTTAGAGCTGTCTAGATAGTTTTGTCCACAGTGCTATTTACTCTTGGTGATGGTGATGCCTGTCTGTAGGTTGACTGTGAGTGCTATCTTCAGTATCCAAAGGCTTATGTATCTGAAGGCATCAGTGTTACAACCCTGTATTACTGTTCTGCATTAGTGAAGTTTCCCCAGTAGACCTTCAGGCCAATGCTGCTGAAGTGTAGTTGCTCTTCCAGTTGTTGGGCTGTTGGAAGAGGCAGCAAACTGTGTACAGCTGTCCCCTCCGTCTGCAGAAGCTGTACTCTGAAAAGCCCCATGTGAACTCCCTGGTTACAGGTGGGACAGGCAACGAGACTGCTGTCTGGATAGTTTTTTTCTTCACGTTCACACCTCGAGTCCTGTGTCCAGTTCTGGGCCCCTCAGTTCAGGAAGGAGATTGAGGTCCTGGAGCAGGTCCAAAGGAGGGCAACCAGGCTGGTGAAGGGACTCCAGCACAAGTCCTGTGAGGAGAGGCTGAGGGAGCTGGGGGTGTTCAGCCTGGAGAAGAGGAGGCTCAGGGGAGACCTCATCGCTCTCTACAACTCCCTGAAAGGAGGCTGGAGCCAGGGGGCGGTCGGTCTCTTCTCCCAGGCAGCCATCAGTAAGACAAGAGGGCATGGTCTCAAGTTGTGCCAGGGGAGGTTTAGGTTGGATATTAGGAAAAAATTCTTTACAGAGAGGGTGATCAGGCATTGGAATGGGCTGCCCGAGAAATAGTGGATTCTCCGTCTCTGGAGATATTTAAAAAGAGACTGGATGTGGCACTCAGTGCCATGGTCTGGTAACCACAGTGGCAGTGGATCAAATGCTGGACTTGATGATCTCAGAGGTCCTTTCCAACCCAGTTGATTCTATGATTCTAAGTTCTTCTAGTTCTGACATGGTCAGAGAATAAACATGAGACAAATGAAAATGTTAACTTAATCCCCCCAAAATGAAACACACTGAGAGTTTGATGTGAGTGGAAATGGGAGATTATACCAGGACCAGAGAAGTACAGAGGATGAGACTAATATGATTTACAGTATTGGTTCTGCATGACCATCCTTTGCCCATGTTCAGAGAAAGCCTCTATTCCCCAGTGCATGGCTGAGCAAATCATCCTGTCTGTAAGAGTTTGGTCTGGTCATGTCAGAGGAGAAAACAAAATAACTGATGGGCAAAGGTCACAACCCATGTTGAGCTGGTCCCCAGGGTCACTGCCTACAGGAGTGTCTTCCACTGGATAGTCAGGGGGTTCTGCACCAAGAACTATGGAGGAAAACTAAAACATCTCCAAAAAACCCCATCTCAAACACAGGAAAGTCTCACTCTTGAAATGCCTATGAGAAGGTCATTGTCATAGAATTTGGTTTCTACAATAATATTGCCAGTTAAAAAAATGGACTTCTGCACTAGACTGCTCTTCTGCTGCACAACTGGAACCAGAGGTGGTCATGTTCTTGGGCTCCATGATTATGGCACCCAGGTGGCACAGGGCTGGATGGGCTGCTGCAAAAGCACCATGCAGGGCTGGTCAGTCAGGCTACTTTTTTAAATGAAAAAAGCAGGATACTTGGTTTTTGGAACTTTGTTTTCATTTTGAAGTTATCGTTTATATAAAAATATCTTAATTTGATTTAAACAAAAAGTCAGTTTTAAAATTGTCAGAATGAAAAAGAAACATTTTTTCCAGTCACAAAGTATTTAAAAAAACCTTTCCACAGAAATTTTGAAAGTTCTTGTTTTGGTCCAACTGGAAAATTTTTCTTTCTAGTTTCTCAGAACTGCCAGTGAATTCTGAAGTACTCAGATATGCTGAAGATTTTAATTTTTAAACAGTCAATACATGCCTGAAACAGAAAAAAAATTAGCAGCTAATAAGATAACATGGAAATAAAAAAGTCGGAGTATTAAAATTCAGTGAATACCCATATGCTTCACAGAGCACTTAAACAACAGTGAGCTGAAGTGCTGAGGAATCAGTGAGATGAAGACCTGCTCAATCTTCTGGTGACATTAGTGAAAAGGGAAAATAGAAAGCTGATTTTCTGCTACTCACCACCATACAATGCCACACCAGAAGGATCTGAATATATCTATCCTGATTTGCATTATGCAATGAAAACATGGTTGTTTTTTGTCATTCCTTGTCTGTAAAATACTGCTCTGCCTCCCACAGTCTCTCTACCAACACCTGTATGAGTGAGAAGATCACTGGTGTTAAGACACTAGGAATCAGAGAGTATGGGTACTACTTGCAGTCTGCTATTGAGAGCTGTAACCACAAACACTTTTTGAACTAGCTGCTAAAAAGAAGATTTTTCTGCTTTGATGGCCTCCTTCCAGTTCCCTTTTGTTCATCTGGCCAAAAAGGAGACCTGCCTATGAGCTTGACTCCTAGAAGCAGAAGAGAGAAGGTACTGGAGCAACCTCAGAGAAAGTTCCTTCTTAGGGTTGAAGTAGGATTAATGATGTCTTAAGAGAAAGAAATGTCTAATGGGTTCCTTCTTGTGTTGCTATTTGTATTTAATTCTATCCTCTTAGCTTAGAGTAGGAGAAACCCCAGCTTTGTGGAACTTTAAGCACATTGAGGCTGGTTCTTGGCATAGCATGTAACAAGATTTCTCATTGCTGGTTCTCACTAAGTACATGCTAGTGTGATGCCAGCATTTTGTCTTTTCTGCAAAGTGATCTGTATGTAGGCACTTTATTACATATGGTGAAAACATGTGCTCTTCTCTTCTAGTAGAACATTTTAAGAGTGCTAGCAGTAAATTGCTTGGATTTGCTGAAGCATGTGGCTCTGACTCAGTCCAAATATTGACAGTGACAAAGCCATAATTATCTGCAGGCTTCAGTTCTGAGCAGAGGGAATCCCGCTCTTTTGGCTCTAAAATGTAATGCTGCTGGACCCCAAGAGCATGTAGAGAAAATACGTTATCCTTGGTTTTAATGTTGAACAATTGCAAAAGCCTGTACACACATATGGGAGCTGAAAGAGACATGCTGGTTTGGCAGGGAGTTGAGGGCAGGGATGCTCCTTTATACTGAGAATTCAGACTGCTGCTCATATGGACGCTCCTTAGCAGCTCTTTAATAGATTAACTAACTAACTAACTTAGTGTTTATTCCTGTAAATCTAGCTTCTGCTTTCCCAGTGGAAAAAAAAAAAAGAAAAAAGATCTTTTATATTCTTTCTTTATTGCCACTAAAACTAGTGTGGCACATTGAGAGAAAGGAACAATTATGGGTCTCATTGTCAGCATATTTTGGCTGAGAGTGTATTGTTATGATGTGACTAGAACTTACCAGTGCTTGGAGGAAAATTTCTTCTGCCTTGCCTGATATTTGCTTATGGAATATTTTCAGTGTTGTCTTTGTATGAAGGAATATGATGCAAAACTTTGGTTTTTATTAATGAAAAGAGGACAACTGATCATCAATCTCCTGAGAGCTGCTGAGACCACATGTGATACTTGGTATTGCATCACATCCTGGGATGAAAGCATTGTTGGCACTTTATATATGTTATATCTAAGCTATATAAACAATAGAGATTTAGCCTTTCCTCTGACATGAAGAATTATTGAACTAAACAACAAAAAAAGTATCAAAATACATTAAATATTGGGAGCTATCTTTGAGACAACTTTCTCGGAGTGTTATAAGCCGCCTAAAGAAGACCATAACACCTCAGCCATTCGAGTAAATCTCTCTAATTTAATCCTCTGGGAAGTTCTAGTTGCAAGTAACTGGGGCAGGAGTTCCCTAAGTCACTATTTATGGATAATTCTGTGGCTATGGACTAGGATTTGAAAAGAAAGATAAGAAATCTTCAGTGTCAGCTCCTGTTCAATTAGAGTGGAACTTAGGCAGCAAGTTGATTTGTTCCCATTGGAAAACTGAGTTATAATCTTCATGTTCAAATGCCTCTGAGTCACTATTCCCCCATCCCCTGCTCAGTCATAACAGAAATCACTATGCCAATATTCTTCCTGGCTTAACAGGCTTCCTAGAAAATGTATTTAAATTTTCTCCTGTCTTGTTCTAGACCATTGGGCTGTTCATGCAGGTGTTTTCCTTTCTTATTTACCTTTTTCATTTATGAGAGGTAACTTCAAAAATTGGGGTAGACAATATGGATTTTGCAAAGCTGGTTTTTAACTAGCAACTCTATCAAGTGGTAGAGAAATTAAGATTGCCAAAATATCCCATGCATGGTTATGAATAGAATAGCAAGGAGTGCAATGACAGCTCTGTACTCATTGAACATTTCTAAGAGACAAAAATGCATGATATGCATTGAAGAATTTTGTTAGAGACAGTATCAGAGTTATTTAAGCTCTATTAGTCCAGACAGTGAGGAAAAAAAAAAAAGGCACAAGGAAGATTTGCTCTAAATATGAGTTGTGACTGGTAGAATTAATAAAGCCTAAATGTGACTTTAGAAGTCAGAATCTGATTCTAATCAGAAAAACTAGAAATCTGTGCACAGAGCTCATGACAATGAGCTTATGTCAGGAGAGGCAAATTTAATCTAAGTGGGCCTTGGATGTTTACAGCATAGATGTCAGCATTCCAGTAATCCTAGGCTCATTTTGCTGTCAAATAAATGAACCAGGCAATTTTGGAATTTCTGCAACCTATTTTAGACATTTACTACAGGATTTGATGAGTGCATGGCCTGCCCTCTCTTGACTGTATTAAGTCATCACTATTTACAAGAGGATCTTAGGTTGTGTATTCATTTAATCTGTTGAATTTTCCTGGAGGTAATGGCTAGCAGTTTTCCAGTCACTAAGGAGGTTTCATCTCTAAATCTCAGTAAAAGAATTGCCTAATGTCATGACTAAGCTCATTAAGTTTCCAGTTTGCAACATCTAGATTTTTGGAGGGTTTTTTGTTTTTTTTTTCAGCTCAATTTTTTAAGACAAAATCGGTATTTATTTCACTAGAAAGTTTTCATCAGAGATAACTGGAAAGATTACCCCAAAGCATATAATAACTTCTTATAAAGAAAAACTTCTTATATCAGAATATCTGATTCCATGTGCTCAAAATAACAATGGTACTCATACCTTTGGGGAAGACAGAGAAATTTCATCTGGATACTAGAGATCTAGGCAAAAGTTGCTGTTGATGGGCCAGGTCTTATTGACTCACAATTAACAACGAGGACACTGGAAGAAACTTGAAAGCATTCAATTATCTCTGGTACCTTACGGAAAACTAGAGAGGGAAAGGCATTGAAGCCAGTTACAGAGACTGAGAAGACCCAACATGCATGGGTCTCATAGATACACTATGAGACATCACAGGTTAGAAAATCAGGCTAAGGTATTTGATGCAATTAACTGGAAAAAGACTTGCTGGACAGATTTAGCCTTGCCAAGCATATGAACTTCATCAACAGAATTGGGTTGGCTTTTGAAAAGCTGCACACACTATTGATGTATTCAAGCCTCCTGTAATGAGCGAGGTTGTCACCTTGAAGCAAAGAACAACTCAGGGTGTCTGTGCAGGGTGATTAGGACTCTGGGTCATACAGGACCTGGAAAAGAGTGAAAAAGTGCCTTGATTATACCTGTCATGCTCAGTAATTGGATAAATGGTACCAACTCATAAGAAAAAACACCTTAGTTTGACCTCAGAGAAAAAAACCTTTAGAACATCAACCTGTGATGCAAATCTTGATATGGATAATGTTTTTTAACATGTATACAAACTTGGTATTCAACGGGGAACAAAGGGCATCTTTGTAATGCATTCATAAAGTAATTTTACAAGTTTCATCAGAATTCATTAGTGAACATTCCGGGACGTAAGAGAAAAAAGGCATAGGAATGAAAACGATTCCTGACTATGCTGTAAAAATGGCACTAGTTGTTCACTTTAAATTGCTTTTATTGCATGCCTCTGGAATCTTATTTTCTCCTTATAAGTATATCTCTTAGAGGAACAGCAGTAAACTTTTTTCCCATGTGCTGTATTTTAAAGCTCTCTGTGTTTAATAATAAATGGTCATTACTTATTTTCTTACTAACCCTGCAGTCTCTTGCCGTCCCAAAAAGCATAAATAAAGCCCTTAGGCCAAATTGTAAAGCACTTCATTTTGTTGGAGACATCATTTCAGTGTTCCACAGGATAAGGTATGTTCAGTATGTTTGAAAGAGATAGCCCTTGCTGCAAAGACATGGCTTCTAGCTCCTTGAAGAACTGAATTTAGCTTGTCTCGTGTCAGGGACTGAAATCACGTACAACACAAATTCTTGAGTATATATAGGGTTTATTTCTCAGTCCTTTAAACTTTCCAATGGATGAAACCGTAATTTGTGGTAGCTAGGAAGCACTTGTTACTGACTCAAAGAGTAATATTGCCTTTTGCTTACACTGGCTTTGGTTTGCTTTAAATTACCCAGTTGTTTGATGGATCTGGAAAGACAGATCCTTGTGTCATGAAAAAGGCTGGTGGTGGGCACAAGTAGCCACTATCAGCTGTATCAAAGGAAAAGGAATTTATGAAAAGCAGGAGGTTTTGTAGGTGTTGCTGATCTTTGGTTTCTGGCCTACCTGGCTGCTCAAGGCTCCCATTTAAGTCAAAGCTCTGTACTCTCCTCTCCTCCTCATTTTACTGAGTGTACTTGGAAATGAACAATCAAATATATACAGCATAAAGATAGCACAGGAACATTGTTTCTCACTTGCATGAAAAAAAAAAAATCTTACTTTTAGATTAATCATAAACAAGAATGTTGGACCTTAGATGAGCAAACCTCCCTAGCTACCTAAACAATGCACTTAGGTAACGGTGTTCAAAGAGCCATCAGATTTTCTAAGCAAAGGAAGTTATAGTATCAGTGGTTCTTAGTTAACTGAGAAACATGAGTATCACTTATTAAATATCCAGAAACAGTCTGAAAACAATACTGGAACAAAGAAGAGCAACTTAGAATACTCATCCCTTTAGGAAGAATACTACACAATTCATCAGAAAAAAACAATTGAAATTTTATGAAGCTCTCAACTCATCTGACAGTAATTAGAAGATAATTAATTATGCCCAAAGCACAAAATCCTGCAACTTGAGGAAAATTCTGCCCAGAGCAGAGGCTCTATGTAAAATAGTATTGACTACTTCTACACTAATTTTCCTCAAAAAAAAGACATTTCTGTATACTCTTCCACATTTCCTCCTCCTTAATTTTTACAGGCATCTTTCCATTTGCACTGCCATGTAAATGGTAAGATAAGCTGTAAATTGTATTTACTTTAAGTTTACTAATTTAACAGCTCTTTATTTGCTTTTTTCTTTGTTCTTAGAGCTTATGTGTTCCTCTGATGAAACTGGGCATGCAAGAAAAGAGCTGAGCAATAAAATGCGTACATGCTAGTAAAAAACAAAGCAAAGCAAAACAAAGCAAAACAAATTAAAGAACATAAATGGCTACTTCATTTCAAATGAAATATTTAGACATAATCTTTACTCTGAATCTTTTATCAGGCTGTTGTTTGAATGGCAGACCTTCTTGCCTCATCAGCAACTCATTGTACAGACAGTTGCTTAGATTATTTGTATGGTTTTGCACATACTTTGAGTTTCTTTCGTGTTGTATTGTCCTTTCAGGTGACTTGTGCCTGTCCCTATCCAGCAGGAAGCTCTGCTGATCTTTTTCTTCTTAGTTGCTTTCTGGCAGGCTTTGGCTTGTTCTGTGGCTGCAGACTGATTTTTTAATTGTTTTTTTGATTATATTTGACATCAGTTAATTTGTTCTCTGGAGACTGCAAGCATCACATGAACTAGATGAGCAACTACAGAGTCATACCCAGACAGCCTGCAGTTGTATTTGGTCTGATCATATTGAAGTGTTGTCATGTGCCACTTTTAAACACCAGTGATCTTGTTAATATCCTCCTTGGAAAGAACCAAAAACATTAGGGATAGCATTAGGGTTCTGCAAGATGCAAAGTTAATTAAAATTAATTACATTGCCCAGGAAAGATGGCTTATCTCCAAATGCTTATGTCTATGTATAAATAAAAAACCCAAAACATTCCAGATCATTTGTGGACCCTTCTGAAACTGGCAGTAAAATTTGAAAACTTTCTAGTGGATAAGTGGATAGTAATGGCAAGAAAATGCTTATTCATTCTGTGCTTGTGGTTTTTTTAATATTTTTTTTTTAATTTTTTGACATTTATAAGATATTTCAGTAAATATTGACACAAGAAAAGAACATAATTAGCATTTTTGTTTTCCCACATAAATCTGTCTTACTGCTCTCCCCGAAGTGGACAGCTTCTTAAATTATTCCTAAGAACCAAGTACATTTGACATAAAAACTTGTGTTGTATGACACACACTGTGCACTGACAGAAAAATTTTAAGGGACTATTTGGCACCTAACTTCTGATCCAGAATAATTGAAGGACTGGTGAGAAAGAGCCAGTTTCTTACTCCAAACATCACCAATGACCAAGGTGGAGCCCCAGGACACAGCTGCACATACAGATATATTTTCTTTAGGACTTTGGCTTTGGAATCACTCACTTTCAGTTTACTCTGCATTTTCTATCTATAAAGTAGAATGATAGGATGATAGAATGGTTGGGTTGGAAGGGACCTTAAAGATCATCAAGACCCAATACCCCTGCATGGACAGGGACTAGGTTTCACAAGACCCCATCCACCTTTGCCTTGAACACATCCAGGGAGGAGGCGTTAATAACTTCCCTAGGCAACCTATGCCAGTATCTTATTACCCTCATGGTGAAGTTTTTCCTAATATCTAACCTAAATCTACTCTCTTTCTGTTTAAAATCTTTACCCCTTGCCCTAACACCACCCTTTCTGGTGCAAAGTCCCTTTCCAGCCTTCCTTCAGACATTGTAAGGCTGCTATATGGTTCCCCCAGAGTCTTCTCTTCTCCAGACTGCTTAACTCCATCTCTCAGCCTGTCATCACAGCAGAGGTGCTCCAGCCCTTTGATCATCTTTGTGACCCTCCTCTGATCCCTCTCCAAGAGGTCTGTATCTTTCCTGTGCTGGGGGCTCCAGAGCTGTACGCAGTATTCCAGGTATGGTCTCACAAGAGCAGAGTAGGGAGGCAGAATCACCTCCCTTGCCATGCTGGCTACATTTCTTTTGATGTAGCCCAGGATGTGGTTGTCCGCCTGGGATGTGAGCACACACTGGAGGCTCATGTCAAGTTTTTCATTTACTGCCACCCCCAAGTCCCTTTCCTTGGGGAAAAGTAATAGCACAACTGAGCTGTTTGTTTTCCCTTAAAAGATCTTATGAATACATCTGAAAAAGTGTAGTTAAAAAGCTGAAGGAGGACTCAGTCTCACAGGAATTATTAATTAGTTCAGCATCTAGATTTGACTTATCCAAATTTGAAAATATAAAATGAAAGTCCTTTGCTTAGTCTGGGAAAGACATTCAACAGTTTTGTTGCTCTGATATAAGGAACAGATGCTCACCCATTTTCTTCACTTCCTCCTTTGAAATCTGACCTCTTGAAAGCAACCTACATATAGATTACAGTTGCACATTTTAATGGTTTATCATGAGATTGTATACTCGGTGACTCCAGAGTGATGCTACCCCCAGCTGAGGAGAACACATGGTTTGTTCAGATGGGATTTGTACATAGAGAGATGAGGTGGAGGAGTGTGTTCAACGAAGAAGAGTCCTACCTATACCTCTCACAAAAAAACAAGCTGAAGCAGACTGATGCTACTGTGCCATGGAAGAGACAGAGGTGCCAGGCTGTGCCCCTGTGTTACCTGTGTAATCTGAAAGGGGTTTAAATCTTAGGAGACTGGATTAATAAAATGGTTTCTCTGTGCTCAGCTCCTTTTTGATCAGAGTTAGGAACGTTTTGGATTGCAGAGCCCTCACACTACACTGACATATGGCAGGGAATGGTGAGAGCTCATCTTGGCACTGGCACAGGGTGGCAGAATTAGTGCTTGTTCTCTCCTTCGGCTTCTCCTACCAGAAGTCAGGTAACTCAGCTAGGCACAGTAGTGTTGAGCCCAGCAATATCTGCCCATATTTTAAAGTATAGGTCAGGCGTCTCCCCAAATTATACCATTCTTTGCTGGCTTCTTTCTTCCCTCCACTCTTTTTCAGTCTGCTGGTGTGTACTGGGTTACATTAGCTTTCCTGTCCTCTTCTTGCCCTAGCATTTAACTTTGCTTGAACAGTATGGAAGGCTGAGGTAAAATTTTGCAAGATTTAAGTTGCAGCAGTTTATGATAATTTCTCCAAAAGAGAGGTTCCCAGCTGATAGGAAATAATTATTAGTTATTGGGCATTCTGTTCAGAGTCAAAGGAAAAAAAAAAAAGCAAAACAACCCATAAACCTAATCTCTGACCTTACATTGCATATATGGATAGTGTTTATTTTTCCAGATGATAACCATATTTTAGACCAGTGGCATCCATAGTCACTGAAAGTAGATGTGACAGTGGGAACAGCTGCAGGTGCATGGATGTCACATCAGAAAATACTAATAGTGAAGCCTTCACTTCTGTCATCTTTGCATTCACCAGATTAATGCCACACCCTCTGACAATTTGCAGATGGAAAGTAGGACTGAATTGAGAAAATCTGTGTGATGAACAATAGCTAGTTTTGGCAACTCCAATAAGACAGATCACCATTTCCCTCAAGTCAGTCCTCTCAATTAAAGAAGCTTAGCAAAAGCTCAAAGGACATATGAGCTCTCTTCTCCAGGCAAAGCCAAGCTCAGGAGGCCAAGCTTTATGGAAAGGAAAGCATCTCTAAATAACCCAGCAGAGTCTATGCTATATTCAGCAGCCAAGAAGCTCAGGTATCACAGATGTATGTTCATACTTTGAACATCTGCAGTTGCTGGGAAGTTTGCATGGGTTGAGTTTGCAAGAATAGTTTACATTTTTCTTTTCAAGTCCAGTTGCTGACCAAACACCTACTCTGCATTGTTGATTCCAGCAATAGCAATTTTACATAGATCTGAAAGGAAGAAGAGCAGCTTTCTGACTATGAGAGGCTTGAGCCAAAGCTCAGGAAAATCAGTACAAAGTGATTCATTAGCAACAGTGGGTTTTGGATCAGATCCACTATCTATTTATTCAATTATATAGTGTTATTAGGAGAAAAAAATCCTTCCTGGCCTCCCTAGTAGGTAAAATTGAAGCCCTGCAGCATGAGGTTTTAGCCTCCCATTTTACCATAGTTTCCATAGCTTGCCAGGGCTTGCATTACTTTTTGTGTTACTACTTTCCAAGCATTCCAATCCAGTTCTTCAAAAACACTGCTTAAGTAGTATTGTCCCTGAACCAGTGGCTTCCAATTATGGAGTACCAATTATGAATTTGCCTTTTTTTTTGTTTTTTTGTTTTTTTGTTTGTTTGTTTGTTTGTTTGTTTCTTATTTTGGAACAAACAAAAAAGAGAAGAACATTTATAATATTTCTGTTGTTGTTCTACATTTTTCAAAATTGAAAGAAGAAAATTATTAAAATTAGTTTACTTGCCTGAATCTATATGATTGAAATCTAGACTGCGAGATTTAGCCTCCTTGGTCAAGAAAACTATACAGCAGTGTTTACTCCCCAAACATTTTCAGTGTTATTATTGCTCTTGTGAATGTGAAGGATTTTAAAATTATGTCATGGTAAGCAATCCTGCCCTTTGAAATAAAAAAATTACCTGGCAAAACTCAATGAACAAAAAAGAATAATGTGCGATATGTATGCAGTCCTTCAAAGCTTATATCTTAATGCAATCAGCTTGTGTTCTTTTTGCCATTACTCATTGCTTACTGCCAGTTCAGATTCTTTCTTAGAATCTAATCTCATTGCAGAACTTGTACAGATGATCCATGTGCTCCTCTGATCAGTTTTATTACCAGGATTACCATGTAAAAACGGATTCCTAATTTTTTCCTCTTTTTAAAACCTCTTTGCATATGTTTCAAAAGAACTATGAGAGTATTTGAACAGACATATGAGAGGGAAACTCATCTTCTGTGTCTAGAAGTGGCTGCCTGCCACTTACTGGCTTTTCTCAGTTTCAGGGCAGTAGAAAAAAAAAAGAATGATGTGTGAATAAATGTTTCAAAGATGGTATAAATGATAGTGATAGATTTGTCCTTACCTGTCCAAATCCCACATGCCCACTAACTACAGCAACCTATCTGCTCATTTGTGAGCTGAGAGGAAGCATACAAGGATAAGATGGAAATGACCTTGAGGATTTGCCTGGAGACAGCAGAAGACCCAAAGCTGATTTGGGAAGGATTATGTCCGGCTGTAGCCACTGGCTCATCCATCCTCCCCACCAGCCTCATGACTGCACAGCAAGGCAAACAGGGACAATGTGGAGGACGAAGGTGGGTGCAGGCAGGAAAACCTTTTTTTTTCACTTCAGCTCATCTTTATTTTTTATTGACAGCTGTTTTGGAAACATAATTTTTGAGCACATAGAGCAGCATGAGCTACAGAGGTATTAGCAGTAACATGTCCCTGTTCTCAACTGGTGCACTGATGACAGCTCTTTGGCAAAACAGAGGACCCCACAGAAACCTGTGTTGGAAGCTCACGTCTTGAGTTACTACTGTGTCTTGATTATCTGTGGTTTGCAAGTCCTGTTAAAAACACTCAGCAGAGTATCACTATACCATGATGTATTATTATATGAAGATCATGTGCATTATTATGAGAAGAACTTTAAAGCTCTATACATTTTCACTTTGCATAATTTCCCTAAAACATGTGAATACCATTCCAGCCTTTATGGATGTGTGGTGTTAGTGGGTACTTCTTCAGAGAAGAACTGAATTCTGCCCATTTCCTTCTGCACTCTCTTGCTGTGGGTTTTATCCTTTCTCTGTATTTATGCTACTTCACGCTCACATGGGAAACTATTTTCCAAGGCAGTATGGTTTGCTAGTTAGCAAAAAAAAAAGAGAAAATTGAGCTAAAGTAATAGAACAGACTACAACATCAGTGATCAGTGCTGACATCCTGGTCAGTATAGCTCCAACTTTGAAAATAGTATTTTACCTTCCCATAGAGATTCGAGTGAGATCAGATATTTGTGTGTACTTCACAGTAGTGTCCCAAGATATGGAGCTGACAAGTTTGGTGATCAAACAGGTAACAAGAGGAGGAAACTACAAATCATTTCAAGGACAACCTCTAAAAATTAATTTAGGGTGTTTGCATTTTTTTTTTAATTGCATAACCTGAGTACATTATACAGTTCTGAGTGTACAAAACCTTGTGCTTAATTCTTGTCTAAATGAGACTTATTAAGCCACTTCAGTGAGGTAAAAGACTCTCAGACTGGAAATGAATTGTGATTCTGTGCACTCCCTACTGCTAGAGCTGACCTAAAGTGTACAGAAGAGCTCAGCTGTGTGTATGACTAAATACTGAGAAATAAAAGTTGCATTTGCAGATAGCGTTAATTAATTTTAAATAACATTGCAGAGAACTCGGTGTTACTTTGCACTGAGGGATCTGAAATGCTGTCAGGAACAAATTTGTAGTGAACTTGCATGTGTGTTGGCAGACTTGTTTTCAGTAATATTCTAAATGTCAATTGCTGGTCCAGAACAGGTGACACTATGAAAAAAATGGCTATGGGAAACAAATACTGCTTGCGAGAAAAATATCCCCTTTCACATACTGGGAATAAGAACTGTTGCAGAGCTGATCTGTGAACTCCTGGTGCTTTTTAATGTGTTTTCCTTAAAATTGCTTTGAGAAGTTCATGGCTACAGATTTTCCCTTGTTACCATTCGTTTTTATGTTTCCTCCATAGTTTAGTGCATAAAATCTTAGAAAGTAAGATCTAAACTATTAAAGGATGTCATCTTGGCATCCCATCAGTGATGGGAACAGTTTAATACTGCTGTTACACCATTAATCACAGCAGAATTACTGTGGCTTCAAACTGAAGCAAACACAGGCAGGATGGGGTCTGCAGTCACATGGCACCTACAGCAAATGATTAACTGGTTGGTTCACATCACAAATATCCCCTAGGGTTGTTTTTCCCATTATCTTATATGAGTATGGGAACACTAATAGACTAATTACTGAGTTTTATTTATTGTCTTCTCAGCAATAATGTATTTTCTTTCAACTGAAGGTAAATAATAAACTGAAGATGTACACTCATGGTAACAAAAAGCACCTCCTTTAGGAAGCCTTCAGATCTCATAATTCTTTTATTTTTACTGTCAGTTTACCAAAATGGCACTCTGTCCTAAAGGTCAAATGGTGCGTACACAGCATGCCACATTGTATGTCATTGCTCTCCTTCTTCTATATGCTTCAGGCTATGCAGCACAAAATATACTCCAGAGGACATAGGTAAGTAAAGTAGGAATAAATGCATGAACAAAAGAAATCAGAAAACCATGTCTTTTGCCTTTTTTTCTTGTACTCTTGTTGAATTTTTACCTCCCTTTTGCGCTAACTGCTTCTCTCTGAGCAAGACATAGCTGCCTAGCCAAGACAAGTCTGCCTTTGTAGTAATGAAAAATGACAAGACTCCTTAGCATGCTCAGGCTTGAAAAACTGTCCACACATTTCCCTGGGAAAAAGGCCTGTTATATTGCTCACTCCCTTGACATCTAGAGATGTATTTTTGCTGCTGGTACAAGCAAGAAATCATGGTACCACAGCTGAGGTTTTTTTTTCCTAGCATCCCAAGAGTTCCTTTTATTTTCTTTATGAACCAGAGGCACTGTTGAGAAACCATGAGTAGCCAGGAATTAAGTGAGCATAACTAATATAGTAGTTTCTCTATATCTACCCCATATTTCTCATATAAATACCATTTCATATAGAAATAGACAAGCACATGACCCAGAGAGCTACACAAACCATCACAAATCCATTTATGATAAAAGCAGATACCTTCTCAGCATAAAGGAGGAGAAGTCAAGTGTTTGGATATATAAATTAATGACATCTCTCTCTCTTGTTTGGCAATAGAAAAAATTCCTCAGTTGGTCATTCATCCTTATTCGCTTGCCACAGCAACTAAACAGAAAGTAGCTCTGGGTTGCAGAAGAAATCTGCTCCTCATGATTTGCCTGTTCAGTTACACGTGGCTGGCAAGGAGCCTTACCGATAGAAATGCATTCATGTAGATTGCTTGGCACCCTCCTTCCCTTCCTTCCTCCAGGTCCTCTGAGGATGAAATGAAATGAAATGAGGTGTGGGTTCTGTACCACTGCGGCCAGAGTGCTGCAGCCTGCAAGAAAGATTTAACCTTTATCAGGTGCCCCGCTCAAGGGTACTAACAATAAAATGAGTCCTGGCAGGAGCACCAGGAAAGCGTGCATATAATAGAACTAAATACACCCACAGTGGCCAAAACTCAGGAAATTCCTGACCTTAAAAATGTCACTCTCAGTTTCAAGTAAAGAAAGAAATTAAAAGCAAATCATTCTCTCCCAGGCATTAAAATCAAGATTATTAAACTTAAGAGTAGAACGAGTTCTTTCCTTGCATTCAACTGCCTTTGTTGAGTAGTAGTATATTCTGGTACCTAGCAGCATACTACTGTTTATGCTGGTTACTAAAGGAATAAATTGTTCAAAGGATGCAGATGTCCAAGCAGTTAACATTATAGCCTACAGCAATTGCCAAGGAAATAGGAAAAGCTGAGTTACTCTCTTGCAGAAATACTTTCTTAAGCTGTATTCCTTATTTATGTTATCCTTAGTTTTCTCCCTTTGAGGTACAATATGAAGAGGGTGAAACATGTCCAGCTGATCACACATCGGCAATTCTCTTGAAAATCACTGTTGGTCATACAACAATATTATACCATATGAGGACTGTGTCTCTCTTTCAGTGCTTTATTTAAAGGCTTCTGAGCTCAATAATTACATGTACTTTAAAGATGTTTATATCTGATGTTTTTGTGCCTTTTCAACTTCTCAAGTATATGAATATTTTTTGTTGTTGCTGTTTATGGAAATAGGCACACTGTGAAAAATCTCAGCAGACAATTATCCCAGTTGACTTAAGAGGATATTTTTCTGACTTCTCAGTGAAAGGAGACATAAGATAGAAAGATGGATGTAATGAAAAAAATGTTCACCTTTTCATACTATGCCAGTTTGTGTGAAAGTATATTACATTCTACATTCAACTTGCTTGCTGATTGTTTTCAATAAAAATATACAATATCTTGACATTATCTAGATTTTTTTTAGTTCATCAGGCTAAGAGCTTTAGACACTGCCAGTTGTTAATAGTTAAAAAGTATGCACTCTATTTTTTTTACTTTTTCCTTTTGTTGCTTGCAAGAATTTTGCAGAAGACTTTGTAATTTTATTTTATATGTTCTATATAACAAGGTATGTTTGCTGATGTTTTATATGTTAAAACTTGTTGCACGTCATCATCTCTTGTTAGTGAGCTGTTGCTGTGCGCTGTTAAATACCCTTCCCTTTCCTGATCATTGCAAGTAACACAGCATCAATGGTAGAAAAGCAGGCAGCAGGTAGACTAAAATGGGGTAGAATTTTGCCTCTTACAAAATAGTGTAAAGGTAAGAAATTTAAAGTTGAGTCTCAAAATATGAACAATTGAAAAGTTAATATACATTTGCTTCTCTGTGAATTGTATTCATGGTGAGAAAGGAGGCACGAAAGCAGATTTGATTCTTCTCATTTTTATACTGTCAGAACCAGAAATGATCTTGGTGCAATATTGGCAATGTAATTGGAAAATGGTATGAACATGGTTAAAAGTTCTAAGATTAAGACTTTTGAGGGTGGACCGTGGCAGGATCAGAAAGCTGAGTGTGCTCCATGCCTTCCCTGCCATGGTGGGATACCCACTCTTGAGCCCGCATGTTCCTTCCCTGTGGAAAACAGATGTGCTTCTGTGTCATCTTTTGCAGTCTTTGATCCCCAGGGCTTCCTAGAGGTTGAAGAGGAATGAAGGCAAGGCTCTGGTGAGCCTAGTGAGTAAGTACTCTCTGAACCTTGATATCCTGGACTCTGACAGCAGCTCCAAGTTAAGAATCCAGAAATTCAGCGAGAGAGCTGGAAATCTTTCCCAAGTGATCTTTGCTGTAAGGTATGGAAGGGACTTCTTTGGTCAATGCAAGAGGTACAAGTTCTTGTTAATTTTGTGTCCTTTTAAGCCAAGGTTGCCCTTTTACTACCACTGTCTCGTTGAGCTCAGATTTGGTCATTTGGCATCAGTACCAGAGTGCAACGAGGATTCCAGATCAAGTGACAAGACACTTAAAAAGCCTGTCCTGCCTGCAAACTGCTTCTGGGGTAAAATTCAAGGGAGAGTTTGACTCTATTGACTTTAGAGACACTGTCATTGTTTTCTGCTGTTGTTGATAGCAACAACCTGTGGGAGTAGGAGTGACTGAAAGTTCTCCAGCTGTAGGCCTCCCTGTCTGCCCTCCTGGACAATTTATTCACTTACCTTTTGTTATGTCTGCTGCTGTTGATATCTCGTAAATTCCAGATTTTTTTCCTCAAGTTCCTCAGTAGTTTCCCTCCATCCTCATTTCTGACAAGGGAAGACCGAGCTCTTCTGAATTCAACCCCCCACCACCACCACCTTTGCTGCTACTCATAGAACCAAATAATTACTGGAAACAATGATTTACAAGATTGCTTGTAAAACGAGTGCATTGCCAGATGTCTGCTCAGATAGGCTGTGCATCTCTTCTGCGATGAGACAGGAGTGGTTTGGTGCTCCTGATTGATGTACCCCTTCCAATTCGGGTTAGGACAGCTACAAACTACTGAGTGCCTTTATTGCTCAGAACGGTCAATATCAAAATCAGACAAAGGATAGATCCTTCTAGGGAATGAAGGCTGACTGCCATAGTAGCTGGTTTGCTGACTGGGATCAAAAATACTTATTCTTCTTCACATTCCTGCTTTAGACTGAGGGTGTTCTTACCACTGGAGTCAGTACCTATGTATTTATGGCTCAGTGAAGGAACTGTGAGGACTGAATCTGTAACATGGAGACTGCTGTCCACAAAATTTGCAGGTCATGCATCAATGATGCATTCTGGTAGATGTATGCAGACAAACATCTCTAGCAACCACAAGTTACTGTGCCTATTTAGCTGTGGTTATAATGCCAGCAACCCAATACTCTATTATTGTTCAGCATTGATTTGAGCTCAAAGCAGCCATTTTCATGTATTTTATTGCTTTAGGATTAGAATTATTTCATCCCAGGCCACATGCTAAGAGCACTAACTTCCAAGGGCCTCTTGCTGTGATGAGCTGTAACATGAAGATCCAAGGCTTCAAGCCAGGTTTTGGTTTCTGTTGTGCTGTCATGAATGGAACCATTCCAGTTTTAACAAGCATAATGTGCAGGAAGCACTTGGACCTTCTCAGAGCAAATTTCTGAGGGTCATACTGAAAGACAAAGGACTGTCATCCGACTCCCTCTTGTCTTCAATGTTAGAATGGCTTAGCAAAATTATGAAAACTTGTCATCAGTGGCTTTGAAACCACACACACACAAACACACACACACACAAAAAAAAAAAGAGTTAAATTCTAGAGTTTGTAGATATAGAGAAGATTTATGGCAGTGAAAAATAAAAAAATCTTACAGTGTAGCAGCTTCACATAGGGTGCTCAGAGTAATGATGGATGTGATAAAACACACTTGTAAGGGAAATAATATTACTTCATGGATTAAATACAATTAAAACCAGTAATCCTGTTGAGTATCTCCTTCAGGATATGAGATGAAGGACACTGGATAACTTTCACTGCCAATGTTTGACTTCTGCTGAAGACAAGTGTTTTTGAGTTCACCATCATTAAGTAGTACAGAAGATTTGGGAAAGTCACCTAAGGGATATCAGCCCATAGCTTCATGGCATAATGTATATGCTGTTGAGAAAGCTGACAGAATGGAGCTTGGATTATTTGCAGGTCATTTTCCCTTAGAGAAAGGTTTTGGAACTATGATTGTTATTTCAGATCCTTTCTTACTGGTCATGTGGTTTTGCTCAACACATAGCTCATTTGTTTGGGTAATGCATAGACTGGCAGATTATATCTTTGAGCAAATGTTTTTCTCAAAGTGGGGGTCATGATCTTGAAAGTGCAAGTGGAAAAAGGGTCATGGGAAAAGCTGAGAATTGCTGGAATGTGGTGAAAGCAAAGTCATCTATACATGTTTATGTTGACAGCAACGACAAAATGGTTCCCTGAGGAACCCAGATGAAGTTATCATATGGAATAAAAAGGTCGAATTGGTATAAATACTTCGAAGTTTGGGCTTGCTGCTCTTAAAAAAATCTTCAGATAGTTCATGTCTCTTAAATCTGAATCATGTGATGAGATACTCTTTTAATCACAGAAATCAGGCTTTGCGATACAATTTCCTTTGAGTGTGTACATGGAATTTCATTGTTTCCTGGCAAGAAAGAAAACTTCCTCTCCTGATAGAAGAAACATTTCACATATCATGTGCTACAGATGTCAAAGGTTTCTCACCTTCATTTGTAAGTAAAATAATACAATTGTGTAAAATTAAAAAAAAAAAAAAGTTCAAAAAATTTAAACGTAACCATTTTCACGCATTTTTGTTTACTTTTCAGCAGAGGGCTTTTCCAGCCCTCAGAATCTACAGGTAAAAAGGTTAACACTAGAGGGGGATTTTGCTGTCAGAGGAGAAATAATGTGTTTTACTGCTATGTATGAATCCTGAGATGAGCAGAAACTTTTTCCTAGACATTATTTTGCATACTAGGATCTTGCACTTACAACAGTTAGTGTCTATGTTGCTGTAGAACTGAGGTTGAGCTGTGTGATTGGCTCTAAAAATCAGGCTTCTACAGGCAACTTGGCAACTGGCTTGAACACCACGGTGCCAGATAGATCTAAAGGCAGATGCAACATCGATCCTTCTACATTTCATGACACATAGGAACCACTCTCAAGAGGACTAGTGGAGATCTTAAGGCAAATCCATAACATCATTATAGAGGCTCTGTTTAGCCCTGTTCAGTTTAATGTTCCTTTTCCCACACATGGCAGTAGGTGTGCTGACTGACTGCACATGACAAAGCCCATGACTCAGCTCAGCTCTCTGGTCATTAATGAAAGTCCTAAACACTTGATCATTATTTTTTCAGTTTGGAAACCTACCTGAGTTGAGTTTAGTGTTAATATTTTAATTTTCCAACTTTGATGTTTCCTCAGTCTACCTACATGAACAGTATGAAACTCCTCAAACAAACCTTTGTTCAGTCTGTTGAATAATTGGCTCCTTGTTTAACGGTTTTTCAATGGCCTTTGTGACTGAGCATTAAGAAGTATTAAAAAATTAATACCTAACTTAGAATTTCAGATGCAGACTCAAGTCTTTAAAGCAAGCCTGGGCTTGTTGAGTGTGTAAGTGCTTTGCATTGTCTTTTGTGAAGTGAAGTGACTGGATGATTCTCTTAAAGAGACTAGTATTTATCAATAGAGTTATATAATTTGGAGGTAGCATTTCTGTCTCGTATGAGCTATGGCAGGAGGTAGGTCTAAACAGGAAACACTTTCCTTACATTTAGAAGACTTTCTTTATAGATAACTTCCAGCCTCAATGTTTAAGAGAAATACACATTCTGAAGAAGTCAATAACAATTCCAAAATACTTGTAGGCCCAGAAAGCCTCAAAACTTGCTTAGTTTTGTATGGGCAGATTTTTGTGAGTAAGGGTAGGCGTCACCATTATGTCCCCCTACTTCTGTACTCTGCAGTGCTCCCTCCAAATTTTAGGGAAAACCTACTAGAAATGCCACACAGCATTAAGCAAAAACACCATGCACTTGTGGCAGTGTTAATATTCTTTTGAGCTGTTCAAAACAGAAGAATGTCCTTAAAATGACACGTTCCAGAGCAAAGAAGGAGCTGACCCCCACCAGGGTCCCATGGTACTCCTGCAGTAGATTCCTCCTACCCTATTCTCACCCAGATAAATTTCTGGGATGCTTCTGGATAAACTGAAGATCATTGCTTTCTGGAGGGCTGGGAAAAATGGGCAGGGGTTTGGAAGCAGTTTAGGGATTTCAGAAAAGTACTTCAAGAACAGTGCAGTGTTTCCACTGAAGTGATCAGGTGATGTTAATGACTTAGTTACTAAAATAGCATTATTATCCTACCAAGTTTATATTAGAGTGATTTGAGACATCTTGTTCTCCCTCTGATCACATTTTTCAAGTTAAGTTAGAACCCTGTGAGGTTAGAATGCCATTTCCAAATTAAAACTTATTTGACTGTGCAACCATTATTCAGTGAGTGGGGGGATTATATGATAGTCCAACAATTCATACTTTAAAAGCCTCCAGCTAAGAGAAAACAAATATCTAATAAAAGCTGTAGACAGACTTTTTGAAATAAAAGTTCAGTCCTTAGTTTTGCTATTTTAAGAATACCTTTAATTTACTTTCAAAATATTAAGCATCTAACATAAAAAACTTCCCTCTTGTATTTCCATTTATACACAGTGATGTCCACAACAGATAGCAGAAAGACCTGTATTTCCTCTTTAAAACTTTTTTTTTTTTGTTTTGTATTTTTTTTTTTTAGTGCTAATGTGCCAGACTTAAAAATCATCAAGTCAATAGTGCCTGCCTTAACCAAGTTACCTTGTGCTTTGTAGGATGGGCAAATATACACAGGGCACTGTTTAAACTGTAAACTTTTCTGCAGATTGAGCCTTGCAGCCCCAGATGGGAATTAAGCAACTGAAACCCAAATCTAACGCCCACAAGCCCCGGGAAGTCACATAAGTGAAGTAAATACCTGAGTGACTTCACGGATAACACTGCCCTTGCCAGGGCAGGGGTTATATTTCAATTTTAACCTGGCTAGCATGTGCAGTGGTCTGGAAAACAGTAAGAGCAGTAATATATGCAAAATGTAAATGCTGAACTCTGGTACTAGTCTTATGAGAGAAACGAGCCCGTGCTGGCAAGAGCTATCAGCAATGGGTTCATATAAACCAGGCTAGCTGGCTGGTGTCCATGTTAACCATCTCCTTGCCTCATGTTGTCCAGGGAGTGAACTTCACCAGTTCTCACACTGAATGAAGCTAAAGTACAGGCAGTCATTTCCACCTGTATTATGCTGCCATTGCCCGTATTAAAGATAGGAAATAGTTGCCTTTTCTGTTCTTTTTCCCACACATCATTCAGGAGTACAAGGGAAGAAGAGATTACCATTCCTCATGAAGATCAAACATTGCTTCTTGCTATTTCCCAAATGGTCACATGTCAAAATAGACTGAGGATTTTCTCACCCTCTCAAAGTCCTGATATTCATTCTCGAATCTGCACTGTCTTTGGGTATCTGTTCCTGCTCTGGCTTATATCCTGACTGTCCTAAAGCAAGTAATTCATGTTCAACAAAACCATGAAGTGAAGGCCAACAATGCAATCTGTATCTTAGAAACAGACCCAATAGCCATGTAATTGTTCCCATCTGTTGTATGTGTCTCAATGCACATGAGAGGGGACATGTTCACACCACTTCAGACTGTGAAGATCAGTGACATACAATCATGTTGGTGTCCACATTGCCTGAACTGAAGCAATAACCCAGTCTACAAAGCCTCACATCTGTACCAAAGCCAAGAGAGAGTGTAGAGACAGTCCCAGATTAAGCAAACCACCTAAACCTACCTGCAAATTTTTGTGTTAAAAACAACCAAAACCACCAATATCTTCACCATGTGGAGAAGCAAGAACTGGAGAAAGGATAGAGGAGAGCCCTTCACTTTTTGGATCTAGGCCTATGTAAGCATGACATGTATTCTCAGAAATCTCTCTCTTTTAAAGGGCAAAAATAATCTGCATGCTATTTTGTTCCTGAAATTTGTATTCCTTTTTTATTAACAAGTATTTTAAGGCTTATCTCTGTGCTTGGCTGACTTTGACCTTTCAGTTACTAATTACATAATTAGGCTTTGAACTTGCATATCACTTCACAGCTTCTCCCTTTCCCACAAAGGCATTGGTGCTCAGTGGTATTTCCACCTCTTCCTACTTTTGTATGTATATTTGTGCCTCCTTGATATACAACATATTCAGCCAAGAAAAACATACTTTATACCAGCTGATTAGGCATCAGGTTGAAGCTGAGGAAGTTCTTTGATGTAAATTTCTGATTTTCATCATTTTTAAAATATTTTATGGGAAAAAATTCTTTGTCACTTTTCCAGTTATACTTTGTAAAACAAAGGAGAATAGTTTACTCTACTAAGGTATTCCATTTAAAGAATGTTTCTTCTTGTTGAATAGAGTACAAAATAATTGACTCTTAAGGTTAATTGACATCAGATCAAATATCATGACTCAGAATAAAAATCTGGATACTTTTAAGTAACTTTTTTTTTTTTTGAGGAATTAAGTAAAAATTTTTATGAACTAGGTGAAACAAGGTTTAGCATCAGCAGAAACTACTTCCTCATGATCTTTATGAAAAATGCAAGGGTATCAAAACAGCAGCAGAACTATACTGTGACAGATGCTCAGAATCCTAAGCATCCAGAAAGATAGCACACTGCTATCTACAAAATAGATGATGATATACAAGAGGGGAGCAAGAAAATAACCTGTCCTCTCTTCTGTTACTTACATTTATTTTTTCAGTGAGAACATGGAGCTACAGCCTTGTCTCATAAGGGTTTAAGATGTCATATGGCAACAGAAAATAAATAAGAGAACTTGTTGAACAGTGAACTATTCATGGAGGCCTCACATGAGGAAAACTTTTAAAAATTGCTATTCAGGAATATTGTAAACATATGTACATAAGTAATTGAAGGAAGCCACATGATAAAGGGAATCTAATGAGGTTTTTAAAGTGTTTTCAGATCTTCCCTGGCTACAGATTCTATGGGATAGGGGCTGTTGTTGCCTAGCTACTTTGCAGCTCTCCTTTCTGCATACTTTCACATTCAACATCCTTCAGAGATCTCACAGAAGAGCAGAAGAGCTGTTTTGGGATTTTAAGGCAAGAGAAGACATTTTGTTACACTTCAGACTTAACCCCTTATCTATGTGGCTCCCTTTGGGGGACGAGTTAATTTTAGTGAAGGAGGGACACTAACTATAGTTAGTGTTTCATATAGGATGACTATATGATATTGACTACATACCAAAGAGATGGAATGGCAGGGAGATGATAGTTATAGCACAAATGTCCTTCTAAGATTGTGTCAGATAATGTTAGCTTTGGAAATGTCTCTGTTGGCCCAACAGGAGTGGGGGAAACATACTTTGGGACTCCAGAGTACAGTTGTGGACCCCATAATTTAAGAAGGATGTGAAGGGCCTTGAATGTGTCCAGAAGAGGACAACAAAGCTGGTGAAAGGACTGGAAGTAATGTCCCAAGAGGGTTGGATGGCACTTTTTGATTTGTCAATTTTGGAGAAAAGGAGACTTGATGGATGACCTCGTTGCTCTCTACAGCTTCCCAAGAAGAGGAATTAGACAGGGAGGTGCTGAGCTCTTCTCCCTGGAATTCAGTGATAGGACTCCTGGGAATGATTCAAAGCTGTGCCAGGAGAGGTTTAGCTCAGATATTATGAAGTATTTATTTACTGAAAGGGTGGTCAGACACTGGAACAGGCTTTCTAACGAGGTGGTCAGTGCCCCAAGACTGTCAGTAATTAACATGCTGTAACTTTGGGTCAGCCCTGCGGTGGTCACCCAGTTGGATCAGATGATTGTTGTACGTCCCTTCCAACTGAAATGTTCTGTCATTTTCTGTCATTTTCTTAATTTCAGGGATAGATGCTTACCTTTCAAAGGATTTGTCTCAGAAGCTGAATCAGATCAGTTCATGTTTGCTGATTTAAAAGAATAATGTGGCAAGTAATAAGAATTTCAAAAGGACCTTTCATTCCACTGTAGTTAGCATCAGAATGAGATCTTTCTGTTCGGTAGGCCCTTGAGCCAGAAAACACTATTTTTTTTTTTTTCCTCTTACCTCAGTGATTTCACTGCCCATAACTGTGTTTAACTTGTTATTCTGTAAAAAAGTTGTTTATGAGTTTCTGTATTAGAATTCAGAAATAAGTAACATTCATGAGTAATTAGAGAAATAAGAGGTACCTGTGCAATGACTGCTATAATTGTATGCTTATTTGTAGTATATGACTCTAACCATTCCATTTTTCCATGCTCTGGTGGTTCCCAAGGTATGTGGAAGTATGTTTGCTACCACAGCTTTTTTTTTTTATTGCTGTTTCCTGTTTATTATTCTATATATAGAACACTTGATATATGAACATTTCCTGTACTGTTAGCAAGTCATATTAATTTAGCATCCTTTTATAAACACGTTAAATTTCAGCAAAGTATTTGCATGCACATCTTAGTTTAAGAATGTGTGTATCCTCAGAGAATATCTGTTAAGCAAAAGAAAGATCAGATTTTCATTGGAAGTTTCTGTACCTCACAACAATTTCTGCAGACTGTTGCCAGTCATTTAAAATATTTAAAACCCAGCAAATTTTCAGCAGTGGAATTTCATTTTGGAACACTTCATTCTAAATTAGCCGTATCCCTATCAATAACAGTAAGCAATTTAGACACATGATTCTGAACTCTTTGGCTTCCTTCCTTTCTATATGCAATGTCTTTGCATCTGCTAAGTCTCCTTTGTGGTTGTTCAAATTGTGTATTGAATGAAATAGGTGAAGCAGAATATACTTATTTCATTAGCAGTAAATGCCCTGCAAGCAAAGTTCAAGTTGTAGTATTAATATGTATAAAGTGTACATAAAGATCAATAATTACCTATATGTTCAAAAGTTCATGAAACTCTTGTTTGGGACCTTATTTTTTGACTAAAAATGAAAATCCATACTTTTATACTCATACATCTCTTGGTATAGGTCTAAAAAAGAATGTATCTGAAAGCATGAGTACATAAAACTTATACATATTACTATCGATAGTATAGTATATATAGGTGTGTGTAGGCATATTTTTTATTATAGAATATTTGAGGTCAGTTTACTAATACTCATTGGTAAACCAGCAATATACTGTTATAGTATTAATGTATATGGGATTATATAAACTGTATGATATCATACGTAGTAGATTAAAAGTCATAGAATCACAGCAAGTTAGGGGTTGGAAGGGACCTCAAAAGATCATGGAGTCCAACCCCCCTGCCAGAGCAGGGTCACCTACAGGAGGTCACACAGGAATGTGTCCAGGTGGGATTTGAATGTCTCCAGGGAAGGAAACTCCACAACCTCCCTGGGAAGCCTGTGCCAGTGCTCTGGCACCCTCACAGTGAAAAAATTCTTTCTAATATTTATATGTAACCACCTATGCTCCGTATATAACTGTGGGAAAAATGTGGATATGCTTGACATAAATCCAAACAACAGAACTGTATGGACATCAGCATCAATTAGAATTACCATGATTATGAAAATGAATATCTAAAACAGGTTAGAAGAAATATAGAGAAGGAAGATGTGGCATCTTTAGGGCAATAGTACTTCCTGTTTCCAAGATCCCTTTTCCCAGGTCATATGAACAAGACATAGAAAGCCATATACACTCTTAGCAGGTTTTCTTCTGCTGCTCTGTGCTTTAACCCTTGACAGGAAACAAGTTCCAATGGGATATTCAAAATGCAGTTTAGTTATCAGCTCTTATCAGCATTCTCACTATGTCACGAGAGACAGTGAAAATAAAGTTTGCTATCTTCCCAGCTGTCTGGACAACCTTTAACACTGTTTGTGTGAAAATCAGGGAGTATCCTTTCTCAGTGCATTACATCTTGCATGGGATTTTGAAGCTTTTGATAAGACTATTACATCATCTGCCAAACGTGATTCATTCCAAACTTTGTAGCCTTCTCCATCAGGTTTACTCAGTTCAAAAGTTCCACCAGAGACTGCAGCCTAGACCAACACTTGACTGTGCTCAATGCCTCTGCTAAACAAGAGGCAGAGAGTTCACCTCCCTACATTGGGATGCAGGGGATAGAAACTGTGCAAATGAGTCAGAAAAAAAAAAAAAGTGACTACTGTTTTAATTTCCTGAATACTCCCTATTTTTGTATTTGCTATATGTTAATTTTATTCACTGTGACAGAAGTATCCAAATTAGGGCATGTATTTCACACTGTTCCACTTTCTGGAATGCACATGAACCAAGTGTTTATCTTTTTTCCTCTCTTTGGAGCCCTGGAAACAGGTAGGAGGTAGACAGCACAACAACAGATGCATGTTAAATAAGTCAGGGCTTGTTAATATGACGCCAATAGCAGCACAGGAGCTGGATAAACTGCCTTCACAGTCCAAACCATGCACAAAAGATGAAACCTGCTTTGCATAGTTTCTGAGCAAAGAAAAGACACACTGTACATCAGTGTGCAAACAACTCTTTCCTTGTTTTCATGGGAAATTAAATACTGTACTGCATAATACTTCAGTGGAAGACATCACATATTATTGTGGAATTTGACATTTGAGAATACAGTGATGATTAATGATGTATTTTACAGAAGAGTGTGTGCATTAGGATCCTCCGCCTCAGTGGCCTGCCTCAGTTTCCCTTTATGATTCAATTGCTCTTTGTCTCTCAGATTCACACTCTGTCTCAGTTCACTGCCCTTAGCCTGAAGCTGGAGGATTTCCACAGAAAGCAAAGGGCATAGCATAATCTGAACTGCTAACAGTCTTGGAAGTACCAACAGCAGGACAAGTTGGTATCTGTGATGCCATGTGCTCTTCTGTGTTGAAAAATATGGAGCCCATTTTGACTCCAGCTGGATCAAACAAGGACCAAACAAGAACAGAGAGATAAATGTAAGAATCTGTATAACAAGGGAAGAGGGTTCCTTAGCTTTTCCTTCGTTTACCATTTGTTCTCCAATAGAAGATGTTGAAGGTATGGCTAAGTAGTTAAATGACAGCAGCCAATAACTTTATTCTATAAAGGCTGGCCCCATCTTTTGATCAGTGAGAATTTTGTACCCTTTCCATAGAAGGTGTGCTGGGATTTGTCCCTCCACTTGGGACGCTTGCTTGAGTGATTGCTCCTGGCAAAGATGAAAAGGAATACCCGGCCGTAGCTACTGAAGGGTAAGAAGTACTTTAAGTCTTTAGGATCCTTACAAAACTGCATTGTATTATCATATTGCCTATAGGTACTACCTTAATAATTTTTCTAAAACTAGTGTAAGGCCTACTGATAGGAATTTGTTAGCAGTCAGACAATTAACCTTGTGTAACAGTTATCCAGATACTTGATTATTTGCAGATTTTATTGTTAAAATACCTTCTTGTAAGCCTAACACCTTGTTCTGCTACCCTAATATCCTAACATTCACATAATCCTATTTATACCTTTTTAGTCTAGTTTTTAAGATCCTTTGTTATTTACAATAGATTCTGTTTTATACATATACATCTCATATGCACATCCCATTCAGGACTCCCAATTCTTGTGATTACCTACAATAACTTTCCTTAAATCTCAAGCAGCATGTTATTAATGGATAGAACTCAGTCATTGACTAGGTCCATATTTCTGCTGTGATCCTTAGACAGAGATATTAAATGAGGTTCCTAGAACTATTTTCTTTAACAGCAAGAATTAATGGCTTCTCTTAACTATTCTGTCTTGTTGAGAGCAGACTCAAATTGTTGATATTTTCTGATTCGAATATTTTATGCTCTTACATAATACAAGATTAACCACAAAGGATTCTTGAACTTTTATAAAGAAATCAGTAGTTATACAGTAGAAAGAGAAGAAAAGTCAGGCTTTCCCCTCCTCTGGGAATGGGGTTTCTCATTTGCAAACCTCTAATTTGCTTTTGTTATCCAACAAGCACAGCAGAATCATCAAACCATAGAATTATAGAATGATTTTAGTTTAAAGGGACCTTAAAGGTCATCTGCTTCCAGCCTGCCTACATGCACAAGGACACCTCCCACTAGAACAGGTTGCTCAGGGCCCCATCCAACCTGGTCTTGAGAACCTTCAGGGAGGGGGCAGCCACAGCTTCCTTGGGCAACCTGTGCCAGCATCTCACCACCCTTAAAGGATATAATTTTCTCCTAATGTCTAGACTAAATCTCCCCTCTTCAAATTTTAAACCATAAGCCATTTCCCTTTGTTCTCTCACTACACCCGTGTAAAAAAACCCTACCCCAGCTTTTTTGTAGGCCCTCTGTAGCTACTGGGAGGCCTCTATAATGTCACTTTGGAGCCTCCTCTTCTCCAGGCTGAACAACCCCAACTTCCTCAGCCTGTCTTCACAGTGGAAGTGCTCGAGCCCTCTAATAATTTTTGTGGTTTTCCTCTAGACATACTCAAGGAACTCTATGTACTTTTTACACTGGGGACTCCAGAACTGGACACAGTACTCACAAAAGCAGAGTAGAGGGGGAGAATTCACCTCCCTTGACCTCTGTCTGTGCTTCTTTTGATGCAGCCCAAGACCCCACTGACTTTCCAGGTGGCAAGCATACATTGACATCTCATGTTAAACTTCTAGTCCACCCTCACCCCCAAGTCATTCTCAGGGCTGTCTTTAATCCCTTCTTCTCCCAACCTGTATTTGTGCACGTCATTGCCTAGACCCAGGTGCAGAACCTTGCACTTGGACCTGTTGAAATTCATGCAGTTTGTACAAGCCCACTTTTCAAGCCTGTCAGGGTCCTCCTGGATGGCATCCCTTCCTTCCAGTGTGTTGACTTCACCACACAGCTTGGTGTTGTGATAAAACTTGTGCTAAATCCACTCTCTAATGACTTTTTTTAATATTTAGAAACGTGTAAAGGTGTAATCTATGCAAACGCCTTCTTCAAGTAAAAACAAATTTTAGCAGATGAGTTTCTCATTTTTATAACAAAATTTCAATTTTCTAAACCATTGTATGAGAGCATATAGTCCATGCAATTGCCTCTTTTAATGTATACTTTTATATAGTTTAAAAAGTGAACATAGGACTGTAAACATTTCAGTTTGTGTAGTCACTACTTACTTAGCCTCCGCCCTTCACTCAGCCCTAACTTGTTTATTTTCCGGCTGGCAAATCTTTCTTCACAAAGAAGATTCATCAAGTTTCTGCTGGTAAGCCTCTTGACTTCTCTCTTTCTCTCTTTCTATTGAGGAATATTTAGAATCCTACTCAGCAATAGTATTTTAAATAAATTTTAAAGAAAATAAATAAAAATTAAAACTACTATTAATTTCAATCCTCAACAGAAAGAAAGTTTGCTTTTTTTCCACATTCTTTTGGCCAGAAGTGAATGAGCCCAATTTTAAATACATGAATAGACCTATAGAAGCTCTTAGGCCTTCATAATTATTTCAGCCACGTCTATGTGAACAGTTTGCAGGGACATATAGACAAATCCAATTCCTGTTTTGTTGTACCATATACTTTGAAAGACAAACATGTGGCAAAGCAAGGTGCTGCTTCTAGACCACATGGTCAGTGCACTGGCAAGTTTTTCAGTCTCAGTTCAACCTGCTTTGAATCATGTTTCTTTCCTGTTGCAAAACTTTTCCTGCAAGCTGTAGATTGTACAGCAGCATCTTTGCTAAATGCCTGCCAGATACTTGGTGAAGAACACCACCATGTGAAATTGGTGTGTTTGGTACTGTGAAACAAATCCTCTATCCAAAACTGTATCTATTTATATGTCTTGTGCCAGGGGGAAGTTCACAGCCATTGAGTGATAATAGGTCTTTTCAGCACTATGAGAAGATCTAGCTGGAAACACTAGTTCCACTTTCTCCATTTTTAGCTCCCAGTATTTTAAAGGGGCAAGAATTTAAATAGAAACCTATGTTCTGTATAGTCATTTCTGTTTATCTGAAGGTGTTTTAAGTGACTTTGTGGCACTATGAACATGGTCAGGTTTTACTAGAAGAGGTGAATTGAAGGGGTTACTAAGACTGCTCTACTTTATACTGGGGAAGACTACCAAGATTGTTTTAAAAGAAGTTTAAAGCCATTCCTGAATACATCATGGTTTCAGTGAAGATGAAACTAGAACTCTATTAAAAAAAATTTTGTGACTTTCCCAAATGGCTCATGCAACCTGAGGCTACTCATTATTTCACCTTAAGTGGCCTGTTAATAATTAACAGCAAGCAGACAGAAACATTTCTTTCTTTTTCTCTGCTTTCCTTATTACTGAAGCATGGTTTATTTTTAACTGTGTCTAAAAAATAAATGAATCTTCCATATTAACAGATTAATCCTTCTTGCCTACAACAGGAATGTGTTGTAGTCCATTCCCAGAGGTACAGCTGGAGTGCCATATGGATAAAGTCTTATTTATGTTTCTGTCTTCCTCGAACAAATCAGGAAGCCAACCCACCCCTCCACATCAAAAGGTCACTGACAAAAAGGATAGCAAGGAAACTCCTCCAGACTTGCTGAAAAGCATCCAGAAATACAGGAAGGTTGAAGAAGTAACAGTGATGAAATTAGCAGCCTAGTAACTGGGATTATTTTTCTCAGTGTTGCATTCTTAGGTTTCAATGAAATGCTTTCACTTTCCTCTCCATCACACCCATTCTTTCCCCATTTGATGTGTTGACTTCTCCTACAAGAAAGAGATGAGTGCATGTTATGTCCGAAGGCCAGAGGAGACTTCTGTGGCAGTTCAGCCTCACTTTGTGCATCTGAACAGAAATCTTACTCTGATAGTTTTCTGCATGTGTACTAACCATGCTAACCTTGCTGGACTGCCAATCCCACATGATTACATTCTAATCCCCCGCCTATGAGATGGAGAAAGGTCCACACAGTGCCAGCTAGAGTTGCTCTTGGTATGTCAACCTACACTTCTTGTGTGTGACAAGTTTCCTAGTTTGATATCTTTGCTTGCAGGAAGTTAGGCAGTGAAAATATAGTATCCAGGGTCCTATTTAAATTGGACTCAATACAATGGTCACAGGCTTCTATTCAGGACTATAACTTGTACTAACCAGATCCTCAAAATATTCCAAACTGCTTTATGGATTTATGCCTAGGATGAGTCACTTCGCCAGAGATGCTGTTTCAGAAAAATTACATAAATATTTTTTTTAGGGGGCAGGAGGGGGACTTCTTCATATTTTGTTCCCTTTCATAAAATCACTAAATGAGGAATTTTTTTCCTGCTCTCTTGCAGGAATTCAAATTAAGTGAAAATTTTGAAATCTGCCATGGACTGCAGACATGTATTTCTGTCTTGAAATCATCACTTGAAAGACTACTTTGAATGGTGAATATCACCTCATGCTTTGAATAGGCAGTTCTCCTTATTATTGGAGGAAGATGAAGTTGGAGAACAGTTTCTTTTAAATGTTTTGAAAGAATTTGGCAGTTGCTTCTTATGGTACTACATCTTTGTCAGCCACAAAGAGCTAAGGGGAGTGAACTTAAAAGGATGAGAAAGATTTGAGGTCATGCAAAATAAGTAAATAAGTTTAGATTATGTGAATCATAAATCTCTGGAAGAAGCTTGCAAATGGTTATACTGATGATTCAGTGTGGATGTCATAAAGGAAAACAAAGTTCCAAGTTTTTAACATCCACAATAAAAACAATAGTTTCTATCCATTTTCAAGTCCTATGTAAGTCCAAAAGTTTTAAATCATAATGAGTTAACAGAAATTGAATTTTGTAGCACTAAAGATAACTCTATGGTTTTAGGCTAGAATTGTGATTTTCAGGTTAGCAAATACAGCTTTGTTTATAATTAGCTATGTAATCTAGGAAAAAAAAAAAAAGAAAAACACTAAACACCTTAAACAAAAAAATTCCTAGCAGATGAAAAGTCAACTGTTCTTTATAAATTCAATTTCCATCCTTTCACTAATCAAACAAGTTGTGGCAACTGAGCTAAAGGTAGCTGGGCTGTTACTGTCTGAAACTAATGTAAGTGGAATGGAGAGCACAGAGAACACTACATGGGGAGATCCTTGTTGTTGGTTTGTCTTTCCTCTACTTTGCATTCATCTAATCCTACCTCCTAGCAGAGATACTAAACAGACTCTACAACTAGGAGAAGTGTCTTTGGCCTTACTTTGGGATGTATTTGGCCTTCATCTTCTAATGAAGCCATAGAATAATTCTGTAGGAAATTACTTCATGAAATGTTAATTAAATACCTAAGTATTATGCAAGGTGTACATTTTTACATGATTTTTCATTTTCCCACATTTTTGATAGAATCAAAGACAAAATCAAATGCAAAGCTTTAATTGATATTCTTTCTATGCTTATCTACCATATTGCATTATTTCAGTGATGGCCACTGTGACAAAGTTATTTGGTTAAATGAAACGTCCTTTGGTTGAAGTCTTTTAATCAAGGCCAGATGCCATTCTGGAATATACCTGCTAGACAAATGCAAGATATCAAGCTTAAAAAATGAATCATTCGATGAATGTCTCTGACTTCTGTTAAATAAGACTTGGACTAAGTTCATAGCCTTCCTGGACTGAAAAATCTAAAATACAGTACTAATCTTACCCCCATATAGACATTGACACTCCAGAAATCCATGGTACTGCTACTTGTCTAGAATACCTTTATAGCTGTTGGTAGATGAATAGGCACCTTCAGCTCATGATTCATCTCACCCTAATATAGACATCTGAAACTGTGCTTATTTTTTTCCACCAAGTATAAAAAGAGTCTAGACAGGTGGGTCAGACATAAATGTTACACTACATACATATGAAGTTAGGCAAAATGAAATGAAACAAAAAATCCAGACGTCTTGGTAGTATGAATCTAGCAAACAATCTTTAAAAACTATTTTAAAAATTGCCCGTGGTGAATGTTTTGTGTATATGAACAACTTTATTTTATACCTAATATCTAACAGGTTCTCTGAGGTAATACATATGGGATCTCAACTTTTAGGTCTGTGGTCTTGAAGGAATAATATTTGCCCTGTGTCCTAGCCGCTATAGCACTAAGGAAGAAATTCCCCTTTCAGAGGACTGCAGAATCCAGATATTTGCCAGTTTAACACTTGTGTTCCTCCCCTTCTCTGGGTCTCTCCATCTCTTCTGCGAGACTGTGTGTAGCTGTCTGAATGTCTTTAGGTCTTTGGAAAGTGAGACAAAATCCTGGCAGTGATGGCTCCTGAAACAGGGAAAATGTCACTGATAAAAGAACAAAAAAAGGTTGATTTTATCATACAGCTCTGTTTCCCAGAGACATAATGTTCACCAAGACCTGCAGACATGAGCATTTCTGAGCACACACCGCCAGCTTTCTTGTTGGCTGACATTTCTGTGAAGGCTGCAAAGGGGAGCTGAACATCCCCCAGAAGAGTTTCAGCTGACACTGCAGGGAGAAGATAACCAGAGGAACACACAGCACTTGGGACAGCCCCTGCTTGCCTGCTGAAGCAGTGGGGCAGCTTTTAGGCTGGGGCCAGGGTTGCTCAGCAGTGTGATATGCTTCTCAGGAAGAAAACTTTGGCACCTGCCTGGGGAGCAGCTACAGCATCCTGTATCTCTGATGCTGCTCCAGGGGTGTTCTGTTTTCTACCTGTGTGCCATAGTGTGTGTATTATGCACACTCACACTAGATATATGTGTGCACTATGTATCATGTCTGTAGAGAGTATACATACTCTCTACATACATACAGTATACATACATACAGTATATATGCAGTGTGTATAGTTTATATATGCTATGTAGTGCATATATAGCATATATATTATAGTTTATGTACTGTACACATCAAGTATATATACTATGTGTATATATATACACTATATATATACTCTATGTGTATACATATGTCCTGGTTTGGGCCAGGATAAAGGTGATTTTCTGGTTTGTACTTTTGCTTTCAGCTAAGTTTCTTGTAAGTAGTTGCACTTGATGAAATTAGCAACAAGTTTCTCAGTCAGTGTCTGCTTCTAGGACTGATAACACTCGATGTTTATAGTTACTGCCAGAGACTGGTATGCAGAACCAAGGACACTGCTCAGCTCTGAGGAACATTTTACCTTCCAGAAGAAGTAAGGAGGTCCCACCTGAAACCCTCCTCTGAGACAAGATAGATGCCAGAATTGACCAAACAGAGTATTCCATCCCATACACATCATACTCAGTATACATTTGAGGGATCACAAGGGTCAAACACTTCCTTCCTGCTTTTTCCCTTCTTCCTGCCCTCCCTACTTCCTTCAGCATCCTGGGAGGATTCCATCCATTCCTCTGCCTGTGATCCTGATCCATACCAGCCTGAATCTGTGTGTTCCTGCCCCCAGCTCCCGACTGCTGCTGACCCCAGGATTCCAGCCTGGACTTTCCCAGGGCTGCCCTGCAGCCTCGGTGGTGATGTGAGAGTTATTGTGGGAAAAGGGGGGGAGGAACGTGGTATCAATTTTCCTGTATATTTGTATATATTTAGTAATTTTTTCCTATTTATCATTACTGTTTCATTAAAGTTGTGTAGTTTAGTTTCCAACCCATAAGTCTCTCTTCCTTATTCTCTCTCTTTTCTTTATCATTGAGGAGAGAGAGATTAATATATAAATCTGTTATTTGGTTTAAATCTGTTATTAGGCCATGCCGGTGTTAAGCTGTGACAACATATATAAATCCCTCACATATATACACATAAACACACTACGTACATATATCCAAGGTGTATAGCATACATAATATATACACATGCACTATATACACAATATCATGTATATATAATACTTTTGTGTATAAAGAGTATATATACTATAAACACTATATATATGTGTACTATTATATATAGCATATATGTATATATTATTAGTCCATTAGCATATATACACTGTTAGTTTCTATATATAACACACATATATAACAAATATATTTTGTATATAGTATATATACTCCAAATATACAGCATATACACTGTGCATATATATATTATGTATGTACAATGCATGTATAAGTATTTGCTATACACACATGTCCTGTGTGTATACTGTATTCATACACATAGTGTGTGCACATAAACACTGTGGCAGGAAACACCTCGTTGCTCTGACTTTTAATAGACAGCAGTGATGCCAGGGGGCCAGAGCTCACCCAGCAGCACTGGTGACTGCCCACAGGCCCTGTCACAGCCAGGCCATGAAATGGTGGCAGCCTCACGGTACCAGCCCTGGAAACAGAGCAATACTGAGGCCAAGCAGGGGGGGGCTGGGAAGGGGTGCAATTCCTATTCCTCTGTGGCTGGGAGCAGTGGGGTCGCTGTGCCACCCCGTGGGGTTTGTTCCCTAGGAGCCATGGTGTGTATGGCAGCTTGGAGCTCCTAGATGCACAGACCACATAGTGCTCCCTGTTTGCTGGTCTTGCTTTCCATCATGAGGCAAGTGCAGGCTGGTAGGAATCTCAACAAGAAAGAGACTTTTTTTACAAGGGCACATAGCGATAGGATGAGGGGTTAATGGCTTTAAAGTGGAAGAGGGAAGATTTAGATCAGATGTTAAGAAGAAATTGTTTAGTGTGAGGGTGCTTAGACGCTGGCACAGGTTGTTCAGGGAAGCTGTGGCTGCCCTCACTGCAGAAGTGTTCAAGGACAGGTTGGATGGGGCTGTGAGTAACCAGCTCTAAGGGAAGCTGTCCCTGTCCATGCAGGAGGTTGGAACTAGGTGATTTTAAGGCTCTTTCCAGCCCAACCATTCTATGATGATAAAATATTTGGACATTCAGCATCCATTTGTGGAGTAGCACAGAAAGTTAGAAAATAAAAAAGTTGTCACTGCTTGGGCACTTTCTGTCTGATATGACCTTGGCATTGCTGTTCTGGCTTGGGTCTGACCTTGGCAGAACTGCAAGGAGAGTGGAGAAGGGTAAAGACCCTGCAGACATCTGTTGTCTGGAAACATTTTGATCTTCTCTGAAAAGAGAAAATGCTTCTCTGAAAAGAAGTTTAGGGTGTTGGGTGATTTGTCCTGCCTGAGCTTTTCTGTGGGCCAGCTGCTCTCTGAAAGTGCTCTATGGCTCCAACACCCCTTTGGAGAGAGTGTGAAAACCAATAAGGATGACTGATCTTGCAAAAATAACTCTTCTGGACCCATGGTGCATTTCTGCTGGTGCTTTCTTGGGAAACGAACAGCTTTCTGAGATCCAGGCCATTTCTGAATCTTGGTGATAATCCCCGAAGTTCATATAAACTGATTTGTGCCTGGGCTGAGGTGCAGTGCATTAGTGAAATTTTCACCATATTTTTTGGATGCTAGATGGCAGTAGTGCATTTCTTAAAAGATTAAAGCTTAGTGGAAAATAAGAGTAACAACACTCTGAAGAGCAGAACACTGTCAGTAAGTAAAGCTCAAATAGACTAAATAGTCATATAATTAAAATATGTTTACTAAGGGGTTGTCTGGAACAGAAGATACATTGTATAATTTCTTCTTGGCCACATAGTTTTTTGCTGCTCACGTCAGTTAACAGTTGCTAGCAGCATTGTTCATATTTTGTATATCTTTGGATTAGGTCCATGATTTATGTCACCTTTGTTTGATTTAACGTACTCATAAGGATCAGTGCTTTTTAAAGGGGGTGAGTGAACATTACTGCAGTGGCACAGAGATTTAGATCTTGTGTGATTTTATCGCAATGGGAAGAGGCAGACTTGGTTGTCTCAGTTCATGTATTAGTGGATAAGCATCCACATCACTGACTTCTTGATCTAGAAAAGCACTTGAACAAGTATTCATCTCTAAGCATGAGTAGTTCATGGTTTTAATAAGATTACTCATATGGTTAAAGTTTGACAGACAATTAAGGGACTTTCTGGATCAGGACCTAAAGCAATCATTGTGGCTTGGCAGTCTTTGTAGAGAGCCCAAAAGCTGAGTAACTTTGTTGAGAAAGTTGCCCTCTTCTCCTTGGTGTCCATGGTGGCTTCTGGTTAGGACTGATACTGTATGATAATTTGGAAATACAGTTAGACTCTCAAGCGTGTCTGCTTCACTAAGGAGCATGCTTTAAAGATGTGAATGTAGTGTGTTCATTGGGAAATTGTCCCTGGAAAAGAACCTGAGTTCTCAGATATGTTTGGTTAGCCAGATCCCCAGGTGGGATGCTCAGGCAGAGGGCTGGCAGTCACAGAACCCACTAGAGTTGGTTTGACAGAAGGGAAGGAAGGGACCTTAAAGATCTATTTCTTTCCACCTGCATGAGCAGGAACATCTCCCACTAGGCCAGGTTTTCAAGCTTTGAAGAACAGCCCAGGTGGTAAAGGAGCTCTCAAAAAACATAAACAGATTTTGGCTCATCTGGGGATTGAAGCAAAACTGGTTGGCTGCTTCGGGGTAGACAGCTCAGTCTCATGGAGTTCTCTAGCTATAGACTGGTGTTAAGTGATAGCTTTGGATCCTGATCCCAGCCTCAGGCACTGGGAAGCTGCACATCTGCTTAAGCTAACAAAGAGGAGAGTTTGAAAGTAGCTGAAAAATGCCAAGAGGGTAGAAATATCAATGTAACATCAAAGTCTAAAGATGGATGGACGCTGAATTTTTATGGGAGAGTTTGCTTTGAAAAAGAAAGTAGCAGGAGAGTTGCTCTCTGTGTCTCAGATTTTTTTTTCAGTATTCTTGAGGGGATGGACTATGCCAAAAGATTGTAAGGTGAATCATCCCTGTTCTGCAGAGAACAAAAATTCTCCTTACTGTAGCACACGGAAGTGAGCCTGGGATGGTGATGTAGAGGATGTAGAAACTGAAACAGCTGATGGGCTTGTGACTGGCAAGTTTGGTTTCCCACAGGAAGTGTGGTTACTCTGAATGTTCAGTTGAAAAAGCTAAGGGAAATCATAACTTCTTTCAATTAAAATATAAGGTGAACAGATGCCATATAATCTTGAGCACTTTTACTTTGTAAGTGTAATCAGTACATTTCAACTGTAGGATTTTTCCAATACTTTATTGTCTCTTGCTGAAGCAGAAACATGTAGGTAAAGTACATTCCAGCTGCAAGAAACATTTTAAGCATACATAGGGATAAACAGGAAAACCTACATAAATACATGTTAATTTTTCTAATAACAAAACTGTAACATCAGTGTGTTCTAGATCTTAGTCTTTGCTGGGTACAGAAGCAGTTACTGATTGTATTAAAGTCAGACTCATCCTATGATGGGAATGTTGTTTATATAAATGGCTATGGTGTAAATTAATAGGGAATTAAAGGTGTAGCCTGGCTGGAATATACTCTGCTTGTCGCTAGGTCACTGTTTAATGTTTAGTGTCAAATAAAACTTGATCAGTTTTATTTAAAGACATTGCAATAGATTTATAAAGTAAAACTGCATAAAATTCATGAGCAGGTCTCATTTTTGGAACCGTTTAACCTCTGAGAGCATCAAGAGATCAGTACTGGAACTGGTCATACATTGTTTGGTCTGGCTTTATTTAGGTTTCCTTTTTCCCCTACCATGGAATATTTTGACATTTGTTGAAACTCTCAAATCTTCCAACTTTCCATTTGGAAATTGATTGGAGCAACATGATTTATTTTCAGTAGAAACTGACTCTAAGCATGTCAGACTGCATGTCTCAGGGCTGCTCTGATGCCTCCTAGGCATTACCCTTCAGATAACCACTGCTTACATCTGGGCCAGACTGGGCTGAGCTGAGCTCTATATTGCTTATGTGCTTCATGTCCTTTCTATTGTAGGACCTCCCTCATCCACTGAAAATGTTTCATCTTGTAACACTTGTGAGCTGCTATAAAATACTGAGTTTAGTTCTTTGATGATGATATTTTTCACTTGCTGGGAAAGAAGAAAGCAGAAAGAAGGAATGCATTTTTCAAAACTTTATGAAGTTAAAATCCTGAAACTATTTTGCTAGAAAAAATTTGACCTAATAAAATGTTCCCATTAAAGGTGAAAACCATATTGAACTCAATTAAAAAACAGAAACTCACAGTTCATTGCTGCTTGTTGTACAACCACTATTTCTTTGTAGTCTCCTAATGGCAACTTTTGCAATGTCATCTTCTCATTGAAAAGTATTCATTAATACTAGACATGCTCAGTGTCATTAAGAAAGTGACTAGTTAAAATAACATTCACACCCAGGGCTACCTCATTTTGTACACTTTGCCAATCAAGCAAACACCATTTTTATTCACACAGGTTTACAATTTTTTGGCATCCAAATTGCAAGTATGTACAGGATACATCTCCAGTTTCTTCAGCTTTCATGTAAGCACACGGGATCTGCAGGCATACTTATGGAAATGTTGCCTGAGTTTGATATCATCAAATGTAGGGACAGCTTTTAGTTTACGAGTGAAAGAGCTGAGCCAAAAGACTATGTAGTCCATCTGAGTGATGCCTGGAGTTGTGGTTGCAAGTCAGAGTACCAAATAAGGCAGTGCAGCATGGGTGAAAATTGCTTCTGGGTTTTTTCTAGTGATTGGCTTGTAATAGCCTGTGCTTGCTGATCATGGATGAAAGGAAGCAAGCCACAGAATATGCAGCAGGGTGGTGAACAATCAAGTGCAGGGCTGTAGGAGTTGTAGGCAACATATTATAGTTAGTGGGGTTTTCTTTGTGGTGATGGAAGTCAAAAGTATTCATCAGAGGAGTATGAGAGATGCAAGATGCTACAGAACACTTGAAAACTTGGCAAAACCTGACAGTTTCATCCCCTCTTCTTTGGATAGCCATGCGTGCCAAGAAGAGGGAATGACTGTAATTTTAAATTACCCAGAGTGGCTTGAGCCTGAGCTGCTAGCATGTGTGTAAGAAGTTGGAAGTCTGTAGGGAAAGCGGAGCTAAAGGAACTAAGGGTACTTGAGCCAAATGGCAAAACTTTAAAAAGGGAACACTTAAAAATTGTTTCTCTTGCAAAAGCTTTAATATATCTGTAAAATTACACTGTATTCACAGGTACGATGCCAAATGGCGAGACTACATCTAATAGTAAAAATTTAAGTGGGATTTTAATTCTGGTTTTAGGGAAAATCTCAGAGCAACCTAAACTACATACCTCAAAAGCATATCAGAACACTTATGGGTTGTTACTATTAATGCAGTCACACAAAGTCATTGAGATGGAGGAAAATGTAAGGGCATTGATTACTTTTTTTTTCCCCCCATGAAGTATTATCTTTCTGGGAAAACACAGTATTTGATGAGAAAATTGATCTCATTCTTTGGGGAAATGAGCTTTACCTCTCTACTCTGAGCTTAAGAGCTCCAATTTATTCAAGCAGGTTCACAGATTTCTAAAGGAATTATTAGAATGGTTACTTCTCAAGGCAGCTAAATGAACAATTAATGTAATTAATCAAAATGTGCTTATATTTTTTGATTGGTGAGCTATAGGGGAGTCTTTCTTACGAAATGAATACAGTGTGTTTTGTTTCAGGGTACTGAAGGAAAGCTGTGACCAGTGAAGAATTCTGTATTAACTTGCAGAATTTAATAAAAAATACCAATCACTTTTCCCCCTAAATTAGACCTTAATCCATTTCCTGAGTAAGATTTATTAATTCTCCACCACAGAACATGGAATAAATATGTCTCTAATATGTATTTCAAATATGTATTTCCATACATATATTGCTCATGTATTTCTAATATAGTCCAAACATTGAACAATTATCTCTTTGGGTCTACCCAGGGAGAATACCGGGAAACATTTTTTTATCATTTTTATCACTGGCACAAGTTGCCTAAGGAGGTTGTGGGGCTGTTGGAGATATTAAAAAGCCACCTGGGCCTCGGCCTGGTAAACCTGCTCTAGGTGGGTCTGCTTGAGCCAAGGAGGTCAGACAGGACAACCTCCAGAGGTCCCTTCAAACTTCAACCAGGATGTAGTCCTGTTACCCCCATGTGAGCACAGTGCATGGAGGTAAGAGAAGGAAACAGAGAATTGAAGAAGAAGAAGGATAATAGGAAGAGGTTTTTAATATTTCATTAGAGTTTTTGAACATTCTGACTGTAAAACCAGTTAACAAATTAGTGCAGTAAACCATAATGATATGAAGTACAAGGGCCACAGGGTGTTTGCTAACAGTAATGGATGCCAATTTTCCTGGCTGGACAAACTGATGATAATCTGTCTTGAGGCCTCTAAAGGAGAACTACTATCAGTGGACTTTCCAATAGTAAGAATGTTCCTCCAAAATTCTGAAGGCTTACCAAAATCCCATGACTCTCTTGTTTCCCTATAAACACTGCTTTCCATCTGCAATTTTATTTTTGGTGGTGACCAGGGGGGTGAAGGGAGAAAAGTTGTCTAAATGTTTTCTCTGCCTTCCCCCTTGGTTCTATTCCTTTCAAGAACTGAATAGGATGACTCATTTCCTACACTGTGACTTGTTCTCTTGGGCTGTGTTGAAGCTTCATAAACCTGGCCACTGTGTCCTGTAGCTTCCTTCCAGTTTGTGTGCCCAGGTTTCCTATTCATAGGTGGTGAACATGGTGAGCAATTATTTCTCACTGTGATAGGGAGCAGGAATGAGGTCAGAGCATGAGCATGGGTGGGGAACTTGGGAAAGGCTCCATGGTCACAGCTGGATCCCTGACCATTCATTTTTTAATTCCTGCAATAATTCAGAGGTTATATTTCTGGAGTGACCATGTGGACAATTCTTCCATTCATATACTGACACTTAAGTCAGAAGGGTCACTTAGGTCAGAAGAGTCCATTTTATACATCCTTAACTATCATAACCATCATAGGTAGCAAGATGGCTCCTAATGTCTTTGCTCTCCATGTTTTCTATTTATTTGTTTTGTTTTGTTTTGTTTTTAAACTGATGGCATGATTATAATCAGATACATCCATAACACAGTGCAGAATAAACTAGGGTGTTACCACTGTTAATTTGTCAGCTATCAGCATCCTATCGTGTTATTCTGTTTATTTTGGGGCAATATGTCCTTAGGATACTTTAAAACAGAGTGTCTTGACTCTTGTTTAAAATTACCTTAGTGGTCTTTAAAGCGGGAGGAAAATATTAGCCTGAACTAAGTATGAGAAATGGCAGTTTTCTGCGTGACACACAAATGATCTTCCTTCTCCCACTCCCATCTCCCATTTTTATTTTTTGGTAAAAATTTTGCTTTGTGTTCAGAAAACCTAGAGGTTCCCCACTTTACCCTGTTTACTTCTGTTTTTCTTTAATTAAGAAAACAATTTTTTTAATTCTACAAACAAAACCAATATCACAGTAGCTTTTAAAATTTAACATTAAAATCAAATTCAAATGAGACTGAATGAATCTCTCTCCAATATTTTGCAATGATGCTGTATGTTACTGACCCCTGCTCTCTTATGTGCGCTGTTAGACTGTCCTATTATCTTATTTTTTTTTTTTTTTTAAGGTAATGAGATTGAAATTTCAGTAAAGGCCATCACACAGTTGTGTTTCTACTGGATCTTGTGCCGATACCCTGATTCTGGCACATCAAGTGTTTAACAAAATATCACCAATACTTATTTCATCCAGCTTCCAAACTGGGGTTTGTTTTCTGATTTGAGAAGACTGAGAAAGTTAAACCCTGAGCCTTGAAACTTGGATTTTACTTTTTAAGTTATTTGGTCATCTTTTTTGCCCTGAATAGAGGGATGTTGTGAATTAAAAATTCACTTTTAGTTAAAAAGAGGTTAACTGCTGATATTTTATTATATTTTTTTCCTTCCCCCCCCCCCCCTCTTGATCTTGCTCTCCTTTCCTCTGTGCCTCCACCATGGTTACATTTATCTTTGTTATCAGATTTTTGACATTTCCTTCATCGTGCTAGACTTTTTTTCTTTTTCTCTTCTTCCTTCCCACCACCAATCTCTGTCCCCTCCTGAGTCTCTGATATGACATAAGCCCTATAGACAGTACAAGGGGAGAACACCATCAGGTGGTCTGCAAACTCACATGGAAGCAGGCAGCAGGGCAGGTTATTTTCCATAGAGCTGTTTCTACACTGGGAATGTTTCTCACCATGGGCAATAAAAGGCATGTTAGGTGTGTGTCTGTAAAGCCTGGACTTGAAATACCAGAAGAGGGCAGTTAGGATAAGCTCATCACTAAACCATATGGAACATGTTCTGGAAAAACAAATTGCATTAAGCTAGGGAAAATGCAGCTGTGCAGTGCTTTGGCACATGGAACACCAGTCCTACCTGACGCCAATTCTGCTTTGTGTACATGCTGTACAAACTGGGAAAGAGCACATAACACAGCATATGGAGTGCTGGATTATCACCTCATTCAAATCTCTAGGCAGAATTTTAGGTACATGTACCCTGTCAACTCTGTACCAGGTCATGACCAGTAACAGAATGATACCTTGTTGAAGCCAAGTTTGTTGAAAACAACATCAATTTAATATGAATTGAAGCAAGGAGGCAGGAGCAACAGTTTAACCAATTATGACTTTAAGTATAATTGATGAAGTCATAATGCTGAGGGCAATAAGTCACTAGCACATGTTGCCCATCTCAGTGTGCATGCCACATCATTGGAAGTATTCAAACTCAGATTGGATGGGGCTTTGAGAAATCTGATCTAGTGGAATATGCCCCTTCCTGTGACAGAGGAGTTGAGCTAATTATGCAGAATAATACAGAAAAGTCCAAGTAGCTCATAATGTGAGCACTTTGCCACCTGCTATGAGAACATGAGACCCACAGCCTTATTTTGTGGGATAGACTGAAGGGTCGTTTCCACCTACTGTGGCACAAAACCTGACAAGGAGTTATACAAGTAAGATGATTTAATGTGAAGGGCTGTTTTGTTAGTGTCTTCTGTCTGCTAAAGTCACCACTCTCACAGCTAAGAAGTGAAGATCATTGCAAACAATAGGTACCAGATTTGCCAGGGGAAGATGTTTCCAACAATGTGCAACAACTTCAGCTTCTATCTGGAATGAGGAAGAGGTCTAATGGAGTCTTCAAAAGTAATTATTCTAGCAAGGAACCCATCCTTTGGAGAAAATATATCTTAAGCCTTCCAAGTGAATCTTAAGGCTCCCAAGTTAATCTTCCAACTTCAGAATCAAAATAATGAGGTTACGTATCCATATAGTTAAAACTTTATTTTCTGAGAACAAAGTTAAGGTGAATAATACTTTTTCATGCTAAGTAGGAAGGTGAAAACTGATTTTCTTACCAGACTTGATTAGTACAAAAAGAGATGATGAGACCTGATCAATCAAAGATCACAGAAATATATTTAGTGTTTAGAGGAGGCCAAGTAGATATACTAGCAAAGAATGCGAGTGACTTCTGCTTTTCACTAGATCTGTGATAATCTGGAATCACACTACTGATTAATAATTTACAGCTGTGTTCTCCATTTTGTAGAAACCCATTTTGTATAAACTTAGATTTCATAACCCAAATGAGAAAAACAATGTATGAACTTCTGTTAAAAACCCTCTAAAATAATATTTACTTAAATACTACAAATTTATTGTTATTGGGGGTGTCTACACTTGTACATAGCGTTGGCTCCAATGTATTTGGCTGGTAAAGATACGAGGAGAAAAAGCTGAAGTATATACATGCATTCAATGCAAAGGAAGTTTAAGAATAGGGATACAAAACAGTAAAATTATAGTGAAGACATTGGATGAATGTATTTAGCCGTTACATGCTGTAAACCAGAAAAATGACAGTTACCCGGTAGAAAACCTTGTAACTTTATATCTTTCCCTCCTTACTCATACACCAGGTGGCTGTATGCATGTCCCAGAGAGCATGGGGAGCAACAGTGAAATTGCTGCTAAGCTCTACCACAGAAGCTCCAGGAACTTCTTGATCATTCCCAAGGCTGCTTCCCTTTCCAGTGTGTTTTCATAATGCTGGGGCATGGTGACTGTGTGTGCAAAGCCCAGGCTTGGTGCAAGGGAGGAACAAGAAGGTTTTACTGAGGGATGTTAGGTTGTTTTCAGGGTGAGCCCCATTAACCCCAGGGAAGGAGATACCTCTGGTGGTGTGGAAGACCTGGAAGTGATGCAGGATTGCAATGACTCCTTTTGGTCAAAGGGACTGAAATTCCTTTAAATTTATGTGTTGCTCTTTAAGTAATTCTGAGATCAGTAAATAAAACTGGTATGACAAATGTTCAAATGTTAAAATAAGTCACACCTCTTGTCATTAGGAAGGAGTGCTCACTGAGTGAACTGTTAGATATTTAGATGAATATTCAAAGATCTAAAAGCATATCTTGTCTTCTATTCAGATATCCACGGCTGACACTGTTCACTATCCGTTTCCATTCTGAAATTTGATTTTTAAGGTTCATTTTGTATTTCCCTGTTTTCATATATACTCTTTAGTGCAACTGTTATGCATTTAACTGCTACACTTTAGGGCCTAATAATTGAAGTTTCAATTGAAATAGCATATATCCAGTCAAATCTGTATTATAAGTACCTTTCCTGGGAGAAAGTAGATAGCAAATTTAAATGTGTGAATTTTAGTTAAAATTTTAACTAAATTTTTTTTTTTTTAGTTAATTTGAGTTTGGTAAATGCCAAAGTGTGTTGTGCAAACAGCACAAGTAAAGAAAGGATGCTGTTTCTGTCAAAATAATAGACTAGCAGTGATTTATATATTTTTTTTTCACCAGTGAGAAAATATTTTACTAAACAAGTTCTCTACTTACCTAGGTTTTTTTACTCTTAATTACCCTATAATTCAGCTGTTATACTGGAGAAACCATATAGGTCTCAGAAGTACATGGCAGAACTCAACAACATGGTGAAATAAATATCTGGCACTAGCCTACTTTAAGAAGAGTAATAAATCCAACCTTGCTATATGTAGTAGAAGACCAACTGATATCTAGAGCTGAAGAGCTGCAGTGGAGAGTATGACTTTTCTGGCTACCTTCTGGAAACATGGTGAGTGAGAGACAAGGGTAAAAGGTAATAGCAAAAAAAGGTAAAATCTGGTAAGTGAATTTAATATGAAATATATTTCTACTCTGAAAAGATACCTTTTTTGCCTACAACAAAACAGAGAAGATACTGTGGAATTTCTTTTTCGCCTGTAATATTCTCTCAGCCCCTGCAACCTATTGCTGTGACCAATTTGGCTATTTTATAAGCTCAAGTTGGCTTACAGGAATAGCCTTGTGTCTTCCTCCTGAGACTGAAAAGTTCAGCTGAGGCTCTTCACATTAAAAAATATAGGAAATATTCCACAGGCAAAATTAAGTAGTAACTCTGAAAGCAGTATCAGATGATGAGCCCAGATTCTTTTGTAGTTTTATGCATACATCATCATGAAGGTTCTTTATACCAAATTCTTGCATTTATGGTTCACAAAGAAAAGTGAACATATCTGGATATTTATATTCTGTGTTGAAACTTTTTGAAGAAGTAGCATTTTTTAAACACTTAGAGGAAGGTATCAAACATAACAGAAGAGTTTTTCAGTAGTTATTTTTCACCATACTTAATGCTTGTTTCTTGAAGTTAGCATTTTGAGACTGAGTATAGCATGGCTTCCAGATTACTCCACCACTCACAGAAATAACTTAATGTAGTATCTAGGGAAAGGTAGAGACAAAGCATTTCTTTTCTCACCTTATGTAAGTCATTTGAGGGCTGTGCCTGTGTCCAAACAGACTTACATATTCAGATCCCTAAAAGCTGGAACAGGACATCTACCCCCCTCTCCTTTCTCAAGTGAGTATGTTTTGTCTCCTGAAAAACAATTTTTTTTTCCAGCCTTCAGCTTCTCAAGAAACTTAGATTGCTGTTCATATGCAAAATGGTGTTAGCTCATAAATTCCACACCAGTCATCTAATTCCCTGCACTCTTGCTTGCAAAAGGCATGAGAAGCAGCACAATTTTGCATGGGAGGATTGTTTTTTCTAATGTTTTGCAAAATCCACTTCAACTGTCATAAGAATTAACTTTCTTATAAAATCTTTATTGTGTTTTAGCTGCAGTTTCAGTACTGTTCTTGGATTTGCAGTGTGCACCAACTCATCAGCCAGAATGCCTTTCTCTGGAACACATTTTTTCAATTTCAGAGAAGAAACTGCAATAACCTCGTTTTTTTAGTTCAGGTCTGTCTTCATCTTTTCTTATCAGATTTCCTTACACAGCCACATTCTAAACTGCACATTCAGTGGTGTCAAACTACCTTTGCTTAAGACATGTCATTACAAGCAAAAAAAACTATTAGATGTATTTGAGTCCAAATATTTCTTGGTTCATGTATCCTTCATCCATCAATACTGTGTGTTTTAAACAGCTCATTTGGAAGTAAGCCCAGTGTGCTGACTTTATCAGCAATATTACGTGCATATTTGTACTGAGGCACATACAGTCCTTATCCACAGGAAAAAATTGATCTTGCACAGCCAAAACCATCTTATATTGTACAGAAGCAATGTCTAGAGGAGCTGGATTTTTGTCCCGGAAATCTGAATATCTGTTGTTTATGAAGAAATACTTCCTGAAGAAAGATAACAGGTTTTCTGTACACACAGTAGACCCTGAAGAAAGCTTCAGACTTGCAGTAAAAGAACAGAATCCAGAGAGCATGGAGCATGGGTGGGCTTGCCTGCATGCTGGAGGTCCATTGGCATTGCCATTGTAGCTTGAACCTCCACTATGCTGTGCACACTGTAGTCATTGCTCATGCACATATTTGAAACCATTCATCTAGGACTGAGGGAGCCTATATGGAGCTTCTGCTCTTCTCTGCAACTGATTTTTGGATGTCTGGGGCAAATATACTGCATTGGGTATTGTTAAAACTGGGTTAATGCTCGTTATTAAGCCTACAGCTTTAATCTAAGCAGATAAGTTACACACGAACATTTTTTAAGTGACTCTTGTTCCATGTGTTCATTGGCTCATGAATAACCTTAAAGAATATTGCTGTTTGAGGATGTGTGGGAGTATCAGCTTTGGACTTCTGTTTGGTATCAACTCAAGCTGGCCCCTGATGAAAGCCTAGGTTCATTGTGTTACATGCTAGCAGGAGTCATCCTTACACCCATGGGAGTTTATTTGGCATCAGGACACGGCAACCAACTTGGCTGCAATTGATCATAAAGAAGTAATCAGGTGAAAATGTGCACTCTGAAAAGGAAGACAAAGGTTCCCCACAAAAAAATACTGCTTTTGGTGACGCTGACCCAAGTGAGAGCCAGTGTTTGCTTGGCTGATAGCAGATGGAAGTTTCCTGCTTTTGAAATCCCAGAATGAAAGGAGAGAAGCAAAAAGTCCTCTGCTTTTTATCTGTATTTTTAATTTAAAGAGTCACTATCTAAAAAGCCTTGGTATAAGATATAGTTTATACTTTTAATTCATAATTTAAACAGATCTAAGATATGCCAAAGGACTCTAGAAAACTTGTCCCAGTTGGAGTGAAAACTTTTGTGTCACTGGAGCCTGTGGTGTAAGTGGTACCAGAGCTGTGCTGTGTCCTCGATAGATTTGTGTTCAAGATTATATAAGGATTTTAATTTCCCAGATTATACTTTGAAGTGATCACAGGAGAAAAAATTATCTCATTATAAGTGGTTTACTGTGCACTATAGGGCAGACACTTGAAATTTCTTGTCATTGCAGATTAACATGATGCTGTCTACCATAATTGTGTCTGTGTGCTGACTTCAGCTGGGTAGTAGTGCCAAATCTTGTATATGAATGAGCATGAGCGATGCACGAGACAGTTCTTTGACCTGATATTATAGTAGAGGGCAGGCTAGTGGAGGATGAAACTTAGATGTCTGTCTTCCCTGGAGTTAGGCAGTGAGAAAATGCATTTTGAGGCTGACAAGCAAATAAGGGTTCTGTCTAATGCAAAGGTAAGGCTTTGAAATTTTTGCTTTTAGTTCCACTCCAATGCAAAATACACAACAGATACTTAATGAGCACCCAGGAAAGAGCATTTTGCATTACTGAAGCCTGAGTCTAAGTCTTCACTCTTTCTGTTTCACTACCAGGTTACTGTATTTAGATTTTCTTAACAGACATCAGAAAAAAAAAAGACCATTCAGGATTTGAAATGTCTGCATGAAAAGTTTCATTGATGTAGCTATGAAATACTACTCCTTCAACTTAAAGCTATTATTTGGTTGTTTATATTTTTCCCCTTTCAGGCTTTTCACAAATATTAGTGAATATTCTGATAAAATCTAGTATTTCAGTATGATGGAGAGGTTTGAACTAAGAAACAGGGAAGTTTCAGTCCATCGGTGAAGCTATTTGTTTTGTAAGATTCCAGAAAAATTTCCAGCACAATATTTTGAAATAATAAAGATTATGATCCAAAGATGGCTAAGAATCAAAGAGAGGAGTCTTGCATAACAAAAGAATTATTTTTTTCCCATATTTTTTTGGTCATGCACAAAAACCCATAACCATCCCTTCTCTGTTATGAAGCATGCTTCAATGGAAATATCAGGAATGGTGTCTACTCTTTAATGCTCTAGCTTGTATCCTTAAAATCCATCTTTAAAATACATTTTAAAGAGCACAGTTAGCTTTGATAAAAGTAAATAGGATGTGGTTCTACAGAATCTCCATCCACAGGAAAGGGTATTTCTTGAGCATTTTCTGTGCACAAGCTTACTTCTGTTGTTCCATGAGGGAAAGAATCATCAAAAATCATCTAATCTGAGGCATAATTTGTGGATTCTTGGAGCTTCCCTGTGGGGGACGTTGAACTTTCTGATCTCTTTATACATGGGCAGAGTGACCTGCAGTGCTCCACGTCTGGGATTCATGTTCTCCACGGTACCACTTCAAGTAGTTACATGGCACAGACTTAACTGAAAGTTCATTCATCCTGTGACACAAACCATCTTGCAGGGGGCTATGACAAAACTTTTGAATGTAGCACTAACTGTGCTCCAGCTAACTAGCTTTCGTATAAAGGTTTTGATTCAGAAAAGAGGCTGATGTGAAAATCTATGTATCTATGAATTTCAGCATCTGCATTAAAGTAATTTTGCAGTTTTTAGTAAAGGAACATCAGGTTGAGCTCTTTAACATGTTGATTGAAGACCTAAATAAAAACTTAGGGATTTGCATATACAAGGAGTGCCACTGAGTCCAGTCTTATAAGGTCAACTGAAATTCTTATGAATTTATGCCAAAAACATTTCTACATCATTGGCACTATATATTTTCTTAAGGCTGACCTACTCAACAAGATAAAACTAGCTCAAGACTTCCAGTATAAAGACCAAGTACACTAAAAACCTCAGGAAAGAAGGAGAAATCAAAATTCCTGTCTGGAACAATAGCAAAGAATGGGATTTGGAACTCAGCATCATTTTTTACTGAATGTATGCTAGTTTTGGTATTACATATCTTATTTCAATCAAGGAATACTGCCCCTCTCTCCCTCAAAAAATACCTACATATCTTTTTTTTTTGCTTGTTTGTTATTCCTTAGTGCTTAATCTAAACATAAGTCTTGAGACAGTGAAGGTTCAACATGCAGTAAGCAGAGCAAAGATACTCTTTAATTTCACTTTTATATAAGTGAAACTGACCATTTCAAATTTGTTATTTGTATTGAACTTTCTTCCTTTTCCCAGCTTTCTTTTTTTTTAAATCATGGGGAATGTGAATTAATTGTGCATACTGGAAATATGCAATGGAATGATACTGATTTCCACTTGAAGTATAGCAGCTGAACCAAATAGTGAGTTGTTGCAATACAAATATGATTGGTTATGACTTATGTTCTATTATAGTCCATCATATTTATTTTGATTCACATGAATGGAGGATATAGGCAGGAGACTGGTAATTAAATCTCTGCTAAATGTTTAAATTTAATCTTAAATCCATCTGAATTGAATAAGATTCTGCTTTAACTATACTTCATGCAATCCTGAGTCAATGTTCTTTGGAAGAACAGTGTAGTAGGCAGTTCCTTGCCAGATGTCTTTGTCAGCTTTCCTTTTTCTTATTCCATGAACCATGAGGAAAGGAAGACAGAGCAGAAACCCAGGTTTCTGGCACCCTTCTGTGTGAAGAGAAGGCAAGAAGTTTACTTGGTGGCTTGCTGAAAGATGGGAAAAGCAGACAGATGATGCTTAGCAGGGCAAAGCAGAGCATAGAAGAAACGGAGGTAGAAAGGAGGTCATCAGCCCACTCAGCTCCTGGAAAGGGCATGGAGATAATTAGTGACTGCACTGGGGAGGATTTTTCTTTTGGAAAGAGAAATGGTAAAATAGGAAAGATTAACATGTTTGTTTATTGACAGCACACAAATGGCAACTCTCACTACTGATCTATTTGAAATCAGATCAGGATCTCTGTGTGGGTGGGCAGCAAAAATGAATAATTATTCGGGTTTAGTGCATCACTGGGTGACTAATGAAGCTGCCAGCATCTCATTCATGGTAATTTAATAAAGGGGAAAAAACCTCCAGTACTGTATGAGCTGAGATCCAGGACTGGTTTGTGAACTTAATGCTGAGGGAAGACTTGTGGTTTAACAGCACTCCAGTAGTAATTTTGAACATACTTGTTTTATATTGGCATGAGTGCACCCTCAGTAAAGTTGCCAATGACACCAAGATGTGTGGTGGTGGTGGATTTTCTTGAGAGAAGGGTTGCCATCCAGACTTTAACAGGCTTGAGAAATGGGTCAGTGTCAACTGATCTTTGGAAGAAGCTCTTTAGTACAAGGGTGATGAGTCTCTGGAACAAATTGCCCAGGGAAGTGGCTGCCACTTCTCTGGAGGTGTTCAAGGCCAGGCTAGATGGGGCCTTGAGTAAGGTTGTCTAGATAAGAGGTATCCCTGCCCATGGCAGGGAGGTTGGAGTAGTTTCCCAACCTAAGCCATTCTGTGATTCTGTGATTTCTGGAGCTGAAGTCTATTGCCACAGTAGAGCAGAGATAGATTGACCTTTTCTTCCTTGGCTATGTTGTGCCAAATACACACTGCATGCATACACACAGTGTAAAACATGGAGAGACAGACAATTAAATATTGAGGTCTTAAGTGTAAAAGCAAGTTAAATTGTTAAATAGCACTTAAACGTCAGTTTTTTGAGTCCTGTGTTGCTGCTAGTCTATGTAACAGAAGGATTTGAAACAGGTTTTTTTGAGAACAGATATGGTCTCTCCTGTAAATTCATATAATTAAAACAAATGTTTGCTGCAACTATTTTTTTTCCTAATGAAAATACTTGAGTGCTGGAATGGATTTCCCTGAGCGGCTGTGGAATCACTATTGCTGAAAATCTTCAGAACTTGACTGGATAAGCCTGATGTAATGGTGATGTTTGCCTTCCTTAGATGAGGGTGCAGAACTAGAAAATCTCAAGAGATCCAATTATTCTATGATTTTAAACTGTGATGAAATCAAAATTAATGATGAAATTACATGGGTAATATCAAAACTACATTAAAATATCTCTTGTCCAAGTAGATTTTTTTTCTTTAAGATTTAGCTGAATGCTTAGAGACAGACCTATATTTAGGTATTTCAGTGCATCACATTTACTTATTTTGGATCAGTGTTTTTTCCAAAGTCAGTATCTTGAGGCACTGTTGACTGTTGACTTATTCAGGCCATCTAGTTTCCACCACAGCAAATGTTTTTATGGTAAGAACCTCTTATGAACTATAGTACATGCAATAAACTATTATCTGCTGTTTATGTCCCTTCCAAAACAAACCATTAATAACAGGAATGGGTAATGGCAACTGAGACTTTTTAGTCTGCAGAAAAGGAAGCTCATGGGAGATGTTATTGATCTCTACAACTACCTGAAAGGAGATTGTAGTGAGGTGGCTGTGACAAGTGAGGCATTAGGAGGAAATGGCCTCAAGTTGTGCTTAAGTGGTTAAAAGACATAGCTGTCATGCTTGGGAGCACAGTTCAACTGCTTGACTTGGTAGAGTTAGATTAATGGCTAGACTCAATGATCTTGAAGTTTTTTTTTCCAACAGGAATGATTCTGTGATTCCGTGAAACATGGTTCAGATTGGATATTAGGAATTTTTTTTTTTCCATTGGAACAGGCTGCCCAGGAAAGTGGTTGAGTGGCTGTTCATGGAGGTATTTAAAGGACATGTATATATGGTGCCTAGAGAGACGGCTTAGTGGTTGACTTCACGATGCTGGGTTATTGGTAGGATTGATGATCTTAAAGGTTTTTCCAATCAAAGACATTCTAAGTTTCTGTGTTAAGCTTCTAACTCTATGAAATTCCACCATATATCAGTTGAGTGTGAGGTGTTGTGTTACTTGGCAAAAGCTCAGTCACTTGTCTAATGGAAGTATTAAAACTTTGAAAAAAATAGTTCATTGTCCAGGATGGCCATTTTTTGTAACTTCAGGGAGAATGTTTAGTGTAAACTCTAACCCCAGGCTCGTGTTCACAGAGCAGGTCCATGTCTTTGTGCCTGTGAGATACTCCAACTCATCACACTCAGCTTCGTTTTCTTCCTGGAATTTTACATGTGACTTTATTGCCAGTTTATCTGGCAATACAGATACAAGTAGGATACAATTGTTTTCTAGATAAGTAGATGATGTCCTCCATTAAGCACAGGCAGTTTCTAGGATGTCCCTTGAGGCTGTTGAGAAAAGTGTGTGTGTGTGCGCGTGTTAGTTCATAATAGTCTAAAGCATCATATAAATATTTATATTGGGCAGGACTACTTGTTTATCTTGTCAAGTCCTGAAGAAAACAATATGTAGCTTCAGTTGCATTGCTCAAGTATGAGGTGCTTGACCAAGGCCTTGTGTTACCATAGCATCAGATCATGTTAGAACTGAATTTTCTTCTCACTAATTCTGTTTTTATTCTTAAATGCTCTGTGTCATATAAAATCAGTGACAGACTTCTTGAATTATAAATTGTACTGCATATTTAAACCTGACACCATGTGGTGGGGCTCTATAACTTGCTTTAAGTGTTCTCATGACTTTTAAAACAGCTTTTGAACATTCAAAATATTGATAATCTGTGACTGGTTTTGACCCTGACAGTTGCATTGTGGTTTTGTGGCCAACAATTGTCATGCTCTGAAACAATTTCCCTGTTCTGTAATTGATCTGGGCAGTTGATGGCCAATAAAGATTCCTGAAAGTTATTGAGTATCCCAGTGTTCCTGTCTGACTGTACTTTGGCTAAGAACTACTTACTGTTTATCATTTACCCTCTGGAAGCTTTTGAAAATCCTTCCCTAAAGACCAGTAAGTCTTTGTAAGCTATTCTGAGACATGGGAGGAGGAGGAGAGAAGAGGCACTGAAAATCTATTTAACAATATTCGCGAATTATCATAGATTTCTTTTAGAATGATATTGTAATTGTCCCATTTGTTTTCCCATTCAAATGGCTTTATTCTCTCACCTATATCCTAAATTCCTTTTTCCTTTCTTATTTTAGTAGTCTTTGCAGTAGATATCTACATAATCTTAACTATATCTAGAGTTTGTATACAATACTTATTTTTTCATATATCAATAGGGAGCAGAAAAAAGACCACCCACTCAAAATGAATGTGATACCACCCCATCCCTCTTGTCTTTTCTTAGATCATGTTGTCTATGCATGGGACATCTTGGTAATGAACCATTTGACAAGCACTGGAGACTTCTAAATTAAAAAGTTTTTTTATACCTTGTGTTCTCTTACTTGAATTTTGACCTATGCTTTACATGTTACATGCTGCCATCATGTAATACTGTACCATTGAAGTTGAACTAGAGTTGGAGAATTCAGGGAAGAGCTAGAGATGCAGGGAAAACCAAAATATTTTTCTATTAGACTATATCTATTGGTAGAATGTTGACATTCCACTAAAAATGGTTAAGTTAGAAATATTTATTTTAAATGTGGAGTACTTTTTAAGTTATTGAGTTTCTTGGGGTCTTAATGTATGTTGTAATATCATGTATACTTGAGTATTCTAAGGACCATAATGTGCTCAGGGGTCCACTGTGCTGTGGTGTTTTTCACATATTGATGTGTGCTGATGCATCTGCAGACAGGCAGTGGGTTCTCAAGGATACAGGAGCAGCAGGTGAAATGGAAAAAGAATATAAGAAAATAAGAACACAAAGATTTAGTCCATCTGTACGAAAATTATCATGAGGGAGCTGCAGTTAAAATCCAATTCAACCAAAAGAAGGAAGTAGTCCCATGTCTAAAAAAGTATGTACATGATAAAAAGGGTAAAGATGATTTTGTTTACTTTCTAGCAACTAGTGCATGTAATATTTCCCAGAGTGGCATGATCCTTTATATACAAATATGCCTATAGGTCAGCATAGTCTTTATTCTTTGAGTTCTATTTTAAGCTCACTGCTAACTCTAAAATATGCGCAGAAGAGCTGATGGGAATTTCTACCATCTTGAAGATACCCAACCAAAATAACTATTTTGATTCAGCTGTGTACAGAGAAGGTATTTCTCTTTTAGTACAGCGTCTCCAAAAGGACACCCTACTTTGACCAAAGTTTGTACTTGAAATGGATATATTAATATTGTAAGGACGCATACCCCAAATGAAAATGCACGTTAACTATATATGTTACTAGTTAACAATGTTCATCTATTTTTTCAGGATCTGTAAGAAACAGCTAAATTTGGTATCATCTGTTTTGGTGTGTAAAGTCAGGTATTGTGCAAAACCACTTTTTGTATGATTATTACCATTCATCATTATTGGTACACTAAGTTACTGAACAGGAGATTTGATACATAAGTGGATGTGAAACAACACAGACGTCTTTGAAAATAAAAAGGAATTAAAAAAAAAAAAAAAAAGAGATTGTAAAAGGCAAAACTTAAAAACAGAAACATTGCCCTGCATATGTTTGTATTGGTACTAATGAAACATTTAAATGTGTCATATTACATTGCCCTGAATACATAACTTTTTCCCATAAGATCTACAAATGCAGATGTGATTCTTCTTTGCCAAAAGCTCTTTTTCTTGCCAAGTACACTGAATGATTCCCAGCATACTGGATAAATCCAGCCATATGTAAATACAATATTCTCTAACTAACTAAAGATCAAAAAAAGTTGATAAACTTATCATGTCAGTATAAACTTACTACTTTTTTCTCAACGAGACAGATACTTTAGAATTCAGACTTCGTATTTTATTTCATGAAAACTTTAGGAGGTCTCTGTTTTAACTGACAGATCCTCACAAATTCATCACTTTTGTCAAGTTGTTGCACACCTAATGCTTCTTAACTACGAACTTTGGTATTTAAATTTACATAAAGCCAGAAGTGCTGACATTTTAAGCACAGAATTGACAGATGAAGTAAATCATAGAATGGCTAGGGTTTAAAGGGACCGTAAAGATCTCTTAGTTCCAAACCCCCTGCCATGAGCAGGGACACCCTCCACTAGATCAGGTTGCTCAAAGCCCCATCCAATTTGGCCTTGAATATTTCCAGGGAGCTTGCATCCACAACTGAGCAACCTGTTCCAGTGTCTCACCAGCCTCATACTAAAGAATTTCCTGTCGAGATCTCTATACTTCCTCCTAAATCACTATAATTACAGTAATTCTCAAGAAGCAAAATTAACATTGTCTAATACAGTGTACACAAGTAATTTTCATATAGCAATTGCAAGTGTTTTACCTTGAATTTAAAAATTAAAGAAAGCAGATTCCAGACAACCTGAAAATCAATTGTTACACTTCAAGCTTGAGGTCTTGAGAGAGTTATATGTTTTATACACTGACATGTGTCCTTTGAAGGCCAGAGAAAGAGGAAGCTCATTTGCTTTTGTTTTTTTTTCTGGAAAACGCAGTAATACAGAGTATTGATCAGTGTTTGGTATTGCAAAATATCTTTAGAGCTGGTGATTGGAAGATATGAAACAAAGCTGTGGTTATGACTTGCTCTTTTCCCCCTTTCTAACTTCATGCTGTGACTGAGAAAATAGAGCACTCCAGAGTTAATCTCAAATTCAGTAAGAGGAATTAAAGTTTTTTGACATCTGTGGGGACACTTCCGTAGTGGTAGGAAGCAACAATTGATTTTTTTGGCACTGAAATTTTAATTTGATGCAAGAATTACATTCTACTTATTTGAAGACAGAGTTTTAAAGCATCCGGATAAGGTGTATGTCCATGTTACAGACTGGGAAAATTTCTTTCAGAGGTTAAATACACTTTGTCAAAGTTTATCCACAGTTGCTGTCCTGTGTGTTAGTGATTAGCTGATGTTGTCACGTACATAATGACTCTTTCTCATCCTTTTGCATTCAGTGCCTTAGTAACTCTTATCATAGAATCATAGAATGCCAGGCTGGAAGGAAACTCAAGAATCATTTGGCTCAACCTTTCTGGGTAATAATATAGTTTAAATGAGATGTCCCGGTGCCCTGTCAAACTGAGTTAAAACTGTCCAATTAACAAAGTCCACCACTTCTCTTGGGAGCTCATTCAAAAGTTTAGGTGTTCTCATTACGAAAAATTTTCTTCTGGAGTCCAATAGGAATCTCCTCAGAAGTAACTTGTACCCACTACCCCTTGTCTTTTCCATGTAGGAGTCTCCATCTTCTTGGTAGCCACCCTTTATGTACTGGTATGTAGTAATAAAGCCTCAAAAAACAGAGGAACATGAATCTTATTTAACAACTAAGTGATTCTTTCACCCCACAGTTACAGTTGGGTTGATCTCTACCAGTTGATCTCTACCAAAAGCAATGAAAAACATTTCACTGAGTTGAGGTGTCAAAATTTCACAGAATTTGCAATTTTGTCAAATTTGAAATATTTGTCCAAATCCACGCTTGCACCAGGTAATACTGAGACAAGATGAATTCTAGTTATACTGCTGGAGGAAAAAACCACCACCTAATTATGTTAGAATGGAATTTAACATTAGTTAATAAACTATCTGTGCCAGGATTTTTTTAAACTTGAAGTTGATACTGGGCTAGAGTGGTCATATGGCTGCTTGGTAGTTGGGTTGTATGTAAAATGAACTCTTCTGAATACATACCCTCCTTTATCAGAATCCACCCTGTGGAAGGAGTGTAAGGTTGCAAATGAAGAGAGGTAGAGGTGACAAGAGAGGTAGAGGCGACAGCATCTTTTTAGCATGGTAATGAAATTCACTTGTGAGCTTGATCAAAGAGTGTGTTGAGATGAATATCTAATCTGACTTATTCTGCCATTAAACCATAATATCACTAGTTACTCTACTTGTGTGCCTTTATCTTACTATTTTTAGACCCCTAAAAATTGTAGTAAATTTCTATTAATGTTTAGAAATTTGCTTGCCGTAAGTATCGGTAACTTGTTTTGACAAAATAATAAAATAATACAAAGCTGTGTTTCTAAAATTTATACCTAAGATTACAGATGAAGGAATTTTCAGAGCTTCAAATGGAAAGGTTGTCTTGTCCTCAGAGGCAAGCCAACTAAATTCTGTTCTGAGGCCAAGAAAACTGATTGGCATGTAGGTTAAAGCCAAATCAAGCCTTCTCCAAACATTTGATGACAGTCATGAACTCTGAGAGTTTCAGGCAATGAATTTTCCAAGTTGTGTTTGAGGGCTTTCTATAAGTTGCCACGGATGAAAAAATCATAGCAGAAGAAGATGGGGAGATTTGTGGACGCATGTTGAGTCTCTTTCCTGAGACCACAATTTCCAAAGAAACAACAACAACAAAAAAACAACAAAATATCCCATTCCTCATGATAATAAATCAATAAAAAAACATGTTTCCATAACATTTTTATTATTTTGATAACAACAGCTTGACATTTTTGCATTGGCTCAGTTAAGTTTTTCCTATCTATTTTGTGCCAGATGAAAAAAAAGTTCCTTAATTTTCAGCCATCTACTGGAAAATGTTTCTTTCTGATTATTAATGAATGTGCTGACAGGATGATTTCATGCTGTTAATTCTGAATTTTGCTAGAGAAAACAGGGTAATTGTAAAGATCATGTACAGAAATGTAGGTTATGACAAAAATAATGAAAGGTTATAATAATAAAAAGTTATTTGAGATTTGTTTAAGATGAATTACTGACTGTGAAAGGTAACAGAGTGACAACCATGATGCATGGGTCTTTCAAAGAGCTTCCTACTGGATTAAGCACAGGCAACAATCCATGAAAATTCTTACTAAAAATGTCTACATCTGATATCTTGGAAAGAGGAAATCTCTCTAGTGGTTCTCTGTATGACTGCCCCATAGTTATCTGTCCTTCAAATCTTGGACAAATCCAACCATGGCATTTTAGATCATGTGTTAATTACTTAAGTGTAATGCCCTGGCAAGTTTATTTCAGTGACTTAAATATGTTTTTCTTAGGACTGGAAAATGGCCTTCAGCTTTATGTGTCTGACTATGCAGGTTTATCTTTAATCTCACATGCCTGCTATTTTTGCATAATCCAAATACTTCTGTAAGGAAACAAAAAATTGGATGTATTTCATAGTGATTGCCATCTGTCTAAATCAGTTTAAAAAAAAATCTGATTAATTCCAGGTTTATTTCTTTTATATGTGCAATCTAGAGTTGGACCACTCTTTCTCCTGTTCAATAACACTATAATCCACAAATAATACTTAATAAAAAATTAATGTTAATTCAAACCATTTTCATTGGTGGTGGCATGAATATTTGTTCCAGTACAAGAGAAAGGTAGAACTGCTTTTTTCACTCCTGATATTGGCTTTAATTGACCTAATGATTGCCCCAGGTATTGGTGAGTCCACACATAAGGAAAACATTAAAATGTTGAGCTGTGGGCAAGAGAGCTCAGGGGAAGCAGAGGTGTGTCAGAAATTTCTATGCATTGAAGTTAATCCATCATCAAACATAAACCAGAAATAAAGTTTCATTAGGCCCAGTGCTTCAGAGCAACTTGTCAGAGATAAAGCATCTTTTTGGTTGAGTTGAAGGGTCCATGGCCGTTCTTGCATTACCTGACTGGTTTGCTTAATCCAATTAACAGTATTGGCTCCTTTCCATATAAACTTATGCCTCAGACATGTCATGGCAGTAGTACTTTTATCTCAAGAGTGACTTCTCTATTTTTTACAAAATAAGCCAAGTAAACAGTGTTATGTTTGCAGGTTGTTGGGTTTTTTTGTTTGTTTGGTTTTGGTTTTTTTTTTATTATTATTTTTATTTTTTTGTGTTTGCTTTTTTTGTTTGCTTTTTAGCTTTATGAAATTTATTCAACAGAAAAGGCCATTTTCAGTGACTTGGATTTGAAAATCAGTTAATACAAAACACCAAAGCGGGGATTATCCTGTCTCAAATAAATGGACAAAAGAAGGTGGTCATGGTTTTTCACATTGTTTTCAGGGGATTGGTGGGCCTGCAAAACTCAGACTTGAGACAGAGGTGATTGAGGTCAAAGGTCTTTCTTGCAAACCATGAGAGTTTTGGGATGGGAGTCTGGAAAATTAATAACCAGAATATGGCTCTTATCTCAAATCTGTGAGACTTGCGATATCTCCTTCAGTAAATGGGAAAGAACAATATTATGCTAAGCTTTAGAGGCCAGACAAAAGCCATACACCATATGTAAGCCATTAGTTGTGTGTGACAATGTAATCACATGCAAACTGTTCTGAGCACTGGTTGTGCAAGGTACAGTACTACATTTCTCCTTATGCCACTTCAGCCTGCCCCATCACTAGCTCAGTGACTTCTGTGTAAATTCAGGGAAATCTTTCAATTTCCCAGTGTTCACTCTCACAATTAAGAGGGCAGAAGGCAACCTAGGCTTTCTACACTGGTGAACACTAGGGGTCTTGCATAAACTGGCAGAGTGAAAATAGCTGCAGCACTAGAGACATGTCCCTCTTGTGCCAGCTCTTCTACTGGGACGAGAAACTTTGGTAGGACGTATAGATATCATTAACTGACAGATCTGATTGTAAACATGAGTTGCAGCTGCACTACACTAAACTTGTGAATTAGTTCAATGCCATCAATTTTAAAGTGTGTGCTCTGTGTGTCTGCTTAGGCAAATATCTCCTCTAGTCATGCTGCAAGGTGAAAAAAGTCCAAATTGGCCAGATTTTCATACCCTAGGTGTGAATTTAGTGACTTGATCTGGGGCTATTGACAGTTCCCTCAGTTATCTAGGAAATGCACCGATAGACTCAGACACAGCCTGAGTCATTTAAGAAGATGGCTCCTGCCAGTCCAATTGATTTTGCTCTTTGAGAGATTACATGGCATTTCAATCATATTGGATGAGCAGATCTACTATATTGCTGTCACTGAAAGAGAGGTACCTGTCTCTCACCCCCGCTTTCCAGCAACGAAGCTCAGGCTCTTTCCTAACTCATCTAAGCCATCTCAGTTCACTGAGCCATCTGAAAAGTGAGACATAAAAGAATCAAGTATTTAGAAAAACACATGAATTTAGTATTTAAGCCCTAGTATGAAGCACAAGACAGTGATGTGACCTATTCATTTCTGCATCTCCTTTTCTATTTCCCACAGGCTTTATTTTAGAAACCTGATGCCTACATGTAATGCAGCAAACATGGGCTGTTTTGACTTTCATTTCTTCTTTGCATTGCTGTTATTCTCCCAGATAGCTGTAGTTCACACTTTTACTTGCCTCTGTGTAACTTGGTTCCAAGCATTTATTTATGGTAATTAGAAATGACAAAAAACCCACAAAAAACCCACAAAAAAACAAAAACAGAAAGAAAAAATACAGTAATCTTTCTGTTTCTCATTTTAAATTACATAATTTTTCAGGAAGACACCTGTATGCTAAGAGATGTATTAGTGGGTTTTGTGTCAGAGTTACATTTGCTTGAGTAAGAGGTTTAGTCTGTATGTGGCAGGAGGTTGATTCTCTTGTCTGGCTTATGCTTTTAAAACTGTTTTTGTTGCACAGCTGAGTATTTTGTGAGTCTGGTGAATCTGGATGAGAAAAAGCATTTTTTTTTCACTTGCCAGGTGATTTGGTGCCAGCTTCAGGTGGCATGCTTTTCTTTGTATCAGAGATGTGTTCTTCTCCCAGTGTAACCTCTACTTGTGCTAGCATGGAGCACTTTCTGCAAAAGGACAAGGAATGGCAGAACAGAAACCACTGTTTCTCTTGAATAAAGGAGCAAAGTTTCCTTCAGTTACCACCTTCCCCCCTTCTCTCATAACGTCTGCTCTCTCCTTTGTGTATTCTGCTTTCAAAAGGTTTATTTTGCATATGGAGAGAACTGAGTATAGATCATGCAATGTTAAACCTCAGCCCTGTAAACATCTGCCAACTATTCCCTCCTCTACTTTCCTCTAGTAGGAAAACATTGTGGGATTTTTATTTAACATATGGATACCTTTAATTTTCCTTCTTTGTGCCGAGGAAATACTTTCAAGAGTTTTCTGAAATTCTGATGGTCAAAAACTTCTTAAAAATGATGGTGATATTATCAAATAAACATGTGCCTTCAGAAAGCGAAAGGAAGAAATCTCTCTGCTCCTCAGCTCCAGATATCCCTGTAATTATATTAAGCTCAGTAGCAGTGATAAGGGATAAGTAGTGATACTAAGTACATCTTAAAGACACACCATATTTGGTTCTATGATTTGGAAGATCTTCCCTCTCTCTGCTCTTTTACCCTTTCTGACTCTAAGTGGTATTTGAAGATTTTTGAAAAATGAAGATCACAGGATGTGTTTAGCTTCAGACCTCCTCTTTTTGGGCCTCTTCAAGTGCTTTCACAAAGTGGTTTCACATAAACCTATGAACAGTTGACAGGGAGCTATATCCAGATGAAAGCCTTGCTAACCTATGTGCTAACCTGTTGGTATTTCCATTGCAACGTATTTGCTACACAGGGTCAGGCCCAAGGAAGCACTACTGCAGTCTTCCCTGTTATAATTATCAATTGGAAAATTAATATAGTTTATTGATACATAGCAACATTTTCTAGAACAGAAATTAACAAAATACTATTTTATATTTTTCATATTGCTGGATTTGGAAAGGAGATGGATTTTTCTCCATCCTAGCAGTGAAGCAAAGACCTTTTTTTAAAACAGTTCTGTTGTAGAAATGTATAATTATGTGTGGGTAGACTTGGCATGGGTCTCTTCCCCTTTAGGGATTTGAAGAAAAAAAGCCTTTTCAAATACCCTTAATAACATACAGGTAAATAATGAGTTCAGACCAAATAACTGCTAAATATGAGAAAAACAGCATATTTTTACTCCTACTTCTACCCAGAAAAAGATCAGTGATTACCCATATCCTGCCAGTGATATTTTACACAGACCTCTCTACTGTTTTCAAGTGAGAGATCAGTGCCTAGGCAGATGGCAGGATGTAGACCTTATAAAGTATTTCCTGCTGAAAAGAGCACTTTGGATTTTTGGATAGGTTAAAATGTAATTTAATGAACTTCATTATGAAGATGGACTCCTACACTCAGGAGTTTAATGTAAATTCATGTAAGAGATCCTGATCTTGTAAAAACCCCTTATCGGGCATATCCACAGGTCTGTAAGAAAACTCAATGAATTTCAGTGAGACCTTTAATAGAGACAGAGTTTGTGGAAAGCAGGATTTGACTTAAAAAGGATAGTACCTCAATACACAAACCTGTGAATGTGTTTCAACTCTGCACACAGTGGTGAGTCTCAACTAGGGAGCATGCAGTATGTATCAGAGCAGCTTGCATTTCTCCTCAGCAAATGTAAAGCAGAACATAATGGGCTCCTGTGTTGACAAGACCTAAGACAGAAGACCTCTAGAGGGACTGGTGACCACTGACCACATTTGGTTGCTTTTCTGTGGGGATTAAAACTCAGTTTCAAGGTGGCTGCATGTGTGTGATGCAGAAGGATGCTATTAGCTGTGAGGGGGAAGGAGGAACTGGTGGGAAATGAGGTGGCAAAGGTTGACCTGCAGTCTGTTCTGAGTTAAAGGGAGGAAGATATGAGCATCTGATATTCAGGGAAAATAAAGATGGAAGATCTGGGGACAGATATTGCTGCATGGTTCTTCAGGAACAAAAGATTATGAAAAAGTCTGTATTTTCATCTTAACGTTGGTTTCTTAAGCTAATGGTAACAAACCTGGTACAGTCATCAATAATCTCATTGGAAAATAATGCCAGAGTTATGCATGGGGTGCAGTGTTATCCCAATTGTCCTGCAAGAAAACACACAGGAAGTTTGAACTTCTTCCCAGTTTGCTTTAGGGCAGAACCAAAGAAAGTTATGATTTCTGTGAGTGCTGCTCTGATTCTCAGGTCTCACTGCACAGGTTGTGTCTGTCAGACCAAGTAAGCACCTGGGTTGTTATTTTTTTTTAACTTAAAATTTCAGATGACAACTATTAGGTGCATATCTTCAGTCAACAGGCCTCATAGTCTTTGGCATGTATTTTAGCTATGTCATATAACCTGTAAAATTCTCACTGATGTTTTTTAAATTAAGACACAACCAATTTAATTTACTGCTTTCTAAAGCTGTCAGGTACCTGGCCCAATCATCTCTGATTGACCATAATGGGCAAAGAAGTGCAGCAGTCTTCTGAGACATAAGAACTGATCTACCTGCTATTAGTAATATCCAGTACACAAACTGAAGATGGAAAGTATGACTTGGAAATATTAGAGCAGATACAATGGATTTAAAGACAACGGGGGCTGGATCAAAAATGATCAAAAAATCTATGACAACCTAGGTCTGTCTTTAAAGGAATCTAGAGCAGCCTGCATTTGGGTTTGGCTTGTTTGCTTGTTTTTATTTTTTTCCCCACAGATTTCCTGCATGGGAGTTGTGAACAAGCATGTAGTATCTGTGTAGCTCTTTTCATACTGCCTAAGTTTTACTGTAACACTGCAGGTGCACAGAAGTGTGGCCAATAATACATCTGGTGTGTCCAGGCTGTGTCACATTTACTGTGTGTGTAGACCCAGAAGCTGTGTATGTGCACTAGAGTTGGTCTGCATGTGCTGCTATATGGATGTGCTTGGCTTTCTTGGACAATATACACAAAAGCTTAGAGTCATTAATCTCTGCTTAGTTAAAATTTCTGGGTAGAAGTAAAGACAATGTATAAGAAAGCAGTCACTGAGGTGTCAGGTCCCAGGTGAATTGCGATGTGGGGCTCTGCTGAGGCAACTAAACCTCAGCAACCAGTAGGAAAAAAAAAATCAGAGCAGAGCACAGAAGAAAAGAGAGAGAGAGACTGTGACACACAAGTGTGGCAAACAGGACAGGTAAACAGGACATGGCAGGTCAGAAGGGTGTGGGGTTGTGGGGTTTTTCCACAGAAGCAGACATGTACTGAACAAGACATGCTTTGGGAATGCATCAAGGAACTTAACCTTGGCGTTACAATAACACCGGAGCTGGCTTTGTAGCAAAAGAAAATAACAGAGTAACGGCAAGAGAAAACATTCTCAAACCAGGACGGCCCTCAACATGGACACGGACAATAACTTTTAACCAATTAGCTTATAAGTTAGAAGCAAGTTTGAAGAGTGTTAACCGATCACTTAATGCCACGCATGTAACACAAATAAGAGAAAAGTATATATTCTGCGTCAGTGAATTCAATAAACGAGATTTTGCTTGTTGATCATATTGGTCCCTGTTTGGTAATTTCTCCGTGCCCTCTCTCAGCATGGGGTGGGTGTTCTCTCTGGCAGTTCCTGTAGACAGGGCAGGCCAAGAGGCATGGTCAGCTGCAGTCATTTCCCTCCCAGAAGACAACCTAGCTGTGGTAACCACTCATGCCAAAACCATGACCAAGAAGAATGTGGTGACTCAGACTGAGCTGCCCTGTAGGCACAGGGCTGTTCAGGTGTTGGGATGCACAGAATGTCTGAGCCTGCTGCTTGTACCAGAGGGAAGCTGTCACAATACCTGTGTATGCTGTGACAAGGGCAATGACCTGATCAGCCTGGAACTGAAAGAGGAGGTGGAGAGGTTGAGGAGTATTTGGGAATGTGAAAGGGAGATAGATTGATGGAGCCACAACTTGCTGGCTTTGAGGCAAAGGCAGCGGGTGGAGGTGCCACAAGAAACAGAGGACCCTTGCCCTCTGGTCACCGGGCAGAAGGAGGGAACCAAGGACACAGGGGTGAATAGAAATGACTGCCACCTCCTTGGGGTGGAAGTCAATCCCTTCCCAGCCTCCCCTATCATTCCAAGTGCCCCTGCATAATACATATGTGGTACTGGAACTGGAGGATCTGTCAAAGTAAGATGTTGATAAAAGCCTGTCCAGGGAGCTGCTGAGGCAAACAGCCTCACACGTTACGACTGCTCCTTTAAAAACTAAATTGAATTTTGGGTTCTTTGATCATAGGGACGTTTACATGGCACCAGACCTGCTGGCAAAGGTTGGATTGGAACTCCACAAGAGCTCCTCTGGGCTCATTTCTGGGGCCATTCCTGTTCAATATCTTCATTTATGATCTAGATGAGAGGGTTGAGTGCTTCCTCAGTATGTTTCCAGACAACACCAAATTGTAGTTCAGGAGGATGCTACAAAACAGGTAACAGCCTACAAATTCCTAGTAATGATACTTCAGTTCAGATGATGTCACAGGCTCTAGCTTTACTGTTTTAAAACTTGTCTTTTTATCAGATAGTAAGCCTTCTGATTTCGACTTTCTGTTGTAACAGTAATGACTGCAGAATCTATGGAAGCACCATGAACTTTATTAACAGATCTTGCAACACAGCTATCTAATAAAGCATGTGGGAGTGGTGGAAGGGGAAGGTAGAATTTACTGCTATACAAAGCCTGTAACAAACCTTTCTTTCCTAAGATATGACTTTGAGGTCCAAAGGTTGAAAAACATTCCAGAAATGGAGCTGGGAGATAAAATTTTCCTTTCGTGTTTTGCTAAATAGAATCAAGGTGCCTCAATTGTCACTTCTGTTTTATTTATTTTAAAATATAATCTATATCACAAAACCATTCTTCTTCCATCTCTTTAATAGCAGGTCTGAGCAGTTTGCTTGACCTTTAATGGAGGTCTGTGGGAGAGAAAGATCCCAGAGCTTCTGCCCTGCTGTTCATAGCTGCAGCTTTATCTCATCTCGTGGCTCAGCTTTCGTCAGAGTCAGAAGTGAGGCCTCACAGGGGCATGCTCTCTTTGAGTTAGTGAAGGGATGAAAAACAAACAAAAAAATCTTAATGATGGACTATTCTTCAGCTTCTCAGCTACTACCATAATCTGCCTGGATTGGGAAAACTTTTCCGGAATTTTTATCTAAAAAGAAACCTTTCCTCTGTCTGTCTCCTCCTCTCTCTCTGCCTCTTTCTGGATTTTCTAGCCTCTAAGTCATGAAAAGTAAAAGCAAGAATATACTGGCATAGGATGCCCTATACTAAGAAATGATCTGTTATTCATCAGATAAAAGTGCCACTGTTATCTAAGCAGCAAACTGTTTGCTCTGACTGAAAGGCAAACCTAAGATAATGTTTCAGGATGATAATGCATGTTTGTTTATTCATTTTCCTATGGCTAAAGCACAGACAATGCAGTAGGAACAACATACATCTCTCAAGCCAAAAAAGCACCAGCCTGCACGACTGTGACCTGATGCAGAGTTTGAATATTCAGTTCTCTGGGAATTTAGCAGGAAGTCCAGAGTATGAAGCTTTCTTTGAAGGTGCAGCAAATGTTATAGTTATCTCTGATTCACATTCATATAGTTATTATCCTGAAGAGTTTTGGAAAACCAGAAAGCAAGTTTTAATTTGCTTGTTTTTGTCAGTTGTCTGTGCCAGTTGTCACTCCAGCTCAAGGGTGGGATATGAATACCAAAATCAGGGTGGCTTGGCCTTTTCTTCTCTGCTCATAAACTTCTGTATGGATTTTTTACATCTATGGGTCCACATATTTTATTTCTAAATAATAGCTTCTATCTGATGTTAATCTTTGGGGAATTCCCACTGCTTTCCTTTGTGGTATGACTTCTTCCATATACTGGTGCTGATCCAGCAGCAACTACAATCCCACATGTTTGTTTTTTCTCTTATGTGTACTCAGTTGTTTTCCTTCTCCTGACATGAACAGTTTTGTTACTCAGGGAAAAAAAAAAAAAAAAAAAAAAAAAAAGCAAAAAAAGCAATAGCAGCTTAGGAAAATAAAAAAACCCTAACCTTCTATTCTTCTTGTTTCATGCCCAATCTCTCCCTAGTTCTTAGTGTGTGTAGCGTGTGCAGGATTGCCCCTGGACTGGAAAGACCATTTATTCTTTGCTTGTGCCTGATATTACTACTATTGCTTTGATGTGTGCAAAGTGACACTTTCATGACCACAGGTACTGTAAACAGCATATGAAGTGAAGTAATATAGCAATTCCAGGCAATTTTGTTTGCTTTAAGGTGAAAATAATTCCCTGAGTTGAGTAATTATCACATCTTACCAGGTAGGCTAGTTGGCCCTGATTCTTTCTTGTGTATTGGCCTAAGTTCTGAAAGTGAGAGGACAGAACTTGACCATACTTGCTTACAAATCCAACAGTAACTCCTGTGTCTATCTGCAGTGAGCATGTTGGCAATCCTAGACTGCAAATGTTGTGTATTTCAGTCCCATGTGTGGGGATTTGACTTGTAATGTAAACAAGGCTTCTATTAGATTAGCTCTCTGTTCAGCATGGGCAAGATGGGAGGGATCTTAAGTACTTAATGAGAAAGACCTGTTCCTGTGACCCCTATTTCCTTTACTTTCAAAGGTCTGTGGGAGTATTTATGTAAAAGAGAACTTACAGGACTAGGACTAGACCTAAAATCATTAGGAACTTTATCCTTCCAAGTCATTATTATATTAAGCATTGTAAAACAGTTCTCAAAATGACTTAGTACATCTTATTTGGAGACAAAATGTCCTCTGATCCAGCAATTCACATGTTGTTTCAACACCACAAACTATTCAAGTTATCAGTAACCTTAATCATCTCATGTGAATACAAAGAAATCTGCCTGAGATAAATTTGGTACTAGACCATAAAACCCCCATGATATTTGTGTATAGAAGGCACTTATGTTTCAGAAGTGTTTTGGCAAAAAATCCACAGTAAGGACAGATGGAATACAGCAATAAACAGGAGATGTATCATCAAAGGTACAGAATAGGCTGTTCTCTTATTGCCTGTGTCAAGGGCAGAAGGACACTTTTGGGGCTAGATTCAGGGGCAGAGCCACAGTTCTCACCAAATAAGGACAAGCAAGTCTGGTTATGGGAGGTGCTGTGGGTCATACTGTGTATGAACTCTTTATTTGTGGGGGAATTATTGAAGAAGTAAAGTTTGTGGATGCTGGGAAAATACATTTGTCCCTTCTTTATATTAATAGAGCCCATTACTCCTTCCCTGTACACATTCCCTCTGTTCTTACTGAGGTTACTCTGTACCTACTGTACCATGGAAAAAAACCAAAACAACACTAAAACTAGTGATGGTAAAAAGCCAGAAGAGCTTTTACAGAGGGATGGACCTAAAAACTCATAGAGACAGCACCAGGGCATGCGTGGTGATGTCTCTAGATCTGCCTGGCTCTGCAGGAGTTGCTTGAATAACTCCTTGCTCCGTGGCGTTGTCAGTGTCTTCTTGCAAAAAATGAATGCCAAGAAGTTGGCATCTTGCTATAAAAGAAGTACTGCGCTTCTTCCCTATCATAAAGTTACAAATGCTTTAGGATGATGATTAGTGTTGTCTGTCTGTGTGGAGAATGCACTATATGCCTGTGCACCTATTCATAACAGAGGCAAAGTTTCAATGGCATGAATTCACTTTGGTGTTAAAACACTGGTATTTAGTTGGGGTTAAATAGGGAAACTGAGGATTTTATGCAGCTGCAACTCCTGGACTCAGGAAGCATTGAGGCACCTCTGTAATGCAGGAATCTGATTACTGAGGTGGGGTATTCCCTACTCCCACACAGTTGTAGACACTGTTTTCCCACTAGTGTGGGAGCAGCTCTCTGTGGACAGCTTTCACTTTGCTGGTCCAGCATACCTCACAGGACTCCAAGAGTGATGCCAGCAAAAGAATATTTACCATGTAAGTATCCTTGTGCCTCTTCCAGCTTCCTCCTCCTTCCTTCCTCTGAAGTCCCCTGACAGGAGGTTCTGGCTCATTTAGGAAAATCAAAGTGCTTTGTGGTTGTCACTGTCTTTTCTTCCTGTGTTTGAACAGGCACTGGCATAAAGGGAAGCCTGCACTGCCCCAACACAGCACTAAAGCCATCAGTCCCAGAGGGCAGCAGGAACAATTACCCTCTTAACCTCTCACCTCTACGCTATGAAGTAAGTTTCCATCCTACGCCCTGCAGATTCTTCACTTCTTCCACTTAAAAAGCTGGAAAAAAGGTTAGATAATACATTTCCAGCATGAAAAATCCCACAGATTAGGACTTCTTATGACATACCTTGAAGCAAAAGAGCATTTTAGTAACAGAAAGGGTAGTGGCTGGTTTCTGTGTACCAGGATGTACAGTACAGAAAAATATATATATTAACCTCTAATCACAAGGTGATCTTTGCTGGTAAACTACATTTCTGTATAATAATTGCATATAAGGTTTATTGATATTAAAATCTCATCAGTGCATATGTCAAGAATCCTATTTTTGAGGCTTGCAAATACAGGTCTGAAAGGTGAACCCAAAACGTGCAGAATTCATTCCACACTCTATTACTTATCTCAATAATGTTTTCTAATGGATCAACGATACAAACTTTTCAGTTTATACATTACACACACAGCTTTATTAGGTTAATTTTTTCATAAAGTACTGTACTAGCAAACCATTTTTAATGTGTCTCTATGGTGTAGATATGTATTTCTATTTTCAATATTATGTGATTTTTCTTATAATTAAGTTTTTTTCAGTGTCATTGCTTTAAGGGTAAACTCAAGTATTTGAGTATTACTTAAGTCTAGACACAAGAACCTGATCAACAAGAATTTGCTTAAAGCACATATTTCATAGAGATAATTGATTTGGTCTGAGGCTTTTGATACATGGGAAAGTATATGTGCTAAATCCTCTAAGTCCTCAGTCCTGCAGACATTTTTACGCAAGTATATTTGCTTGCATGGTGAAGCTTTGCTGGGTCTAAAAGCCATTTACTTCAGTAACTCTATAAATAAACTTAAGCAAAGAGAAATTAAAAATAATCTGTAAAATGATGACACTTATCTAAAGATCAAGAGCTAAGTAAGCAACTTGTGGGGTGACATCTCTTAGATTAATGAATGGTAATAAAAGTAAAAAAAAAAAAAAAGAATTTAGAAGCTCACAGTCTCCAGATTCCATATTAATTTTTTTTAACACATGCTAAATGGAGGCAGATTCACTGGCTTAATATCTACTAGTGCCATTGTGTTTAAACTAATAGTAACTGTCCATATAACTTAGAACAAAATGGCTGTTCTGTTGGACAAACGTATCTTGATATGACATCAAATCTAGATTTTTTTTGATTTGGAAATCTCAAGTAGTGTTCTGGTTTTGCTTTCCCTCAGCACATCAGTCATATCTGTGCTCCTGATTTGCAAGCAAATATTACATGTTTGGTTATGGGCATGACTTCCCTCAAAGACTTGAAATCGATGACTTTTTTTATAGTCAGTGGCATGTGCTGAAGAGTGTGTAGTGCAGACAGTAAAATAGAAATGATCCCTATTACCACACTAAGTTTCTATCTTACCATCTAATTTTCTTGCCAAAACATGTGTTTCCAGGCTAATTTTAACTTAAATATTTTTTATTTCTTTGTGGTAAAAGTTAAAGGAGAATTATTTTTCCTTGTTAAGAATATTCATTGTCCTGTCTTTATTTTTTTTTTAGGGCCACAATATTTTCAAGACATTATTTTACAAAAAATATAAAATCAAACCTTACATAAAGATGCCAGCTCTGATCATGACTCTACACATTTCACTTCTGTTGACTCTAGCATTGGTTTCTCCTGCCTACCTGATAAAGTTTCTAGGTAAAAAAAGAGACCATCCTCAAAAGCAATGCTTGAACAATACACTGCTTCCATCTTTACAGGGAGAAGAGGATAAGAACTTCTAAAAATATTACTGGTTGTTATATTTATAGCAAGAAAGAGTTAATCAACAATATCACATCCTATTTCATTATGGAGCATCTTACACTACTGGGACCATATTGTGCATGATTCCAAATTGACATTATTCCACTGACTTAGAGAGTTACAGCAGCTGAGGGTTTGGCAGTATTTTCCACTTGTACATTGTATTACAAGTGGAGCATTATTTCAGTGCTGAAATTTTATCACATCTTAGGAATCCCTTTGTACCTGAAGCAGATGGAACATGCTTCCTGATGTGGAAATAAACAAGAACCGTGGAGTGCTTACGCAAAATCACTGTAAATAGTTACCTCAGCTTTATTTTCTTCACAGGTCTGATGGCTGCTCAAAGATATGACCCATTACATGTGCAAAAACAGACAATGTGTCGCCTTTGTACTGAGTACGTGAGTAATAAAGAATCCTATTTTTAACAGCAAAACAATGTGCCATATTTAGAAGTAAGTAAGCATATTAAAATGCTGCAGATAATCTTGAGATGACCACAGGACTCATTTTTTGTTATTTTGAGAACAGATATTCTGGCACTTCAGGTTCATGAGAACATCACCGTAAGAAAAGCAGCATACATCACCTAACACCCCTAATTCCTTATGTTAGCCAATTATAAACATTTGAGGATGGCCATATGAGAAACTTAAATAAGAATGATTTAATTAATTGAATGTGATTTTTAGATGTCCTGTTTGATAGTTTCCCAGGATTTACCAACATTGTTTTTGTAATTTAGGTGTTCTTTCCTAATTCATTTATTGAGATTAGCTTCCACACCCCTATTGTTTTTTTCCCAAAACTTTTGACCATGACCATGTCTTGGCTCAAAGAGAATGGATCATATCTTCTTTTGAAATACACTTTAGAAAAATTAACCACTTTTCATCTGAATAAAGAAAATATATGATAAAAATTGGAAAGCAGTCAACTCTCTTTGTTGAATGTGTGTCTTAGGTGCTCCTAGGTCTTCCATGAAGGATGAAAGCATTGCGTAAGCCACCATTCTTCATGCTTATCTCCTAGAACACCAGGGTGATAAGTGTTGCTAAATCAAAGCAAAGTAATTTTTTATTTTCTTTTAATATCTAGCCTGAATCTAGGATTCTGAAATTAATATAGGGCAGATGTAATCTGAAGTGTCTTTTTGAGTCAAATGTAATATTTTGCTCATTTGCTCTCCATACTTTTAAACAAGAAAATCTATGCTTTTTATTACAAATTTTAATTCAAGTTTAGAGTAAAATGGTAGAGCATGGTTATAAAGACAGTGATGTATACAACAGATAGATAGGAAGGGTGTACAGGATTACATTGGTTATGCATGTATCTTTTTTATACACGTATATATTGTATATATCTCAAATTTTTAGTTTTACTCTTTTTGTGTGGAACATTGTACATAAAGAAAGGTTTTTGTCACATTTTTGATGATAGAATATCCAAATGGAATTAAATACTCCATTGCTCTTTAAATCTGTGAGAAACGTAGCTTATGGAATATAATCTTTGGTTTGTTCATTTTTCTGTTCAGCTAAACTCTGCTTTTTCTGTACTCATTTTTGCATTCCAACACTTTTCTCCTTAACATCACTTAATTAGTTACATACAATGTCCTTTCAAATATACTGTTTGACACTCTGTGTTGTAAAGTGGTAGCACCCATCCACCAAAAATAAAGGTTTTTTTAACATTTCTGATTGCCAACAAGGAAATGCTATGTAGCCACAGCTATTTAAGTGACTTGTTAGAACTTTTCCACCTAGAATACATGAGTAGGATAGTCCTTGTAGATGGGACTTTTGAAAAGCAGAAATAATAAAATAAATCCTAGATGTAAGTCAGTGTCAGATGTTAGTGGTGTTTACGTAATCTTAGTGAACATACTGAGTCTGTGCAAGAGCATTTGCAGGACACAGTAGATAGTTTGGATTTTGAATATGATGTTTGTGATACATCCAGGCTTTAAATGAAAGAATGGTATCTATTTAATTTTCTATTTTAACTATATAAGGTAAATTGGAAATAGGTTGCAAACGTAATTCAGGCTGAGAAATTATGATACAAAACTTGCAGACAGGAATACCAGTTTTGTTTATTTAAAATCAGGTCTGATTAAAAGAATTCCTTAGTTATGTCAATCCAGTTTTTATAGGATTTAGGTATAGTTAGCTGACTGCGAGGCTCCCCATCACTAGGAGAAGTATTAACTTTTAAATCTGACATAAATTATGTGTAGAATTGGACTACACCCTTAATTGTTTGATTCCTTCTTTCTATAATGTGTTTCCAACCACTGAATCAGATGATGATCATATATCTATTTATGATATATTTTATATATGATATATATGATATAGTATATATCATATATGTGATATATGTTTATGATATATGATATATATTTTATTTTTTTAAGTGTCCTTGCTTCATTCATGCTTATTTCCCTTTAATATTTGCCTTTCAAACTGTTTGAGTCACTTGGAGTTACTGAATGTGCTCAGTTGAAGCAGCATCTACTTGGATTTTCAGAATTGTAGCCTGAAGACAATGGTAATCTTTTCAGTCAGTCTATTGGGAAATAATTATGATTAATTCAAGCATAAAATTATATTTCAGCATTGATTTGTCTTTCTAAATAATTCGCAGAATAAAAGGGGTTGAACTAACTCACAGAATAAAAGTTTGGTGTTGTGTACCTGGATTTATGCAATGCATTTGACACTGCCCCATGTGACATCCTGGTCTCCAAATTGACAAAACATGGATTTGACAGATGGACCACTTATCCATATGGTGGATAAGTAATTGGTTGAATGGCCATACCCAGAGAATCGTGGTCAATGGGTCAGTGTCCAAGTGGAGGCAAGTGACAAGTGGTGTTCTTAGGGGTCAGATTTAGGACCAGTGGTGTTTAACATCTTTGTTGGAGACATTGACAGTGGGATAGAGTGTATACTCAGCAAGTTTGCTAATGATACCAAGATGTGTGGTGTGGTTGACACCTTAGAAGGAAGACAGACCATCCAGAGGGACCTTTACAGAATGGATGGGTGGGCCCATGCCAACCTAGTGAAGTTCAACGTGGCCAAGTCTGCAGGATCTGATCCCTGGCCTCCAGCCCTACCACTTTTAGCCTGTAAGGTCAGTCAGGAGACAAGGTGGAGCCAGACCATCTGCCCTGTTTTACATCTGACAGCTCCTATTGGGTGAAGGGGAACAGAAGATGACTAGACTGCTTAGCAGGGATAAAGATAGTGATTTCAGATAACAGTGTGTAAACTGTTATGTAGCTTCTTCTTTATGTGTCAGATATTTTCTTCTCCCCCTTCATCTCAGCCTCCACCAAGAGGAAAGATTAATAGATCCACAGACAGGAACTACATTGGCCAGAAAACTGGCCAGCTGTCTGCATGTCCAAAGGCAAGTAAAGGTCTACCTCTCAGTAGACCAGGTTGCCTAAGCCTTCATCCAAGCTGGCCTTAAACACTTCCAGGGATAGGGCATCAACAGTCTCCCTAGGCAACCTATTCCAGTGTCTTACTACCATCTAACTACCATCTTACTACCAGATGAGGAGAAGGCACTTGAGGAGGTGAGCAGCAGTCTTGTTGCCTAATGCCACTCTGTGACACTATGTTAAGGCCAATGAGGTGCACTTCTACCCTATTGCATTTGTCATGGATGACTGATGACAGCTAGAACACAAGCTAATCCATCCTGACTTGATGTTTTATGTCAAAAAAATGGATTTTCAAACAAAGCCTGAAGGACAGTAGTCCTGTAGTGTAGAAAACTCCACTCCAAAAAAAATTCTCCAAAAAGGATCGTGTTTACCTGCTTAAACCACGGTCCAGTTGCTATGCATATGAAGCCATATGAAGGAAATGGATTAAATGGTCTTTAGTCCTACAAAACTCTTAACCTTGGGCATCATCTAACAACAGGATGTGTAGAGAGTGATTATTTCTGGCTTTCAGGTCTCTTGTCCCAGAGGACTCATCTTTATTCTTTTTGGGAAGGAATTCAGGCATCTAAAAAAAAAAAACCTCCAATAAGGACAAGTTATTTGGAGAATATCCACTAGCTTGTTTAGTTTTCTTGTTAACAGATCAAAGGAAATATGTAATTTTTTATATAACATTAATGTATGCATACTTCCTTTCTCAGCAATAGTGGTAACTTCACCTTGCCATGGTTTTATTTGTTTTGGTTTATTTTAATGTTATTGTGTTTAAGAGCCTGTTATTCTAACTGTGCTTTTAAAATATCCTCTAGTTAAACAATCTATCTTCACATTAAGATGAATATGTTTCTACTCTTATCACATGCAGCTTGGCTTGTGTACATACAAAAATTTTGACATTGAAAGGGCTGGTATAATTTTAGTGGTGAGATATGTTTTAAACCTCACTGGTTTGAATGCGATTCTTGCCCTAGACTGCAATTGTTTCCAAGTTATATTTCTAAACTCTTTTAAAGTCCTCAAAAATGTGGTGATGATACATAAACTATTAGTTTGGGTGGATACTTGACCTTATGAGAACTTAATGTGCAGTATGCTATTTATTCATTATGCACATTCTCACTTACCTTGGCTAGTATAAAAACTGGGTACAGCTTGGTTGCCCCTTGTTCTAGATTTGTTCCAGTCTTATCTCAGTGCATTTAACATATATGAATAAATAAACACTGTCCTTCATACTTGTCAAAGGAAAAATAATAGCTGCTCTTCAAACTATTTTCTGAAGATTAGGAAATTCGATTTGTGCATGTTTCATTTTACTGCTTTACCCTAAGGTCTGGACTCTTCCCCAAATTCAGCATTTCTATTTTATATTTTACTATCATATTTACATATCCTGTTCTGAATATGTCACAACCGAGAACAATACACCTACAAATAATGAAAATATTTATCTTTTTAATCACTGCACAGAGTGCCTTACAAAGGTCAGAGAAGTTTCAGGGCATTTGTAATGAAAATGCTGAATCAGAACAAAGTCTAAAAATGGAAATACAAACTGCAAGTTAGCATAGCATGATAGCTTATTTTAAAATTATGTACCACTACTTTTAATTCAATATTCAGTATTAGTATTTTCTGGGTTTGAAAATTTCCTAATGAATTGGGATGTGCTGAAAATGCTGCCAAGTTTGTATTTCTTTCAGTATTGCTGTACTTCCTGTGCTAACATGTTTGAAATGAGCAAACATTGGGAAATGATGAAAAACATTATCCTCCTTCTAGGCCAAATCCTTCACCAAGACTGTTCAGACAGACAGTAAAAACAACTAAATAAAACACACAAACCCACATCCTTTTGGTTATGGATGCTTGCACAAGCTGATCCAAATCTCTGAAAGCTTAGAGGTCCATTTGTCATGAAGAAAATGCCAAAATACTGTGAACAGTAAATACATTATCTGTTGTTAAAGGATGAGCTCTGCCACACATCATCAAGTGTTGCAACTTTCCAGTTCTATTGTACCATTATGCATGGCATTGTGGACCAATTTGATAAATTCACATGGGCAGGAATAATGCACATGTGACTTGGGTCTTTCTATCTAAAACAGAAAGGTCTGTAAGTGTATCAATTAAATACTTCTCTTGAAAAAACTTACAATACTTTTCATGTGATAGACTTGAATAGCTCTCAAGTGCAAAGCAGTGGACAGGAAAGAACTGAGCTCTTTGCTGTCCTCAGAGGTGTAGTAGCTCAAGACAGAGATATTTTTTTCTGAAAGTCATATATGATTAACACTCAGGAAGTCGTTTTTAACATGCAGTGTATAGAGGCAAAGTGCCCATTCTGAAATTGGTGGTCCCAGCCAGCAAATTCTGCTAAACTTGAGGGAGGACGTATAGGGTATAATATAAAAAATCAGCTTGCAACAGAGGGCGAGGTAGTTGGCTGGTTGTACTGTTAATAAAGAAATGTGAATTTTCAGCAGCTCAGGATCTAGACCATAAAAACCTGCCAGCCTGCATGACAATCTAAACTTCTGTGAAGTCAGTGGCAGTCTTTCCATAGGCTTTAGCAGGTGTGGCAAAGCTCAATGCTGAACTTGCAGTGCTTTCCAGAACACTGAAATGTGGAAAGGAGGATAATTTGCTTACTGAATTGCCAATTTTGTTGCTAGGATGCAGAATCTCTTAAGGAAGGATACAAAAGCACAGGAAAAGATATAGTTTAGCTTAGCAACGAGATTGTTGCAAAAAATCAGAGACTTAATCTGATTTTGAAAAGCACCTGAGCCTGCAGTCCTGGCTTACACTGATACCTTCACTGTTGCCTCTGCTGGGTTCACCTATAACTTGCATTAGCTGTGTGCTTAGCACTTCTCAGAACTTGGACCCAGATGCTTACACACATCTCCTACGCCAAATTTGCAGAGTCACAAATCTGGAAAAAAGAAATTTTCATTATTTTTGTCCTTTGGGGTTTTGGTCAAACCAGAAATAGTGAAAGAGTGGCTTTTTCCACAGTATGTCATAATTCCAACTTTTCTTCCCATTCAGCAGCAGGAAACGCAATAGCATGTGGAAATGAGAAACAATCTTTTAGAGTTTGTCTTGTTTTCAACCTTAATTTAATTCTGTTGTCCTGTCTTTCTTTGTCCCTGCTTTTAGGAGTGGACTTTTGCCCCCAGGTTGATGTTAATCATACCACCAAATTTCACTCAAGAAATTAAATTTATCACAAACTTGTGAGAAAAACCAAACATTCAAAACTGAAGGTTTTGAACCTCAAATGGATCAAAACATTAGCTCCTGTCTGAAGTAGTTCCTCCCCCTGAAAATCCTGTGATGACTTCTTTGTCCTCTGCCTTTGCAGATCCAGCATGGAGATATTTCTGTAGGTGTAAACTAAACTGACTACTGAGGAACCTTAGTGTTATTAGGCTGTACTCTTTGGAAGCGCATGAATAATCAGAACTAAGCAGGTGGGAAAAGGAAGTATTATTCCAACTTTACAGATGGGAATGGGAGTAAATGTTTTCTTTGCAGCTGCACAAGAACTTCACAGAACAATTCTAAGATCCCAAACTAATGCTGTAAGCATAAGGTCATTCTTGTCTTGGATGAGTGTGTGAGGCCAGGCAATGCCTTGAGCATATTTGAAGCACCATTATTCAACCACTTCTCTCTATTTTTCTAATAAAAATCTACTCACACATGCTATTTCAGAAGAACTGTAGAGACGTGCCCAATAAAAATACCCAGTGGTATGCTAATGAACATCAAGCCCAGTTATCAAAAATTAAAAGCCTACCCTCCATAGAGAACTTAAAGTACATAATATAACTTTCATTATGTATCTTACAATGCCAAAATTCTTCAGAGGAGCCATGGTTCCAATTTAATCTTATTTAAAAGCAAACTGCAAGGAAAACCACAAAATTCCATGAACATCAGTGATGTACCCCAGGGGGCATTTGGCACATTACCACTTCAAACCATTCTCAGCCCCCTGAAATTGCATCAACTCCTATTCCACTATGAAAGATTAACATTTGCAGCCTGTACATCCTGCTGGAATACTATGAGAATCTTATGGATGTGCTGGAAAATTTGTCCCCTTTCACTTAGTCTTGCTGGAGTACCCACAGACTAATGTTGTTCAACAGTTGCTACCTCTCTTGCAGAAAAGTTTAAATCTTGTTTTCAGTTCTAGATGCATGGAAAACATTGCATTTAAGGTAGCCACAAGTCAAATAGATGGAACTTCTGTGAATTCCTGAAGGAGACTATTCCATTTCTCACTAGAGCCTAGCTATCCAAAACTGGGATATCATGAATATCATCAAATATAATGAAATCTTTTCTGGTTTTATTTTGTTGTATTCAGGTTTAGGACAAACCCCTTGTTAAGTAATGTGTTTAGTATCTTCCTAATGTTAAATATTTTTCTAAAGAGAAATTTTTAAAAAATATTTTTCTAAATAGAATGATAAGTCAGCCTGGTTTTGATTAGGTTTTCTTTTAGTGATGAAATGAGCTAAGCTTAAAAATTAACTATTTTACTTTAAACAGTGATGTGAGCTTTAGAGGAAAAAATTCCATAAGGCAAACTGCTGTCCATGTTTTAGTTTCAATGACCTTTGATTGACTGTCTTTTTTTGCAATTCTTTTGGTCCAATCTTTCAAACTTTTTTGAGACTCTTTTGCACCATTTTAGATGATGACCTTCACTGAGCACATAAACATCAGTGATAAGCACAGAGCTATATAAGCATAGAAAGCTATAATTTAAAACACCAGGATCTTTCTCCTTTGATTTTATATGCTGATGTTCAGCATTTCTGGAAACCATGGAAGTCCGTAGAACTGTAAACCTATATATGGCACCCTTGGGCAAGATTGGAATTATGAAAATCTCAGAATAAATTTTTTCCCTGTTCAAATGAGCAAGAAAGGCTGTAGGCAGAAATGAGTTTTCTTGTTAAAAATACTTAATGGTGTCTAAATTGTGTTGAATGCTAGGGCCAATTTGAACTCAAGTGAAGATTTTTGGCACAGATGTGACAGAGCTGATAAAACATGCAAGGGGAGGTGGTTTAGATCAAGCATTCTCCTATGAGCTTTAATATTTATGTAGAGAATGGATGGGATTTGTGAAGTCTGTGATGATGGTGAGAATTCTGTAACAACTCAAGACAGGTTTTAAATTACAGTGGTCTCTGCAAATAACATATTAATGTAAAATTTGGATCTGTAGCTTCAAAAAGACAACAAAGGCATTAAAAATATTGTAGGGTTAGGTAAGAACAAAGAAGTTGAAATAAGTCACAAATATTAAGATTTATTTTGAACATAAATGAAGAGATTTGGAGGGATGTGATCCAGGTGGGAGACAAGTTTTCAGGTTACATCCTTTTCTCACTTCAAGCAAACTTTCAGCTCAGGAGAGAAAGAAAGGTAGAGTGTATGTCTGAATTCTTGGCCTTCGGCTTTTATAGGAAAAAATAATTAGAGAATTCTGAAGCCACTAGAGGCTTTGGTCCAGAAGTGTTGGGATTTTGGGGGGGAACATTTTTCACGCATTTTAATTCAAAGCCTACTCTGAAGACATTTTATGTTAGGATTTTGAGGGTCATTTTAACTAAATCTTTATTAATCTACCTTTCTGAAAGGTAGCATGAAAATTTTAAATCTGTTCAGTTGTTTGTTTCAGGGTTTTTTGTTTGTTTGTTTGTTTTTTCCTGATAAAAGACAGTTTTCAGTGTGAATCATGTTTAATTTCACATCCTAATTCTACAAATAATTTTATTCCATCTTACAACTTTTAGATTATTCTGTTTCTTGGCAGTTTCTTGAAACAAAATAAAAGGAAAATTTCTTTTGTGGAGCATTTTTTTCCTGATTCTTGTTTGGCTATTAACCTATTTCAATTGTGCATAGATTTTTTTTTTTTTTTTCAATTCCTCAGTCTACGTAATAGGTTTTCCAGAGCACTGATGCATTACAGTGATACATACAAAATGTTTTTGGCTAACCATGTAAACAGTTAGTTATGTATGCTTGTGAGAGAAGAAATACTCTTTTCTGCTGATTAGTTAGAAATTACTTTTAGTATCCTGTAGCAAACCAGTAATGACTAATCAGTAATGGATAATCTGTGATCTGATAGACAATTGAAAAAACCATGTTTTTTATTAAGATTTGTTATGAATATTGATGCAGCTCTTCCATGTACCTACTCAACCAACAGTTCTGAAGGGACTACTAGCAGCAGATGGGAAGGGTGCTTTTTTATTTTAATAATCTCAGCATTCATTTTAAGAGTCTTTAAGGTGAAGAAAGTCTTCATTTTTCCTACCAAGTCTTTCTTCAAAGAGTGGGGTGGTCTCCCTCCATTTGGCAAATTGACTCATATTCTGAAATGTGGAATTTACGATTTACATAATCCACACATCTTCCTGTGAGCACAGGAGAGGATAATATCTCTTAATTTGTTTGTTTGAAAACCAACCAATACTGAAACAGTTATAGTCATCAGCTTTGCTTCTATCTTGTGTAATCACTTTTTTATTAACTTCAGTGAGCAGTCAATTCTGGCTTTATGCTAAGGGAGTTTTCAGGTCATCCCAACCAGGAGGAATATTTTTTCTAGTAGAAGAAAATCATCTTTAAAAGAGAAAAGCAATAAATAACAGTCTTTGGGATAACTTCTTTATGCCATTTGTATAGAACAAAACACCCTAGGTATAATCATGGCTGGGTAACTGAAGTTGGATAATTTGAAATATGTGTTACAGGTTATTTTTCGTAACTGCCAGTCTACCATGTTCTGCCTCGTCAATGTATATTTTAGGCTCTCTGTACCAGAATCTGCCTTTTCCCATGTCTGAATATAATGCTTCTTGCCATAAGTTTGCATGTTCAGCTTCTTCATATGAGTTCGGATCAGCACATAAACTCACTAATGTATATTATAAAATAATTATTTTGTGTACAACACTGTCATAGCATTTGAGAGGAACTTAAAGCAATACTTTCTATGGCTTGTAGCAGTAGAAAAGGCTTTTTTGTCTTTTGCTCTTAGATCAGTTAGTTGGTTTTTTTTTTTTTCCTTTTAGTTGATTTGGTTTTTTTGTTTCTTTGTTTGCTTGCTTTTTTCCAGTTGGCATTGTTTAGATAAGACCCCAAAATAACTCCTTTTATTATGAATGACTTTTCTTTCTTTGCTCATCTTGGTCTCTCATTACCAAATCTAAAAACACACATCAGAGGCAATAACTGTCTGAATGTGGATATGTTGACTCCTAGAATAAAAATTAGATCTATTTATAAGTAAGGAGGAAAAGCACACAGAACCTCTTGTTTGCATGACAAATTTGTCAACAAATCTCCTTGGTGAGCAAAACAGTGGTAAAGACCGAGGGCAAAGCAAGCGGAAAGAGTTCTGTGCTGATGAGACAGGGTCTGGAAAGCTTGCATTTATCAAACAGTCCTTGGATGAGATTTCTAAGCATTTAAGAGAATATTGGTGAAGCATTTCTGAAGAAGATTTGAGTTAAAAAGAAGAAGTCAGATTATGGTAATGTATTTGTGATGATTGGCATGGTACAGCTGCTGGCTTCAATGTCTGTGCTTATGCACTGCAGTAATCCTTAGGTGAATTAGGGCCTACTAATCTTATCACCAGAACCTTTTTGTCAACCAATTCTTGTCTAAGTATTTCCACCACAGAAGAATGTAGCAGTTCCTAGGGGCACGATGGTGCTCTGCCCTTGTTGTCTTTGCGTGGTTCAGCTAAATCTCCAACCTAAGCACTAGGCAGTGGTAGTCTGTTAAATATCTAGCTTGTATTTAGCTTTATCTTTCTATGAAAATATGCATATCCCTGATATCTGTGTTTCAAACCTGGTGATATAGGGAAAGTCAATATTCCTAACTCTGAATCATCAGTCCTTAGAGATATTACTTCTGGAGGGACACCCAACTGGTTATAATCTCCCATTATATTTGGAAATGTCTGAATCTTGATGGAAACAATGATTTTTCATGAAAAATATACCACATTTTTCAGCTATAGATTTTAGAAGTGTATAAATCTCTTTTTTAAGGAATATCTGAACTTTGTTCAAGTAGGATAGCTAAAGAGATGGTACCATAGGACATACATTTAGGTTTTCTTGTTTTGTTTTTTTTTTGCTATTTTTGTTTTACAATAAGATAGTCTCAAATCAATTTATTGGCAAAAAAAATGAATAGTAATAAATTGTTTGCTTAGATGTTTCAGTGATTTTTCTTAAAACGCTACAGAAATGCCTGTCCCTTTTGCTTGTGTATTGCAATGCACATTGCAGTGAGAAATACATTTTTGTAGTTTCATTAGCAATCTCAAGCTATTGTCACTAAGATAGTGCTGAAGTGTTTAAAAGCATTAAAGAAGGAAAGGCATATACATACTTCTGATGAAATAAAATAGGTATACAAACTACTGGTCGCTTCTTAAATCCACATTATGTTGCAAAAGTAGCATACTCATAACATCACTTTATTGTAACTTCTTGCCAATTCCATCTGTTGCAGTTGGAAAGGAGTGAATTACCTTGGATTTTTCTTTTCATGTCCAATTTGCATAACATAACTAAACATAGGGAGGGAGAGCAAGAGCAACAACAAAGGGAACAATAAGGATTCTGTCTGAGGCCAGGTCAACACTTGCCCTAGATAATGGCTGATGACTGAATTCCTTATGGTGGGTTACCTACCAGCACCGGCTGGTTTTCATCATGTTGGTAGAAGAAAACATTTCATAAAATGAGCATTGATCCTCTTGTTATGACTTGAAAGCTGCACAACTGCTTTTCATTCCAGGAGAATATGAGTGAAAAATCATCTTAAGAATATGGTAGCCCTTTGGTATTGTATACATTAATTTTGGTAATATATACAATAATACATAAAGCCAGGTCAGAAAGACATTTTGTACCCCTTTTAATAGGAACCCTAAACCTTTGAATAAATCTTGTTTAGCATAACTACATAGAATTTCCTTGACTGGGTTGATTTTGGCTTCTCCACTGTCACAGATGTTCATTATTACTGAAAGAAAACACTGTAAATTCAGTCAGGAGTTTAAATGAGCAAAAGAAGAAACCAGAAAAAAATTGGAAAGTTTTTAGTTTTATGTGACCTGATCAGCTCTAGAAAGTGTTAGCAACCTGCTGTGATCTGGTTTCCCCTGAGGAAAGCAGTGACGTAAATCCACTTACCCCTAATAGAAGCTGTTAAGATTATTGAGTGATTTGGCTGATGGTCAAATGAAAGGGAACACAACAAGGTGAAAAAAACTTTCAAAGGGTGTTTTGAGGTTTGAAGGAGATAAGATGGGCTTTGTGGCTCTTTTATCATTTTCTCATGCCAGAGTACCTTAGATATGTCCAGGGGAATCTGGCCCTTGCAATTGCAGTCACTGAATTCACACGGGAATTTTAGCTGACCTTGTCAACTCGTAGAGCAGTGCCTTAGACAGTACAGAGACCCTCACTAGGTGTTAAGAGCTCTATTTATAGATCTGTGGCATCTAGCCCAACTTCAGTACTGGAGGTGTGAACTTTTTCACTATTCTAAGGTTTTGCTTGCATATGTTAGGATTGTACAAGGAAGTCTTGAATCTCACAATATAAGGGAAGCGTAACTCCCTGCACACTTGCAGCCCTTGGCTTTGCTTCTATTTCAGCAAGTTTTTCATGGATTCCACAGCAACTTTGTATTTTGTTTGTATTTTTTTGTTTATTTGTTTTTTTTCCCCAAGCTGTTCTAATGATGTTGAAATTTAAAAATCAAATTAGCAATCACTTGTGCATATTTCCCTAGCTGGGTGTGCGTGTGCTTGAAAATGTAAGTCTCTCTATCACTGATCTGCTTTCAATCTTTCATACATAACCAGGGAATTTTTTTTTTGCTAGTTGGCATTTGTAATCTTAATGGATGAGTAACTCTTCAAAAACAAGAGGGACTGGATTTTTTATTCAATCTAGTAGCTGCATTGCTGAGTGGTGTCTCTCTAATACCAGTAGTAGTTTAGAAGTTCAAAGAAGCAAAATGGTGTCTTTACTACAAGTGCATGAAACAGACATAAAAGCCCACTAACACTGGGATACAAACTCTTGCTAGCTGCTCCAGTTCAACTCTAATTTATCTGCTACTCATGACCTAATGTCATCTTAACTTACTAACAGAGCAGGGGGAGAATGCTCTAGATGTAAAATGTATCATAAACATATTTGTCTTCAAGGATTTTGAGAAAAGGAAAGTAATAAAATCATGGTGGGAAGCAAAGATTACTATTTCACAGAAAAAAAACATGGTAACATTTCAATTATTAACTATGCTTCTTTCAAAGTTGTGCTTTCTTTTTATTGGAAGGGAGACAGAATTAAGTCTGAAATCATATCAAAGGTTGTAAGAAAGGATTAAGATATAACATAGCACATATGTAATAGTGAATGATTATAGAAAAGAAGAATAGAAAAGAAGATCTTTGAAATAATGGATAGGTAGCAATTCATGGTATTAAGGAAAATTACTCTGTAACTCCATTTATTTGTTGTTTTCAATAATATGGCATGGCAGTAAATTTCACCTATTAAATTTTATATACCACAAATGTCTATGTTAAGATTTCATTTGAGATTGGTTTAATCAGATACTAGACATGAAGATTTTATTGTGGTATGGTGTTAGAAATAAAAATTCTTTGAACTTGCAAAGTTCCTGTGCAGTAAACCTTAGAAATTCTTTGGAGATGTCAGTGAAGAGTAAGACAAGCCAAATTATGTGAGGGCAGAGGTTATGCAGCAACCAGTAAGAAGAAGAAAGGATAAAATAAGTCTTGAGAAATGAGGTTTGGCAGGATTATATCATAAAATTAAGAATATATAGCTTTAAAAGCAGTCCAAAAGCACACTATGCTGGCACTTGTACTCTGGTACATAGATAAAAACTTAACGTTGTGGTCTTTATTTACCATCTGAGGACACTGGCTTTCTTTCAGACTTTAAAGCCTCTTTCTTGCATACCTATTTATCAGCAGACACGACATCAGAATGAAGTTGTACTTTACCCTAGAATCAACCTCCCCTAGCAGTTAGGAAAATGTTCTTTTGTTAGCACGTCGGGATGGAAAACCATGGATAGAACTGAAGTTCCTTGCTTGGTTTGTGATATTACAATAGTTTGGAAAATAGTAAGATATGCATTTATATGTGAAGTACAATTAATTTTTTTTAAATTTTTTTTTTTTCCTATTGTTTATATCACAGAACATTTTTATTTGGGGTGACCACAGTGGTTTCACCAAAATGTCTCTAATATAAATAGTAATGTAATTTCCTTTATGTGAACCAGAGAAAATGTAAGAGGGGAAGAGTTTCAGAAATACCTTTCCTATGTGGTTTCAGAGATTTCTGAGCTTTATTGCTTGGTAAAAAAGAAAGATAAGCAGGTGGAGTAAATTTAAGCTACTAAATCAAAGCAAATGTACCAGCAGGTGGTCAGCTCTTGAAAGTATGAGAGCTGGAAGAAGAACAAAAGGATCCCTTCTCTTTTAAAAGGTAACCTTGGATTAGACATCTAGAAGAGAAATGTGGAAAGCCAAAGGGGTTTTATTTAATGAAATTAAGAACTCTAAGGTTAATGTCACATCTGAAATGGGTCTTACTCATCAAGTCAGTCAGTAACCTTTTCCAGCAGCTATGACTGCACTGATCTTTTTGTAAAGAAGAAAAAAAAAACCCAGTGATTTCTGTAAGATATTACATATCAATATTTTATATCAACACAAGGAAGATAAAGGTATTCACCAACATAGGCATTTTATACAACACTAATTATAAGGTGTTTAGTCAAACCATAGGCTGTCATAATTCAGGTATATTCACATCCTTTGTCTTTAACCACCTACAAAATACTGGGGTCTGAGATGACTCTATCAAATGAGGGATTGCTTTTATACTAAGTAAAAGACAATATCAATAAAATTCCCTTCCTTTTTTCCTTTGTTTTTAAATAAAAACCACTTTTATCAAAATAGTAAGTCCTACAGATGTTTTGCCCTGTAATATCAGTTGACCTTTTTTTGACAAATTGCCCTTTCAATTTCTATACAGACAGTCAGAAAGTAAGGCCATTTCACTCATCTCCAGCACCACATTAAAACACCATACAGTATTCTGGAATTATTTAATTTAAAAATGTGTGGGTTTTGTTTAAATAAGAATGTAATAAAACAATATTTGCATTCCTCAATTTTTCTTCCATATTGTCCGCCATGCCTCAAACTGGAGCTTTGAAAGAGATGCACAGTTGGTAAATTTCCTGCTTATGTTGATCTGCAAGCAAAATATGTCTCTATCTTAAATTTTGCATATAATTTTTATGTCAGCATCAGAAAATATTTTTCACCTACTTAGGAATAAGGATTTTGCTCATTGTTGCATATTCTTCTAGTTTTTTTAAAGTGTTTTGAAAATATTACCTCAATACTGAATAGCTTCTATGAATAAAGGGTGGGATGCCTCAGTGGGCAAGTCACTGATTATGAGCAGTGCTTGTCTAATTTTAAAACGCTGTTTTTCTAACCCTTCCACCAGGCCATAGTTTAGCTGCGTTCCCTCTATTCTTCAGTGACAGCAAGCTTACATGGTTGTTCCTGCACACGATGTTACAGTATTTTCTGCTATGAGGCCATCCCAATCTGGAAGACAATGACCCAATGCCAAGTATTTTTATTGTCTGCCATTTTCTGTGTCACATTCTTGACCCTGGTGATACTAGTACTGACCTTCACTTACTATGTGCATGATCAAAAAGCACTGTCACAGTAAAGATATTGATCCTTTCTTCTAAATGGATATCATAAATATTTCCATAGAATCAGAAGGCTAGTTCAACAAAATTGTGTTAAAATCTTCAGCATGAAACTTCATATGAAAACAGATTTTGTTTTTTTTTTCCTGTTTTTGTTATAGAATAAATTTTCCTTTGATTTAAAAAATCAAGTCATCCACTTTGCTTTCCCTACTAAGTAAAAATACAGAAAGTTTGTACTTTATCATTGCATTGCAGTGTGTACATACACTGCTGTCCGTGGGATGTGAACGAGACAATAAGTTATACAAGACAGGTAGTAATACAATACTGTGAAATTAGTAAATTCATGTCATGTAGCCCTCTGATTGAATTTCCATGAAGCACTGGTAAAACTGAGGTCAAATATAGGAAAGTGTAAAGATTAGAAGCAACATCCAAGATGTAAATGACAAAATCTGCAAAGATAACAGAAAATGTATAAAACTTGACATCCAAACACAGTCCCATTGAGAGTAAGAATACTGCACTGGTGTGTGCCTTGAAACTGGTGTGTGTGTATAATCTGAAACACCTGCTAAAATTATTTTATTCCTTCTCTTTTGCTGCCAGGTACATCCAAGGACATTCACCTCATCTCCCTTCCTTTTATGACACGGTGGTCTAGTAAAAGTTATAACCTCCAGCAACAAGCTTTGCTGTGTCTGTTCTTAACCCTGCACAGTCACAGCTGCTCTGCTGCTGCTGCTGCTGCTCACTGAAACCTCCACCATAGTCAACAATCAGAGAAATATGTAGAAATGAAAGGTCATCCCATCCGAAGATAAATATCTGCTGTGGGAGATGAGTCACCCGCTGAAGATGCTGCTCCCCTTTATCTGCTGAAAAGGAACCTGGATGAGTGCCTAACATCTGGAGTGCTAACATTAGGTGTGATGGACACCTCCTGAGGGAGACTCACAGAGTGAGCCAAGCAAGAGTCAGTTCAAATCAATGGGATGATGGAGCATGCAGAACAAGTAGCAAATTCCAGTAAATCTAGAATTTTACATTGTGTGCCACAGCTCTCTGAGCAATCTCTGAAAAAACAATAGCCACTGACCTGCAACATATGTGAGATCTACCAGGTCTCCCTGGTCTGGCATATCTATTACTAATGAAAAAGTATTTAGAAATGCTGCAACAAGGGATTGTGTGACTTCTGCCCTTATCAGAAGTTTGGACAGAGCTGTATATAGTTATGGCCAGATCTGTTCCAGATTATTTTGCATATTTTTGTTGTTTGTTTTTGGGTTGTGCCTTTAAAATTAAGGTATTTATTCATTTCACGCAAATATTCCATAACATTCCTAATTGTTACAGAAAAAACTCTGTGCGTTCTCTTCTAATGTTTACATATCACTACTACATATCATATTCTAATATTTACATATCACTAGTGAATGCTGCATTTATTGTTAGTGATGCATGTTTGGTGTATGAAAGAGTAATGTAATGGCACATATTTCTTACTGCTTTGTGTGCTAATCCAGGGAAGCTGTATGTATGGAAAAAACATAGAGAACCAATATATTACATTTTTCATTGAGATTAAATCCCAGATGTGAAAAGCTTAATTTTTTCACATGTCAAACTATGGTCACTGACAGTAACTGATTTATTCCTTTGCAGAAAGCAATCACTTTTGACTGGAAAAAAACAGTTAGGACAAAAAAGCATGCAGAAAGTCAACCTGCAGAGGATGATGTCATACTATGTAATAATTTTCCTGACTGACATTTAAATATATTTGAGTCTGCACATTGGTGGAATGGCCTTATTTTTTGTTTTGCAATACATTTATAAAGATGGATGTATTTTTATGGCAGTGTAGAGACTAAATCTCTGATAGAGTTGTGGGTTTCTCGAATTCTGCGGGTAAATTATAGAAATTTGACCTGCCTTTGTATTCATTGATGGAAAAGATTTAGCATCTTAAGGAAGCATTAAATAGTTTAAAATTCTGGATGACTGGAACAGGCTGAAGTAGTTAATACTGTATTTTTTGTTATTTGTTCAGTTCTTGTTTGGTGTTAATATCATCCAAATTGGTATTGTCTTTTTAGTGTTATTTCCACTGAACTTGCACCAAATGATGGCTTCAGACCTTTGGTAAATAAAAAACATTTACTGTTGTTGGCTGTAAAGTCATATATATTTGCTTATATAGGATATAGAACTTCACATGTGAAAGAAAAAATTATTGAAGGATGGCAGTGGAACTGTCTTGTTCTTGTCACTGCTGGCAGTGTTGAAGCAGGTGGGCTATAGGGATTGGCAGCTTCTCAGCAGGTTTCTCATGATGTTATGCACCACAATCTGCATTAGTATCATTTGCATGTTGCAGCCACATGCCAGAGGGTCAAAAAAATCCCCATATTCCTTCCTTTTCTCCATTTTCACTGTCTCCTTTGAAGTCTCTGAGTGTTTGTTCCCCTTTTATTATTCCATCCTACCTCTTTCTCTCTTCTGTTTCTTCCACCTTAGGGTTTCTCCTTCCCTTGTGCCAGGCCCCATTATTTCCTCCTGCTGCATGGTCTCCATGCCCCATATGCCACACATTCATTATGAATGTTCCTTTTTCCTTGCTGCCATTGCTTCATCTCAGACAGCCCCTATGATCACTGCTAGTGAAGATGACTGTCATGTTATTATTTGTCCAGGCACAATGTGATTCGTATCCCCTGTGTTTCTCAAGCAACGGGCCTGAGAAAAAAATGCATGAATGATAAATTGATATGATGGTGGATAATGGGATAAACTATCTGTCAGGAAGGGGTATGTAAGAAACTGAAAATCTTAGGTAGCCTTCAGGAAGGGAGGGATTGCTGCTGTTAGGATGCTGGTAGCATGGCACAGTATCATTCCCCAGAATCCTTGCTTCAGTGTTGATCATCAATGCCACCTGTCACAGAGAAGCACAGAAGAAATATTGCACCAGATTTGTGTTGCAATCTTTTTGAATAGTTGCAATCTTTCTATCTGGGACCTGGAGCTGGACCCAGGACATTTTTTTTTTGTTTGTTTGGATGGTCCCAGTGTACCCCATCCGCTTAAGCAGTGACAGTAACCAGCTTGGCTTTTCAGGACATCGTCAGTTGTAAAGGTGTCTTAAATCCTGTTTTGCTCAGTCTAGTAACAGACTGTAAAACAAATTTTCTATGTCCCATCACAAGTTAGAAAGTGATTCATATTCTGTAAGACAATAAATTATTTAATATTAAATCTTTTGCAATATTTTATACTTTATCAACATCATGTTTTACACCAAACAAGCACTTATTTTTTTTGTACTATCCTGTTTTACCTAGTTTCTCAGATGGTTTATAGGAAAAAGTATTTTCTCAGCTCATAAATTGATGATTTTTATTATTTCTAAATATTCTTTCTGATGTTGCCCTTTGAAGAGTATGTAAGCAAAAGAGACTGTACTAGGAAGTAGGAAACAGGTCTATAGGAGAGAATTATAGCACTGAGAAGGAATATAAGTCACCAGAAATTTGACAATATACATGGTTTTTTACTCATTTATTAAATACCTCTCTGGCATTTGAAAGATACTACATAAAAGCAGTCAGAAAGATTTTTACTACTGCAAAAAATATGCAGTTTGGTAGCATTATAACAGGTCTAAACGATATGCCCAGAGATCTTCCACATCTAGGTACATAGGTAGCATATAATGCAATATCTGTTTGATATGTTATTGTTCTCTCTGCACACTAATCACTGGTATTTTAAAAAATAATTTCCTGAGGTAATTGCATTCCTGAAAGTGTTTAAATATTATCTGCATTTTTACAGATATGATTTTTTTTTTTTTTTTTTTTTTTTTAAGCCAGGGCCAGCCTGTGACTGCTTTATGGCTTGAGAGCAGTTGAAGTGTGGATCCAAGCCACTGGTTTGTGTGACTCTTACACCCATGCAGAGCTGTACTGGGTTAGGAAATCAGGATTCCTGGCTGTGGAAGCCAAGAAATCATCAGGCATGGCTGAAGGTGACAGTGACAAATGGCCCCAACTCTCTGCGGGGTGGCCAATATAGCCAAGTCTCAGTGCTCAGTCCAGTGATGAAAATCATAGGGTTTCCTCCAGAGAACCACATTCACAGTAATTTATCCTTGGTTCTTTAAAACCTGTGGAGTCAGTCTTCTGGCTCTGAAACACATGCAGATATGAGCCTCTGTCCCTGGGGATAGTTTATTGCTCTTGCTTAAAGGAAAAAATATTTATTGCAGATACTCCCACCGCTCAGAGAACCCTTCTTGGGTCCTGGCTTGTAGGTGTTTCATTCTTTAAATTGTGTGTTGAGATAAAACTCGGTGTTATCTGAGTCAGCATGTTTCACCAGTAATTCTGAGAAGTTGGAGTTACGGAAAATTGTGTGACAAGGCCCAGGCCCGTGCCTTGAGATCAGAGCTCAGAAGTGTTAGGCAACACACAGCTGCTGCTTCAAGGAAGTGATGTTCATACCATTATTTTGGATACGATTTTCTATACCAAAAGCGCTAGAATTCAGTGCAACAAACAATTTTGAGAGAGTTTGAACTATTTTTAACATGAAATTTACCACTCTGATGGTTTGCATTAATAGCGTTGGCTTCTCTGCCTTTTTGGAAGCAGTTTCTGTTTGAACTTAATCTCTTTGGCTTATCAGAGGGAAATATTTAAGAAAATATTGTGATAACTGGAAATCTAATTGCTTTCATTTTGTACCTCTCTATAGATTTTTTTTCCAGTGCTGGATATACTTGGCTGTGGTAGGGACTGAAGAATGAATGACAACTTTGTTTCCATAATACTGGAAGGAGTCAGATGTTTAAAATTAATTTAAATCCTTTCCTATCTTAGGAACTCCACTGATATGCCATATGCAAGTAGGATTTTCTTCTTAGGCTCTTGAAAAATCTTTCTTTTCATTTTGCCATCCCTGTATTGCTAAATGCATCCAGTTATATTGCTACCAGGTGTCTTTAGGGTGAAAGCTCTCATGTCAGAATAGTCTCAATTAGGTTAAACTTAAAGCAGTTGTCTGGGATGACTTGTTCCTGCCTGCCATAGCTCAGCTGCAGAGAAGCTGAGCTCTTTTTATTTGCTGTTGTTACAAAGACTTCTTGTTCTCAGCTGTTTTGCATTCAGATAAACTGCTAAATCTTAGGCAGCAGGAGTTATTGTAGAGATGGGCTATCCCCAAGTCATCTTGAAAGGCATGAATGTCTGAGCCTGTCTCTGATGTCTCACTCCCCCTGAATCCATTGGGTTGATGGTAAACATTGATTCCACCGTGCCAGTGATCTCGTTTGTTCTCTGACAAATCCCTCTGCTTTCCACAAGGCTTTCAAACATGGACACAGCATCCTTTCTGCCCAAGAGTTCCTCAGTGTATTATCTCATACTAGGACTTATTGAGGAGAGAAAAGTAAGATATAGAAAAGGTGACTAATTTTTGATCAAGGGCAGGTACATTCACAACCAGCAGTTGCCATCATATTTCATTGTTATGACAAAGGCCACAGAGAGTCTAAGTGATACTCAACTGTCCTTGAAACACTTTATAATATTGTCTCTGTGATAGATGTTTGCAGGGAGTTGACTGGTGTAGTGTTTACTCAGTAAGCATAGTAAGAAAGTGATCAGAAACAGGGAATCCCATCCTAAGTTTTGAATATCTTCTTGCAGAAGTGCTGCTCCTGAGAGGAGCGGGAAAGGCACAGGGAGGAGACAGCAGTTCCCAGGTCTTTCTGAGCTGAAGAAAGAAGTGTTATTGCCAGCAGCCAAAGGGCAGGCAGAGATTTGGAAAGGAGGCTGTGCTAGTTTGTTCCGCTCATTATGCCCAGTTCTTTCCAGTCATCCATTAGCTTAGGAAGTACAAAAATCACCTGGAGGTATCTCAGCTTTCTTTAATGCATGTTAGAAGATGCATTTCCCTGTTGCTCTTTTGACTCTCTCTCCGTCCATTTGTCATCTTTCTCATTGCAGAAGAGATTATTTGCTAGCCATTTGCCTTTTTGCCAACTCCAGGATTTATAGCAGCTGAAGAAGACTGTTCCAGGCAGGGAGGAGTAACAGCACTGATCACAAACTCCCCAAAGTCTGCATGAAGTAAATGTATTAAAGATAATATGTATCAATGCAAGGAGCTGTAGATGCAATAAAAATGTTGTCCAGACATTAGTGCATAGAAGCAAAATGCATAACATAAAAATGAGGAAAACCCGGAATAGCTACTGGAACTTCACAGATCTTAATAAGCTGCTGCAGATACCTGTATGGTCCAGTAGCACCTCATATATCACATTAATATTACTTGCCAGATAAACCAAACTTTTCTGAGAGCTCTTGAGATTTTAATGCCAGACCTCAAAACTTCAGGGTAGGAGAATAGAGGAGAAGGGTACTTGAAAAAACTCTGGATTAGTTTATTTGATTTATAGTATCTTGAATTCCTTTTTGTTGTCATTCCTTTAATTTTAATGGAAGAAAGCAAGCTCTCCAGTTCTCTGAGGTAACAGTCTATGGCCTTTACTCCAGAAAGCATCCGTGTATGTTCACAAGTTTTCTTCCTTTTTAATAAATTAGACTTAAATTTATGTTTTAACAGATTTTTTTGTACTGATGATCTTATGAAGTAATGGTTAATATTAGCACCTAATATTAAGGATATGCTTAAGGGCCATTGTTGTCTGATGTTCTGCAAGTGGAATATACAAAGGGAACAAGGGTGCAAAGAAATGCGTGCTCCTGTTCAAAATAATTGTATTTGCTAAGGACAGGAGAGTGTGGGAGATCACTGTTACTTTTAGACAGCCTTACCTTTCGGTGTGTTTTGCTTATAATTCAGAGCTGCCATAAATTATCCGTGCTGTCTTGTTTTGTTAAACATGGAGAATCTGCAGTCCTCTTTGTTCAGGTCTCTGTGCTGTGTTGTAGCTAACCCTTTAGTCATCCTCCCCTATATTTTGAGAATAAAAATCCCTGCAGCTGGAACACACAGTATTGGACACGAATCTTGTCCAACAAAGGCTGAAGGAACACAGAGTTCAAACGAATACATAATGTTTTGTTAAAGTTCTGGCAAATTTACATGATCAGGCTTGTACAAATGACAAATTGTGCTTGTCAGCATCACAAGCAATGTGGTTCTTGTAATGTACGCTATTTGTGAGAGCGCCGAACAGCGTGCCCGCAGAGAGTGTGTCTGGATGTGTGTAGTGCTCCTGGTGAAACTGGGGTAAAAAAGGAGTAGAATGAAGTGGGGCATGGAGACTGCTTTGAGTGCTTAAGCTGTATCTGCTCGTGTGTAAAACCCCAATTCCTGATCTGTGGCTACTTGTGACTGGGCAGAGGAGGGAGCGTGGCTGTGTGGGGTCAGCTGCAAGGGTGGTGGGCACAGTCCGGTGCCCCTCCAGCTCTCTCTGCTGCATGCAGTCACTGGCACAGCTCTGACTCTGCAGCTGGTGTCACCCCTCGCTGTGTTCTGCAAGAACACAGAGCTTCAAAATGCTGGCAGGGAATCAAATCTGGGAGGCCGCAAGAGTTCCCACTTGTTGCAAGGGGATGTGCTGGTCTCTCTGCAATCTCCCATCCTTCTGAGGGCAAATTGATTTAACTGTCTACATATACCTGAAGATATCTCAATATATTTAAAAACAAGTTTTCAAATCCTTGTAGTCCAACTTTATAAAACCTATTTTTTTCAGTTTTGTCAAGTCTACTTTTATGATTCCTGGAAAAAGGAAGAAAGCTGATTGTTCTTTTTAATTTGTTCTTCCTCTCTTTTGCTTTCCCTGATGTCCATTTTAGTTCATCAAGGGCACTAGTGTTCCAGGTTAGGAATAGACTCTGTAAGTGAAATACTAATGACTAGCTATGGAAATGCAGTCCTGTTCATAATTTCTGTAATCTCCCAATGACAAAGATGGGAGTTAAACAAAGTATTAAAAGGGGAAGTATGATCTTCATGTCAATGTAATGATAGAAGCCTCATCAGTGATCCTTAACTCCTTTAATCTAAGATATTGTAATCTGATTATTTGTTGCAACACTGAACAGTTAAATTTTACACTAAAATCCCATATCTTTTTTAGACCAGTCATATGTTTTATGATGATGTGAGCATGTATCTTACCAAATGTTCTGGCCAACAATAGCATCATTTTTTCAGAAGTAAGAGGAAAAATATTTTAAAAATAGCTTTAGATAAAAACACCAGCAATAAAAGTTTGATTGTTAATGCAGAAGAAATATGAAATACAGAAAAATGGCTTTTCTAACACTGTCCTTTGTGAATACTAAGCCATAAACTGCTACTAATGCTGACATTTTACGTGCTGCTTACACTAAGACACTGATGCTAAACCAAAATTTTAGTACAACATCCTACTGTTAGATGACACTTAATATTCTTCCCTCATTGTTTTTTTATGGTAAACCTACGATGATTGATTTCTGTGCTTTACCCTCACGTCTCTATCTAAACATGAAAAATATATGATTTGCACAACCATTCACTACATACCTTTGAGCTCTGTAACCTGTGTACCTTCACTTTTTGAGAGTTGTAATATGGCTGAGACCATATCATCTGTTGAACTTCAACAGTACAAAAAGTCCCTCATTGCCACCATAATGGCAAAAATATACTGTTCTACTTTAACAGTTGTGGAAATAGCTTGTTTCAAATATAAGTCCTAGGTGTTGGTAGCTGAGAAAGCACACTAATTCTGTAATTAAAAGAAATATGCAACACTAATGAAGACTATCCTTATGACTACTAATGGATAATACTATTGAAATGTTGGCAGCTTATGCAGTTGGGAATGCAGCATTTTGGTTTGTCAGAATCCTTTCTCAAATGAGAGTATTTTAGAGAGCTGAATAATTTAAATTTATTAATAATTTATTTACTTACTAGAAACACTAATTGCAGCGGCAGTCTAGATAGAGGTACAGAGGTTGATAAATGAAAAGCAAATATAACAAGCAAAATCATTAGTTGGAAAGGACTTGCAAAAATTCTTCAACATCACCGTTGTATAAAGAAGATAAATATTTTTTTCTTTTCTCTCTTACACATTTATCAGGAAATAGAACAAATGTGAAACATAAGGGAAACAAAATGAATGTTGACATTGTCATATATTTACAAGACTGGAGGACTTAGTATTCACAAGGTGTCATCTGGGGCAAAAATAGTTTCTTATTCTTGGCTCATCACTGCAGTAAAGCAGTCTCAAAGGTACAGTCAGTTTGGACTTGAGGCAGAACAAATTCATATGCACTGCAAGTGTGGACACAGTGTGATAGCATTTGTTTATCATGCACAAGAAGGGAGGAAGCTGCTTTTTAGCTTAACTCCCAGTTTTGTGATACAGTCCAGCAGATACACAGCTGTACATTTTGGTCTCCTTGTGGACCAGTTCCATGTTACAAAAGAGAGATAATCTGCTGCTTTTTCGTAGCCTTTATCGTTATAGTTGAGCTGAACAATTTCTGTGTAATAACTAGCAAACCAGTACTGTCTGTTTTGGGGCCTCTAGATATTCTAAAAATAGAGCTAATAATTAAAGTTGCTTTAAGAGCTTTGATGTTAACTATGACTATTTGTGGTTAATATTGTGCTAGCGATGCACACTATCAGTAATTTTTTTCTCTAAGCACTCTTGGATATTTGTCAGTGCTCTAAAGCATTGCTTTTTTGCTTCAGCATAGTATTAAGACGTGGACAGTTTCAGATTACAATCCTGTGAAGACTCCTTGGATCCTACAAAGCACATGCTGATCCTTCTTCTCTAAATTGCTGCCAAAACGTAATCATCTATCATTTGTCAGTGTGCTGGTGGCATTCTACAGAGATAGCACAATTTGTATTTAGCCAAAGAACAAATTCACTGCAAGTTTACCTACTGCACAAAGACACTGCATGTCTTGTATCTAGAGCTTCTGTAGTACCCTCTGAAGGGGCAGACTGTGATTTGCTATGGATAATCCCTTAATCAACAAAACCTAAAATCCTGAACTCAGTTCTATGGTTGCTTTTTTTTTTACTGTGTGCTTGTGATGGTGGTCTAGAAATTTCTGTAAAGAAGGTAATCATTTACTGCTTAAGTGAAAAAGGTAAATATGTGACACGTGTGAAGCATGGTAGGAATTTCACAACAGGGCTGTAAGAATGCTTAAATGGAAGATTGCTCTTGACTGTTTGGTAAAAACACATACCAGATTCAAGGCATCTTTGGAGATTTGGAATTACAGCTTTCACAGCTAGAGAGTACCTCTTGGTTTCCTTCAGAACAAAAAAACCTGCACTTTAAAAGAAATGTGATTTAGTAGTTTTCTGTGAACTCAAGTTTCATGTTAATTTTAATTTCTTCCTCATTTCTTTTCAGTCACTGTCACTAGATGTTTGTGTAAAGCACGTTTTTTTCTAGCCCTGGGTGATTAAAACTGGGAATTGAGTCTCAAATGGAGAATCAAGAAGTCTAATTGCTTGGTGTAGTCAATGGGTCAAATATAAAAATGAAAATATTTATACACAGAAAGTAAGAAAGTTTCTTTTAAATTACTTCCAAAATGGATCATATGAAAGATAAAAATTTATTTGGGCAACTGTCTGTCTTTAAATGCATCAACACAAGTGATAAACTGATTCTGTGTGCTTACTTTCCATGTCCTTGTAGAAGCCTTCTTCAAGCTTCTATAAAACTAAGAAAAACTGAAACATTATGGCAGCATGGAGTATGTTATGAATCTGAAAATCCCCCAAGAGGTGTTTTTCAAATTTTGTATGAAGCAGTTGCATGGGAAGTTACTCATGCGCCTTGCTGCAGGAATATGCTACAAGTGTGTGTTATTACACATTAAAAGTATCCCTGGTACCACTCAATAAGTAATTTATCCTCACAACTAAACACTTTGATTTATCTGTACACAGCATCTGAGAAAACATGCTTAAAATACTTTGAACTGATGAAGACAGACATCTGGAACCCCTCATGTCTGCATTATATTATACTTTTTTTCCATCTGATTTTTCTGCTGTTAGTCTTTGACAGATTAAGTTGTGGAAAGTGATTCTCCTTGGCCAATATCCTGCACACACTATCAATGATTATTTAGATTGAAATTATAGCCTAGACAGTTTTCCAGAAACCAGTAATGTTTGACAACGGAAAGGTGATTGCAAGCTGGTGGTGTGCAGCAGTGAACTCATATTTGTCAGGTAGGTCACACTGATTGACTACTGTATGCTTATTATTTGCCTACCACATGTGGGAAGATGATATATTTTATTTGCAGGTGAAGGAAGGAAGAGCTGTGCACGTGGTTATTTAATGTATTTTGGTACATTTAAACCACAGTACTAGTCACATAGTGAGAGAGAATATCCTAGAAGGACTCTGTCTTCATGTAACTGTGAGTCCTCCTGTCTGGGTGTATGCTAACATCAGCTGCAAAGTCATGCTGTCCAAAGGAATGCTTAAGTCCTGCATTTGTTTAAAATTTGGCCTTGTACTCAGCAATGTTTATTCTGAAATAAAACATAGAAGATGACATGATTTCTATCCCAAAGAGCTCCCTAAAATCAAAAGCAAAACTGTGTAAAATAAAACCATTGGTGGTTTCTGGCTCAAACTTTCAACCAGATCTGGTCTAGTCGTTATAGAACATGGCCCAATGTATAGTGTAATGTAATACGTGTTAGACTGTTCTTTATCACTAGTGTCAATTAGGATTAGAAAACCTTTTTTTAATTAAAATATTTTACAGTTACATGTGTATACATATATACACACACTGTATATTTTTACATGTTTATGTTGTGTATATGTATACACATTTTTACAGAGAGAGATATTCCAAATTAGGTACATATGCACACACACACACATGAACAAGGTGCTTCAGGAACTCAGGAACCATTAAGATAGAAAATTGAAAATACAGCTGTTAATGTTTTAATGTCGTCTTACTTCAGCTTTTCAATTAATAGGCAATATGCTCACTGGGGTTTCCTAAGCCACTACTGGCAATCCAGCTGTATTGTCACCACACAGTTAGGAGTTCCCTACATATTTGAGTCCTTCAAATGAAATCATATGTGAGGCTTTTCATCTGCTCTTTGAATTTCTGGGTACTAAGGCAGTGGAGTTATTTTGCACTTACCCAGATTACCTTGGGTGTTTTTGGAAGTCAGCTTGGAAAAAAAAATCTATGACTGACAGCAACATTGTGATAACAGGGATTTGAAATTAAAGTATACCATGCTGTTAGTTTTGCACTGAATTTAGGTACCCCCTTTGAACATACTAAACTGTGATGCACTTGGGCTTTGGGATGCTAATTGTGTTTAATTTTGAGCTTCAAACTGGCAGAATAGGAGAGAGAAATGTTAGTTCCTCTTGAATGGTTCCCATGGCTGTGCTCATGGCCATGCACTACAACATGCCTTCCTACTAGAAACATGAAGAGAATGAGTCTCATCTCTCCTTCAAATTGTTCTTTTTCTGTTCTGATCACCCCCACCAATTAAGAACTGGAACAACCACTTTAGACCAAATGAAGGAAATGCACTTTTTGGTTTTTTTTCTTTTCAGTGAAAAAAACCTGGAGCCACCTCGTACCTGAAATCAGACTTCACCTTTTTGTTATCTGAATGAAAACAGAAGAATGAGAAAACAGAATCAGGAGAACTGGATGAAAAAAATGGAAAAATATGTGTTCCTGAGGTTTCTAGCTCCAGGTCATGACATTTTTTTTTTTTTTATAAGTATGGCATATAGTTTATGTATAGGCTGCGTATGTTTTAAAAGCATTGCCTTGGTGAATGGGTGTAGGTAGAAAGGGAACATAACTATAAGCATGCTAAGCACCAACCTAAGGGGAAGAGATGAAGTTCTCTGTTTAAACTCTTAGTAGCCAATGTGGTTTGCAAGCTGTTCTGTTTCATTGCAATGTTGGTTTTGCTGGGAAAACCTGAAAATGTTTCAAGATATGAGGTCCTTATTCCTAGAATATACCCTCTGATCTTTTAGAATGATGACTTTTCTTCACATAAGTGTTCTTTTTGTTTTATGTAAAAAAGGGGTAGAGGGGCAAGGGCTTTGTAAATAAAAGTCAAGAAAACTCAGTCTAATGTATGCTGTTTATAGTAACTTATACAGTGAAAGGTTGAAAATGTAACCAGGATTCTTGTTTTGTACTGTTTTGACTTTGTGGAGGACTTTTTGAAATAATGCCAGTAAACACTGTTCTGTATGGGGAACTGAGGGATGCTCTCTAGCCTACAGAACATACAGAGCTCGAGAAAAAAAGGCAGTATAAGTTTAAGGACTTCCTTTCAGTCCATGCCTGAATAAACTAAAACATCAATTAACTTCAAAAAATTTGAAACACACAAAACCTGAGAACAAAGTACCTGGAAACAAAATGAAAAATTCAGAAAAACATCTGTTTTCTTAGTGTTAAAATCTTGGCCTACGAATATTTATGAACAGTATTGTAGGAAAAAAAGTTGGACTATAGAAAATGTTTGGTTTAATGAGCACTAAATCCAGGTTTTGGTCTTTTAGATACTTATATCTTTTAATTTTTACTTCTTTGTGCATGCTTTCCAGACTGCAACCAAAACCAAATCTATAAACCAAAAGAGAAACTCAAGATGTTAATTAAAACAAAATTTTACGTAAAATTTGTCTTTTACAAATACCACATATATAAATGTTTTTGACTAATACGAAGAGATATAGAGCATATGTGGATAATATTTCAAATTCCTTGTGCCAATTTACTGCTACTTCCAAATTACGAATAAATTATAAGATGAAGAATTAATTCACTTAAGAGATGAGATTGTTCACTGATAAGCAAAGTGAAAAAAAGTGGAAAACAAATATAAAACAGCAAGAAGCATTTATGTAAATGATAGGAAAAGATCATGTTTATATTTCCTGTCAGTGCATCCCCAACATGTTCTTACATGTTTGCCTCTGTGTTATTTGTAGGAAAAAAAAAATGACCATGTGGTTATAAAACCTTTACTGGATTGTTTTTTACAAAAAAACTTAACTTGAATATTTTATCAGACAATCAAAACCAAAGAGGTGCTCTGAAACACTGTTTCAAACTACAAAAATATATAACTGACAAAATAACAAAAACTAAAAAGAAAGTAAAAGTTTCCTTTGAAATAATTTCACCTTTGAAAAGGAATAATAGACATAAAAAATAAAATAGTGTGTCAATATCCCATCCAGCTTTGGAAAAAATTAAGAAAATGCAGTAAAAAGTTAATTATTTGCATAGAAATGTGATATGCAAGCAGTTACTGGTGCTGACCATATAGTACATTAGAAAAAAACTAAAAAATCAAACTGATTGCACCAAAGAGTTGCACCCTTGTCCCAGATCTCTTTAATGTCCATGGTGAGCTGAGACTATTTTTTAAAACTTTTCTAGCATGAGATATGTTCCAGCAAAACTGAGAACAGTGTGTGGCAGGAAGATCTTACTGTGCAGCTCCAGCTGTATGTTCGCATGTAGCATCCCTGCCGGGGTGCTGGCACAAGTGGGCAAAACCTGGGACAGGCTAACAGTGGTAGGAAGCTCAACATGCCACACATCTGCCACTGCAGCAGAACAGAGGGACAGCTCTTCAGGGCTGCTGGGAATCCTGCCTCCCCTAGAGCAGCTCTACTCTTATCCTGGTGGGAACAACATCATCTTCAAGTAGATACCAGGAGATTTCAAGGGAAGCTTCCTTCCCTGAGGATGAGTCTTAAAGCCAGTATCATTAAAAGCAGGTGTTATGTCTTTTCTAGTTAACTGTGTTTATCCCAGTGGTATGAATCAGCTCCAGAGCATTTTTGGTGTCCTGTGGTCCAAGGATAGCTTCGTTTACTCCTTTAGTCTGGTGTTGCTTAATTTGCTGGTGTTACTCAAGCTTGGTCTTTGCTTAAGAAGTGTCCTGGTGCATTAGACTATGTCAGTCACACATGGGGCACAGCATATTCCTGCCTCAGCAGCAGTGATATTATCAGAGAAGCCTGCTCTCGTTTCCACCCTTTCCACTCCATCTACCCTTGAAACCCTTCCTCTTCTGTTTGGCCAGTGCAACATTTCAGAAGACACCCTGGAAGTGTCAGTCTCTGGCTTGCATTCGTGCTGCTCCCTCCTGGGCATTGCCCTCGGATTTTTCTTCTTCCTGCAAGAAGTGCTGGGTACTGCACACATTGTCTTCAGTTGTGTGAACTGCTCAGAGACCTCTTAAGGTAGCAACCTATGTAGCAACTTCCCCCTGAGCTCCCCTGTGACTTTTTTCACTCCACTTCCCTCCCAAAACCTTTGTAATTCCCTTTACCACGCTTCCTCTGACAGGTCTTCTTGCTTGAGCGGCTCAGTATGTTTGATCAGCGGGCACTCAGCAGTGCCTGGCATCCTGAGCGTGCCAGCACTGAACACAGGCATTCAGCTGTCACCCATCTGATGCATGTTGGTGGCCCCTGGGAGGTAGCAGAGGAGCCAGCAGGCTGCCTTGCTCAGTCTCAGGTGTGTAGAAGTCAGGCACCTTGCCTGGGCTTGCTCAGTGGTAGAGAGAGAAAGAGAGAAAGAGATAGAGAGATAGAGATAGAGATAGAAATTGAGATAGGAAGAGAGAGAGAGAGGGAGAGGAGAGAGTGGTTTCCCTGCAGCACTGACATCCCTATCACAACAGATGGAGAGGAGATCAGAGCACATGCCTTGGACTAGCTGCCTGACTTTGAGAAAGCTATTGCAGGCTCTGGGAAGTTCTTGGCCAGCATCTCTGTTTCATCTGGTTGCAAAATCGGTGACACAAACAGGATGATCTGATAAAAAATGGCTTTTATGGAAAGTTAACAGTACCATTGCACTTGCTCACTGAATTTCAGACATGAAATTAACAAAAGTATAGCAAGAAAACTCTCATTCCCTTCAGATATTAAGGTCAGTATGCATTTACACTCCATGGAAGAAGAAGAAAGAAAAGTCCGTAGAGCAACAAGAATTTAGAACAACAAGAATTGTATTCCTGCAGAGTGTAATGCCATTACAATACTGAGTGGAGGAGCTACAATAAACCAAACATTTATCTTGCAGAGTTCAAGATGGAGTCTTGCCTGCTGAAACTTGCAGCCTCTTGGGCTGTAGCCCCTTGCTTCAGATGACAGGGCTTTCATTTGCACAAGCAAGATACAGCCCTAAAGGAATTGGCAAGATGCCAACAAGATGCTTATTTGGGTAGGATTTTGCTGACTGTGGTAAACAGATGAGATTGGAAAGACACATGAGCTCACATATGTGTGTCAGAAACACGAGTTCAGTAGAATGGGAAGCCAGGAAACTGTTAATTTTAGTAAACCACAACATCTGTGTGGAATGTATTGAATTTTTAATCCACCCAAACTGGAGTTTTGTTTCGTACATGATAAACTGTGACAGTGAACCACCTTGTTCTACTCAGTCTATAAAGCCTGGAAAAGCATTGTCCTGTCCACTCCTCTCTTATGGTACTTGTAATATAAAGAAAACAGAGAATGAGGTGGCTTTTCCAGTTCATATGTTGTGTACCTGTTTACTAAATGCTTAATTTATTTGTTGATAAAATGTGTAAATGGTAGTGTTTCTAATAGTATTCCCAAATATGCATCAATGATGAAAAATTTCTAATCATAAGTGGCTTCCGATTTGCTTCAGGAATCACCCACATTAAAATCAAAATGCTCAGTTCATTCAGCTAATAGTATGGGATAAATTGAAATAAGAATAGAACAGGATGAAAAAAATGAACCACAAGGCTTATAACATGACTTAAAAGTATTATAAGTTTTTTAATCCACTTTTTTGCATTATAAAGATGTTAGAGCTGACTCATATTACTAAGGCGAACATAGATTTTTTTCTGTCTTCCAAAAGTTATTCTTCTGTTATCATGAGGACACAGATGCCTTCCCAACGATTTTTCAGAATAAAATATGAAACAAAAAGATAAGAGCAATGACGGTACCCCAGCTCCCTCTGCAATGAAGATTTGACTGGCTCGCTATGCAGATTGTTGAGTCTTAATATATGTTCAGAAATGCAGCACACACACACCCCGCAAGGAATTTCCATCTATTTTTGTTAGAGAACCTGCAAGGGTCAGTGACCCAATCAGGGAATAATCAAGTTATTGCAACCACTGGGTGTCTGCCTACCTGGATTTAGTGAATTTGAGATCAATTCCTAAAACCAGATATAAAAGAGATGGCTCTAAATCCAAATAGCATTCCCTTCAATGAGTGACTGGGGAAAAAGTGAGTAAGCGGGAATAAGCAGCCAAAGCACTGAAAAATAGCTGTGTTAAATGTGACTGTCAGTCCAAGGTATCTGACATATTGTAAATGAAGAGAATAGGCATTTCTGTCAGACTTCTGCTTTATAAATGTTCTTTTCACTAATAACAGTTTTTCAGTCCATAAAGATCTGGGAGCACGCCAAGCCTTGTCTTGCAGTGAAGTCAACTTCTAAATATCAGCAGGAAGTATAAAAGAAATACAAAACATATTTATTCACATGCACATGTTTCTACTGTTGGGTTAGTATAGACACACAGAAAACCAGCACTGGTTTTTATATTTCAGTCTCATTACTGTGGTGGAAGTATCATATTGTCATTTCTGGCAAATTTCTAGCTAAATCTGAAAGTCAAAAACTAGACTTAGGGTAGGTGAAGGTTGAATAAGACTGCAAAGATATTCTAAGTATCAAGGATATAATTCTGTAAATTAATAAATTCTAAGTATCAAGGATATAATCTAGGATGTAATTCTGGAGAAAATGTTCAATATCAGGTCTTACTTGTACTTCATCCATTATTCATAGTTTTGCTGTTAGGACTCAGGAAAATCTTTAAGCCCAGGAAAGAACATTGACTGTTCCATAAGTCAGTATAAAAGTTATGGAAGAGTAAATGGATTAATTGCATTGATCTTATTACTCATATGTCTGGAAAATACTAATCTAAATAAACACTTAAAAATTATAAATATAGGAATAATATTAATGGGTCTTTATTCATAGGTCTGTAAGATTTGTATTTCCTTCTTATGTAAGGTTTGTGTAAGGTTGGCCTTTACAACATTTCATAGTTGAGATACAAAAGGCAACTTGAGGGTAACTTTTCTACACATGAAATTAAGGAATTATTTTGCAACAAAACAATTGTAATAAAAAAAAAGTCGAGTATGCTTTGAGAGTTCCAAGTAAACATTTCTGAGTCATCCAAAATAGCTATTGCATACATAATTAAAAAGCTGTTAAAATTGATCCAATTATTCTTTATATTTGGTAAAGTCATCAGTCCAAAATCTTCCTGCATTGCAAAATACTCAGTCAGATGGGAACTGCAGTCAAAATGGCTGTTGTAAAATAATTTTTAAATCAGTTTTTGTTCTAGATAAAAAGATCTTTCACTAAATGAACAGGTTTTGGAGCAAAAAATAAAAAATAAAAGAGGTTATGAGGAAAGTGTCCAAAATTATCTGAATGCCTGAGACAGAAATGGAAAAGATGTAGATTAATATAATACTATTTCTGCCCTCCGGAATCGTAAATGAAATAGACTTTTATCCTTATGTTCTTAATTCTGAAGCCTCGCTGTGAACATATTCATTAAGTTTTAATGTCAACTGGAAGATCAAATTTTCTAAAGCACATTCATAATTTTGCTAGGAACAGGCATTTTATTGACACAAATTTTCTTGGTACCTTGCCAGCAGCACAATGATTTGTGGAATCAATTGCAAGCTATTTTATTTTGAAAGTGTGAATTTAGACTAGATAGGAATTAAAAATAGCTGTGCTTGTTGGCTAAATGAATAATATCTGTCATGTGGATTCACGGTATGAATTAGATAATTATCTCTGAAATAATTATCTGCAATTACTCTGTTACCTTAGGGAACTAGAAAGATAAAAGACTGTGAAAGTATAAATTGTGTGTTACAGATCATTTTAAACCTTCCCCTATTGATTTACACTACACACAGGAAGAACAAGTTTCAGCTTGAGCGTTTGTTAACAGCTTTGGGCTACACACATTTGGAAAGGGATCCAGTCTTGCTTGCTCCTCTGGCTGGATATCCTGTGAGGGATCAGATTACCCCCATCATGAGGCTGTGACACCCTTTGCTGCCAGCTGGATGGTGTTAGGCAGGGGGCAGCCTGTTTGCACTGTCTGCTTGAGACAGAGTGGGCTTGTGACATGCATCCTCCTTCAACCCTGCAGAGAGGAGGTGGAGAGCCCAAGGCACTCCTGGAGTGGGGTCTGAGCAGGGCTGTAACAAGGATGCTCCTACTTGTCAGCCTGACAGAGCCTATGTGCTCATGCTTGCACCTCTTATGTGATGTTCAAAGTCAAAGCTGTGAACTTCTCCTACCATAGTCTGCACTTCCCTGGACTCATGTTCTGAAATTTTAATGTTATGGCCCAAATCCATTTGTTCTCAATGTTTGGTTATGGAGGAGGAAACCCCTGAAGTAATTTCTTCTGCTGCACTCCATCTTCTTATCCTGCATATAACGCAGAAGACCCAATCACTCAACCGGGCTTTGTGAAAATAAATAACAAGAACAGATAAAGCCCTCTCCTTGGGTCAGAACTGCATCTTTGACCTATTTGCCCATTATTAGTGTAGCAAGTAAAAACGTCTTGCTTATCTTCAGAGAACAACCCTGGGTATCACTCTGCCTCTCACTTAGGATCTATGGTTTTCTGTATGTTTCTCAAAGTGTGGAGTGGACAAAATATGCGCCAGCTATTAGGGGAGGGAAACTGACTTGTAATATTTTGTGCCTTATATACATCATGAAGCTGCTCACTCCCACAATCATTTTTGTTAATTAAGTATTCAGTGTCTGACTTGAGCCAACTTTGGAGATAAGTTACCAAAGCAAACCGACATTTCTGCAAATGATAATGATGTAATCTACACTTTTTGGAGAAATGATGTTGCACTTCTGTTTAATGGCAGAACTATCACATCTGTCAAACTGACATCAGAATTATTAGAAATGCAAAAGGTTTTGAAAAAGCAGTAGATTAAGTGGACATAGATAAGGGTAAGAAGAGAAATTTCTGTGAAAGAACAACTCTTTGCCAGATGTTTCCATCTGAAACCAGATGGAAGCTGAAACATTATTTATTTTTTTAGCAGAATCCAGAGTCCAAGTTGGAAAAGGTATAGCTAAAATCATAAAGGCACATGTCAGACTACTTTGAATTAATTTATTTGATTACCAGTATTAGTATGGTTATGGCAAGCATGGCCATCAGCTGCCCAGGACTTATCCAGAAGGGCTCAGAGCATGGCACATGGTGGCTAATAAGGGACCATATTAATTCAAGGTAAACTTGTCCACACCTTTCTCTTCTTTTACTCAGACTTCAGAAATGCAGGATGGATGTTTCCTTATCTAATATTAGGACAGGTACCTATATTAAAAATAGAGAGATTAGTTACAGTGATTTAGCAGTTTGGGGCTTGTGTTATGAGAAAACTGTATCACTGGTGAATTTCTTTGCTTGACTCCCATTTGAGTAATTCAGAGACTTTTATGTTTTCTCAGGGATCAGTGATTAGTATGTATATTTTCTCCAGATAATATTGCACGTTAATGGTGAAGGAGGCCATGACTGTATATGGAAGAAAATAAAGTGCAGGAGAGCCTGCACTTATCACTGAAATGATTCCTCCTACGCTTTGACCTCACTAACATGACTGCATGCCAGTCCTGTGCTCACCATATGCACAAAGCTCCTTCCCTGACTCCCTTTTTCTCCTGCGACCACTTCCTACCTTTTCTGGAATTTTCCCTAAAATTGCCATAGAGGTGGATAATTTTCTTTTTAGCATCTCTGGCTACAGGCTCTTGCTAGATCTGTTTTTATGGCTGATGCTTTTTTTTTGTTTTGTTTTTTTGCTTCAGTAACACTCCCTTGCTCAGCCGTGTCTTTTGTGTTTCTGGCTTGAATTTGTAATGCTGTCAGGACAGGAGTGTCCAGAGAATATTGCTGAATATTTTGTCAGAGCTGGATTAGATGCAGGCACAGGCACAAGTGGTCATATCCAACAACAGTGTCTGAGCTACCAGCTTTCATGGTATTTCTGGCTCCATGTTTCCCTAGCATGCTGGAACTGAAGGTGAAGATCAGTTCTGCTACAGCTCTAACTTTTTGGATTTGCATATTATCACTTTGTATGACATGGTGATGTCATACTATGCATTTATGACACAGCATGTATCTCCATGACATAGATAATTCAGCCATTTCAGCAAGACACATTAGCAGCAGAATTTGCATCATTTGTTCACAATGTTAGTGTGTTAACATGAATTTACTGTATGTCACAGCACAAAGGTTATTTTTTAGCCCCCTGAACAAGCTCCAGTGAAGGAAAAGCACTGAATTTGCATACGGTACAGGTATCTGCTCTTACCACTACATACACATTATTTGACAGTATTTTTCTCCACAAATATGTACTGAGATTTTTTCCTGTGCAATTTGCTTCTCCCTTCATACATGAATGCCTATCTGGGCACTTGAGAGTGCAGAAGAAGAGTGATTAACCTCCTGTAACTTCATATGCTTGCCCTGGAAAAACACTTCTTGGGATGTCTTTAGTATCAGCTGAAAGAAACAATAGTTCCTGGTGCACAGGGACTTTGAAATAGTCTTACCTACTAGGTGGGCTGAACATTCTTACATATTAGGTAGGTAAATGCCTACCGTAAGACATGGAGACAGGCTTTAGAAACAACTAAGGCCTGAAGTAACCTTCAGTGACTTCCAAAAAGGTCTAAAAAACCTAAATTTAGTCATGTGAGTACTCCCTAAAAGGCCAAATTTATACCTATTGGGTGGCTCAGATGACAGTCCCTGTTATGTGCAGGGTGATGCTTATCCTTAGGTGAGCAGGACAAGATCAGTGTACCAAGCAAGTATGCAATTTGGGATCTCCTTTGGACTTGTCTGAAGCGTGGGTCTAGCTGGTATGGTGAATCTTTAAAACATAGAGAGTACACAATGAATTGACTTGTAGCAGTGCGTCTCTGTTCGGAGAGAAAAAACAGCAGAACATGTACCTGAATAGACAGATTTTTTTGTTTGTTTCATATAAAACCAGATTATTTTTCTTTAGAGTGGGGTACTTTTATTCTGTGTTCTAGATAGCTGTAATCAAAGAGGAGATATTGCAGGGGAAATTGGGAACAGGCACTCTTGAGAATGCATTGTCAAGTGATAAGACACACAATTGGTTCCAAATTAAAGAGACTCCCTCTTTGACAGGTAGGAAGAGTATGAAAGCAGCATAATCTAGAAGTCGCAGCAAAAAATAATAACTTTCAGACACTGGAGGTCTCTCCAGAAGTTCTGAAAAAAATTACTATCAGCCATGGCTTCTTTCAAAAAGAAAATAAAGGAAATGTATATATGTAAGGTTCTTTTGTTATTTTCCAGTAATGTGATCTTTTTCTTATCTTGTGGCTTCAGCTTTCCCTAAGATAAAATAATTACTAAGGCTAAGACTATTTTTCTGACATCAGTAATTGTATCATGAAATCCATCTTAAATGACTGTCTAGGCTATCTGGCTCTTAAAATCTTCATTAACAAAACTTATAATTTTATTTAAAATAGTTATGTTTTTGAGACAATCATAAGGGTAGCTATGCACATTTTTTTTTTGCCTATTTGTAGTAGATTTATTTTCTTAATTTTATTTAAGAGCAATTAGAGCAACTTCATAACTCTAGTTTTCTAATTAGTGATCTTCTGAACTGTGTACTGTCATTCTATTTTTTTCCATGTTGCAAGAATAGTATTCAGTTCTAAGCAACACATGCATATTGAGTTGTATACAATGTAGACGAGTTACTACCCATGTAAATGAGGGTCACTAGTCACCATGTTTCAGACACCTCTTGTCTGAATGAGTGAAAGGACAAACACATTGAAGAGATCTAAGAAATATTCCTCAGAAGTTATGAAGTTTCTTCTTGAATGCTTAAGCACTCAACATGAAAATTAGTCTGACATCAATACTTTGCTGTAGAATTTGCTGAAATATGAGGACAGCTAACAGGAGCTGTGGATGAATACAGCCTCCTGGTAGCAGACAATTAATTTTTAGGTTGAGCTTCATGTCTCTCTCTTGCCCAAAGTTTTGTGTGGAACCACTTTTGATGGTCTACTCCAGGAAACTTGTATCCTTTCCAAAGGCTTTGGGAAAACTGTGGTTAGACAGTCAAACCACACTGTCAATGGGTTAGTGGAACCTAAGAAGCCTCATTTTGTCTGCAGCTGTTATAAATTGTCCCTTGCCAATCCTTTTTGTGTCTTTGATCTTATAAGACTATTTTGGCTTACTAATAGGGCAAGCTGAAATGGTCTTTTAATAGAAATGTGTTATTTTGAACAAACAGGATTTTGTAAGAGATGTGTCTGCTGAAAATACTGATCTGGAAAAATCATATCACAGCTTATGGTGGTTGTAGCTGAGTTGTGTCATAGACTATCTCTGTGGGTTAGTTTCTTTGTGTGGACTTTGTCTGGCGTGATACTTTAACTGGAGAATATTTTGATACGGCAGTATCGATGGTGACATTTTCAAAAGTAAATAAGCCTGCTTCTGTCTCCATGTATGAATACCACAAACAGACCACAAAAAACCAAGAAAGGTTTTAGGTGCTAGGTAGAAGTGACAAAAGCCTTAAATTTATTTTCTTTGCAAATCAACCCTCAGGGCAGATTTCCCTGGACTAGTCTAGTCCACTGGAAAGTATGAGCACTAACTGCAGCTTTCCAGATGTCTGAAAGTTTTCTATTCTGAGGTACTTTGAGTTAAACATATTGCAAGTAACACTCACAAGGTCTCATACTAAGTGAGACAGTGGCATTTCAAAGGGGCTTCACCAGCACTGTCACATTAAAAGCATTTTCAAAGGTCTACTGTGAGGGCCCAGGTGCCTATCACACCCAAGTGCCAGAAAACTTTTCTATGTCATCAGAGGTTTCCATTTCTGTAGGAATCTCTGTATATCATGGCACTCCAAGAAAGCCAGCAAGGATTCAGCCTGGGTAACAAGTGATGAATGGGAAGTTGCTGCTTCCATGTTTTTCCCTGTTTGAGACACATTTTAAGGCTGGATGACAGCTCCAGGATCACACACTGTTCCTCGCACATCTCAGTGAAAAACAAGACAAAAAAAGAACTCAGCTCAGTCCTATGTCAGACATGGAAATATCTGTTAAAAAAAGGCAGACACTACTATTTTGAGGGCCAAATACTGGTTACCAGTAAGCTGAGATGGAGAATGTCTGAAGGACTCTGCACCCAGGCACTGGGAAGCAGCAGTGCTACTGCAATATTGCTGCTACTGATTTATGAGCTGAGACTCTCATAGGCTGCTCAATAAAGTTCAGAACCAGAAAGAAACCTATGTCCCTTCATCCATGAGACCCTTAAAAAACTTATGGTGAAGCTACCCTCCCCTCCTACCCCACTATATATTTATTGATTTCAAGGTACTGGTAAGTCAGTACCAGATGACTGAAATAAGGTCTTGCAAGCTGTATTTCAGAACTATTGAGTAATAATCAAACAGGGAAGAGAGAGATGTATTAGTACAGTTACATGCTGTGGGAGTGCATACTTCTTTCCTTATATAATTGCAGAGGCTGAAATTCTAATAAATGGCTGGCTTCTTGGGCACTACAAATAATGGAATCCTAGTGAAAACTTAGAACCTTATGTATTGTTGTACAATTCATACATTATAGTGGTCTTTGAAAGGAAAATAAGTGGAAAAATATTTTAAAGTTACAAAACTTGCATTAATAGACCTTTACAAAGATGAACAGAAATATTTATTGAATATAACAGAATTTAAAAAGAACTTTGAAAGTTCAAAGGGATATGGATACACTCATGTAAAATGTTTCTGTTTTCTAACCAATGCATCATCTTACTCTCTGTTTCTGAGGCTATGTAGAACAAGTACATCAATAACAGGTATACCTGGATATAAATTTTGCTATAAGAGCATGCTCAAATTTCAACCTGTGGGGCAAGAATAGGTGTGATAATAACTCTGCACCATATTTTATACAGGAATTACTGAGGGATCACACTCTCTAAATGCCCTTGGACTTTGTAATTATGATGAAGCAGTGGATTCCTCTCTTAAAAGGTATATAGACCAAATTTCAGTACATGTGGCCAGTTTTAGCTTTTGTCAGAAGAATGTTATGGTTTTAACTCAACTTCTGTAGGAGAACTTATTTTGGGAAGAATAAGCCTCTTAATACAAGGGAGATACTCACAGAAATATAACTCAGTGTCCTTCTGAAACACATAATTTAAGCAATGTGGCTTATCTGACAACAAGCATTTCCCTACAAAGAATCAAATCCTGTGATAAAAAAGTGTGAATTTGTGCTGTGCTCTCAAACTGTAAGCTTCATGCCTGAAATAAATGTGATTCAATTAACAGTCAGACCAGCAGAAAATTACACTGGAATTAATTGCTTGTGCTGAAAGCCTGAAAGAAGGAAAAAATTACAGCACTGGTACAAAAGATGGGTTGTGTCTCTATGGCAAGATTTAGACCCTGCACACCATTCACACAAGCTACCTTTTTAACTGCTGCTACTCTTAGCAGATCTGTTGTAACTAATAGTGGCTATCATCAAACTCAGTCATGGCCAGTATTTCAAATTGTTACTGTGATTCTATTCTCATTTTTCTCTTTTAGAGACTATGTCCTTTAATCCCAGGTCATTGCTTATTAGATAAGTTTACCAAATCCATTTTGCAGGCATATGTCACATTCTCCATGAGGGTTTTTAAAGTTATATAAATTCAGGGTTTGATCAAGCACTCAGTGATTTTAACAAACACAGACATCTCACAATAAACATACATTTATCTGCTGGTCTCTGTATATGTTTTTCAGTGTGGTTAGAGTTTGTTCTCATGTATGTTCCTACCAGCTACACAAAAGGAAGATCATATCAACTGCTGGAAATTTGGAACAGCTTTATGACTGCAATTAGAGGGTCAACCAATAACTATTTTCTAGTATTACAGAAGCCACATACATCCAAGATGTCAGATCCTAATGGCATCAATAAACAGTAGACTCTGTGGAAGTCAGTATCATATAAATGGGATTTAGAAAAAACAAAGTTCTTCTTCCTCCTTGACTACAGAGACAAATGGAGTTACACTCTCTCCAAAGCTTTGAAGTACCAGGGAAGAAAGTAAATAACAGTAGCTGCATTTGAGGCACCCTGGACAAATATTAATGAAAATACCAGACCTCTGACAGCTTACAGTTAATAGTTAGATGTCATCTAATTAGTGAATTTGGAATGAGTGAGACTGGGCACCAGAGGTTGAAATGAGTAAGACTCACCACCAGACTGATTTAGATGGTAGAGTAAGGCTTGATTGTTTTCTGTTGTCATAAAAGTTGCAAACTTGGATTAACTAAGTGTTAGAATAATTCTGTTGCAGTTCAGCTGTTTCTTAAAACACTGTTTTTATTACCAGGTACCACTGAAATCTGGACAATAAGAATTTTGCTTTTATTTCAGTAACATGCAAATCTTGAGTGGTTTGTAATTTTTTTTCTAGGATATTGACTCCTTTCCACAATACCTCTTCCCTGCAACACCTTAAAAGAAAACAAAACGAAAAGATAAATCTATGAAACATAAAGCTGGGAGTGCCCCCATGGAATGAAGTTATATGATGAGACCAGAGTTCTCTGTGCCAGGTAGTGGGAAGAGAGAGTGCCAAGTAAAGAATGAATGGTGGAAAATTGCCGTTTAAATAATTGTAAAGGAAAATAGAGATTGCAATAGGCTATCATTAAAATGTGGGCTTTTAAAATCAAAGGCTGGTTGTAATTTTGAGAATTCTAAGTTGGCAGGTGACTGCAAACAAAATTACACTTTTCATCTTGTCTGGAAATAGTAGTTAATAACTCTGAGGCATTTCTGGCCTGTGGGACTTGGAAAACAAATCAATGTGCCTAGATGAGATAGTAACGGGTGGTTCATGAAAACTGGTGCCAGTATGAACCAATTCAGAGCAGGGCTGTAATGAAAACTAAATTATATAAAAGATTTTGAGGATGAAGGATACCATGGAGGAAGCAAAAAAAGAACAGAATTCTGGTGAGATCTGTGTCGCTGATGTTGGGATAAGAGGTTCTGTGAAAAAGCAGAGAGTTTATATAAGATGCATTTCTGCCTTTTTTTTCCCTGAAAAAAAGAAAGAAACACCAAAACCATGGATATGCAAAGTATGTAAGTCCATATATTGCCCTTCTGTGGAAGATGGAGATTCTCTGGTCATACCATGAGCTGCATCTCTCAATAGCCATCCCATGAATGAAAAATTGGGAAGTCTCTCTCTGGGAAAGTTTGGGAGAGAGAAGAGACACATTCTGTAATGTTTTATTTTGTCTTCCACAAAACCAAAAAGGTTAGCTCTTAAGTGAAATGCTGTATGTGTATTTCTGAAGTCTGAAATCTGAAATACACATAATGTGTTTGTGTATTTCTAAAATCACTAGAAAATCATTACATCACACAACAGATAGCCCTTGATTTTAGATCAAAAATGAAATGCTATACACTATGTAAGTTAATTACATACAAACAAGAAAAAAAAATAGTCTGTGGTTAGCCATGTAATAAAACTGACCTACTTGGTGAAATACCATAGAAAATTATTGCAAAAGTATCTGTAACAAACTAAAAATGTTCCCAAAGAGCTCTGATAAGGAAGTGCTTGTTTTAAGGGATGCTAAACTGTGCTGCTGTGGTAAATTCTCTTTAAAAAATCTTGGCACAGCTAAACTGGAAAATCCATTGTGATTAATGATGACCTTCACACTAAAATATTACATGGGATTGTCAACATTTTGTATAACAATTTGGCATATTTAAACTATATATTTATGTAATTATACTGTTCCATTTTGAGTTGTTTTGTTTGGCTTTTTTGTTTGGTTGGTTTTTTTAATGAAAAAACAAGACTGAAGAGAAAATACAATCTTGCTCATTCTGTATTATTAGGAAGTAGTCTTATTTATGCTGTTCATCATTTGGCTGAGTTGGACTTGCTAATTAATCTCATACTGCAATCATGGAATTAGAAAACAGATGTCAACTGTTTATGTATATATTCATCTCATTAAAGGTGGCAAGAAAAAATACTTGCAGAGCAATGGTCAGTGTTAACCCTCCTCAGTATTATTTTAAATTTACTAGTTCATATTGTACTGTAACAAAGGTACTGGTAATGGCAGTCAGGACATGTCATCTGGAAATAATTGCCTCTGCATGGAGTGACAATGTCGTTCGGTATTTTCTTCTAAAGATCCATGGCTTACCTGACACTCCTCAGTTTTAAAAACCAAGACTTGATTTTCCTTTAGAAAGCAGAAAGACAACCTTGCAAATTCCTGTAGACAGTAACTCCATTACCCCATGTGACGTAAAACTGTGAATTGCAACTGCTGTTTGTGTTAAACTTCATATGTACAAAAGGCAAGAGGATTTGAAATACAATAGAAATTCCAGTGAAAAAGTGTCTTCTCACATCCATACATTTGAATTTTTTTTAATGAGAGATATGTTTTTTAATTCTCAGGTATTTTTTTTTTTTTTTAAATGTGGTTTTTAACTGAACCCCAGATTGAAGTGTACAATTTTTTTCAAAATGTCATGAAAATAGTTATTTCTTTTAAAAAGTTTTTTATATGTTTTTCAAAAAGATAGAGGAAACAAGTTAGTAGTAACTTCTCCTTACTTCTGTGAGCTAGAACTATTATGGTATTTATGTCAGGATCCATTCGGAAGCTCCATGTTGACATATGAGCTGTAATGTATGTCACCCCATGCAACATTGTTGTTATATTCAACTTGTGGTATCCTGTAGTTGCATCTAAACTTTAGGACTCTCACCCTGATTGGCAGGTGAGAAGAAAACCAAATATGTTTAGCCCTGTTGTTTTACACTGTCTCTTTTCCTTAAGGGACATCCTTACTGCTATAGAGATTGCATGTACAAGGAGCTTAATCCCTTTCCAGCAGGTGCCTTAGCATGGACAAGATGTTATCCAGAAAGATATTTTCCAATTTTTTTTTTTAATGTAAAAGACAAAATATTCTCTGTGTGACTTCCTTTTTGTTATATCAAACCCAAATTTAGCAAGACAGTACATACAGGAACAGCTTCTCAACCCTTTGTGCAGGTTCTGACAATGAAGAAGCTGACACTTCTCTGCCTCACTCTGTCTGGACAGCAGCTTGACTGATGGGAGTGTGCTCTTTTCTCTCTCCTCTCAGTCTTATCTCTGATGTAACTACAGACTCAGACATAAAGCTGAAAGAACAAAAAGTCTTGCAGAACTCAGTTGGCTGGTCTCTTCAGTTTAGATTACCCCAAATTGTCACTTTCGTGAAAATTGTCTTGTCTGCTCTGATATGATTGGAGATGAAGAGTTTATCAGTATGAATTTTCCTGCCACTAATTTTATTTGCTCTCCCATGAGTTTGTGTCTGCTACTTCTTTCCTTACTGGTTTAGTGAAAGGATTAGTGAACTAGGGATCAGGAGATACAAAATTATTTTGGAGGTGGAGATGTCACAAACATTTAGAGCCCCTCTCTCTCTGACCATTAGTCTTTTTTCCAGATTTTCACATTTGATTGTGTAGCATCCAGTGTGGTTTGTTTTAAAGCATTGAGAAGAACTCTGATAATACTACATTTTTATAATATGTGTACCATTTTTTTCTTAGGACATTGACTTTCAGAACTGAAGTGTCATTGCTTATCAGTCTCCTTGAAAATCTTAACTAAGAAGATACACAATTCATTTGCTTCCCATACCTTGCATAGAGATGTGGCAGCCACACAATGAAGGAGAATAAAATTCCAGAATTAGGTTAATGAACATCAAGTAATCTCACTTCCTCTGTCTGGGCTACTGTTGTGTTTATGTTCTCTAGGTCTCTGTAATTAACTTCCTGAAATTTGTGACTAAACATTTCTTAGATCATGTCTCCTTCACTGATATACACAAAGAAAACTGTAATATGAGGAAGAGGAGGATCGACTAGACTTACTGATAAAATACAAAGAGGAGCAATGATGTTTAATATATTTGTAGTTTTCTGATTAACTCTCATGTTCCCTGCAGAAAGGAGTCAGCATGAGAAGCATGCAGTGCTAGCAGAAGTTCAGTGTAGAAGCACTTCCCAGTATTCCCAGATACCTGGCCAGTCTTCTCTCACAGGAACCGTCTAAAATTCTTTGTAATGAAACTGAGCCTTATTTGTGTTTCAGTGTAGGAGGACCAAGGTCTTGGAAATATGTTGGTTCCAAAGAGGAAACAACCCTAAGAAACTGTCCAAACAGTTCATGTGCTGCCTCAAAAGCTGTACACTTTTGCATGCATTTGCTGCAATCCTTTGCTGTGATGATGGAAAAAGCTCCTTCTGCCTGTGGGTGGGAGGTGTTTTTCCCCAAAGCCCTTGGTACTTTGCAGCATCAGCTGTGTTGGCATGTCTCTACCAAACTGCAGCCACCCTCCTGGCCACCACTGTGTCCTCGGGGCAGTCCCACAGCCCCTCACAGTGTGGGCAAGGGGGAAAGTGTGGCCTCAATGGGTGCTGCCGAAGGGCTCTGGGGTTTTCATAGCAGAGCAAGACCTGGCTGTTGCAAGGGTGGTGAACTGAAGTCCTTAAGATGACAACAGCAGACCACCCTGGGTTATATGTCATATACATATGACATATGAGCAACAAAATTGTTTCTGCTTTGGTGGCAGTCCCTTTTGCAACTCTGCTTATGATTACAGTCTCTGTGTTCTGAATAAGCAGTGTGTGACCTCTAAGTTACTGGATCAAAACACATTTTTTGAGGAGGGGGAAAGAGCCGTGTCTTCTGAGTGAATATTTTGGGTTTTTTTTGTGTCTTTGGCTTGGCAAACCTGATAACAGGACTAATGTATAAAGAATGCTGCTAAAAACATGGAATGAAAGCAGCTCTACCTTACTGTTGGATGAACGAGTTCTGACGTGTCAGTACAGTATCTTCATATTCCTCTTGCTGTTTAGATAAACGTTTCCAGTCAAAAACCTCAGTCTGAAGGTTTTGCCCAGATTGTGATTTAAATCTTGCCCAATACAGACCTTTTGTTGTAACTGTTACTGATCAAAACTTTTGTCAAGTTTCAGAATAAGAGCTCATCTTTAGCTAGCACGTTTCAAAGTAAAGTATCCAGGCGTAGCAAACATCATGCATGCGACTCAGTGAGTTCATGAGGAACAGATGTCATTTGCAGTAAGAAATAAGAGTAGGCACTTATGTTTTGAATTATTTAAGCATGTGAGAGAAAAGAACAACCAAAATATTAAGAGGAAAGTATTTTTGCTGTGTTAGTCCAAACTGCATATTCTCAGTCATTTAAAATCATGCTAGGAAAGATTAATAATCGTCCATTACTGGCAGCAGGTTTGTACTTAAGAGACCCCAGCTAAGATTAGAGTCCTACTGTGCTGAGCTCTTTGTGGGTATCTGGTGAGAGACAGTCCTTATCCACAGAAATCTGTGATTCAAAAACACATAGTGAAATGGTTATTCACACTAGGGGTTGTTTACAGACAGATGCATCCTGCCCTTTGGATGGTTTCTCCTTCCTCTGAAGCAGCATCATATGAAGGCAATTTCCCAGAACACATCTCCTCATGTTCAGCTGCTCTGTATAATGAGGAAATGGTCCCCCCATAGTCATGATGCTGCTGCACCTACACTGTTGTGGGACACTGCACTGTGTTATGGCTCTGGTCAGTGTAGAGGGGGTGAAATTGTACCCACTGCTGGCCTGCATGCATCCCTATCTCTTTGCAGGCTGCACCATGATTCCTCTCAGATCTTTCATCTGAAGTGATACACCTGCTAATTTTATAGATTGACCCTCAGTTGTCAAGGACGAAGGAACAATATGTATGTCTATCACCTAGGAAGAGGTCTGTAAAGCTGGAGTGTAAAATGAAATTGCCCCGGTGAGGCCGCACCTGGAATGTTGTGTCCAGTTCTGGGCTTAGTTCCAGAAGGACAAGGTACTGCTTAAAGTAGTCCAGAGCAGAGCCTCCAAGATGCTTAAGGGAGTGGAACATCTCCATTATGAGGGAAGGATGAGGCAGCTGGGTCTCTTCAGCTTGAAGGAGAATGAGGGGTGACCTCGTAAATGTTTATAAATGTGTAAAGGGAGAGAACCATATATATGTAAGCATAGGAGGTTCCATAGAAACATAGAAAATTATTTCACTGCGAGGGTGCCAGAGCACTGGCACAAGCTGCCCAGGGAGGCTGTGGAGTCTCCTTCCCTGGAGACATTCAAACCCCACCTGGATGTGTTTCTGTGTGACCTCCTGGAGGTGACCCTGCTCTGCCAGGGGAGTTTGACTCCATTTGAGGTCCCTTCCAACCCCTAACTTGCTGTGATTTCTGTGATTCTGTTAAATGAGCCATTGGCCAAGAAAATCAACCTTGTTGATTTTTTACTGGGGTGATGCCAATGGCTCATTTAACAGAATGCTGCCATCAAATTCACTTGACATGGGTTGGACCAAGATTTTTCACCTAAAATTTCTTTCTAAGACAGACAACATGATCAATACCACTGACTACATAATGAGTCAGGACAAGGTTTTAAGAATAAATGTAAATATAAACAAAAAAATAACTGGAGAACTAGTAAAGTACAAAAGAACCTCCCTCCAAATGCCTCCATTTACTGTAGCAAGTGTGAACAATGCACAGGAAGAACTTATTATATTGCCTTTGCCTTTCACTGTCAGTATTTTTGTGAACAGTGTTTAAGACCTTAATTAAATTTGAAAACCAAACAAATACAATAATCATGCACCTGATCCTATCAAAATCAAATAGCATATTTTCCTCAGTGGTAGTAGGATTTTTATAAAAATCCTAACAGTTCTTAATTGTGGTTGAGTTTCAGTAGGAAGGCTTTCTAATACCAGAAATTAGGTTATTTTAATGGGCTTATTGTACTATGAATTTTATTCCCCAAATAGAAATTAAGTTAAAAATAGCAGTTAATAGAGTGATCCAGAAACTTACTAAACACATCAAAGCTGGTGTCCTGGTTTCACTGGTCTAGAATCATAGAATTAATTCTCTATTAAAGGAAAGCTAAATTCTTGAGAAGTCTATGGCCCTGATTTGGTGACAACAAAGGTGGTAAGGCACTTGGATTTATTTCTGTCCCTGGAGGGTCTCAGCCATCTGCCTACTCCAGAGGCCTACTCTCATGTTTTTGTAAATGTTGTATGTTTACTGGATTTGCAGTGCTTGCAATGCTTGACATATTTCACTTGCTACTGGGAGTGCACAGCTTGGAACCACTGTACAGGCTGAGTATAGCTTTGTATTTCATATTATTATTTGGATTAATAGCTGTTCTTCATTATAATTTTATTAAATCTGTTTCCATTTAAACACAAAGACCCTTGTTTTTCCTGATTCCCCTTCTTGGTGGGAAGGGGTCATTGTGTGATAGAGCAACTGACTAAACAAAGACAACTAAAAAGGAAAGAAATAAAAATAATGTATGGAATAGTTATGCTTCTGTGAGATAAGACTTTTTCAAGCTGATTGGAAAAATGTATAGTGCTGTAAATCTATGCCTAACACATTAGTACTGCAGTTACTGCAAAATGAACTTTGCTACATCTTATAATTAAAATTATGAAAATTCTGTGGGTGCAAACTATTTGAAATGCTTCATTCGGAAAGGAGTTATTTACCTTTTTAGTTTTGTATGCCAGATATGTACAGAGTTAAAAGAAAAACAAGAGTTAGGGGAAGAAAAAGAGGCTGAGGAGAGACCTCATTGCAGTATATGGCTTCCTCACAAGGAGAAGAGATGGCACTGGCACTGATTTCTTCACTCCTGTGACCAAACACAGGACTCAGGGATATGGTAGGAAGTTGAATCAGGGGAGGTTTAGGTTAGATACTAGGAAAAGGTTTTTCACTCAGGCAGTGTTTGAGCACTGGAACAAACTCCCCAGGGAAGTGGTCACAGCACCAAGCCTGCCTGAGTTCAAGAAGTGTTTGAATGACCTGCCCAAGCACATGGTGTGATCCTGGGGGAGCCCTACATGGGGACAGGAGTTGGGCTTGTTAATCCTGATGAGTCACTTCCAACTTGGCATATTCTATGATTCTATGAATATAAAGAATATTAAGGTTGAGAGGTACGTAGGAAAAGTACATCTCAGAAGCACAGTACATCTGTTAGGCATAAATATTGAAGTATTTTGTTGACTTTTTAGATTAATTCACTGCTCATTGTTCAACCTTTGGTTAAATCAAAATAAATCTCCCAAACTTTCAGGGGAGCAGAACTGGTACACATACAGTTAATACATACTTTACACCGAGATGCAAACAGACATTTATGTATGTAGAAAAATATATCTTGTGGCTGTTGCCATGAATTCTGTGGTCATAAAATGATAGAATCATTAAGGTTGGAAAAGACCTCTAAGATCAGCAACTCCGACTGTCAACACCATGACACTACTGTGACAATGAACCCATTTCCTGAAGTGCAACGTCTACACATTTTTTTAACACCTCAAGGGGTAATGACTCCACCACTGTCCTGAGCAGCCTGTTCCAATGCCTAACCACTCTTTCAGTGAAGAATTTTTTCCTAATATCCAATTAGGTGCAACATGAGGCCGATTCCTCTCCTTCTATCATTGGTTACCTAGGAGAAGAGACTGATCCCCACCGAACTACGACCTCCTTTCAGGCAGTTGTAGAGAAAAATGCTGTTAGTTATTGAATAATTATTAAAGATAATTATCTTAAGAGGCTCATAATTATTGAAGAAAAGGATAATCATTCCAGTATTGCAGGCATCTTTCTAAAATTGTCCTCTTTGTGCTAGTGATTGCAGTATTCGATTACCAAGGAAAAGTAGTTCTGCAGAACTTTTTATCTGGTATGAGACTTAAAGTGCCTACTTGTTAAATGGTTTTGGAGGGAACTTGAATGTTTGCCTGGGCACACATGTTTGTGTCTAGTGGAATGGGCAGGTGCAGGTGAATGTTCTCTTATGTAAGATCAGGTGTGGTCTTCTTAGGGAACCGAACTTGTACAGGAAAGTCAAAATGGAAAATGAAGAGCTGGGAGATGCAAACAGAATTTTTCTGTGAGATATTGTCAAAAATTATTAACATTCTTCTCTAAACCACCTCCAAACAGTTGGCATTTTGAAAATCAAAGTTGGGCATGTTTTTCTGTGTGGAAAAAAAAAGATAATCTGAGTTTTTGTCCTGATTTGATACCAGGACAAAGTGTTTCAATAATGGAATTTCCTGTGGGATGAAAACAATGGTTGTCAGTCAGCTCTTCTTGGAAATCTTCTGCAGAATCTCCACAAAAATATATATTCAAGCAAACACTGCTGAAGAACAATCCAGCTGTTTATACCAGCAGGAAACTCATCATCTCCATACTCCCGTATACCAAAGAATAGAGATAGAGTATTTTTAATGTCACGTTCAACCCCAGTGTTACTAGCCAGAAAAGAAATTTTCTCAAGACCCTGAATAACATCTGAAAGAATGTTTGTCTAAGAGAAAAGTAAGAGAAAACTCTTGGCTTTAATCTGCATTCTGTTTCTTATCTTCACTTTTTTTGCACAACTTGCTCTCTGAGCACTACTTTGAGAAATTCAGTAATACTCTGACTTAGAATTCTTTGGAAATGTACTTTTTCTTTTATTCATTATTTGCCAGAATTTGGGGATCTTTGGTTGAGATAACAGTTGGTCTGTGAAATAATAGAATTTTGATTTAATAATGTATTACTAATTAAATTATTTTCTGACTGGAAATCAGTCATGATACTGAGTAATCAAGATTCCAAACTATTGAAAAAGAGTGATACATAATTTAAGTGAATTTATTCAGTGGAAAATCTAAAGTATTCCAGAAAGAGATTAAAAGGTGTGACATCGCTTAACTGTGATCTCCCACCCATGTGCTGCTACATGATTTCAGTTCTTTTCAATGGGTTAGACGAGTAATAGGTTGCATATAAAATTATTTTGAAAGCCACCTTCCTGTATTTTATTTTGGAAGTTGTCTCATTTAATCCACGTCCATTAGTTTTCATTGAAAAGAGTGAGTTTATAAAAAGAAAAAAGCTGCTAACTCAAGCTTAAAAGTATTTTTATCTTTGTTTGCTATTGTATTCTTCATCCTCAGTCACTAAGGATTCTTATTACGGATGTTCTTATAAAGCAGTGAATAGTAATAATGAAATGTAGTGTCTTCTATTTCATACAACATACTGTCAAGGTTCAGTCCCAGCTGGTACCAACCAGGTCTACACTCACTCCCACCCCTGCTGTGGGACAGGGAGGAGAAAATCCACGTAAAGTCTCCTAAATCAAGACAAGAATAGGGAGGTTTTCACCCTCCAATTACAGTAACGGGCAAAAAGCAGACAGATTCAAGTAGGGAAGAAAAAAACCTAATTTAATCTACAAGGCAAAAGAGAAAACAAGGCCAGAGCTTAGCGACTGCCCACACACACACCTCTTCCTTTTTCCCAGGCCCAGATCCCTTCCCTGCTGCCTCCCCCTCAGGACACAGGGAGGGTCAGGGGGGCTCAGGGTCAGTTCCCCACAGGGAGTTTCTGCCGCTCCTTCCTCCTCAGGGGGAGGACTCCTCACGTTCTTCCCTTGCTCCAAGGCGGGGTCCCTCTCCCGGGAGAGTCCTTCAGGAACCCCTGGGACACGAGTCCCTCCCAGAGGTGCAGTCCCTCAGGCACAGACTGCTCCCGCCTGGGCTGCACACAGAGTCACGGCTGCTGCGGGAGCAGTCACCTCCTCTGCCACCGGGTCCCACACATCTACAGAGACACATCTCACCCTCTCCATCATCCTGCACAGGCTGCTGCTCCATTTCCTTCCACCTGTGACACATCAGGGGCTACCAATCCACATTTACTCCATTGTGGTCCTTCTAGGACTGCTCCACCATGCTGCTTCAGGGACCGCCCCACCGCGCTCCTCCATGGGCTGCAGGGGCACAGCTGCCATCTCACCATGGGCTTCGGGGAAACCTCTGCTCGGGCACCTTTCCCTCTCCTTCTTCACTGACCTTGGTGTCTTTGCTTTGGCATTACTCTCTCACCTCCCCCTCTCCTCTGCTCTGCAGGTCTCTTTTTTCATATTTTTGCAGCTTCATCTTGCCTTTCTTGCATATGTTACAGAGGCACATCTAGCTTCCCAGATCTGCTCGCCCTTGGGTAGAGGCGGGTCAGGAACAGAAACCAGGATACCTTTACACATGCTCTTACTTTTAGTTTGTTGGTAATCTTGTTCACTAGGGTCATGGAAATTTGTAGGACACCTCCTTATTTTCAACCATACGTTGAATTCTTCCTTCTTATTACCTCTATATTATTTCAGCGCTATTGTTGGTCAGTGGCAAATTTATGGTTCAGTTATTGTGAGAAACTTGAAACAGTTTTTTGTTACAAGTATGTGAAGTAGATGAAGTAAAATGGCAGCATTTTTTGTGTCTCATAAAAAAGAATTGTTTTAAAAATCAGATCCTGCCAACAATATGATACAATAGTAAAGTTTAACAGGTGATACAAAAGCAGATAATCTACCAAAACTCTGCATGACAATAAAGTAAATTTATCTAGTCATTTTAGGAAGAAAGAGTATGAATACAAAAAAAAAAAAAAAAAAAAAAAAAAAAAAAAAAAAAAGAGTGGGTTAGTGTTGGTTTTATGTCCCTTTTTGAGTGTTGGAGAGACTGGGTCCAGAGGATTTGTTTATGCAGATAGTTCTGCTGACTACATCATGGCCTATGACATCTAGAAGTGTTAGGCCTATTACAAATAAGGCTAGTACACAGAAAACATTGTTTTGCATTTCTTGTACACTTTCCCCAAGATGTTTCGTTTTTGTTTTTTTTTTTATTGCTTTTTTACCTGAGAATATTTTCATGCACTGCCCAAGTGCTGTGCTAAAATAAAACAATCGTTTGCAGTTTAGGCCTAGAAATCTTACCAGTGGGTGAGTTTTCTGGAGAAACACTTCCTAATTTCTCTAAAGTGCAAACTCTACAAGCCAGTGGTTTTTATATACTAGAGGGAAGTTTGAGAAAATATGACCAAATAGTGTAAAGACAATGTGAGCATAGAGGAGTGCAGAATGGCTTCCTTGATCAGCTGTGTAAAGAAAAACTGAGGGAATGAATGAAATAGAGTGACCACACATTTTGCAATGAAAAGGAAGAGTTGATACAAAAATATGTTATTTTTCTTAGAATAAGTTTTCCAGATTCTGTAATTTTTTTTTTCTATTGCACAGAATAGGGATTATTCTATGCTGGCCATTGTCAATAAATTAAAAGGTTTTAAGAGCACCTATAGCAGGTAGTTTCCTACAAACAGTGTCAAAGGCTAGGGCATTTGCAGTAAAAACAACCAGCTCCTGTGTCACTTTGTATTTTCTTCAATATCTGATTTTAATCATAATCATGGTCTCCAGTCTGATCCTGCACTCATCCCTGAAAACCCTTTCCATTCTTTGAAAGATTTTCTGCCTGCTACGAAATAGGTCGAAGAAAATGTCAAGTGTGTTCACTGAAAATTCATGGCCTGAAGAACAAAATCTCTCTGTATTTTCAGACATTCAGTGAGATTGTAATTAACCATTTTTGACATGACACCTTTGTGAGTTCCATCATGAAGAGGAGGAGACACCCATTGTCATCAATATATGTAGAAACAAATACTAGCTCTCTATTGAGTGAAAACAGCTGCTTTTTAGATGTTTTATCAACTGCTGTTCTTTCTCATGTTCAAATCAGATTCATATGAGCATGAATGCTTAGAGCAAACATGCTTGTCTAGGCTAAGGTCTTTAATAATGAAGCCCACAATTCCAGTGCTTTTTATTTTAACATATGCACCAACTTCCATCATTCTGAGGAATTCCAAATTACTGTTTGCAGTAAAATTGTAAATGCTGAGGTAAATGTGTTCACATATAGTTTTAGAAACATTTCTGTAATTCCAGCTACTTCCTGAAGCCACTGATATATCCTGAACTGGGAATCCTTCACTGTGTTTTTTACTGGGCAGATGGATGTATATACATATGTATATTTGTCAGTATTTTAATACATATAAACAAACATGTATATTTCTATACATATATATGTACACACACACATGCAATATACACATATATATGAATATCTGTCTGTCTATTTTTGTATCTGTTAGTCCAGGAGGAAGATAAGGGTAGTAAGAGTTATTTTACTAATTTTTCTTAAGCCAATATTGACATTTTAGAATTAGAATTGACATTTAGAATTAGAACTCCAAACTTTTAATGAAAACTGTAAAATGCTTTTGACACTTCTGTAGTTCATAAAGTATTGAAACTAGAACCATTACTATGCCATAAAGATTTTTAAATGAGTGGTTCTGAGGGTTTTCCCAAAGGTTATGCTTTGCTTTGTCACTGGTCAAACTCCTTCTGGAAGTTAGATTAGTTAAAACTGGCATGTAAAATAGGTTTATCGCCCTTTTTTAATATTTTGAAAACAGTTACGAAACAAAAACTTATCGTATACACCTCTTTCCTGCACATGAAGTCATATTATTTTCAAAAGCCAGGATAGATTTTAATAAATGCTTGCTCCTGTTAATAAATAGCACATGGTTTTTTATGTATGTGCTCAGTATGTGAAAGGAGTTTTCACCTCTTTTTTTCATAGAAAGTTACAAGTGCCTGGTAGAAAATTTAAGGCAGTAAATAAAGTGTTTTTTTTTTTTTTAGAAACATCTGTGGACACTTTGGATCACTCAAATAACAGGAATGACACTTAGTACTTATACAGACTTTTCTATTTCTTTTAGCCACTATATAAGCATTCACTTTTTAATTTTTTTTTTAAATTCCTTGACTTTATTAACATATTAAAATGAATACACCTTTTAAATTACAATAATCTGAGTTAAAAATTAATCACTAATATTGTGAAGGCAAGTATTGAAAGCCACAAAAGTACCAGCAGGAGGAATGCCTGTTTGGATGGATGTGTTAAAGTACAGTCTGATATACCACAAGATCAAGGAAGTCATTAGCTTGACACCAGGCTTTCATTTGTAACCGTAGTTCCCAGGTTTTGAGAAGTGCCAGCCAGTAATGGAAAGCAAACCACACCAACTTGGTTAAGCATGTTAACATTTCCAGACTTTTTTTCTTTCTGGAAATTTTGTGGTTTCCATAAGCTTTTAGGAGATTGAATTCCTCTTTACTGTGCTTTAATTTTGTGAAGGTGCATGGGCCTTAAAAAAGAAAATAAAATGTGTTTTCAGGTCAAGTGGAAATGTAAAAAGATATTAACCTGAATATTAAAGGAGTGATTTGTTTTTTAGAATCTGAGTGCTGCTTTTTATTACCTCAGACATTTTAATTTGCATCCCATGAAGACAACTGGAGTGGCTAGGATAGTTTCATCTGACATCCCACCTTTTTCAAACAAATTGGGAAATAGAGTCTTTACACATGGCAAGAAAGTTACTATAGTACTGCTGTACATTATTGCATTTTTACAGAAACCAGAACTGGTGTCTATCAAAGGACACAAAATTAATCCTTTGACATGGTTATTTGACACGCTTGTTGTAGTAAATGACTTATCAGTAATAATAAAACTGTTCAGGAAAAATATAGTCCCTTTATTTTCCTTTATTGTGACCATATAAATTACAGGCAAACTTCTACACTTCTGAGGTGATGCAGTCATTTCTGCTGCTCAGAGAATCCCTTCAAACAAATCCCCTGAATAAGTTGCATTTGAGAGACTATGGCTGTTCTTAAAATTGATAACTTTCTCCTATTAAGAATAAGGGAGATATAGTAGGCTTGTAACTCTCATTTTAATAATCTGGGAAGTTTTATAACCATGGTTATAAATTTAGACATGCAGCTTCATGGTTGTGTATTTTAATGATTCTCATATATGGAAATGGCTTTTTGCATATAGTAGTAAGGGTACAGAAATTAATTTTTTTTTCTTTTTTTGTGCTGAGAAAAACCCTAAAATGTGATTCTTATTTATATTAATTAATTTTTTATTTGAAAAAAATAGGTAGTGTTGGCAGTGTGACTTTCTGTGATGGAACCCATGGGTAAATTTTCAACTACACTTTCTTATATTTTATACAGATAAAACTGGCTGGTCACTAGCAAAATTATCTACAGTTAAGATTACCCAAAACACTTTTACATTTAAGACCTTCAAGTATGTTGAATAAGAAATGATACTGAAGGTGTAGTGCACCCTAAGTGTTGTACATTGAAAGCGTCTCCTGCAGTTATGCTTATAAGAGACCAAAGAGCCAAATAGTTCTATGTGGACTGAGGCAAATCAAACTTGGTTTCTTAATTTGTGCCTTGGGAGTTAGTCAAATATCCAAGTTTCTCATTCCTGGACAGACCATGCAGAAAAGAGATGCTGAATTCTGAAGTCCGGGGAAAACCCTCTGAGAGATGTCTTGTTAGACTTCAGACAACCTACATAGGTGAAAAGCTGTTGCTGAAGGGTAATTTCCTTTGGTGGATGATTTGGGAGATTTGGAGAAATACATTAATGTATATTAGGAGTTCCATTTTTGTGTCAATATGATAACATAACATAACATAACATAAATTCTACAGTCACTTAGCCCTATACAGGTAAATTTCCAGTTTAGGGTTCTTGAAAATTGGGAATAGTGACATGAAAGGATAAATTTACATTTTTGGGGAATTTCAGGGTGTTCGGTGCTTGAATTTGGAAACTGTAGTTAAACTGTCATGTCCAATTGCCATTTAGGTGTAAGAGATAGAGGTTTTACCCAAGAAATGCAGCAGTGCAGCAAAGACAGCTATGAGTGAACCTGGAGAACTAATTCATTTCAAGCAAAGCCCTTTTCTCTCTCTCTTTTTTTTGTTTGAGGTTTTTTTTTTGTTTGTTTGCTTTTTTTTAAGGAGACTAGTCATCATTCCACCTGCCCCTTCATTGTATTAGCTTTCAGGCTTACAGGGTTTCATACTAATGCATAGGGAACTTATTGTTTTTCTAGTATTATGTTGATGTATTCTCATCCTTTGAAGAATGTTTTTTTTTTCTCTTTCTGACATTTAAAAAAATCTTTAAAGCAGCAGGATGGAGAATAGAGAGTAGAAAGAAAAAAATTATTTCTTGCTTAGTTGTCAGACATGCTCTCAATTTCCAATAGTTTCATCTTTTGTACTTTTATACTTTGCATACCTCTTCGGGAATTCAAGAATTGGAAGTTAAACATTATGCTCTCATGTTACTCTTGTACATTTTTATTCTTCTACTTTTCTTTGCTGTCTGCTAAGTAAGGGACAGTAAATCATTGGATTTTGAAATTACTCCAAGCATCTGCAATTGCTTCTGGTCTGCTTTACATAGCTATCACTAACAGGCCAATGATTTTTCTCTTGTAGCATTGTTTTATCATTTTGTAACCTATCTATCACTTTATTCTTAGGTATCTAGAGTGATGTCAGAAATTAGAGCAGACCATATGAGCAAGTATTTTTCCATTGTCGGTCTTTAACAACCCTGGAAAAAATAATAGAGATTGTTTTTTAATATCAGAAAGATTGTTTATCTTGTTTAAATATTACAGTAGAAGTATAGACATTTGCTGTTTTATTTACTTGTTTTTTTGTTTGTTTTTAAATGAAATGGTAATCTGTGTGAGAGAACTTCCAAATCATAGTTTGGCTCAGTGTCTTTTGACTTTGTTCTGTACCTTACTGACTGGTTGCCTTGACTTCAGTGCGTTTATTATAGGTTTAAATCACTATGCTCAGCATTAGCAGTGTTCTTTTGAAATCAGTTTTTGATGTCAGCTCAGAGGTGCTCTGCTCAACCACAAACAAATCAAAGTCTGCTGGCATGGAAGCTATACTTCAGGGCTGCCAGTTCATGATGGTGGACAAACACCTGTACTTGCGTTTGAGTCCTGCAGCTTCACATCTTCTTTTAGATCTCATCCTCCTTGCCCCTCATGACATTAATAATAAAACCTGTATCCTTTTAATCTTATTAATTTTATAGACAATAGAATATATTTAATTCCCCATCCAATCCTGTGAACAGAAAATACCTATAACTGGGGAAAGAAAGACCTTTTTTTTTTTTTTTTTTCACTAGAAAAACTTAGATTTATTCCCTGTTCCTGGTGTGACAATTTTTTCCTTAAACTAAATCATCACTTTGGGACAAATCAGAAGTGTTCATTCCCTTTTAGTGTCTTCCATTTTGGGGGCAAAATTCTGAATTCAAGTGATCAGAGTCACTGAAACTGAGGATTCAGTTTATTGCTGGGCTAGTCTAAGGCAGTAAATTAAGGTCCAACATGCTGTTACAGTGCTTCTACACCTAGGATTAAGGAGGGGGGTGGATATAGTGAGCTTGAAGCAGCTTTGCCATATCAGGGAACCTCTTCATGTGGTGTGGGCTGGTTTTAAACCATTGAAAACAATGGAGGAGAGTTTTAAGATTTTGTGAAGTCTTCAAAAAGTTATCTGCAATAACAAACTATTAAGTGTCATTCCTAAAACAGTCTCAGCTTCTCAGTAATTTTCCTTACTTCGCAAAACACTTCTTTGACAGAATATGACTTCACTTTGTATGGCCAGATACATTTGAGTCTCACATTGCTTCTTGTAACTTTATAACTATTTAGAAATAATGTATAATTAAAACACTGATAATAGGATAATCTGATATCAGTGAGCCAAAAATGGACAGGATTTGACATCTTTATTGTGTACTAGTACTCTAAAGGTTTTTTGAATATTTATCAATGTGAGTGATGGTTTATATTTCTGGAAATTTGCTTTTGTCTCCTCATTCACTTGTGCATATCACGATACCACAGAAGTTGAAACAATGTAAGCTTTGCCAGGGCAAATAATAACAATTGACAACAAAGTTAAAAAAAGCTTAAAGCCAAAACAAAATGTAAGTAATCCTATATATTTGGATTATATTCAGCAACAACTGTCTATTTATTGGTTATGATCAGGTGGTCATGGCCTGACTCAGAGCCTTTCTTAAAGTTTCGTTCATGAAGCCAAGCCATGAAGGAATGAATGAAACACAAGAGCTAATGGATAAATATGCTGGGAGTTTTTTGTTTGGTTGGTTGGGTTTTTTTCCATCACAACAGCTAAGTAAAAATTATATATCATTATCATTGTTCCAGTAACCTTTATGTCTCACAAAGACTTTAACAACAAATTTCAGATCCCGGTCACTTTGAAATCCTTGTTATTCAGGAAGGAGGGCATTGCCACAAATCCCAATGGTTTGAGAACAGATTTTGTTTTGGTTTGTTTTCTGTTTTAAAATAGATTGTATGAATGACAGAAATTAATGTTCTTAAGGATGATTTGCCAGGAATTAAAAAAAAACAAACTAGTGTTTCTAAGTGATAAAATGTTTCTATAGGCACATTCTAGTATTATTCTTCACATGAAATTGTCTTAAGTATGATCTCAATCTTCTGTGTCACTCCTCATTTCGGCTGATGCATGCAGTAACACATTAAGGTGGTGAATGCTGGAAGCCCAACATTTATTTCAGAAAGCTTTTGGATAATTTTCAAAAACATCAGGTGTGCACCAAATGTAGCTTTTCAGGAAATAAAATAAGTGCACAAGCTAAGGACATTTTAACAGTGCATGACAGCAAAGGTTTGTGTCACCTCAACTCGGCAATGCAATGACTTCCTGCTTACACCTTTAGAAGTGAAAAGTTCTGATCTGTCCTTTATTTGGACAAGAACTGTAGGCCTCAAGCCTCACTGTAATTAATGGAAGGACCTACCACAGCATGGAATGCATTTTAATTGCAAACATATTTTCTCTTATAATTCCATAATTCACATACATATCCAAAATGGGGAAAAAAAAAATTAAATAATAAAGACTTCTCACCTGGAAATATTAATCTTTTCTCCCTCCTTTTTTTTTATGGACTGACACTCTAAAAAGCTGTTTATGATCTGCTAAAGTGTGGAACTGCACTTATTGATAAGATTTTGCAAGGTTTACTCTCCATCTATAGTTGCAGCCTTCTTCAATGCTCACATGTGGCTGTTTCTGGTTTTCCACATTTAACCTGCCATTATGTTCTGTTATGTGCAGAGTCTTAGGAACTTGTGTATGTTAAGAAGGTAGTTTGCTCTTCTGTTTTGGCAGTGGCTGTCACTATAAATACATAAAGGATTTCTACAACCTTAACCTTCCAGAACATGAGTTCTGGGAGGGCTTTAGATGGACCTTAGCCTGATACTGATACCTTGCACAATAAATTGGGTACAGTGCTTTCATGAGTACTCTGCTGAATTATTTATAAGTCTGTTATGAAGTCTGTCACAAAGTATTCTCTTTAAAAACAGGAATCATGTAAAAAGAATTGTATCTGATAACTTTAGTTGGAGCCAAGTTAAATGGATCTTTGAAAGTTTAAATTATTCCTAACATTTCCCGCTCGAAATGCAGACTTCTGGATGAGGTCAGCTCCAATTTATGTCAACTTACAGTGTTTAAATATATAACTTAGTGTGTGGCACTTGAAGACATTAAATCTTTTAACATCGTAATCAAAACATGTTTCTCAGGATGTGTCATTTTTTACAGATAACCTAGCCAGGGGTGTTACTTTGGCATTTAGGTTACTGTGTACCTACCTTGCCAATGTAGAGAAGATTTTTTACTGCAGTCCACTGTGGGTCACATCCCAAACTAGTGACCTAATCCTCAGTATATAGTGTGTGAGCACGCTTTGCCTCTCAGCTTCCCCAACAAAAACTTTGTGGAAACAGATATGTCTCTGAAAAATGTTTTGGCTTGGACAAAACAACATATTTCGACGAAATTTCATTTCGTTGAGAATGTTCCGACCCACTCTAATTACAAGCCTCTGTTATAAGCTGGTTACGGCTTTGCCAAATATTAAATGGTTGGACTGAAGTTTTCCATGATTGCTCTCTGCCTTAGGCTGAGTGTTTTGATGGCAAATGTTTAACCATTTCTCAGGCCACAGAAGCAGTGTCTCCTCTACCAGTGCAAAAGTATCTCTAGTATTTGGAGGAGAACCTTCAGATTTGACAGGGAGAAGATGCAGGACATTGATGGTGTCTTTTACAGTTCTAATGGAAATTCTTTCAACTTCAGCCTTTGATGGCCTCTCTCTGGCAGTGAAGCATCAGAACTTGTAGAAGGATTTGCTGGTAACATTTCTCAGTTTCTTTGGCACTGACAATATTCTGAATTAACAGAACTGCCACACATGTCGATTCCTCTACATGTCCTAAGCTCTGAGGCTGAAAGCAGAGGATGATGCATTGCACTGGTGACCTGGGAGGAGGTCAGGGGTGTTGTACAGGGCATTGAGAATTGCCATTGCTCCCCTTCTCTGGGTGGTATGGAAAGAAATTTCTTTTTGAAATTCTGATACTGGAAATTCAATTAAAATTGACATGGGCTAAGGAATGTCCAGGGGGTCATTTCTGTCTCACTAGCTTAGAAAAAGAGCATTTCTCTCCCCCTCTCTAGTTTCTGCTGTGGGCAGAAGTTAGTGCAGTGTATGTGGACTGATTACATACATCCTCCAAGCCTCTACTGAAGGTACCCATAATGTGAAATTGAAGTATGCTTTGTGCAACAAGGTGATCTTTACCTTCAGCCCTCCCCACCCCATCCTCTAAGATTATGAAGGAATCTAATGAGGAAGTGTTTGATATTTAAGATTTCCCCTGGGTTTTAACAGCAAACAAACAAACAGACAAAAAACTAGGGAAAAAAAGACACTGATGAGTCTCTCTTACAACAAGTGACTTGTTCGTGAGCCCAGGATCAGAAAGCTACACTCAGTAAAATGTTTAACTAAGTACTAGCTTCTGGAATCAATGTTGTAATTCATTCACAGTAAGAAAAAGAACATTCAGATTTCCCTGGGGCACTGCTTTACCAATAAAAAGATTAATCTATTTGTTTAGCAATTTAGGTTTTAGTGTGCCATCCTCTAGTTTATACTTTCATGAATCCACTTACTGAAGGCAGCCATTTCACCTGCAGCTCTGAAATCCTTACAAATGAGCCCCCAGTTCCTCATTTCCTAGAAACACAATAAAATTTTTCTGAAGTAATGACTCATAAAATGCCTTACACCAGTCTCAGCAATAAGATTTTTTTTTTTTTTTTTGCTTGGCCACGCATTTCAGCTTTACAAAAAATCTGTTTTTTTTACTTTTCAACAGTGTGGCTTTGTACAGATACCTCATGGAGCCCGGTGCAGGTAGAAATCCCTCCTGGAATCATCCCACACTGCTGGTGGTGTCTGGTTGGACTTCATCTGCACTGGGATTTTGCTGGACCGGCTGTCCATGTGAGGGAAATCACAGGATACCTCTTCCTCCAGCAGGAAAGGCTGAGGAGGGAGTAGAGCTCATCAGAAGATGATGGGGACTGATGCTGATCTGTTGCTGCCTCATGCCTGTGTGGATGAAGGAGTGGTGTGGGGTACCAGCTTAGCTTCATATCTCTCTTGGCTATAACATTGCTATGGCTCAATAACCTTCTCACCACTTCTTGAAAATTATTGCTTTATTGTTATGAGAAGAAAAAGATATTCGCTTTTGAAAGAATTTTTAAGCTGAAACTCAGCTTAGAGCTGATATGATATTTTTCCATACATTTTTCCTTACTGAATGGGTAGTATTTGTAAAATTTTATCTTTATGTGCAAAATTTTCAGTTTTGATATGGTTTTCTATTCCCCAGTGGGAAAATTGAAAAGCTTTAGAAAGTTGAAAGATTAAGCCCTAGAACTGAAAATTATTCAGTGTGACACTAGTCTGCATCTCCTCACTTTACTAAACTATATGATAAGAACTAAGACTAAAATATTCCACTATTTTGCCAGTGGTGTGGATTTCCTTCCTGTAAGAGGTTTCATCTCCTAAAATTGCCCTGCAGACATAAGAGAGAAAGCTCATGTCAAGGCACATGACTCTGGATCATATCAAATATGAGGAGTTTGTAGTGTTCAAGCATATTTTCTTCTCTACAGTGCAACTCTGTAATCAAGATATACACAGCTTAGGAACACCAAGAATTTATTGGGCAATCTGCAGAGCTGATAGCATGCTGATTAGCTCCTGTGCTGAGTACTAACATGCTCGGCTTCCCCATGAAAGAATGATCAGATGGCAAGGTGAGGAGTCTGAATGACTGATCCCCAGACATGGTGAATTTCATCCTTTGTGCTAATTTTTTTCCTTTGAGGTTTTACACCTCTTCATGCCAGCATTTCTCTGCTTGAATCTATAAGTTTCTAATTATCATAATCTCAACAACTACCCTCTGTCTAGGTTTTCACTTTGCTTGTCTAGCACAGCTTTGGTTCACGTATGTTCTCACTCCCTAGCAACAATTTTCTCAGTAAAACTATGCCAAAATCACACACCTGAGCTGTACCAAACAAGGCCTCGGATTACAGACTGATAAGAGTCTGGGTATAATTCACCTAAAATACAGTTCCCATGAGATATGTGATACTGCAGAATTTCTGAGTTAAAATAGTTGCAGGAGTTTCAGAATTTTAATAATTAATGAATAATTAAACATCTGTTCTGGTTTTCAATGAAAAAGTTAGACTACCTCTTGCAGAGTGAAAGTGCAGATTTTTCATTTGCTAATGTTCAAAACAGTATGAATTATTTTTTATATTTTACCTCTTAAAATTTACAGATCATACATGATGAACAATAAAATGTGCATATTTATTACTCTGTATCACAACTGAAACATATTTTCATGCAATGATTATAGATTTATCTCCTTAAAAATATGTCCCTCTGAGGTCCCTTCTAACCCAGCCAGTTCTATGATTCTATGATTCTATGGTTCTATGATTGATTCTATGATTCTATGATTAAGTAAATTAATAACAATCCATCCCAACAAGCAGGATGTTGGAAAAGAAATACCAGGAGTCCTGTATGGTTTAATAAGGAGCTCCTGGAATATTTAAATGATAAGAAGGAAATGTAGAGAAGGAAAAAAAATTACCCTTGGTGGAAGATGATCAAATCAGGGAATACTTAAGCAAACTGTACATACATAAGTTTGTGGTCCCTGATTGAATGTACTCACAAGTACTGAGGGATCTGTCTGATGTCATCACGAGAGTGAGCTTGGTAATATTTGAATGATCATGGTGACTGGGAGAGGTGCCTGAGGATTGGAAGAAAGCAAACATCACTCCTGTATTCATGAAGTTGCAAGAAGGTGGGAACAACATCTTCGAGGTCACCCCCACCTCAATCCACAGGAAGGCAATGGAGCCATTTATCCTGAAAACCATTTCTAGGCCCATAAAGGACAAGAAATTAATCTGGAGTAGTCAGCATGGATTGTCCAAGGGGCTGCTGTGCTTGAAAAAACTGATAACCTTCTATGATGAAATGCCTATCTTAGGGTTTTTTCCTTGCTTTTGCCCTCTGCTTCCATTTCCTTTCCATGTCTGAACATTTTCCATGCTCACAATATCCGCTGAATCACTTGCTTTTCTACTCTGCCTCCCAATTACCTATGTTCCTCCAAAGCAAAGTGAATCCTTTGTACCATTCTTCCTCTGCTTTCTACAGCATTGGAATATTTATCCAAATATAGTCCTTGGCATTTTTTAAGAAATGGAGACTTCTTATTCATTCAGATTTGTTCCTACTAAAAATTCTGTTTAAGTTTTTCTACAATGATTCCAGAAAAAAAGATATAGGAAACACTTTAATCTTTTTTCTTCACAACACATCCACCAGAAAAGACTCCTAATCCTCTTCCTGCTGTGTATCTGATCTGCTTTGTTGTTTTTATTTGGGTTTTGTTGTTGTGGGTTTTTTTTTTTTTGCCTATCCTATGGCCATTTCAAGGACTCTCAACCCACATCAGCTTTGGAAAACAGTGCCACAGGGCATTATGTTGTTCATAGAACATAAAACTAAATTCTTTGTGGAAATGATCCTTGGTGTGGATTTGAATGTCCTTATATAAGTACACACATTGTCCCTTACATCCAGCCTGAGTTAACTAATGCACAGTGATAAATTGTTCTGAGAAAATGTGACAGTGAACATAATCGAAACGAGCAAAACTGGAGATAGCCTTACATACAATAAAGTACTGAAATAATTATTTAGCACCTATATTTTAATGATATAATATATATAGCTAATTCATTTCCAGTAGGTCTGTTTCGGTTTGGGTTTTGATGTCTGTTTAGGTTTTTCCTTCTTTGTATATTATCAGCATCTCACAAAGGAAATTCATTGAGCAGGTTAAGCAATTTGGGTCAATTTGCTTAAATGTAAATAGCAGTGTAGATTTCTAGAATATTTAGTCTACAGTGATGACATGAATGACAACTGAAAGTTTGGCAGTTACTATAAAAGTCTGAGAAAAACATTTTCTTCTCCTTTTAAAATAGTGAAGGTGCTATTTTGACTTGATCTGTTACCTCTTACACATGAAAAATATCCATATCTGCTTCATTTGACAAGTTGTTTATTAGATTCTCTTCTTTCACAAAAATATTTATTGAAAAAATTTATTCAATCACTTATGGAAAGAAACATCTCTCAATTTGTTTTGAAACGTATGTGAGATAATAACAGTTAACTCAGTATGAAGGAGCCTTCCTAGAAATGTTCATGCTTTGTTTGTCTTTTGTAAGTAATAGGAATTTACATTTCTTGTACAGATCATTTACATGTCTCTGTATACTGTAATATAATATTTTAAATATACTGGAATAGTTCTGACAGCTTAATGAATTATATTTAACCAAAGCAGTTAATATTGTCTTGTCCAAGAGAGGTTGAAATTTCTAAAGATATTCCTAACATTTGTTATTTATTAAGAAAGACAAAATTCAGCAATTTTTTTTGGACAAACTTGAAGATTCAAGAAATACAAAATTTCAAAAGATGTGTGGTAAAGGGCAAGCTTACTTCTGGCACCCACAAGGACATGTGTCTTATCTCACTCTTAGTGTCTCTCACAGCATCTCACTGGATGCACTGGAGCAGCTCCACATCTCACTTTAAAATGTGAATTGCAGGTGTACTTGGATGCTGCTGTGTAGTTACTGGTTACAAGTTCACCAGTGCAAGCACCTGGCATCTTTGAAGTAGGACCTGTATACCAAAGTCCAGTTTTAAGTATTTGAGCCTGGGGAAAGATTGAGAAGTGCCTGTGTATTTTGGCCTCCCTAGATAGGTTTGTACAGGCTTTGGCTCCTCACATAGCAGAGAGCAAAGTTCTCTCATCGTTTCTTCTCAGTAAATGATGATGAACTGCCCTTTCTCTCATAACATAGGTTGCGACGGATGTACAGTCACTTTCCACTGTGAAAATTAGGCATTTCCAGGAAATGCCTAAATCTCAGTTGTAGAATGGCTGTGAACTGCTACTGTGTCATAACCATTTAAAAGAACCGTCCAAGGATGTAAATGCTTTATTAGAGAGAAAAGTTCATATCCCAGAAACCACAGGGAAATGCTGGTGCTGTTGGATGAAGCGTTGTTGACAGACTTCAGTCACTGATGTCAAAGCAAATGACTTCATAGTGCACGGGATGCAGAGAGGGGCAAAGGGGGTGAACAGAGAGGAGGTAAGTTTCTAGGGAACATCTACCCTTCACAGGGGAATACAACACAGTGACTTTGGCGGGCCTTTTTAGCTTAAGCATCCTGTGCGGCTGTTGTGGCATGCGAACACACTTCACAGATCAGGGAAGGGAATTTCCGTAGTGGTTTTGCCCTGAAAATGCTCACAGTATGTGCTGTGAAAGGGCCCAGCCTGTCCCTGCTGTGTAGATATGTCCTAGGACATCCCATCTAGGTGAACAAAGATGGGGAAGGATGCACATTTACTTCCATGAGAGAAGCAGGCGGTAAGGAGGCAAAAGGACCCTTTTTGCCATAAGACATTACTTGCATAAGGCCAAGAAGGACCATGAAGAAAGTTTAGGATGGATGTTTTAAAGTCTTTTTTTTAAAAACAGTTATTTGAAATTTGGGGACAGTGTGGGAAAAGAGGAGAACCTCTTTTACACCTATTAGAGCAATTTATTTAAGTGATTTTTCATCTTGGTGCCTGGGTATCTGCACATGGAAGCAAGCCCAGAAGATCACTCTCAGACAGAATATCCCACAGAAATGAATCCTGTTTCAGTCCCTCTGTCATAACAGGAAATGAGGTGATACTTGTTTTCTGTTTATTGTTATTTGCTGCATCAATCAGGGCTTCACACTGAAAACTGCAACGGGTCTTTTTTCGTGCTGATATCTTTTAGAAGCAAGGAACAATTCTGCTGAATTTTACAGATGAAAACATCTTAAGTTTCTTTCTCCCATGTCTCTGCACTACAGGATGTGGCACTGTCAGTTCATCACTTTCAAATGACTATAATCACCTCAGATCTGCTTACAAACACACGTGCTTGATAACCACATTCTTGCAGTGAGGCTACAAAACTACCACATCTCTCATTTTTTGTGTTGATTTTTGTCTTGTTCCAAAGGCAGGAAGGATGTGGCAGAGGGGAGGGACCCAACCACACAAAGGGACACAACACAACTGCTTCATATGTCTTTATGCAGAATTAAATTTACTCATCTACTTAGAGTGTGGTGTGGAGATTGGTGATGTTTGTATTTAGTGATTATTTACTTTACTTATTTACTTTACCTGGCAACAAGAAGTAATTGTATGTTTCTGTTTTTGCTATGGGAACAGATAGATATTTGATATCTGGCAGTGATCAAGTGTAGATGTGCATGTGCACTCATGTTCTCTTCTAACAAGAGGGAAATCAGGTTATGCCACCCCCTGTCTTGACAACACTAAGAAAAATGACCAGGAGAAAGAGAAAGAAAAAAAAAAAAAAAAAAAAAAAAAAAAAAAAAAAAAAAAAAAAAAAGAGAGATTTTTTAATAATTATTCTTGCAATAGTGTTTTCAACTTTTTCTCTGTTAATCAGCAACAAGAAATTTAGACAAAAAGTGTGACAGAGAGAGTGGAATTCGTTTTGTTCTAAAGGGACAGGAGAGGAGGGAAAAAACTTATCCATGGCTATTGTCCTATTTGTAGTGTTAGACAAAGTAAGAGACTGAACTGAAGGTTACGGAAAAAGAAATCTGATTGAACTTCACATCAGGAAAGAGAGGGAGAAGGTGTTAAATCATTGGGGAAACTTTGGCCTTCAGCCTCTTACAGTTTGTTTTGATTTTTTAAATTTTATTTCCTTAAGGGACTGATTTGGTGTATCATAAAAGCACAATTAAAATCTTTTGGAAATATATTTTTATATATATTTTTTAATCAACTTTTTATTAGGTCTTCAACTGTATAACAGTAAGTGAGCTAATCTAGGCTGCTTGCATTGCATTCTAATTTACTAAACTAAGAAAAAATATCTTCTTAGGATTTAATCTACACATCCTGTTTATATTCCTTTTCAGAAAAATGTCTTAAAGGTAGTCATGTTAGTTAGTGTAATTTTTAATTTATGAGACTGATTCTTTGAAGCTCTTTAGTAGGCCTCAACAGGTAAGGCGTAAGAAAACCTATGTTCACTGCTGCTATCCATTTTCCTACATGAAAGAAGGACCTTTCTTTTTGACATAAATCAGTATGTCCACACTTCAAGTCAAAGCAGTTTCTATAGCGATACTGTTTTTATGAATAGTTTCCAAATGGCTGGTGGCATTTCAAAGCCACGTGTCTGTTACAGTCCAGAGTAACATTCAGTTTATTTTGGTTTTGATCCGCGAGAACAAAGTCCAACCATAAAGGGGTCGGGTGCAGTCATAGACTTTTATTTGACAATTTACACAAGCAAAATGGTAGAACCCCATGAAAGTGTGGGGGATATGTTTCCTGGCAAAAGAGGGAGGGAGGAAAAGAAGATATAAGAGAGAGAGAGAGAGAGAGAGAAGTGGGAGAGAGTCACCACCAGGGGTCGAGCTGCCCAATGAGTTTCTCCCAGATGTCGCTGATCCAGGACAGGGTCCAATGCTAGATGATGGTGGGTCAAGAGAGGACTAAACAGGCACAGCATGGGCAGCCAGATATACCCCTGAGTCCCTTTTGTTCCCAAGGGGCAGCTGTCACTCAGCTGCCACAGAAGACAGGGGCATTGGCATCAGAGCCATTGCAGACAGGCTGCCTGGAGGTGGGGAGCTTCCATCAGCGTGTAGCAGAAGGGCAAAACTTCCACCCAGCCATTAGTTCTTATCTCTTCCTGGGCACCACCCCTTGCTCTGTTCCAATCCCTTCAGCCAGGTACATCAGCACCAGTAAAATCAAGGTGGCTTCCTCCACCCTGGCCAGGGTAATTGTGCCTGGAGAGACAACCCAGCATTGCAGGCCCTCAGAAAAGGGGAGAAGTCTCCACACAACCCTTAGTTCTCAGTTCTTATCTCTTTCTAGGCATCACCCCCTGCTAACCTTGGCCAGGTATATTAGCATCTTCCTCCACCCTAGCCAGGACTAATCACTTTAAAATTGTCCTTTTGGGGTAATGAAAAATTCTAGAGCGAAACCGCAGAGTACCATACTAGAGTTTGCATGTTGTATACATTATCTCTAAGCACCTAATTTAGCTATCATGCTAGTTTTTCTGGATTATCTTGTGAAGTATCTTGATTCTGTCCATTGACTGCGGAGGAGGACCAAGCATTTGGCAGCCCAGGGACCCTGCAGTCTTCCTGAAACATTCTGTGTGCATTTCTTTCAGAACTGTAGGAAACGGCTTGTCCCGAGACATTTCGAAATAGATCCTGTTTTTTTATGAGGGAGAAGTGTATTTATTTAAGCCTAGGGTTAGAGACTCCTGTTAGGATTTCTCTCTAGACAGTGATTTGTGTCAGCCGTTACCATGTGGTAGTCTGACTGTACATACTGGGGCTGATGACACAAGTTACAGCTCTCTGTGCTAAGAACAGCAGTGTGGATAAATGTGTCTCTGGACAACATCCGGGCACCCCATTTTTGACACTTTAATCTGCATTGACTGTAACTAAACTGCCCTCTGAAAGTATTAAACTCTTTTCACTCTTTTCCAAAGAGTGAGGCTAGAAGACTAGGTTTTAGGAAAACTCAAATTAGGTGAGCCCCAGCCTATCTTCAGAATTAAGTTCATTGGTCACAGTAGGACTCCCCATGGAATAAGCTGCATCTTTGTGTGAAAAGTGTATCCAAACCAGACATTTTTCTGGGACAGACAACTGCTTTTCCATCAGTGGCCCAGTTAGGTCAGTGGTTGTGGGACTCCTTTGATCAGTATCATGTCACTTGCCTAAAATGTGCTTTTTTTCATGAACGAGAACAGGGACATGAAGCACTGGAAAGGCAAGTCTCACATGGCACTGTAGCTTTTCAAGAAGATGTAGTTCCACACTGAAGTAATGGAAATAAAACTATGTGGTGGTTTGTTTCTTTTTAATGGTTGAAATATTTGAGAACATTTCTATTTACACTAAACACAGAGACAAGTGGAAGGGAAAGAAGGACGGAGAAAGAGCTTGTGTTGTTCCAGTGCAGCAATGATTGTCAAAATGATGTAATTCTCTGCAGGGTGGAAATTCCCTTTTTATTACAAGCCAAGTCTTCTGAAAATCTGGTGTTAACTTTAGTGATGGGTACACATGGTCTTATTTGCAAGTCTTTGTTTGCTTAAAGTTGAGTCATAATACTGCATAACTTCCATTTTTCGTAGTTTAGTAAAGATAACCCCTTTATTTCTGTTATTAAAAGTGGAGCTGTTAACCTGAAAAAGTCATCCTTTCAAGAGTAACTAAAGAGGTAAGTTAACCTGTAAGGTTCCTACGTGTGTAACTAGCATTGAATGAATGTAACTACTGAATGGAAGCAGTTAAACACAGTGGACCACTGAGGGTGATGTAGCATAATTCCACATTAATCCTTAGGTCACTGTTGGTTTACACTGTATAAGAATCTGGTTCCCATAGCTTTTTTTTTCGTCTCTTCTTCCATGCTTATTTTCCTTTTTCTTTTACAATTCATCATTTCCTGGTCAAACTCAAGCAAGTTCTCTGATGCCAGAATGTGCACTGCCCTCAGTGTGAACAAAATATATGCCCACCTTGATGAACCATTAAACTTTGCAAGAAAGTGGGCAATTGTCAGGTGGGTCATGGGAGACCTGGATTTAAGCAAGAATCATAGAATTGCTCAGGCTGGAAAAGACTTTCAAGATCATTGAATCCAGCCTTGTCCTAACCCTATCACCCTATTCCCAATGACCCATGACTAAACCGTGTCCCCAGGCACCATATCCAGGTGATTTTTAAGCACATGGGATGGGCACTTAACCACCTCCCTGGGGAGCCTGTTTAAATTAGGACATAAGCATTTCCCATGGGTCATGAAGGATTTTTGAGCAAGGGTTATTTTTTCCCTTTAGAATATTTTATAACTGCCTATTGTTTTTTTTTAATTTCGTTTTTTAATTTATTTATTTGAAAATAAAGCAGTGTGATTAGCTGGCTGCCAAAAGTATTGATCTAGTGCTGACAGAGTAATAATGACATGGACTGAAATCTTACGCGAACAGACTGCTGCATTTATCCAAGCCTCTTTTCAAGGCAGCTCTTTGCCCCCTGCTATTATTTCATAGACCAATAGTGTACTGACACCACAAGTTACTGTGTAATAGCAATCTTGTCTTCCAAAACATCTACCATGTAGTTACCACACACTTAACACAGAATAGCACATTTTATTTTGTGGTAATCCAGTAAGCCAATCGCACTGCCAGGCCGTGCATAAAACCAGGGCTGTGTATTGGAGTCAGAGAAAGTCTGGTGGTTTTGTGGGAAAACGACAATCTGATAAGAGTGTGGTATTCCTCCAGAACTGTTCTTTTCTTCTGCAGCTTAAAATGACAATCTTCACTTTATTTTAACCTGTTAGCTACCATAGACATGGACAACCCCCCCATATGACACACTTACGTTCTCAAGTTTCAAAGGAAGATTGAATAAAGCTAGTTAATTCATAAGTAAAAAGAGCATTAATGAAATGGACAGTTGTCCATAGCAGGAAAGAATGTATGGATCAACATTTGGACTTTTTGTGGTTGTTCCAATTGGCATCTTTTAGTGGATAGAGAGACTTTTTATATTCCAGAAAATTTCATTTTCAGCTTCTTTTCCTGGGACCAACAGTGGTCTTTCTACTTTTGGGAGCTAAGTCAGTGAGGCCTGACAGAGTAAGTGAAGACTGAAAACTATATGCAAGTGTATTTTAATTTAGAAACAAATAATTTTTAAGTTGTCTTTTAAATATAGTGCATTGATTTGTTTAACAGACTAGATCTTGGTGATCTGTGGAATTGATGGAGGTGATGACCCAGCAGATGAGGAGCAGCATCTGTACTTCTCAGTGGGCCATGATCCTGTAGCTCCCTTTATACAGCCCAGTGCATTCAATCATTTAATTTGATGTAAGCACAATACATACTTGAGTTAAAATAATACAAAACAGTTGTTTTAATGAAAATTTACATATTTTCCTTCAACTAGAAAATTCAAATATTTTAAATTTTATAACACAGGAGTAGAGATGGTCTCTATTATGTTTGGCATCAAAAGCCAGATTTCTGTGGGCCACATCCAGCCTGTTGTAAAATCTCTCTCACTTTTGAGGAAGCTTGAAGTATTTCCTGGGAACAGCTGATGATAGATGTGGGTTCTCCCCATGCAGCTCATTCAGCTACATGGGAGACCCTGTCAGGTACTTGAGGTCACAGCAATTTTACTGAAACCTATGAACTCCACACTGATGCCAGGATGTGAGGATGCCACCTCATCTTCTAACCCTAGTGAAAAAATAACTTTAGTTAACAACACTGTCTCATTTTTTTTTACAAATATATTGCACCCAATTCCATCTAGAGAGAGTGGAGCCAAGGGGCTTTTGTGTCTATACAGAAGAGCAGTTTTAGATCCATTGTCTTAAAGTAAACTGATAGCTTCAGTTATTAGATGCAAGTACTTGGCCAGGCTTTAGTGAAAGGAGGCCATTAAGGTTTCTGAGATCTTTTTTATTTTGGTTACCAAAGCCTGTTTCCAAGAGCGAGTGTCTGAACCCTGTTAAAGCAGGACTTTCCATCATTTTCCATTAAAGAAAAAAAGTCTGGATTGGGCAGTATTACCACCACACTCAGACTTCTGCCAAAGCCTCTGCTTGGACTGCACAGCTGCCTTTAAGACTTTTGAAAAGCAAGCTCTTCTCTGGTATATCTGAAATCCCTTCCTTTTCAAGGAGGGTTCATATTTCTTTTGGAAATGAAGCAAGAGAACTGTTAAATATGAAACACTAACATGTAGGATCAGCTTTAAAAAAATTACTTGCACATCTTAAAAGGGGCTTAGTGGGCTATAAGACTCTGAAGTACAACACTGAAATTAACCACCTCATGTTCCAGCTGCCCATCTTAAATCACAACGCCTTCTTCATTAAGATAACAATTTTCGTGCTGGATGTCTGATCAGGATGACAGAGGATGGTGAGGAGAAGCCTGGCTCGGTGATCTTTCTCTGGCCTGCCTTGCTTGCAATGACAGTGTCCAATACAAAAAAAAAAGTCACTGCTGATAATTTTTTAAAAACATGCAACTTGGAAGTAGAGGTAACCATTATCTTGTGTCCTGTGCTTGGAGCATGGAGCAATGTACGGGAAGAGGTTGGTCCAATGCAGTCTTCAGTCAGAGGGCATTCACTGCCACTTCTCCCATCCCAAGATCACTGATTTGGCCTCTTCCCTGCTGACTGAGTTGCAAGATGGCTCTTTCCTTCTCATAGGTTGAGGCCACAGAGCAAAAAAAGAGTGAGGTAGGGACAGGGCTGTGACAAGATCTACATCCATCCCTTTAATCCAGCACCAGTGTCTCTCCCTTAGGTGTCCTGTGTTGTGGGATGAGCCATTTCCAACTGCAGTCAGTAACCAGAGATGTGTATAGTGAACTAGACAGTCACAATATATTAAGAAGCAGCAAAGGCAGTTAAAATGTGCTTGAAACCTCACTGGAAAATTTAACTTGGGTGGTTGCTTGCTAGTCTGAGACAAATTTATGGGGTGAAGGAAACTGATAATGTTGGACAAGGGCAGCAACAGGAACCACGAGGCTCATTCAGAGTTTTTCTTTTCTTTTGTTTCCTAAAGATGCTATAGACAAATGTATATTTTCTAATGACATGGTGATTAGTATAAACCTATCATGGATGTAAGAGGAGCCCTAGAGATCTTAAATCTCATGACTGAAGTAGATAATTTTATTTAGTGTGAATTTCAGCTACCTGATGTCTTCTATAAGACAAATCCCAGATACTTCTCCACTTGGCCATGTCTCCTTTGCCATTCTCCTCTTGTTCTGAGAAAAATGGTATTTCCATCTTCCGGCATATTCATCACTGTTATTTCCTTTGGCCAGCATTTCCTTGACAGAGGCAGAAGGATATGTCTTCCAAGGTGTAATCTGCATAAATCTCTCTAAATGCAGATAAAAATTCACTTGAGTTTTCAATGTCTTGGTGACTGAGGGTAACCAAAATTAAAGCAAAGATGTTTCTACTCACCCAGTTCCTGATCACAGAGTAAGCAAAACAGGGGTATGTTAGCTGCAGTGTTTGTCCAATTGTCAATACAATTCCAAAATTCCAAGACAATTGAAAAGAAAACTCAGTTTCATCATGAAGAACCCTGATTGCAAACTATTTTTTTTCCAGAGGCATTTGGTTCACCTAAATAAATACAAAGCATATTTTAAAGCTGATGGATTTGTTTCAGTTGGCATTTTCTGGATAAATCATAGATCCCAGCCTGATTACACTGTAAAATTTTGAAATATGTTTTTTTTAGTGATGATGTGGTCTGAAAAATTAGGTTATGTGTTTTAAAAGATTTAGGCAATAATAGAAAAAAAGTATTAAAATTACACATTTTTATGTACAAAACATAAGTGCCAATAAATCATACTGTTGTCCCTCCTCAGCCACCCTACCATCTAGCTCTTGCTAGCAATAACTCTTGAATAACTTGATCCAACAGCTTCCATTTGATGCATCTACTTTAGCTAGTTCCAGGGCTGGTCCCCAAATTACGATTTGTACTTTTCTCATTTGTTATCCAGTAGAAATGGGGTGAAGGTGCTGATGAAGGTGTTCATCAGACAGCAGCCATGCAGAGCCAAGCTGCTAAGAGCTTGCTCAGCCTCCCCAGATGTGAGCCCACAGCTGCAGGCACAGGCTCTGAGGTAGGCCAATGGTGTAATGTCTGTGCCATCCACCTTGCCTTTGCACCTGAGATTTCTGCCAGTGAAAAATGAGCTAGCAGCATTATTTCTGCCCTTGATTTCTTCATAAAGTCTGCAAGCTGTTAATGAGCAGTTACTGACTTCATATATGTGAGTGCTCTGTGCTGGGGCTCCTTTGAACTGCCCATTGCTATATCAGTGTGCTGTTTATGGTGGGTCAGAGAGGTAAATGGCTCTAAAGATTGAAATTTGGGGTGAAGTTCTGTGTTTCTCATACATAATCTTCTATAGAAATTTAAAATTCTGGTCAAGTTACAACAGTTTCCCCCTCAGTGAGTATCTACCATCTACATTGCAGAAGTTGGGTTGCAATAGGGAAGAAGCATATATTTGTATAGCATACATCTTATTAATGCATTAGCTGAAATGTGCACTGAAGAGCAATGAAGGTAGGTGGAGTCTTTTCTTAAATTATGCTTTTGGAAATTTTAGCCACTTTTTATTGTTTTCTTTCATAATACTTTCCATATATTACCAAGACAATCACTCTCACAGTGCCCTTGATGTAACCTAAAATGAGGGTTTCATTTTATATTAAGGCTTCTGAATGAAGTTATTTGCCTTTCAAGTATATTTGAAAAAATGCTCATTATCAATGAGGAATTAGAATCCTAATTTAAGGTACTTAAGTTTTTTCTTCTATAGCATGACCCAGGACTTTAAATGTGTGAAGCAGATGTCCTGAAATGCTTTTTTTTATTAATATTATTCAGTTATAGCTAAATATCACTGTCAGGCTACAAAGAAACCTATGAGTTTCCTGTGTGAGCCTTAAGTAAACTTGGCTAGTTAGGAAATACTCACACCTTGAGAGTACAGCATGTGTTGCTAAAAGATCTCTATTAAAATCTTCAGTTTATTAAACTGACAAATGGTAGGAAACTTTCAGACCTCAAGAGCTCTGGTATCACTTCATTTAAAATAACCCCACAAAAACCTCACATTTCTTAGTGTGAAGGTAACTAAAAGTGTACATGTGTCATTTCAGGCAGAATCTCAGGTTTGGTCACCCTTAGCCGTGACTCTTGTGTTTAAATCACAGCCTTCAAACCCCGCAAAAGTAAAAAAGGAGAACCTGAAGCTTTTAATTTATAACTGTCAATAATTAGTGTTTATTAATGAGTTTTTGGTGCTGTAGCCTCTTATTGATTTAAGATAATGAATGGGCAGTATTTGAAACAGGTGTTCTTCCTTGCTCCTGTAGTTTCCACTAGCAGTGACGCTTTACATAGTGCATGTAATTATACCTTAGATGTTTAAAACATCATCTAATTAATGCATATCAGGAACCACATACCTTACTGTTATTTACACAGTTGCAATTTTATTGCTTAGGTCATTCCACTCCTGTTTTAATTCAAGGAGAGCTCCTGTACTCTCCCTGCTGGTCTGGCTTAAGGCAGAGCATTATCCAAGATGACCAGGCCCAGTGTCTGCTTCCTCTTCTCTTACACAACCAATATCAGGTGCCTTGACCAGGGTTGTGGTCTGGTGTGGAGGAGAAAGGAGGCATGGGGTGTTTCTTACATGATGCTGATGATAAGGCAGGAAAGTTGGAGCAAGGCATTTTGCACATGGCAGTGCAAAAAATGAAGTGACCAGAGCCTTGTTTTGTACGACCACCTTGGATAAGCCCCCAGGAGAACCCAGTATTGTTTTCCAAAGTGGCAGGAAAGATGTGCCTGATGTGGAAGCCTCCATACTGAAGGAACAGAGAGTTATTCTGATACCCTGTACCCTTGAGCTCGCATGGGACATAGCAAGAAATCTTGGACTTTCCATGACAGGGCTTTTGCCCTGTGCTACAGAAAAAAATCAGGCTGTTTGTAAACCCTGCCTGTTGAGACGGACAGAGATTAAGCATCACATCTTTGAATATAATTTGGAGTTACTTGCTGGAGACAAATGTGAAAAAATAACTTCTTGGGAAATGCCAAGATGAAACATTTTAGCCAAGGAAAATGATTCATTACTTTTTACCCTATGCTTTTTAGCCAAATTACATGGACAGCTTGACCCAAACCTACGAAATTACTTTGTCACCCAAGTCCCCGAGAAGTTTTCTGCTGTTGACCTTTTTGTTGCAAAATTGTATTTGCCCAGCTCACTTTCTCTACAGAAAAAAATAGTAGTTCCCACAGATCCAGAATGTCTAAGTAATGCAAAGCAATAAATACTATTATGACAGGCACAGTGTAAGACTTAGACTAGAACAGGCTGTGGAACTGATATTTCTGAATTATTTAAGTAAGTTAGAGAGCATGGAGGACACCTCTTAATGGTTATGAAACATCCTCCCAATCTAATCTAAGAACCATGTGCTCGTCTTTGCCATGGAAAATGCATGGATTTTTCAGATCAAAAGGAAGTCAAGGACAAATACCACCCCAGTGGATTCAAGGGGGTAGCTTGTGTACAATAGCAATGTGAAAACAATGGAAAGGCAGAGTCAGTATCAGAGCTACTATGTTGCCTGACAAACTTGCTGAAGAGCTAGGTTGTAGCACTTGGAAAATACCTTCTATTGCTTAGCTCTACTTGTTAACTTGCTAAAAAGGAGGTGAAAGTGCAACAAAGGTTTTAATTATTTTTATTTCATCAAGGAAAAATCTGAGTGTTTTTAAGGAAAATAATAAAACTCAGGCCCTTCCCATGAATAAGTACTTCATTTCCTTGTTAAACGGTAAGGGAATGAAGTACAAAATTAGGTATTAAATAATGGAAAGAAGCCATTTTTTAATTCTATAGATGTCTGTCAGAATCTGTTTACTCTGGGTTCCTCACAGAAGTCTTCCATTTCTTCCTACTGGTTTACTTGTAGAGATGCCTGTGTTTCCTCATAAGAAGGTATATCTTTGGTAGCTAGTCACAGGCAGAGGTAGTCACAGTTTTGCTCCTTGTATCTATTTGATCGTGTAATTGTCTACAAAAGTTTGGATCCAGAGCTGATGATGGGAATATTTTATTGCTCACTAAGGAGCACTTGTGGCTATGTTTTGATAGCCAGGTTTGTGGTTCTGGAAAAGTTCAGTGATTCCAGGAGGCCAGTGGTGCAATAGTATTATTGTATCTTTTTTAATAATACAGAGGAAAATACTATGGGCTAGAAACAAGGGAAACATCCATAGGTAATAATTACCAATAATAAAAGAACATCTCTGGAATAAAATCTGTAGCGTACAACAGTGGCAGCTTTAATTTACTTTTGCTGGCTGAAGATGACACCTGGATGCATGCAACTCACATTATAATATATAGCAATAAGCATAGTTTTTAATTCTAGAAAATCTACTACTTTACATCATCAGTGTCATATTTTTCTCTGTTGCAATGCTGCAGGGCATCCATCTACTTTCAGTGAGAAATAGAATTCAACACAGTCATGTATGAAACAGATTTAAACAAAACTCTATACATTTTGTCACCATAGACTTCATGCTGGATTCTCAGCTCAGGGCTTCTGGAAAAAAAGTCACATTTCCACGGCACTTGACAAATACTGGACCATGTTTCAAAGGTCTGGCTAATTTAACATTCAGATATCTTATATTCCAGAATAACTGAATTTATTTGGAATATTATAATAATTTTTTTTCTGAACTTTCAAACTATTTATTTATCTGGGCTTTCATAATGAATATAAATTGTTGTAGAGTAAAATTTTACTGAAAATACAGGAAACGATCTCTGTGAAGGAAGGGAAACTCAGAATTTCTGAGGAGTTTTTAGGTGTATTCAGGCCGTCAGAAAGTTCCAGCTTTAGCCTTATATTATTTTGCTGCATGTTCCCTACTAGGATGTAGCCAGTGCCTCTTACACTTCTTTATATTTAATGTTCTTTAAATTGCTGAAGACTGAAGTAGCAAATCCTTCATTCACACCCAATTTATGCATCTTGTGTTCTATCCTAATTTGCTCTCATCACTATGGTACTTCAGTGATTCCCAAGTGGGGTATTTAATAGCTATTAAGAGAACCTATTCTCATAAAGGCAGGACGTGTATAACATAGTGATTATCTATGGATGATGAGTTCCATTTATTTTATTTGAGGTAAAAAGTACCATTTTCTCATGTGTATGAAAAAAAAGAAAGGTAACTGTGAGGTATAGTATCATGCTTAGAAAGGGGATGAAGACTTTTTCCCACCAAAATTTCTTTAATGGGAGTGAGGTGAATCTTGTAAATGACTGGGATATAACAGAGTGTGCTGCTCTGCATAATTCTTTCTTACTCTTCTCACATTTTAAGCCATATGATGGCAAATTGACTTCAATCAGGCTACTTTACCGGGCTACTGATCCCTGACAGAGGAGGAGGGTATATTGGTCAGGCTCAGCATCACATTATTACAGATGTACCACAGTTGACACTTAAAGTGTATTTATATTACATTTTTACACTGAAATTAGGCATTACCAAGGATGTTACAGTGTGCACTACACTTTGTTATGTAATGACTACTGAGAGTCTTCGAGAAACAAGGACTCTGTATGGATAGTTCTCAGACAAATGAAGGCTAAAGCAGTCAAGTTGCTATATGATCATTACTATAGTATTCTTAGTGAAATGCAGACTGTGACTTTTAGACTAGTGATCATGAAAAAGTAGATTAAAATTTACAGTTAATGGAGACCTTTTTCTAAAAGTAATATATGCATCTGCTCCAAACCTATATGTAAATTCATATTCAGTTTTTCAAGCACTTCAGACCAAAACAGTCCATGCAATAAGAACTGGAATCTGAATACCCACTTCATAGGCAAATGTCCATTTTGTTGCTATGCTATGACCAAGCTTCTGGTTTTATTACTATTTTCTTCTAACCTCTTTCTAAACACTGAAGACAATTTGCTTAATCAAATCTATTTTTAAAAGAAATTATAGTAAAATATGGAAGTTTTTTGTTGTTTTATTACTCTTTTTTTTTTCAAGTCTCTAATATATATATGATCACTGAAACATCTAATTGTCAACCTTTGTTCATAGGAAAACATTTTAATGTAATTCCTCCAAGAAATGTGAAATTTCATGTTTCTTCACAAGCTGTTAGGGCATCTATAAAATTATTTGCTTACATATAATTTCCTATTTAAACTGAACATTTTGAAATATTCTTAACCATATATTTGTTTTCAAAGTTCTGTATATATGTGCCACTTCTTATACCATGAAGTGAGAGAATTAAAAGCTAAGTTACAAATGAAAAATTTAATAATATCCATGGGGTAGAACACATATACTGTGTGTAAATCCTAGAAAGATCAGGTATTATAATCTAATTCTAAAACACCTCTCTCTAGAGATTTTTGGCAAAGGTCCTTTTTACTATAATTCTCCACATGGCTGCACCATGCAATAGAAAACACTGAGGATCTCTCTAAGCTAGAACCAGGCTGCTAGCTCCTGAAGAGGGCAACAGCATTGGCCTAGGAGAGCATCTCAGAATAGTCACAGAATCTCAGAATTGTCATGTTTGTACAAGATCACCACATTCAACCATCACATCTCTCAGCCCACAAAAAATAATTTTAAAAAAATGTATATATGCCCATGCCCACTAGAGAAAATCTTGAAGTGCCTCATCTACTTGGTTTTTAAATACTTCCAGGGATACTGACTCTAACACTTCTCTGGGCAGCCTGTTCCAGCACCTGACTATTCTGTCAGTAAGAAATTCTTCGTAACATTTAGTCTAAACCTCTCCTGCTACAATTTCAGGCCATTTCCTCCAGTTCTATCATTATTCACTTGAGAGAAGAATCCAGCACCCACCTCCCTTCAGTTTCCTTTCAGATAGTTGGAGAGAGCAATAAGGTCTCCTCTCAGCCTCCTCTTTCCCAAACTAAACATTTCCAGTTCCTTCAGCCTCTCCTCAAAGGGCTTGTTCTCCAGACATTTCACCAGCTTGGTTGCCCTTCTCTGAATTCACTCCAGCAAATTAATGTCTTTCTTTGTAATGAGATGTTGAACTACATCTTGTGCAGATTATAGCCAGCTCATAGGCTGGTCAGAAAGGTAGGGACAGGGCTGTCTGTGTGTGGGAGAAGAGCTCTCTGGGTCTTGAGATGGAAAGTCCCAACTTACATTTTTAACATTGGTGCAAGGCTTGGCACTTTTCTTGTAGCACCCTGGCAAACATAAAATACTTGAACTGGTTACAAAGAGCTAAAGGAATGTGTCCTCTTCTACAGCAGGCTCATCACATGAGCCTCTCCCTATATATATATATTTTTTTTTTTTTTTTTTGCTTGTTTGGTTGGTTGGTAGGTTTTTGGTTTTTTTGTTTGGTTGGTTTTGGTTTTGGTTTTTGGTTTTTTTTTTCCAGAGTTTACCCCAAAATTCCTGGTTGCATGGGCTGAAGATTTCCAGCCTTGTTAGTATACTGGTAACTGGAGCAGCTGGCAAAAAAAAGATCTTTGTCTTACCTTTGTCTCACCTGTCAATCTGTTTATAGAACATGGGAAGTGTACCATGGAGCCACTGGCACCTGAGAAAAAAAAGCAGATTGAGCTGCTTTTGCAAAATGATCAAAGGCCTTTTGTCCACATCACTTTGTTTTTCTCTGCACCCACCTTCTCATCTTTGGACTCCCGGCACTGGTGTGTGCTCAAGCAGATTTTAAAGGCCTGAAGGACCCTAAATCTTGATGCTTAACTCCACAAATGGCAACAAGAAAACTACTTTCAAAATCCCCATCTAGGCCATTTTACTCTAACTGGATGAACAGGTAGTTGAAACAAAATTGCAAGGTCAAATGAGGGTGTTTTTAAAGTATTAAGCCTGTGGGTGGACAGCAGAAGGATTGATGGATTTGTGAGAAATGAATAAAATGAGTATTGTGGATTCTTGAGACTGGAGTAAAAGTAAAATACCAAAGAGTTGTCATATGTGTTGCCAAGGCTCTTCTGGTTTGGTAACAATTTCCACTCTGTGCCTGCACAGATGAAAGTGATGGAAGTCAAGCAGCCATTCCAGGCCCCAGCAGGAGATCACGCAACAGGACTGATATGTTCACTTTTACCAGCTTTGCTGTTGTTACTTCCTTTCAATAAATGTGTGTAGTGATTTTGAGTTTAAGACATTTTTCAATATAGCATGTATTCCACAGGCTATAAAGAAATATCATGCATACAGAACCTTCCTCCTTTCACCAGACTCAGTTTCTAACGCATTGCATTACTCTACACTTAGCTATTCAGTAAGGTATTTTGGCATTGTGTCTGCTGGTTCCTGTTTATAGTAAACCACATCATAGGAATTGGATAGTGGATTTTAATACATCATCACTTTGTTACATACAGAAAGCTTAATACCATAATAAAGGTCTTTTGCTGACATGTCTCCTCATTCTATCACATGCACTTTAGGTCATCTAGGATTCATTCTAAGACAGGGTTCACTTCTTCAGGACTTGTATGTTCCACCTTAAGAGTATAAATACTAAAATTAATAAATTCTTACTTTTGCAAGCAATCTTTTATAGGCAAATACATAAAAATACCTACTAAGATTATAAGCACTACTTTTTAATCGAGGATGTAATGTGGAACTTTTATTAGAAGGGAGCTAATGTAAAACATAGATTAATACACATGGTAATAATTAGAAAATATTTTTGGAGCTTCTTTCCACATATTGCTGATATGTAATATTCCATGACTTGCCAACTGACTTTTAAGCTCCTTTTCAATGACTCTAAGATATAAGAGCTGTTTTATTTCCTAGCCAGCTACCATGTATCCCATGTTACTCTCCTCAAAAGTCAGCACAGCTGAGGGGCCGTCTTACCTTTTCCTAGCAGCCACACTTTGGATCTGGAAGAGTCTGGATCAGAAGAGTCTGATGGTGGGATGAGTGCTCAGTGCAAAGCTGGGGGAGTGGGAAGAGGGAGATGACACTGTCAGACTACATGCATGTTTGCTTGCCTGGGACCATGAGCTCATGTGCCACCTGGGCTGAACCTGAGAAACTGCGGGGAGACAGAGAGCAGACACTCGGCGTGCCCCAGAGAAGGAAAAAAGCAAAGAGTTTTTTCCTGCAGATTTTGTACCATCATTGTAGAGACCCATGACAAGATGCTGGGCTGAGACCAGGAGACCAGCAAGACCAGGAGAAAAGGTGGTGTATAGAAAGACACAAGAGTTCATTTACCAATTTTTTTTTCAGCGTGTCTTTAAATGAAAAAGAAAGCCACAACACATCATTTTATTTTTTGCGCCCATTAACGATGGTTTCTTAGATTCTCACCCCATTTTGTTGTTTTGGTGTTCTTCCTTTAAGAAGTCCATGTTTCCAAAACTACAAGTAAACCAAGTCCTGTCAAACTTATAAATTTTCTACTCAAAAACATACACTTGCTTTTTCCCTACCTCTGATTCTCTGTATGAAACTTTGGCATTTTGGTGGCACATGTGACTGACCAGTGTGCAACAGGTAAAATTATGCTTTCTTTTCCCCACTCATCTGCCATGATGGTTACTAGCATTTCCCATAGCAGAGAGCAGTGCTGGAGCCTCCCTCAGGTAATGTACTGCCTCCTGGTCCCAGTGGCTCAACAGCTGGCCTGGATTTCTTTCTATCTGTACAACCTCTGCTGCAGTTTGAACTGCTCTTATTCCTTTCACTGTTCTCTGTCAAGCAGCCTCTCCCCAGCACTGAAAGCCTTTGAGTGTCCTGTGTCCCACCCTACTGTACCCACTCTCAGATACTGTCGTTGTCCTTCCTTCACCTACCTGCACCCTTCAGGGGACAGAGAAAGCTCAGTCCAACTGGAAGAGTCCTTATGAGCCTGCAGACCTGCTCTGATCTACAGATACAAGAAGATCTGAGGTGTCATGCACCCATGCCCATGGATCTCTGGAGGGCATGGATGGCCAGCAGACACAGGACAAGGGTGGGAGATGGTTTGAGACACACAGAAGAAATGTCACTTTTTTATCCACATGCCTCTTTTCCTCATCTGTGAGTCTAATGGAAACTGCTTCCTTGGAATGCAGTCAGAAATCAGTCTCAGAAGGCTGCCAGGCACAGGCTGGAAAATAATGGGAAAATACTGTTTGGGAATTATTTTTTTTTTTTTTTTTTTTTTTTTTTTTTTCCTGGGGAACTATTCTGTCTTTGAAGCAGTCCCTTTGGGACTTATTCAGAAACAGCAAATGAAGCTTAGAAGCAGGAGGGCTGTTTGGTGTAGAGATGAGATTTTTGGAATGGAAGCTAACATTTGTGCATATAAAATAAGGAACTGAATTCCTTAGTTACTGCCTCCTCTAGCCAGGAGGTTACTCTACAAGCTTACCCTAGAGGTTTGACCCTTAAAGGGTAACTGTAATTTGTATGGTATGTCCTATATTGGACACTGGCTTACTAGCATAGGAAAGAGATAAAAAAAAAAAAAAAAAAAAAAAAAAAAAAAAAAAAAAAAAAAGCAGTTAAAAGTTTATATATATTTGGAAAAGTAGACTAGTTATGGTAGGTGGAATTATAATATGACTAAATTGTGCTGATATGGGGGTTTAACTTATCTCCTATAACAAATAAAGAAAACACTTCTGATGTTTAATCCTCACTTGTTGAATGATAGTCTTATTGGTCTCAAAATTTACCTGCTCATGTGAAATCCCCAGGACCAAGCAGAGGCTCAAGAGGCTTTTTAAGTTTCACCCAGAAAGCTTTCTTGTTGAAAAAATAAGTATCAGCAACTATAATAAACTCTCTCCTTTCCTAGAGAAATGGGCATATTCTCCAAGGTTATGTATAAAAAAAATAACTTTAGGACCTTGCAACACCATGTTTATCAATCTTTTTATAGAGAGGGACTTAACTGACCAGTTTGGTGCCTTTAGCTGTTCTCTGTCTCTTCAGCTAAGGAATTGTTTCTGAAGTTAGATGGCATTACAGACTTTTTGTTATTCATACTGCTTATTTAAAGTGAGGCATTACTTTCAGAACTTTTACTTGTAATATTTAGCAGTGTTTAATATCTGAGTGACTGCAGAATTTCTGGACTATCAGGTTAGCAGGATATGGTGGATAGAGTCTAGGACAGATAAGCTATTCCAGCTCCTCAAATAAGGGGAGAATATTTTGTGGGGAAAGTCATTACCCAAGGAATGCAATGACAAAACAGTACACTATTCCAGGGTAGTACTGGACATTTCACAGGATCATAAAAATCTTGGCATCTATTCATCAAAGGCCTTTAAGCAGCTGAGCAATCCAACTGCATTCAAGTGCGTACCAGAACAAGTGCTTTTTTAGTGTTACATTAGGTTTTGCAAATCTACAGAGTAAAATCACATTACAGTCATAAAAAAAAAAAAAAAAAAAAAAAAAAAAAAAAAAAAGAGAGAGAGAGAGAGAAAATATTGTATTTCTTGTTGTTCAGGCAGAGGATTCAGTTCTTTTGTAGCTGCTAGACTGATCATGTACTTCACAAGTTGAGACTCATTATTTGTGCTGCCCACAGCAAATCTCCATACAGTAGTAAAATCACTAGGAAAAACTGATCTCAAATTTAAATGCTCCTTGTTCTAACCTGGTCCTGGAAACACTTCAGTTATAGCAAATCCAGGGCTTATTCTGCCACTCCAACTTTGGAGCAAGACTTGATAACATTTTAGTTAATATCAGTTTACTAATAAGTTATGGATGACACCTCCACTAAAGAAGTTGTCTTGAGAAATGAATGTGCAGTCAGGCTTTTATTCATATTTAGGTTATTAGATGAGCAGAATGAATTTCATGGCCTGCACATACCATGTGTCTTCCTTATTCGACTTGCTTCAGAAATTTTACATTTGTAGCTCTGTCACAGTTTCTTCAAAGTGGGGGAAGGGTAAACAAGGTATGTACTTAAGAGTATTTACATTTGAACACTAAGCAATTTCTTAAGACTGTGGTAGAAACTAGTTATTGCAAGAACTATTATTTAGCTTAATTGATCCCAGCTGGGCTTGGAAGACATTCTGGCCAAAGGCATGCAAATCCTTGCCAAGAGCCTGTTATATTTGATAGCTCACACTGCTATGAACTTGGCTAAGAGGGGTCAGTCACATAGCAAAACACAAGCTCTGCTCTGCTGTATCCAGGCTAGCTTAAAAATGCAGATATGTTGCCAGCTGACTAGCAAGCCTTTCTCCTTTCAACCTTGTTTTAAGAGGCCCCTGGTTTCTTGGAAGTGGGGGAGTGCAGCACTGTGAAGCAACGGGAAGATGTTCCACACGTGGAGTGATGTGCAGACACAGCTGCTTTAGAATTCTCTGGGCATCTGTTTTCATTAAAATTTCCCTTGTGCATTTGACCTATCAGCTGGATTCAGCACATGTCACCGGTAAAGGTACACAGTGTAACACCACTAATTAATCAACCTTGCTTTAAAAATCCCTCTGTCAGAAATACCACCTTCTTCTCCTTTTAAGGGTGCCTCCCCCTCAGGCTTTCGCTAACCTTGTTAAGGATTAGAAAAGCTTGTGTAACATAATTTAGGACAAACCAACACAGCAAATACCCTATATTTATTATAGGATCAGGCATATTATATCTGATGAATTTCACATTGCTTCCTGAATCATTTAGCGTAGAACAATATTTTTAAAGAAAAGCAAAATATCTAAATAAGATCAATAATTTTTCTAATCAACTATTCCTTTCCTTCTCAACTCAGTAAGTATAACTGTTTATATTATACAAAAAAGTTAAGCAGGCACCTCTTTCCTAGTTGAGATTTATCCATTGGATTTCCACTGTCCTTTTTCTCTGTTGGACTGTAACCACTTTGTGGAACTCTCTCAGCCTCTCCAGAGAAGTAGTTCCACTTTGTCTAGATAATTAAATATTCTGTGGACCAGAGGACTGGAACCTCTACAAAGGACTTATTTTTTCCCTTCTCCTCTATTCTTTGTTTCCTTCTTACCCAGTGAATATTTAATTACTAAGTGAAATAGTCCAACAGGAGAGATGAAGTCAGGGAAGATCCTCTAGGTCAGGGGAATTGGCTTTTGAACAACATTGTCCCACTGGAGTGAAAGAAAGTTATCTTTCTGTAGCTGGAGATCTGGCTTATTTAATCCAAAGCACTGTCATTCTGTTTTTCAGAACAAAGACTTTTAAGGAGCATTCTTATGGGGAAAAGTAAACATCTACTATGAACATAATTACTATACTTATAAAATGCATGTTACACGGGTTCATTATTATTAAATCTGGCAAGAAGCTATAGAAATTAACACAGTGTGACAAAGTGAGTGTTTTATCTATAGTAAGTAATGGGATATGGTGATTCAGAAAGCTGTTCAAGGGACGTAAATCATGTAGGCCACTGACTTGTTGCAGTCAAAGCTTGCTACTATATAAAGAGCTTACTGAATTAAAAATAAACTATAAATCTCTGTCTAGTTCCTGTGGACATAAATGTGTAGCATCTTTGTTATTTTTAGATGGTATTCTCACCAGAGAGGCAGTCTGAGCAGTTGCAGGGAACCTATTGTCTTCTTTCAGTCGTTTTCAGAATCTGTGGAGGGTTCACTAGCCCATGCTGTGACAGTATTCCTGCTGCTGGCAATAATGGATTCAGAGTGGGACAGCACACTGTGAATTTAGGGAGTGTGAATGGCAGGGTCAGTGTTAGATGCTGTGTGCAGAGACTGGGGAGACAGCAAAATAAAGAGCAAGAGAAAGTCGATAAATGAGCACCCTTGTATTAAAGCACTGATGAATCAAGTTTGTGGAAAAAAAAAAAAAGACCATTATGTTCATAAACATATGGACATTATGTTCATAAACATATGGACATTTCCCTCATTTAACAGCTCAAGCTTTGAAAAATATCTGCTTCATTCTGACCACAGTCAGAAGTTAAAAGCTTGAACATTTGTGACAATTATGCTAACTTACACACCAGCTATGTAGCATAACCCTCTCTGCCATCCCTCTTCACTTGGAAAACTATAGCCCAGGTGTTTGTTTTACAGCCAAAAGATAAATGATCATGATCACCTTACAGCAATTCTATTTAACAGAATCTAGTTAAGTAGAGGGAATATATTCTCAAAGAGAAATTATAGTGTGGACATGGACAAAAAGTGGGTGTAACCAACACTCATGGTTGCTATAGGTTACATCAGTAGCTTGTATCACCTTCTTTCAGCTTAAAAAGTTAAAAAGCAAGCATACTGTAGATACTATTCACCACATCATGTTTAATTTGGGCAATACTCTTTTGGCATTTGACTTGGCTCGTAGTTTTGGTTGTAGGCAGAGTAATTGCAACTGTATTAGATGATGAAGGATTTCTCATGTAGGGAGCACATTCCATAACTAGCAATGTTTAACATTAAAAGAAACCGAAGTTTTTAATAGTACAACTTTTTGGACAAGAAAAAAAAAAAAAAAAGCACAAAAAAGAGTAGCTTTTTGAATAAAAATTAATGTCTTTGGAAAGTTCAATTGAATGAGCACTTGGTCTATCTTTTCAGTGAAAATCTGAAAACTAACTTCTAGTTTCTATTTAGTTTCAAATCTGCTTACAGAAAGTGAATTTGAAAATAAGCTCTTTTTATCAAGAATAACATTTTGGAAATCAATTAAAGAAATCTTTTTCTTCATTTCTTTGAAATCTGACATTAAAGGAGTTTTAGACAGAATAGAATAGATACCAATAGAATTGGTACAATGATACAAATAGCTATACAAAACAGTGCATAGAACTGATACTTCACTCAAACATATATGTACTGAATTACACTGATTAAAGCATGGTAATTAATAGAATAGGAATATAGTGTTTAAATCTCCTGTTGGGTGGTGATAGAGCCAGATGGCCAGAAGTGTGTGGATGCTGACTGAGTGTCTTGACAAGTTCAGGAAAAGCTGTGAAGGAAGCTTTTTGGTCTGCATGCACATGTGCTCTAAGCACCCTAGAACCAGTGATTTGTTTCTGATTCTTAAACCGGCCATCTGTGGAAGGGAGAAAGCATTTGATGATTAAAACAAAACCTGCAGTAAAAACTGTACTTCTTAGAAAGTTTCTTACTACCTTGCATAACTCTTCAAGAAGCAAGGTTGTTCCTACCATGAATATGGAGAAGAAAGCAGACAGAAATCTCCAGACAGTTGTTGGAAAACTACCTTGTCCATTCATTCATTCATACTTCAGTTACTACTCTGACAGTACCACAAATGAGCTTTTCTTTAAACAAAAAAATTGCATATCCCTGCTCCTGAATGATAAATATAAATTTTCATTCTTCTGTCTTACGTCAGTAGTTAATATTTACCACCAACAGTATGTAAATAAAGCAGAGTATCTTGCAGTTGTTGCATGTTGTAAAATCATAGCTTACATGACATCAAAATTAATAATATAGTCTGACAAAGAATTAAACTGACCTTATGGATCATAGTTTGACCTTTTCCTTTACATAGACAACAGCAGTTTTGTCAATTATAGACCAATTTTAATTTTTTTGTGTTGCCTTCTCTCAGCTCCAGGGAAATAATGTATACTATAGAGGTTTTCTTTACTACTACTTCTCACTTATAATTTGTGCTTTCCCTCCCCTTCCATTATGTCTTTTTTTTCCACCCGTCATTCATTTTTTTCCCTCTTCCAACAGCCCTTTTTAAGATACTGAATTTCAATAGTGTTAATAATTTTAATAATTGATATCTTAATAACATGTTCTTCCTTTTATTTCAGTTCAGAGACTGAACACTGAAAATCATGGACTAGGAACAGAGTTGCAGGAGAAATTATAAGCCGCCACTGGTTTAATATTAGTCTACCGGGTGAACAGAAGTCCTTAATTATAAATTTGCAGTCTGGGCTTTTATCTTTCTATATTCTCTCTCCAATGAAATTGCATCCTTTACCTCTTTGTGGTCTTCAGAACAGTCTTTGTTACTTCTAAGTGGCAGATAAAGGAAAACCTTATTGCTTCAACCAGCTCTTCCTATTCATGAAGACCTACAATATGGTTTAATAGCTGTAACACTTAAATGAACAGATTCAGGTATATTACATTATATTTATTTCCTGGTCTCATGATGGTATACACTCTTAAAAACTTCAGCTACCTTGCTACTAAATAGGGATATTTTTGATTACTCAGGTATGAGTGTTTAAATGGTATAAGATTTCCAGATACACAGATAAGTTAATTTAAAAACTTATTTTTTTAATCTAATGATGATACGTTCTGAATCTATTCACAATTCAAGTTCTGAAATGGTTTGTAAGATTGTGCTATTGAGCGTGTCCAAGAACTTGAAAAGATGTGAAAGAATCTGTAGTATTCCATTTCTGAAACTCACAAATTGACCTCAGTGCTGGCAATTATGCAACAAACTAGAGAACTTGTGAGAACTGTAGTTAATTTGACAGTATATGTTACAACTGGAGACAAACTAGACATTAAATTTCAAATAGCTTCTGATTTTATAGAAAATTGTTTATAGTAAAACAAGTGGCTTTTTTGACCCAGTAACTTTTTACTTCAAGTCAAGTCTTAACTGTTGAAAATCAGAGTAATCTGACCTCCATTAATATTTATATCCGTCACAGGTTAAAACTGCTCATAGGATGATAAGAAGTCTGGTTTTGCAAGGGGTATTTTAGTTGACTGTATGCAAAGGTAAGTAAACAACCCCCCGCATATGTTTACTATCCTGCACACTTGCTGTCTTTGGTGGCCACCCCAAAGCTGTAGTAGCCATAGGGGTCAAGTGGTCAAGTGGAAGAGTAATTTTGTCTGAGCATCTCTGTACCCTAGAGCAGGGAGCCAATTACCTGATGTCCTTACAAGTAAGAAGAGTATGTGAAGATTTACTTTTAATCCAGGACTTCTTATTTCAAGACCAAGAACCTTAAATATGGACATATTCACTTGTTTTCATTTTCTTATCTACTCTTTTTATTAAACAATTAATTTCTATTGCTAAATACTGTACAAAATTTATTTCAAGTACTGGATTACATCTTTTCTGTTTGTATGTACTAGAATTTTTCTCTCAAACTCTCTGTTTTAAAACTAATTGCACATTTAATTTAATGCCTTAATGCCTAGATTCCTACTTAGAAATAAGTTGTTTTCAGACAACTGTTTTTTGTGTTGCTTTATGAGAAGGAAAAACTGAGATTTTCTGGATATGCTGGATCAGAAGGAAAAACTGCACTAGGTTTTAGTACAGTAAAACCTGAAAGGCACTGCCAAGTTTTTCATCTGTACTTTCCCTCTTTGGTTTAATTGATCCTCCTTTCTCCTCCTTCACACATCTTAGGTAACTTGTGATGTTTCTGATATTCTTGCCTCAAATGTAAACAAACACAATTTTTGTATTACATTTTGACCAAACCAACTGACATCACTTTTTGGAGAGGTGTGATACTACTGCAGAAGAGCACTGTTAGTACCACAGAGTTTCTTAATCTTTTTTGACTCTGTCTAGTGATCTTTTAGCTGATGTTCAATATTTCTGCTGCCGCTTCGATGTCCTCATAATACAAGGACATATCTCAGATTCTTGAACAACTTGTCCAACCAGTTGGAAAAATTAGGAAAATTATATAAGCAGGTGTTTACCTCATATTCTTCGCCACCTTAAATTAAATTTGAATTGAACCTTCCATTTTTGACTAATTTTCATTCAAGTTTTATAAAGAGAAATTTGAATTGAGCATTTCTTCCCAGACTGGACCGGTATTTCTCTGCCCCATAACTTGAAACAGAATTTACTTCTCAAAGTTATTAAGCTTTAAAAATTTTTAGAGGCATGATCTTTGATTAATGCGTATACCTGCATGTGGAAGATGCATGCACATGCAAAGGCATTAAACCCACTAACTCTTCTGTGATTCTTTTGTCTGTAGGGCAGTATTCACTAGAATATCTGCTACTGTATTTGCTTTCCTTAGATACAGTTTCTAAATAAACCTCATAATTTTAAAAATCATGATTACTCTGGCTTTTATACTTGAATTTTCAAAGTGAACTTGCTGCTCAACACTGAGGTATTACAAAAGTGATGAAATTTTCATGGCAAGAAAATTCCATTGATGTAGAGAGAGAGAGAATAAGATTATCCCTCTCTCAAACAGATGCTATTTGAAGATAATTCAGTGCTTGAATACTGATCTGACTCATTATTCATTGTTGGAAGCCTGACTAAAGGATTTAGTACCTCTTACTACTATAACCATTCATATAGAATCATATCAAAGAAGTAAACTGGGGGCCACTGGCTACTGTTGACTTTGTACATGTCTTTTACTCAAAATTACTGATGTAGTTAACTTTCTACATCACTTTACACTTACTGGGTGACTTGTTTTTTTCAATTCTGCTGACTTCCTGAATGTTCTGGAGAGAAAAAGGTAACAGGAGTTTGAAAGCAAACGGAAATGGCCTCTATCATTGTTCTACAGAACAGCTTCCATGAATTCCTAATTTTCACTTCATAATGGTGGCTAAGTGGTTGAAAATGTCAATATAAAACACAGAAAACAACCCTTGTGCTAACATAAGCATTCTCAGTTTGTTAAAATACTAAAGAAGAGAACTTTAAAGAAGAGAAAATAGTCATGCTTCACTATAAAATTATTTTATTTTGAGGATTATATAAATGCCCTTGTCTTTCCTCATATTTATTGTTACTTTCCACAGTTGTCTCTGAGAAATTAATGGAACTGATATAATTTTGTGAAGAGATGTTTCCATGTATCCTATAAAGATTTCAATCTGACTCATTATGTGTTGCCATCAACAAAAATTTAATTACTTCCTCAAGCAGAATGTAGGCGAGGACAATATTCCACAGAAAATATCAAATTATCTGGAAAATTAAAAGCACATAAACCATACTTTCCCAGAAAACAAAGAAAAATTATCTTGTTCTAGTTGCTTGCATCTGAAAAGGACCTTTATGATCATCTACCTTAAAGACACTCAATTTTTCTACTAGACCAGATTTTACACGTAAACTGCTGATAAATTCTTTTTGTATGGGTCAGTTGAGATAATTTTGAGAGATGTTTCTTCTCTTTTTAAACTTTCAAATTTTATATGTTACAATTTAAAAGAAAAATTATTGAAAATAGATTATTAAAATATTAAAAACCTACAGATATAGGAAATATTGAACTTCACCATCAAATTTCTGGAATTGTGAAATTTTACACAGTTGGTCATTTCCAACATTAGACTTTAACAAGCTTGTGAGAAGCATCATCTTAAAATTCCTAATCACTCCTAAATTAAATGCTTCTCTAATCTTGTCTAACATGGAATAGTAACACATATGTCACACGACAAGTCATCATAACTGGATAGTGTCTCCTTAAACTTAATAAAAGTGAAGTAAAGTAAGCAAGCTTTGCGTTTCCAAAATCTTTGCCAGTTTTATTCTCACTAAACTGTCATTGCAGCTGTACTTTTTTCAGTTTTAGACTGATTTTAGAATAGTTCTACCTGTCTGCTTGTAACTGACTTAAGCTGTACCCTGTACCCTTCATAATACAGCCAGCCACACTTTTTTTTTTTTTTTTTTTTGAGTGATCTTCTATGTTTCTTTAAGAACACTGCTTTCCAGTAACCAAGAATTCTGGGTCTGGCCAGTCAGATATATACCACCTAATATAGAGAAGTCTATGATGAAGGGAGCTCATTAAAGACAGTTACAGAACAGGTATAGGACAGACAACACCAGATAACATGCTGTAACAAGAAGATTATATGTTCAGACTTTTTTAAAAAAAGAAAGTATTTCAAGCCCTTTTCAGAAAAGCAAGAGTAGGCAAGTCTCTCAGATCTCTTCATTCTGGTACACTATTAACATTCCGTGGGATCTGTACAAGTACAATGACTGTATAGTTTACAATTTTTTGGTTACACCACATTATCTAAGAAGATTTTGGCCTGACCTGCATAAAAGTGTATCATATTTAAAACCTGTTAGATAGGTGTAAGAGCACAAACACCCACTTTAAAATGCACTTAAATGCACAGAATACTGCTATACCACTGTAGCTACATACAGATTTCTCTTTGTTTTTTGGACTTTTTCCCCCCCTAGGCTTTTGGGACCTATAGTTTTTGAGTTCCCATCTTAAACAAAGCCCTTCCTATAAGAGCAAGGGTTATAAATGCAAGTGAGATATTTTAGCACATTCTGGCAATGATGAATCGCTGTGCAACAGTGCCATTTTGCAGCCTTTGATAAATGAAGATCTGACCTTCGAGTATTATACAACTTGTTTACAGTAGTTTCGTGGTTTAAAAAAAATGGAGAGATAGTATGTTAACCCTGACTCCTCGCTGTTTCCAACTCTGACTGAAGAAGCCTTTCTTTTGGTGAATAATACAGAAATGAGAAGAAATTTCTGACTATTCCCATCTTAAAGATTTATATTCCAGCAAAGCAGCAAATGGCCAGATATTTCCAAGAGTCTTCATGCTTCCACCTTCTTAGCTTTCTCTAATTTGGACTTCTATATAAACTTTAGCTCTAATATCTATACTAAGTTTCAATGGGTAAAAAAGAAAACCAATAAACAACCCCCCCCAAAAAAATACCCAAATATGTCTTGGTATGTAGTCAGAGCTGCTATTAGCAAAAGACAACATTGATGACAAGCGGGAAAAAAGTTAAAAGCAAGAAGACTTGCAGGCAGGAACAAAGGTATGAGCATTTTACTTTGAACCTGGGAGCCTCTCAAGCTGCCCTGCCAGTGTATCCCAGGTGTAGGCCACATGAGCTGGGGGAAGAATGCGGCTGTGAGGAGCGTGATGACAGATCTGAGTCTGTTCTGCATTCATCCCAGCATGCATGGGTGCATCTGTTATGCATTTAGAAAAGGTTCAACTTCTTCATACCTTTTTCTTTTCCTTGGTAAAGTTATTTAACAAAATTTAAGCAAATATTGAAATGATTATCACAACAGCTCGGAAGCTCTTTGAAACAAATAGATGCAATCTTGGTCATAAAGTGGTAGCACCCAAATCTACCTGAGAGCTGCTGTAATGGTGCTGCCCTGGTCTCTCTGTGAAACTTCTGTTTTCAAGCAGACAACGACAGAGCAATAACTTGACAGCACATTTGTGTGCGTGTTAAGATAAGGTATGCCTGAGTAAAGCTGTTTCAATAGCTCTGGGAATGTACATCTGCTGCTGCACTGATGGAGCTGCAAGGTGCCTGCAAATCAGCAGAGGGCAGGAAGGGGGCACCCAGTGGGTGCCCTAAAGGCTGGGGTTCACCATCACTTCCTCCTAGAAATACATTGGGGGTCACCTCCAGGGCACACTAGGCTGTGTAGGGTGATGATATGGCTCCAGGACTTGTCCTGATAAATAGCCAAAACACAGCCAGGGACCTCACACAAGATCCATACCTCAGTACATCTGCCACGCCATTTAGACACTAAATTTTAAAGCCTGTACATGTAGGTGTATTTTCCATTCATTTTCATCTTTTAAGAAATCTTCTAGTTTTATTAAAACACAATAGTAAGCAACATTATTTATTCCTGATAGCATCCCCAGCCTAGTAACTATCAGGCAAATCATTAGCAAAGATTGCATCCTGACTCAGAATGTTATGATGTGTAAGAGAAAAGGCTTATTTGGAAATATTCTTTGTGTGAAGAGCACTAAATATCAAAGCAGAACTATAGGATAAAGTGAGAAAGATGGAGGAAGAAATAGGAAGGAAAACAAGAGCTTGCTTGGATTTTGCTGAGCACTTATTTAAGACAGTCCAGTTGTAGAGAAATGGAGAGCTATAAACTAAAAAGGCTGATAAAAAACATCTTTTCAAAATCCCCCAGATAAGGTTTAAGTTCTTGCAATTCTTAAAAGAAACAGGCAAACAAAACCTTACCCAAATCGTGAGCTCACACAAAAACCTGCAGAGTCCAAAAGGAGGGCACATTGTTCAGCTGGCTGAAGGTAAAATTATTAGTAGCCTGTCTGTGTCTTATGACTCTGGAGCTGGGAATACCTGTTACCCATGTCACTTTAGGCCATATTGCAACCTGAGTTGGAATCCAGGAAAAAGTTCAGAGTTTTCTTGTTTTGTTTTGGCTGGTTAGTTTTTTGTTTGTTTTCTTGTTTGCTTTTTGGGAGCAGCATCATGCTACCATATGTCTTGCAGAAACATGAGACTCTAATCTCTCTCTTTGGCAGGTTTTTAATTCCTTTATGATCTTGAGAAATCTATTCAGCCAAAGAAGAGAGAGGATAAGTTCATGTCTATGCATTGCTTGTGCTAAGTCCTTGCCTTATGTACCAAAGCTGAAAGTAATCATCTGCTCCTCAGATGTTTTTATTTATTATTTTGTATTACTAGATTCCAAGTTGATCTGCAGTAATAACAAAGTTTTACTGCAAATGTGACTAACTGCTTTTAAAACTCAAAGTGATTGTTGAATGGCTTTGGTTCAATGACCCATTGGAGGTTTCTGGGCTTTGACTCTCAGCATCTATCTCTTGTGAAAGCAGAAGCTTCTGAATTTAGGATACCATCAAAGTGAAAAGGAAACTAGGAAATAAACATATGTATGACGAGATATCAGGCAGGGTGGTCTACAACCTTGTTGGTCTAAGTGTTTGTGTTTTGCTGAGGGGAGCAAGCTAGGCAATATAAGTGGAAGGGCCCCAGTTGTTACATCTGGGAGCCTTCAAGTTGGCCATCAGCCAGGAGGAGGCAGAGAGGAAAAAAAATCTAGAATGGGAGAGGAGAGGGACCTGTGGAAAACATCAGCACATTACTGAGCCAGCCAGGTCATTCTGTTGGTTTTTGCATTTCTGGATTTGTTGTGGCTTTGAAATGTACAGTCCTGGTGGATCTCTGAAGAAAACTGTGATTTGGCAATCACACCCAATACTTGATTCCAGCCGTTGGGGCTGAGCCTCCTGTTCCTTTCAATCCATGGAATACAGAGGTCAAGTTCTCCATAGGGATTTCTCTTCTGCCTTTTTCTGCTCTGTCTCTAGCTTGCATGGCTTCTAGTGGTAAAAACCCAAGGTGAAATGGTAACATTTGTTACACTCTTCCTGGCTGAAACTATTATAAGTAAACTGACTTGATCTTTAATTTTTGTTAGACAAGACCATTTATCCCTAAAATTGGTAATATGAATTCTGGGTTTAAATTTTTAGGACAGACTTTTCATTAAGTACTCTCCTACTTGTGAGAAGTGAGGATCAAACAAAACTATCCTTGCCCTTTGATTAAAAAAGTAAAATAGTAGCCAACAGTAGATGAAAACCATACACAACAAAAACTCAGATTGTACTGAAGCAGATATTTCTATCTGTCTTCTCCATCCCTTCTTTCAACGACCTGGAATTATTCATAGTACCCATTCTATACTGGACTATTTTTGTCTTTTTCATGTGCTCATTAAAAAAAAAAAAAAAAAAAAAAAAAAAAAAAAAAAAAAAAAAAAAGAGGCTTTTTACTTAAGAAAGGGGGAATAGTTCCCTTCCTAAAAGTATCACTATGGAATTTTTCTTTCACAAAGCATCCATCTCCTCCATTAGAATGATTAAAATCATTTTAATGTAGTGCCAACTGGGGGATTGTTGCCTTCTCTCAAAGAAGCATTGTAAACACTTAAACTCCTTTGTTTATATTATTCTCATGTAGAAGGCTGCTTTCTGTCTCTGGACCTGCTAAACCTTTAGAGATATATCAACTCTTTCATCTTTTTCCAGTGTTTGTTTTAGAAAGGGATTAGATCTGACTGTGAATAGGGTAGAACTCACTGCACAAGTGATAAGGTTATCAGGCTCTTAGTCCTCCATGCCATCACTTACTTTCACCTTGTTAAGTCAAGTTGCTTATAGTGGCTTTTCTGTTCTCTTTTCCTCCTCTGCAACAGTAGTCAAACCAAAGATTTCTTGAAATCTCTAAAAGAGAGTTATCAAAGCACACCCTAACCTTTAGCATAGGACTGAAAAAAATCTAACAGACTGGTACTGGAAAAATCACAGCACCATGTATTTTAAGGTTAATACTAACTTATGGACAGTGCTGGGCCTTTCAGAAGAAATCACATTCTTCCAGGTGCTAAATATCTTCTAAAGGCAGTGATTCCACTCACATCTTTTAATTCAGTCATCATCCAGGACTGAAAATAAATGCTTTTCAGCCGTATTATAATATATGTATTCTGCATAATTTTATCACTCCTGTTCCTTAACTAGGATTTCTTGTCTCATCCCAAATTTTCAGCTTTTATCTGTAGTGGGTTTATAAATTATTTAGTTAAAATATTAGCTTTGTCATCAACAAATGGCAACATTGCTAATTTCTTCCACTTATTTTCAATTGCAATATGTTTTTAGCTAACTGAGATGCATGCTGGCTCAGTCTGTGAGATGGAAGGAATTCACCCCGCAAATAGAATATGACTGAGGGGAAAACTGACCTAGGACTAGTGGGGACAAGTGTCCACCGAAACAGAATGATGGGTACCCCTTAAGGATTTGAGTGCTACTTAGTATGTCCTTTTGTGAAATTCTATGGGCGAGGTTTAGAAGTGCCACAAGTATCCTACTTAAACTATTATCTCTTTGACATATTTCATATGTGCTGTACTATCTCTCATTAAATTTACTTTGCACAGAATACCTAGTCAATTGTTTTTTTTCCTGTTGCAATCACATTCCTTCCATTTATATCAGTTCTAACTGAATTAAATCTTAGTGATAAGACCCAAATTAGCAGTTACTTAGTTACCAGAGAGATTGTGCTTTAGTCAGTAAATCTGATTGCACACACATTTGAAATAGAAATAGATTATTTACTGAGATAGATAATCCTATACAGATGCATTAATTTCAAAATCTGTAAATGTTTTCTGAAGTACTTTATAGAAACAAATAAAGACCAGCTTAATGATACAGCCTACAAAACCAACAGTAAATAAACCAAATGTTAATGAAACTCTGTGATTGCAAAGACTTTAGAAAACTAGCCCTTTCCACTTAATCAAAATTTTAAACACATCTTTTTCTATATAATTCTTCTCCATCCACATTTATAAACCCAGATATTTTTCAGAATTATGGCTTTCTTCTCCTCTAAATGCTACCCTTTCCAAGCACAGCTTAGAAGACCTGTAGGAAATTTTGTTGTTTGCTCGACACTTGGAGTAGTTGGCATTCATCCTGATGTCCTAAGATTGTGCTGCCAAGGGAAAAAATATGACATGCATCCTTGTAAAAGTTGTGCTGCTTTCTTTGGCATTGGCCTCTTTCAGGGCCCGTGTCAATCCGGTAGTTCTGCTTTGTTGTTTTTCTAATTACTAGCAGCTGAGAGAGTTTCTGTCCAGGGGAAAGAACTAACCAGCTCTAACAGGTGTTTCCAAGCCAAAGCTTTTATGCAATAACATATGTAAAATGAGATGTTCACTGCACCTGACCCACTAGAAAGCAAATAAAACAAATACTGGACAAGAAAATACAGGACCATTTTTTCTGAATACAAAACCTACATTTTCCAAGGCACTGTGCTGAAAGAGATGCAGAAGTCCACTTATCTTTCTTTAATAACTCCATTCTGTGTTTTTTCCAAAGTCCCTGAATAAATGAGCTGAAATCTATTATTTGTCATGGACATTTCTAACACACTATAAACATTTCAGTACCCTGGAGAATATATGTATCTTTCCTGAAATGCATCCTTTAATTGGCTCTTCCTGGGATATTCCTGGGAGCATGGAAGTGGGCAGCTTTACCTAATGTTCCTGAAAACCTCTTAGACAGCTTTTTCCTTCGGAAAATTTTACATTGACATCATTATGCAATGAAAAAGTTTGGAAACAATTGAAATGTTTATAACAGATGATAAAAAAGAAGGGAGCACTTTCTGCACTTCTATTATAGTCAATAATATCTATGTGAGTTTAAGATTATTTATTTTATAGTTTTCTATGAGAGGGTTCTTGATTGTACACCCAGGCATTATTTTCACTTTACTTACTGTAAGCTAACCATAAATTTTGCAGTTAAGTCTGCTCTGCAGGGCCTTAATGTATCTGTGTGTTGTTTTTGCAGTATTTTCATGACCCAACCTTTGACATGATGGTTTGTATGGAGTGACCTTGATATGACTATTTCACCAAGAATCCCCCCAAGGCCTGACTTTTTGTTTCTTCTTAGTGGAAATTTTTATCTTTATCCTATTGTTTACCCTATTCTTTCCAGAGAGTGCTGGAGTGGTGTCTGCTCTGTCCCCTGGATCTTCAGCATCCTCTCTCCTTGGGGCTGTCCTGGAGATACCAGCCCCACTGAAGTGGGGAGCTTGGAGTAGGTTGCAGTTACTGGGGTCTGTTTGTCCTTCTGCAATTAATCAGTGATGTGTTTGGGGAAAAAAGTAGGGAGGATGGTAGTAAGCAAATGACCACAGAAAGAAACAACAGAGTGATAGGAAAGGGTTGGCTTTTTTTATGCTTATATGCTTACATGTTCATGCATATCGTCATGTTCATTCATGCTTATGCCTGTATATAGCTGTATAGTTTAAAGCTGTTGTGACTTGCTGTGCCTGGAAATAGAGATACCAGTAGAGATATGTCTAAATTAGGCTAAATTACAACAATAAACACTAAATTAACTGAAAATATTTTTTTTTTAATAATCACCTTGAAACTTTTTGACAATGCTTTTCCCTTTTATAGTAGCTAAGATGTTAACATACTTACCTGACAGAAGAGGTTCAAGAAAAAATCCCGAACTTTGAACCAGCTTTTAAAATCTGAACTCAGTTTTGGCACGAGAGAGTGCAGACAGTTTTCTCTGATCATGTTCACTGCTCAGGAACAAAATGTAAGAAGAAAGAGATAGTGGGGGCTGGTAGGATTCAGATTGAGAAGAATGAGGCAGAAAAGAAGTGGGTTTTATTTTCTGGGAAGAGTCAGGGAGAGAGGTGGAAATTGTGATCAAGCCAACAGTAAGATAACTTAGCAATTAGCTAAAAACCTAATATACCAAAAAGTGTCAGTGATCTTTTAGTTCATTATTTGCTAGCAGTGCAGGGAGGCTTTGCACCGCTTCAGTCTTAGGGAACTGTTGTCTGCAACTGTTGTCTGCAACAGCCAGAACAATTTTTTTTCCAGCAAGGTCCTGTCTCTCCCCTAAATGATGAAACTGCTCTGTTCCGTCAGTTCCCCTGAATCAAGCTGCAGGTGTTCAGTATTTGGCCCTGGGTGAGGATGGCCAATTTCAATGGGGTTTTGTTGGTTTTTGTATGGAAGCTCTCCATCATATGTCTGACTAGGGGCTGGTTCTTGTGTTTAGGAGTTTGATTCCCAGCCCTTGACTGAGTATGGTTTACTGTCAAAACAAATAATAGCCTTGCTGTTGTTCCTATTCCTTTGTATTGATTAAAGTATTATTAATACTAAGCAAAAAATATTCACATAGAAATCACTCTCAGGTTTTTCTCATCAAAAGTACTGACTTTCTTAGCACAATAAATGTATTTTATAGCAAAAATAGTGACTCTACAGACAGTGTCAGGGTGCCATGGCAATCACACTAGAAGTACCACTGTGAAACTGTATCATCACAGCTATTGCTGGTTCTCATGAGTATCCCTCAGTCTCCAAGAAGAATTTACACTGGAAAATGATGTATTGATGTATTAGCTACAGCTTATCTGCTCCTGTCTTATGGAGTGCTATGGTCTGGAGTAACATTAAATCATTTTTTTGTTTTGATTTACGTGAACAAAGTCCAGTCAGCAAAGGATAGGGTGCAAGCATAAACGTTTATTTGATAATTGGCACAAGCAAAATGATAGAAACCCGTACAAGTATGGGGAATATGTTGCCAGGTAAAAGAGGGAGAGAGGAAAAGGAGAAGATACAAGAAGAGAGAGAGTGAGAGAGAAATGGGAGAAAAAAGAGTAAGAAAGTGGGAAAGAAAGAATGAGAGAGAGGGAGAGTGTCAGAGTCACCACCAGGGGTGCAGCTGTCCAGAGAGTTTCTTCAAGATCTCTCTTCAAGATGCGAGATGTCAGTGGGTCGGGAGGAACCACGGAATGGACAGCCATATACACCCCTAAGTTCCTTTATTCCCATTGGGTGCTGTCAATCAGCTTCCGCAGAAGCCAGGTTCATTAGTGTAATTAGCCAGGTTCATCAGAACAATCCAGGAGTCTCCTTACTCTAGCCAGAGCCATTGAAGACAGGCTCGCCTGGAGGGGACTTCTGTGGGACTTGTCTCAGAAGTGTGTAGTCTCCACCCAGCCATCAGTTCTTTTCTATTTCCAGGTGTCACCCCCCCCCCTGCTTTGCCCCCCCTCCACCCCTACACACACACCCTGCTCTTTTCTGGCCAGGCCAGGTTCATTAGCATAAGTACAATCAAGGTGTCTCTCACCCAAAAAGGGGGGTCTCCACCCAATAATCCTTCCAGAAATCACTCCCCACTTCACTCCATCCACCTTCATTCACGAGCCAGGTACATGAGCATCAAGGTGTTCTTCCCCAGCCCTAGCCAGGGCTTTTCATTTTAAAATTGTCTTTCGAAGCAAATTCCAAGCAGTGAGATCAGTGGAATCTCACATGGAGCAACTGTGGTAACTGAGAAAGTGCTGGAAAATCTGCACTATGAATTTTAATCTGCATGGCCCAAGTGGTGCAGTGTGCTTCTTCTTTGAAAGTCACGTATGTTAACCTTTTGGAAAGTATGGCCATGTGCCACAGCTGGCAGATCAGAGTGGAGTGTGTGAATAGATTCACTTTTGTTCCCCTCTTTATACCTTTGCCATTCTGTTGAACCGTAAGGAGCAACAGTTAGTCATTCATTCTGGTTTATGCAGCAGTGAGAATTCAAGTAGACCTACTTTAAAAAGAAATTAAAACCATTCATGTGCAATTAATTCATGGCAAGTTGTCTTACATAAATGATAGTTGAGATGAACAATGTCTGGAACACCATCATGAGGAATCAAAGTAAACATAAAAAAGCAAATGCACATGAAACTTGATTGACAGAAACCAAACACTCTCACTGTCTATCTTACCCTGGTACATATTAGTCATATCTACAGGTACATATTAGTCTTAGCTACAGTAAACAAAAAAGGTAAAAAAACCTGCAAAAGGAGGGTGTTGTACTGAAAGACTATCCAGGGAGGATACTCAAAGCAGGATATTAAACAAACATGTAACATTAACCGTGACTGCACTGCAGTAGGAAAGCATGTCATTGTTCTTACTGGTACGTATTGTTGCTTTTTTCCACTTACCATTATTTGGGATTGGTAGCTATTAGACACAAGAGAGTAACCTATTGAAAAGGATGCTGCAAAGAAAAAGTATCCTAAGCACTGGTTAACAGCTATTAGCACAGGGAAATGTGAACTGTGAGAAAGGCAGGGGTCACGTCTTTCAGGCATAGGAATTCAGAGCAATAGAAGCAGACCAGTTGATACAAGCACTCTGCAACTATGCATATAGTTTGGAGCTGCCTAAAGTACCAATTACTGTCTTGAATACATATGTCTTATGTATCAGCCTGTTTAGTGGAGATACAGAGCAGGTCTTCAAGGTCACATTGGTTGTTACTATAGTCCTGCAGGAGCACATCCATAGTGCAAGCAGCTGGATCACATCTATATTAGATCTGTCAGTGAGTAGCAGTTGCTTTGCCTTAGCTCTGGTTTGGTCCCAAAACTAAATCCCTGTTAGCAGATAAGTGTATGGGATTTGTTCCTGGAGTATTTCTTCTGTCTTCTTTCATCTAAAAGGAATACAGTTCTTGTGCTCCATGGACCCTCTGCAAAGTGAACCAGAGCATGATAACCAGGAATATGTAGCATATTGGTTTCTCTGTAAGGAATGGCATGCACCAAAACTACACTGTGAGCCAAACCAGCATGTGGGTAAATGGAAGCAGTCAGGAGGTACTTATGGAATTGCACTGCAGTTCTGAAATCAGAGCTTATGTAGAAAAAGACAATGAAAGAAGCCTCAAATTAAAGAAGGAGAGAACCAGAAGAACAAAAATTTTTGGCTTGTAGGCAGAAGTGCTAGTGTTCTGGCAAAGATGAATACAAAAATGACTCTACTGGGGAAAAAGAAAACACAGAACATTTGGAAGAGAAAGTAGAATAACTGGGGGAAACTGGCAACATAGAGCAATATTAAATTAACTGTAACCTTGTGGTCTTCTGTTTTGTTTGTTCTTTCTTCAGATTTATATGATGACCTAAGAAATTTCTCAGTATGTAAAGAAAGCATAATCTTACACTAAAATAATGTAAACCAGAAAAAAAAATATTTTAAAGAACAATGTACACAGAGACACGTGAACTGTATTTGTGTGTATTATATTTTCAGAGTTTAATGACAAATGTGCTTCACAACTGTTAACTACGGAAAACTGTTAAGCAGGATACCGTGTGCTCTGCTTTACCGTGTACAAAAAACCCAAATGACTGCAAATTTGCATAGAGACTTAAGAAAGAGACAGGTATCTAAGAGAGAGTATAACAATGCTTTTAGAACATCTGTGTGTGCAATTTTATGTATTGCACATTAAATTAATATGAAAGCCAGAGAATACTAGGGTTAGGGTCTACGGCATTTTTTTCACTTTTGAATAAATGTTTAATGAGCTGAGCAGTAGCAAGTGCTGCTCCCAAATAGAGTGTCCTCATACATTTTTGTCTAATAAGAGGTAAGCTAGTTAGCACTTTCCCCAGGGGTGGAATTAATAGACTCTTTTCTTCTCAATGTTCTGTTTTCTCCAGTTTGTGGGAACTGAGTATTTTTTCAGACCGGTGTTTTTTCAGATCTTTGTTTGAGATGCTTCATAATTGTTTGAATTAGAATCCTTGTGTTCATATGCATGAACACAAACTTCCTTTAAATACATGAACTTCTTGCAGAATTAGGTTAAAGGATTGTTTTATACCACGTGCATTTAGAGAAACTTGGAAAGAATCAGGTACTTTACTGGCATTCTGCTATACTGTGCCAAGCACTCTGTTTTTCTCTCAAAATTTGCTATATTGCTCTATATCAGAATGCCAATTCCTTTTGAATATAAGAGGTTGGTTATTTTTTTTTGTTTGATTGGCTGTTGTTTGTTGTTGTTTTTTGTTTGGTGTTTTGTTTTTTTTTTTGCTTTGTTTGCTTTTTCTTTCTTTTTTCCCCCCTAGAGATATTTCTCCTGTTTAGAGAGTGCAGCAGCTACTGCAGGAACTTGGTAAGTGTGGAGAGGATCTACCTTTCTGCTTGCCCTGTCCATTCTGCAGAAGCTGTGTTGTCCCCCCTTGACCCAAGCCCTGTCTCAGCAGGGGTAAGCCAGAAAACCTGAGGACATGAGAGTCAAGGTCTCTGTTCTGACCATTCTTGATCACCTACCTTGACTATAGTAGACATAATATATCAGCTAAAATGTCCTCAATAAAATCTCAGTCCCACATATTAGGATCCACACAAAAGCTCATGGTTACTTCAACCCAGTTTTAGACCCTATCTCATGCATTATTACTCTACAGAGAGACTGTAAAAATAGACGAGCTTATTCCTTCATCTCAATCAAGGGATAAATATAGTGTAATACAGGTTTCTATCAGATAGTTTCCAAGCCCAATAGAATTTCTGTTTTGTTCCAGGTGATTGTGGTGTTTCTGTTGTCATGAATCATTCATTGGAGTTGTTTTATTAAAAACCTCCAGTACCATCAAGTCTCTAACCATTGTTATTGATCTCTCAGCAGATGAAGTTTTCCACTAAGCCCATATCTGACTTCAGTGTGTCAAAAGAGAAAACATGTGGGGAAAGAAGTGGATTTTTTTTTTTCTTTCTTTAAAGAAACAGACATACTGGCAAGCCTGTTAAAGCACTCCTTTCACATAAGGCATGTTTTCTGTGGAGGCCTGCCATGTTTGTTTCATATGAAGAGAATCAAACTATTTTTTTTTCAATCCAAATCAGGAAATGTCTGGTCATACCTCCTAAGCTTTCTTCCCAGGATAGTAATTATTCACTCCCTTTAAAGTGCTTATATTTTTTCAGTTAGATTGAAAGTATTGATAACTGCTTAAGTTCTAGTTCTTCAAATGCTACGCACATGACAGCAATGACACATGTAATTAATTACTTTGCATTTAGTAGGACTTGCCAGTATGTCATGATAAAGTATCTGAACACTTGGGGGCTGATAGTATTTTGTGAGTTTGGAGATATTTCAGTTATTATTATAGAAGATCCATACTTTCTCTGATGTAAATCAACAATCCATCCCAGGCGCAGGACCTCACATTTGCTACTGCTGAATTTCATGAGTCTCCTGGTGTCCTACTCCTTCTGTTTGCCTAGGTGCTTCTGAGTAGCAGTTTTTCCTTAAACACATCAATTGCATTCTCTAATTTGGTGCTGTCCTGAAACAATGTGGTGGTGCACACCTATCCCCTTCAGGATAAAGATACTGGGCAGGACAGATCCCAGGACAAGGTCCTGGAGGAACAACACCAGTAACTGTCCTCCAGTTGGCCTCCAGCATTTACCCTTTGATCCCGACAAATCAACTAGTTAGAAATTACTCATTCAATATATAAGATGCCCACTTTAATATATTTGCTCCATGAGAAACCACTTTCAATACGGTGATGTAGTTTAACTCAAATTCACTAGTGCCATCATGTGAACAGGGAATGATATACTGATTCCTGTTTTGCTAAATGAAAAACAGATGTAGACTGAATTTCTTAAGGCAGTCTGAAAACATATACAGTTCAACCTTCTTTCCTCACTAAACTTCTGACTGGAGCTATGCGTACACTGGAAATCATCTGTTGTTTAGAGGTCCAATAGAAGAATTTCATATAATCTACTTTACCCTTTTAACTAAGTAGTATATATTCTTCACTCTGGCTGGATGCTGTCTTATTATTTATAATAAATAACAATCACGTTTAATGAGAAATACTCCCAACTTTTCCCAAATGCTGAGATATGTATACCTCTGTTAAAATATAGTGGATTTAAGTATTAGTATAACTCATAGCAGAATTTTTCCAGTGACTTACTGAGTATCTGTTGCTTATAATGTGAATTTTGTCATGTAAGTGATTTTTGCTCTGTTCCTCTTCTTAATTAGAAGTAAGTTCTGAGACTCTGTTCTGTGGACTATGAGTTACAGGTGTTTCAGGTTCTGTAATAAAGGGTAATGAAGGAAAGATCATGTCTCAAGTGCTCCCTATGGAAGGGAATGTCTCACCTTCCAGCTTCTGTCATCAGCACTTTGGAATTTTAAGTCACTGAATTAAAACAGTGTCAGGAGTTCACTGCTTCTTTCTGAAATTTCAGGTGTAGCACTTAAAGTATCTAGCACTCTCTTAACACCCTACACTGAAATAATAAAAGCCCTCAGAAACAAATTACTGATATTACTGAACATTAATAGTCTTCTGTCTAGCATCACATGGCCCACAATTTTTTTGTGGGTTTCATCTACTAGAGTGTACACTATACGATGTTCCTCCATGCAAGTTATGAATGTTTATGTATATTCCCTGCAATGTTATGTAAGCAAGAATTAGCTCCACAGCATTATGCTGATTTATAAAACCCATACTGGGATTTAGTAGCCTGTTTTGCAGCTTTGTGTAGCCACACAGCTTTGCAGTGCAATGAAAAAAGGGACTGGAATGGAGTTTGTCTTGGGCCAGCACTGACCAGCTACAGGCTAATTGCTGTGCGAGAGAAAAAAAAACAAAACAAAACAAAACAAAAACAGCTCTTATGGATTCATAATAATAAAACAGCTCAGAGTTAAAATGCTGCTACTAAAAAATGGTTTACATGCTTCCTTTTCAGCCCCAGCACTCTACATCAGGAGGCGGTGTCGCAGAAGATAGATTGCTGTTTACACTTGTTATCTTAGACTACAGTACCAGACACAGACACCAGCAAAAGTGAGAGGGAGCTAAGCTATCAAATCACAAACACTGCTTCCCACAGCACTCTGGCTTTTTTCTTGGTGGTCTCCTGTTCCAGCTCAAACAGACTGCAGATGAATTTTTTATCAATTGCTTAATGTCATGTTACTGCTCACATACGTAGTACAAGCACTTCTAACATGCATTACTTAATAGGATTTAAAAGAAATATGAAAAAAGAAAATGAAAGAAATATGATTGTAGAGACTGGTTTGTAGAGAAGCAGATTAAGTGACTTAGGGAGCATGGATGGAAGACAGCATAAACTGATGTTTATAGGAGAACAGTTCATTGAGTGCATGGAGCTTTGTATGGCAGTAGGGCACGTTTCCCTCCAGGCACCCTCAAACACTTGGCACAGTGTAAATGTGAAAAGTAATGTCAAGACTTACTAACATTGTCCTACCACTCAGCTGTATGCAGTATAAGGCAAACATTAAATATGTTCTCTGGCACCCTTGATGTTACTGTCCCTTATCCTCAAGATGAGGTGAATGTAAAGACTTCATCTCCACTGGCAAAGAAAATAGATGGACTACACAGGACCCTTTGAATTGTCTTTGCTTTGTTTTCCTTATATTGATTGGACTGAAAACTGTACCGCAAATCTTTACAGAGTGACCTCCTGCATAGTCAAGTTCTTTTCATTTTGTTTGGTTGAATTGAACTCTGGGAAGCTCATACTGTGATTTGATCTTCTGACCATTTGGGTGCTGACTATTTCCTCCTTCCTGACAACTCACGTGGAGTTGCTCTTGAAATTTGCAGTGGTTTGGGAAAATAAATGTATTAAAAGGGACAGATGTGTTATGAACTGGCAGAGCTCCACTGACTTGCTAGGGTTATGCTGCCCCAGCATTCATAAAGGTCAAATGGTTACAGACTAGTGAGAGCAACATGACTTTTAGGGCTTTGGCCACATTCCAAATTCATATGGTAAGCTGCTTCTTTTTTTTTTTCTTTTTTTTTTTTTTTTTCCCAGAAATTGGGGTTTATTGGCTTATATCTAGTTGCCTTTTGTAAACATTGAAAATAATCTTTTAATATGTGGCCTACTTAGATAGCAAACCAGAACACTGGGCTTGCCAAAATGTGTCTGTGTTCTAGTCTTATAACAAAATGGCTTTTCATCGAGTCCTTCCTAAATAATTTTGCACACTTTGATTTATTATCGTTTTGTGCTTTTGTATACAATACTCAAAAATATGTTAGCAACATGGAAGTTTCACCACTGAAACCAGTAGTTGTTATGCCAGTGGGTAACAGTGGGATACCATTTTAAGTAATCCAGAATTCTTTTGAAACGCATTAAGAGGAACAGTTTCTCAGATTCTTAGTGGCAGTTCTGAGACTGATGATGAAGATTTTCTCTGCCTTCATCTGCAATTACACACAGAGAGAGTTAGGATGTTGTGAGTTATTCTCCAAGAAAGCAGCACATCTCTTACGATGAGAACAATTTTTTTTACATTCAGTTTAGCTTGTCACAGGTGTCAGAGTGGCTCACTCTTCCACATTTTCATTTATCTTCCTGCTTGAAGCAGCTTTTGGATTCAGCAGCTGATAGGAAACAAAACTAGTAATGATTATTTGTATAATCTAGAAGTACTTTCTCCTCCTTTCATTTGGGAACAATTGTACTCTCTCTCTCTCTGTGTCCCTGAGTTCAGCTGAATAGCAGCCAAACTACATCACTTAGTTATCTCATTAGCCTTTTGTAAAGGGCAAGACAAACAAGCAAGCAACACTGAAGTATGAAGGGCTTCGTTTCAGGGGAAAAAAAGGCTTTCTCTGTGCTCTGGATACAGTTGGGAAAAACTAAGCTTTTAATCTATCTAAGAATTGCAAGGAAAAGATATTTAATATTCCTGACTATAACATGAACAGAATGAAAAATTTATTTCATTTTACACCTCAGAGCTATATTAGTAGTGTAGCAGATTATGATGGTAGAATTTTAAAAATTATTTGGAGCAGAGCTTTCTGGAAAATGATATCTCTGACTTCTTGCTTAAGGCAAACCTGTGATACATTCTCAGTATCCTCTGTGTCCAGACCCGTAACTTCTGATTTTTTGCTTCTAGGCTCTGTAAGATAGTGAGACCTCAAAAAAAAAAAAAAAAAAAAAAAAAAAAGTAAAAGTAAATCTGTCTTCATCCTTCAAAGTTTACATACTAATACAAATCTATTTCCAGAGTTTTGTTTTAGTAATTTCATTTATCGATCTCATGATGCAACCCAGCATAATTCTCAATGAAATAAAATTTAAAAAAAACCTTTACACCAGAATATTTTGGGTACATTTATGCTGCTGCATTTTTGGTTGATTCCAAAGTGTTTCAGCTATGGTGGAGATTTTTTTGCAAAGGCATACAGTTTCCATCTCAGTTTTGTCTCCAGTTTCAACAAATTTGCTAAAAGACTGACACTTGTAGTGCAAATAAAGCAGGTGGGTGATTTATGAATGAAAATAAAAAAAAAAAAAATAAAAAAAAGCATGAAGAATCTTGCATTACAATAGTCAGTATCTCATGCTCTGTAAATGAAAGTCTTTATGCTTGCCTGTTGCATATAGAGAATAAGTTTGGTTATGTGTTTTAAAGAATTTGTATCTTGTTATAAAAGGAAAAAAACCCAACAGCTCCTAATCCTTACCTGATGATGTGTATCTGCTTCAAATGGAGATGACCAAGTGGTTAATATAGGAGTCTCAAACATCTGAGAGTGGACACTGGTGCTACTTTTGACTTTTTAGATGAGTAAAGCAGTCACTAATGAAAAACAGATCACGCAGGACATTGCATCATTATAGAAAATTATAAGAGGGGTCCTGAGTCCTAAAATATGTAAAGTGTTGATGTAAAAGCATAAATGGTAAATCAAATTCCACTAAATTTTGAAAAATCAGGTCCTGTACTATCAGTTCAATGCTTAGTCTTTTTTCTCATTCGTATATTGCAGTTTGGCAAGAGAGGCAGGAAGAGGCATCTCAGCAGAGATTTGCCATTTGAATTACTGTTGGATGTCATTAGAAACAGACTATTTCCCATTTCTGATGCAATTGGAACTTTTTGGAATCAACAGCATTTCCCATTTGGAGCTCAGCTTAAACTGTTTTATGTGGTCTTTTTCTGAAAATGTACAGGAAGGGTAAGTTCATTTAACATAACTCAGTAGTAATAGAGCAAACTAGTTGCTCAATTAGCATTATAACTTTGTCTTCCTGTTGACTCAGTATGTTGCCTGCACTACAAAAATAACCTTTGTCTGGGGCGATCTGTGTCTGAGGATGAAATCCTGGAAATGCAAAGTGGTTTTGCTGGTCTACAAGTTAATTAAAAAAATAAAAAATTAGAACTTGCCATCAGTTTTTTCAGCTATTGCTGTAGCTGTGTGCTGGTTCCCAGTATGGTGGTAGCTTGATTGGGAAACATCTTCAGCAGATGTTGCTCTTTGTAGCCTCCTGCTGCCCCAGGCCCCCAGGGTGATATGACAAGTTATTGGTTTGGTGTCAGGCTTGTCAGTAACAGAGGCAAAACCACACGCGATTACCCAAAAATAAAAAGACTTGGGGTTCCCCTGTAACAGGAAGCAGAGGAAAAGGAGATGAGCTAAGCATGCAAAAAGAGGTACAAAATGACACCTGGACATAAGGCTTGCGGGTCCTGCTGCAGGTGAAGAAGTGTAAGGGCTCAGACAGCCATCACAGGTCCTAAATGGAGCTGACTCTGCTCCCTAAAAATAACTTGTCATCCTTCACTGCTGTGAGCAGCAGGGACAGCAGCCAGCCTGCTTCCCAACACAGGCATTCTAGGTTAAAGGTAGTGTGGCCTTTCCCTCACCTCGGTGAGGTACATGCTTCCCATGTAGCTGCCTACTTCCCCTGCCTCTTCCTCGTATTAATCAACACCATTTAGTGGTGATTATGGAGCTGAAACCTGGAGGAACCACATCAGAGAGGAGGGGACAGCCACGGTCCATTGCTAAGTGATCAGGCAGATGTTTTTACAATTTCATACAGACGTTAAGCAAATAGAGTTGAACTGTGGTATGGACCAGTGCTCTGCTTTTACAGTAAAGACTGATAATTTCTTGGGTTGTCCTGTTTGTTTTTTTGTTTTGTTTTGTTTTGTTTGTTTTTTTTAAATATTTATCTATAGTGTTCCTCAACAAAAAGCTGTGTATCCACACCCATCATTCTGTACTGCCAGGAGCCTTTCTTGTTTATCTTTTTGCCAGATTGTGTCAGTACAGATGTTTCAGAGGTTTTATGCTCCATGCTTTTTCACTGTAGTCTGCTGGAGCTGTGAATGGCAGAGATGATGTCACTGATGTCACCATCACTGCCCAGAACATATATCTGTGGTGTAGTTCAGCTGTGAGCTCTGTACCTTGGTCTCTCTCCTACGGAAGAAGGTAAATGTTGCCTGTGCCTGGCCACCAAAGAGAGTGAAAAGAGAATTTTTATGCTGCTTGTTTATCAGAGGCTTGGAAATAAGCTGGGGGTCAGAAAAACTCAGATCTGTCTATGTGTTAATGTCCAGCTCTGTTTAATACCAAAGACAGCTGAAACGCTTGCACAAGACAGAATCTTTGATCAGCCATGTTACTTTACCATGCAGGAAAAAGCCAACAAGGCCTATTTTTTTTTTAATGGATGCATGGCTCTGCAATATATAAACAAAAGTTAGTCAGAAATCTTGAACAATAATCACTCTAAGTTGTTTCTTTGTTTTGTTTTTTGTTTCAGGGCGTTCTGTATCCTTTCTAGTGGAGGGGTTGTTAATGTCTCGTACTGTGGGCCAAGAAAAAAGGAACAAGCTTAAAAAACCCACATCCTTTCTTAGGGCTAGATACTTCTTTGGGTTGAGATTCCTATTGACTTCACCAGAAGCACAGAACTTGACCTCCTGATTTTGCAAGCCTAAGCTGAAGTTTCATATGTGCTCTTATCCAGTTAAGCAAACAACTATTTCTACTGTGAGATAAATTCTCTCCTCTGTAGTTGGCTGCTGTCTATAGTTTCCCACGAAACAGCTCTCTCTGACCACTGGGTGTCAGTGGAAGACTGCAAAGTAATTTTCTGTAATTAAATATACACGAGTTTCTGTCAGGCTCTGTGGGTGTCCCTTAGTTAAGGTGGTCTGAGAAAATTTAAGAAAATACTGACACATACACCAGGAGGCAAACAATCTCAGACCAGTAAGTTGTTCCTGAATCATTTCACTATTCTATATGAAGTAAGTCATATTATCATGAGTAGTTAAGAAACAAGAGAAAAAGAGTTTCCCTTTCTTCTTTTCAAAGTACACGTGTTGTCCCCAATCTAATACAGTCAAATGGTACAGAGCTCTCATATTTCCTTGTGCATTAGACACCAGAGAGTAACTGGAGGTCACAGTCCTGAATGCTGACCTGTCCTGATGCAAGGTGCTTGGCAAGAAAATGCCATTATAAATGTATGAGAATTCAACATGCTCCACACCTAAAAGTCAAATCCATGTGTGAGGGTCTGCCACTTTCACCTAGGGGAAAAGGTTCTGCCATGGGTTCTTTGGTAGGCTGGTCTCAAAAGATGTGAATACATGACATAAGACACAGACTGAAAATACAGTAACAGTTTTGTTTTGTTTTTTTTTTTTACTGGGAGGAAAAAAGAGTTTTAATCGAATGGGTAAATGCATGTATACACGTAACAGCACATGTATTTGCATATCATGTTAATTTTATGTTTTAATTAATTTCAACTTTCAATATATTGAAGATGTTAACAGCATTGAACAGGTTATTGGCAGGAACCATTTTGGAAGAAAACAAGTTTTGGAAAACTTGTCAGGAAACAAGTGGCCTTTGGGGGCTGGGCAGGTGTCACAAGCATAGGCATACTAATTTTCTACTGCTGCAGAAATGATCTGTAGTCAAATTCCTGAGAGTTTCAGGGTTAGTCTGGTCCTCCCTCTTTAGGCTTCAGAGTTCTTTGACCATTGAAATAAGTTAAATATTCAAATTTCTGACATCTGCTGCTCCATACTGCGGACATGTTCAGGAGGGTAGTGCTGCCTCTGCTCAAACTCTACTCATATTCTAAGGACAGTTTGCAAAATTAAAGCATGTGAAGGTTTATTACAAAATTATCCTTTTTGATGGTCACTCCTTAGAAAATGAAATTGCAGCAAATTCTTTGGCCATACATATATCAATATATTAGATTTCTCCTTAAAGTATAACTATAAAAAAACCCATGTTTTGCAACAAAAGTTTTCTTTTGCACACTACAAGTTAGAATTTGCCTGAATCCCACTTCTAGGTATTTTCACTGTTTCCAGAGTGGATATTGAAAGCCATCTGAGATCTCACTTGATATATAACTGTGATATTGGAGAGCTGCCCTTGAAGAAAGGATTTATCTGAACGGAATCTAGTGTAAAAACCATCACAATGTGGCAAATTAAGAGAAAAGTCATAGCCAGGCACTGCAGAACTGCTCTGCACAACACCCTGCTTGCTGCTCTGGCCCCAGTGTTTGCCACTAGAGGCCCTTCAGTGATCCTGGGATGCTGTGCAGGCATTTCCCAGATGCTGCACCCCTGGCTGGGGACTGAAGCTGTGCTCATGGAAAAGAGGAGCAGAGTTTCCACTACTTTCACTGGTGTAACAGCAGGGCTGTAGGTCAAAGTTTCTAGGCAACCTAGCTCAAGAATCAGTCTTATTTTACACATGTTGACAGGAACGGACTTCTACTGAGATCAGAATGTTTTCTTGCTTTAAAGCTGAAAGTGTTCAACCTGTACCTCCTCAGGTGGTGTTGTGCAAGGAACTTTAAACATGTTTAAATAATACTTGAAAGGTCATGCTATTCAGATTAGAGTGCCAACAATTTATTTTTTTTTCTGAGTTTTTATTTTGGCAATGAAAAATAAAAATTCTTTACTGTTCTACTGCCATTTTTAGCAATTATAATATTAAATACTTTTCTGCTTTAACAGGATATAGTATTGAGAGGTTTCTCTGTGGAACATGCTCTCAAATGTTTTGGATCAAAGTCTATAAACTTAATGTCTTTCAACATTAAGGATTACAGATAAGCTGGAGCCACTGTGCCTTTACAAAAGTGATTTTATTAGACCTAAACAGACCACATCACAAATTAGATTTGTACAGTGGCAGCATACCTGCACTCTGGCAACTATGTCCTTATCAAATTTGCAGAATAGAAAGCTATTTTTGTAAGAAACAGATATAGTCTAGGGATAATATTTCTTCATATATGTAAAACATGGTTAATTTAAAATTAAGTTACTCAATAACATAAGTATTTATTATTGTTGTGCACCACTTCAACATATTAACTCTACTATGACTTCAGAGATGACCTTCCTCTGAGTGAAATAAATGAAGGTCCAAGGGTATCAGACTCATAGTTACTAAAAACTTTGAATAGGCTTCTCACCTGTGAAATGGTATGTTACACACTTACCATTCTGTCCTAACTTGCTTATCTTCAGTAAGACACCAGTACAAAGGAGGAGACCTGAGAACCCTTGAGCTAACACTGCATTTTGAGAGAGCTTGTCTAGGGGAACTCCTAGCCTTTAATTTTGTGCTACTGCAAAAATCAGTTTGAAGGACAAGCCACATCAGTCACTGGGACCTGGGGAGCAGCAGAGGCTGCCTCTGGGGGTATTTTTCCTTGCCAGTCCTGCTCTTCTCAGCAGGCAGGTATCCAGGCAGGGTGACTGCAGGGCAGTTGTGGAACAGCTCTCTTGGGCAGAGCATCATTGCACATATTTTTGGTTTTGGGGGGTCTTAGCCCCAGACCACGCTGCCCTGTCCCCAGCCAGAGGATTGAGGAAACACACCTTTGTTGCTGCTGTCTTCTGACTCACCCCACATCTCCTCCTTTTTGAGGAATAAGGTACCCCAACTCCTGCTACATGGAACCCTCATCCTCTCCCAGGCCTGCAGGCACCATGCTCACAAACATATGTTGGAAAATATTGCAGAAGAAGGGACAGTGAAGATAATTATCAGGCAGACATTTGCTGGGCTTGGTCATGGTTCCTGCCTACGTGTCGAAGAGGACCACGTGGATCAGGGTGCACACCTGTGGGGTAACCTCTGAGGTTACATCTGCAGCAGTGAGGTTCCAGGTGGGTTGTCTGAAGCACACTCCTGAGGCAAAGCTGTTCACTACATGGAATACAACATTTCCAACTAGAAAAGAAAATTTTCTCTCTCTGAATTCACGGGGGTTTACTCATTTCAGAAGAATACTGTAAAATCTCAGGTTTTTGAAAAAGAATCCATTGTTTCCAGAGAAGATATCACCTTGTGTGATATTAGACATCCGTGACTCAAGATTTATTCTACATTTTATACTGAGGTCAACTATAGAAAAAAATTAGTCTATAAATGAGTCATGGAGCTTCCTAATTAAGGCAATTAATCACTAGACTACCCTGACATGGGCTGTAGTGGTTTTTGCAACACTAGAATTTTCTATCATAGTATAATGTTTTTATAAAATATATGCTCTTATTCAAGAAATAATCTGTGAATGTCCTATGTCTTGCTCTGTGAAATCAGTCTCAATTACTGTGGTGGTGTCATCTGGTCTTACAATTTATGGATGTATATGTATGTATGTATTTGCTTCAGCAGTTCTTTAATATGTGTAATGTTTGTATTTCAGTGTTTTCTTTCATAAAATTAAACCTGTTGTGGTAGTGGTACAAATAATGTTTTCCCAAAAGCAAACAACATAAAAAGAATTATTGTCTTTGGCTACTTTGAGGCTAAATAAATAAACTTTTAATTAAATCTCAAGGATTAGTGAATGTGAAAAGGAATAAGAACAAACATACAAGTAATTAAAAAAGATCAGAAATACAGTCAGCTAACTTCAAAACATAATATTTATGAAGGCCAAAAAAGTGGCTTAAGTTTTAAATTCAAGTTAAACAAAACAACAAAATACCCCCTACAACTTTCTAATGTTAAGTTAATTAAACATTTTTAATTATGCTGTGAACTTTAGGGAATACTGAAATCTGACATAGTCTGTGGTCTTTTCAAATAACACTTTGCTCTTTAGTATAGGTAGCAGTGATTTAAATGCAGCTTATTATAGATATGCATGCACATATACATAGAGAATCACCTCAGAAAAAAAGAATAAGTCAGACTCCTAGGAAGAATTTGATAAATTCCAAGGTAAAGTTAATATTAAAATGAAAAAAGCACCAAAAAACCCTATTATCATAGTTTAGGCCCAGTATCAACCAAGCCTCCCCTCACTCACTCCCTACCCTCACTGTGGGACAGGGAGGATAAAATCCACCTAAAGGCTCCTTAATCCAGACACGGACAGGGAGGTTTTCACTCTCCAATTACAGTAATGGGCAAAAAAAAAACAACAAACCCACAACAAAACCAAAAACAAACCAACAAACAAAGACAGACTCAATTTGGGAAGAAGAAAAATACCTAATTTAATCTACAGGAGAAAACACAGGCCAGATTTCAATATCCACCCCACCACTACCCCTCCCTTCTATCTGTGCCTGCATTGCTTCCCTGCTGCCTCCCCCTCAGGACACAGGGAGGGTCAGGGGGGCTCAGGGTCAGTTCCCCACAGGGAGTTTCTGCCGCTCCTTCCTCCTCAGGGGGAGGACTCCTCACGTTCTTCCCCTGCTCCAAGGCGGGGTCCCTCTCCCAGGAGAGTCCTTCAGGAACCCCTGGGACACGAGTCCCTCCCAGAGGTGCAGTCCCTCAGGCACAGACTGCTCCCGCCTGGGCTGCACACAGAGTCACGGCTGCTGCGGGAGCAGTCACCTCCTCTGACACCGGCTCCTACACACCTGCAGAGACACATCTCACCCTCTCTGTGATCCTACACAGGCTGCTGCTTCATGGCTGCCCATCTGTGACACTACAAATCCACATTTACCCCACCGTGCTTCTTCAGGGACTGCTCCACCGTGCTCTTCCATAGGCTGCAGGGGCTCCCTCTCCCTCTCCCTCTTCCTCTCCCTCTGCCCTCTCGCCTCTCCCTTTCCTTCTCCTTCTTCTTCTCCCTGTCCCCTGTCCCCTCTCCCTTTCCTTCTCCCTATCCCTCTCCCTCTCCCTCTCCTCTTTTTCTTTTTCTTTTTTTTTTTTTTTTTTTGTTTTTTTTGTTTTTGTTTTTGTTTTTGTTTTTGTTTTGTTTTGTTTTCCCTTTCTTGAATATATTAGTCACAGAGTTGCATCCAGCATCCCATATCTGCTCAGCCTTGGGCAGAGGCAGGGCCCAGATTGGAATCGAAGGAGCTTCCAGCACTTTCTCATAGGAGCCACTCCTATGGCTCCCCCACTTCCCAAACACCACTACACTAACCCAAGACACTTAGGTATCTATAGTTGTAAGTTAATAAAGTTGACAAGGTGTGCAGACAGCTTGTGGCTGTTGTGAAGGCTTTCCTCTGGGTGAAGAGCAGGCCCAGCAAACAAGCCTTGGGTCCAACCTGTAAATGTCTTCTGGGGGTGAAGCCCCATCCCCTGAGGAAGGAGAGGGCCACACTTCTCTGGGAAGATACATGTCCATCATGTCTCCCTCCTCAACTAATGGGGTGACTGCAAACCAGATAGTGGGAACCCTGGTCTGCCATTGCCAGTCTTGATAAACTTAACCTTCCCTGGGGAGTGCCACATGGGTGCAAAGGATATGGCGCAGGGTCCAGGCCCCTGGGTACCACAGGAGTGTTTGCGGAAGCGCTCCATCGAGACACATGGGAAGGCAGTGTCTGTCTTCTTTCACTTGGGCTTTGCCAGAGCCCCGTTGTCACTAGGAGCAGTGACCTACTACTTAGGAGGGTTTTAGCCAGAAGCTGCCTGCCAGACTTGGAAGCAGATGCTCAGCTCCTGTTAAGCAGGAAATGACACTGACAAGTGACATTGCTTTCTGCCTGCCTGGGGTTCTGCCTACCACTCAGGAGTACTCAAGGGCTTTCTGAGACATTTATCAACCTCCCTTACCCTTTAAGTGAGGAAAGATTTTGATAGGAGGGTGTGGGTCAAGCTTTCAAATTGCTCTTCAAGGGTTCAGTAATTTGTCTAATGGAAAAGATTAGGTATACCTTAGTTAATACTGATACATAGTTACTGATGAGCTGTGGATTGATAGATACTTTGTAGCGACATAAGGAAGCTGTTTTTTCCAGTTTTTCCTTGCTCCTTTGCTATCTCTCCATCATTTACTTTCAATTAAAAGATTAGTGGTAGTTTAGTTCAGTCACTATGGTATGAATTTCCTGCTTCTCTAATTGCAGTTGAGGAGGGAGTAGGGATAAAGAAGTAATCTTGTTGGTTTGGAGAAGGAATTAACTATCTTCTAGAAAGTAATCTTTATCCCAAACTCCGCCATGGCCACTGCAGGTTACTGTTAAATGTTCCAAGAAAAGAATTCAAATTAATATTTGTCTCTCAGTATAACCTAACTGAATAATACTTATACATTGTAAACATCTAATTGAAGCTCATTTGTTGCCAACGTATATACTTATTGAGAAATAACATCCTCTTGAAGTGAATATTCACCTTGTAATACAGGCTTGCTTCTGTAACCAAATCCCCTGAAGGAGCTGCAGACCACAACACCCAGGCAAGCAACTGCACACAGAAGGGTTATTTTCTTGTGCTTTCTTTTACTTTTTTAATCCTCTTCTTCTTTTGTTTGCAGAATAGTGTTTTGGTTTTTGTGGGGTTTTTTTTGGTTGTTTTTGTTTGGTTGGTTGGCTTTGGGTTTTTTGGTTTTTTTGTTTGGTTGGTTTTTTTGTTGTTTTTCCAGCTACAGAATAGTCCTTTCTTTATAAGATCTATGATTGTTTCTTGAAAAAGAGTGCTATGCCTGCAAGTTGTTCAGGTCAGTTTATAAGTAATATGTGTAAAGTGCCTTTAAAGACTCACATATAATTTGGTAGAATTAGTGTTACCAAGCCAGTTGAAGATGCACTAGTTAATTGCTGGAACTGTTTCCATATCTGTACAGTGGAGCTGCCCCTTCTCTCTCTGATGAAGCAGTTTACACAGATTTGAAGAATACAGTGATCAGCTGTAGTACTTGGTAAGACATGCAGGTGTTGATACAATGGGAAATGCTTTCATTGCCTTTCTCAACCTGCCAGATAGGAAGTCTAGTCATATAAATTAAATTTAATGTACCAATAGTAGCCCTAATTTGCTCAGTGGCAGGCAACTAAAGCATCTGTTTCAGTGTTTGAAATTAAGATTCTAAAACTAGTTTTTTTCCTGTATTTTTTCTTACTCATATAACTGTGTTCATTCTATAACGTTGCTTTTGTTGTATTCATGGTCATAAGTTTAGAAACTAAACTCTATGTGACAACATGGGTGCCATCCAGGTACCTGAACACTGAAGTAACTTTAGGTGTTCATTAGTGATTTGGTTCATTAGTGATTAGTGACCACTTCATTCTGAGTAATTCAGGCACTTCTCAGAATTAATTATTAGAATATGGGTTTTTTTGCATACAAGTGCTCATTTCTAGGGGAAAAAAATACATAAATGAAGAAAGAAACTCCAAAACACTATCATTAGTCTTGTCTTAGCTCAGTGCAACTGGGAAAAAGCAGCACTTCACACAGCAGAGGTTCTCAGAATTACATGCAAACTACCCAGGAAAGATTAAAGTAATCATGTCTTGTTGAAAAGTGTCTTTTCTTAGAGTGTTCTTCTGGAATAAGACCATCAAGCTGGAAAATTATAAGGCAAGATGATAGCCAAGGCTGTTCAGATGTAGGATGATTCACAGAACACTAAATTCAGACTTTATCTGAGGCTTTGCATTTTTTAACACAGCCTTTGAACAGAACCCCTTTGTGCACATTTGCAGAGTGAATAAAACAACATCTACATGTTTCCGTATCACATCATACAAAATACTATTTTCAGCAAAGGTGATTTATTAGCTTGCTTCATTTTGAAAGAAATTAGTTGTTATTTTAAGAGTGTTTTAATCTACAGCATTGATATAATGACACTAAAGACTATGGCGCAATTAGCCTATCGCATGTATTCTTTCTTCATCAAAAGCATAGAAGCCTATATTACTTTAAGTATTCCCTATGTAAATCCTCTGGACTTTCTCCCTTTAAGCCAGTAAACCTAAGCCCTCTTTCCTCCTTTAAATTAAAATGAGGCTTATCAGTTTAAACTCATTATTTCCTTATACCAACCATCAAAATCACCTGCCATTAACTTCATAAATAAATTATCTTGTATATCAAGTTTCCCCTACTTTTCTCACAGGAAAGATGGAGCTGGGAGAGAGATGATTCTCTTTTAGGTTATAGAAAGTCTGCATTGATGAATAGGACAAAACATGGTTTCCTAAGGCAGTCTTGTTATATATTTAATTATGGCCAATACTGATCAAAACTAGTGTTATGAAAAAAATTGGTTTTAGGTGTGTCATGGTTTGAGTGCACCCGGATAATTTTGGTATCAGTATGAGGACCCTGAGGAATCTGAAAAGGGGTGGAACCCAAAGGGGTCAATGTTCTCTTCCATTTCCTGCCCATATTCTGTAAATCAGGAAGACCAGAAGACTCCCCTCTTTCTCTCCCCTACTCCTGACTGTGCTGCTGTTCCCCTGAGCTCCTTAACATCATCTCGCCAGGTGCTCTTCAGAATCCACATCCATCGGGTGCTGGGAAGAGCTGTGGAGCCTTCTCCTGAGTGGACCTTGCCACAAAGAGCCCTCAGGCACCTATTCCTGCCAACATCAAGATCAGGTTGTACATATATATGTACATATTTGTTCCTTGTTCTGTGTGTTACTGTCCTTCTTCTGTCCTAGTAAACCTGTTTCAATTTCCAACTTTTAAGTCTCTCATCCTTGTTACGCTTTTATCCTCTCCTGGGAGGGTGGGGGAGTGGATAATAGAGAGCAGTTCTGTTTTCTGGATTTTGGTCTGCCCAGACTGATAAACCAAGTTGAGGTGGAGAATGGTTCCCCTAAAAAAATTAACAGTTGCCTTACAGAGCTGCAGCTGGGATCCCGCCCTATGCTGCAGGTGAGAGTTCCAATTCATACTCACAGGGGAGTGTACTACAAGACAGTTTATGTGTTCAGAACAAAATACAGATCTGGATACTTGAAACAGGTTTATAATAATACTAAAATCTTTGCTCTAAAAGCCCATAAAATGTACATACCACTTGTAAAACATGCTTGTATTTGATTTGAGAGATTTATAAAATTGCGGAATCATACAGTAGTTTGGGTTGGAAGGGATATTAAAGATCATCCATCTCAAACAACCCTGCATGGGCAGGGACACCTTCCACTAGATCAAGCCCTATCCAGCCTAGTCTTGAACATTTCCAGGGATGGGGCAGTCAAAGCTTCTCTGGGCAACTGGTTCTACTGTCTTACCATTCTCATAGTCAAGAATTTCCTCCTAATGTCTAACCTAAATCTACCCTTTTCCAGTTTAAAGCCATTACCCTTTGTCCTATCACTACATGTAGCAAAGTCAAGCTGACAGGGCTGTTGTTCCCTGGATCCTCCTTCTGGCCTGTAGATGTCCTGTAGATGAACATCACGTTGGCAAGCCTCAGAGGTGGTCCAGCCTCTGTATGTATAATCATCTTCATGGCTCTTCTCTGTATTCACTCCAAGAGCTCTATGTCCTTCTTGTGTTGGGAGCTTCAGAACTGAACACAGGAGTACAGGTGGGTTCTCACAGGAGCAGAGTTCTTTATACTTTATACCAGTATATTTTAGGTCTCTGGGCTGCAAGCACATGCTGATGGTTCATGTGGAGCTCCTCATCAAACATCATCCTCAAGTTCTTCTCCTCAGAGCTGTTTTCAGTCTAATCCCCACCCAATCTCTATTTGTGTTTGGCATTGTCCTGACCCAGGTGCACTTGGCCTTTTTTAGCTTCGTGCAGTTTGCACAAGCCTAACTTTCAAGCCTGCCAATGTCCCCCTGAACGGCCTACCTTTCCTCCAGTGTGCTGACACTTTGGTGTTATCAAACTTGCTTAGGGTGCAATCAGTTCCATTGTCCATGTCACCAGCAAAGATGTTAAACAGTACTGGCCTCAGTAGCAACCCTTGAGGAATGTCACTTGTGACTGGTCTCTATTTGGACATCAAGCCACTGACCACAACTCTTTGAATATGACCATCCAGCCAGTTCCTTGTCCACTGAGTAGGCCATCTATCAAATCCATATAATTCCAGTTTATACACCCCAAGTGACAGTAGATACTCGTCTTAGGGGTTGTGGTTCCCAGCCTGGATCCTCTCAGTGAGCCCTCTGGAAAGACCTGTGTCCTACTCATGTCACCTGTGCAACAGTTGTATTTTTCTTTTCCCTTAAGATTGTGCAAATATTTACTAAGATCTTTTTGGTCCACAGAAACTATGCAATAATAGAAGAGGAGAAGAAAATCCTTTTGCGCAGTGCAATCTAGAAATTATATGAACCGAATAGAGTTAATTTCTCTTTTAACCTGGCAATAAATTTACATATCTCAAACAAAAATAAGTCATGCAGAGGGTGACTCATTTATCATTTATGGAAGATTGAAGTGCTTCTTTGGTCAAAAGTAAAAATGCTTCCATGATGGGATGAATCTTGCACATGTTTTTCTTCTTCCTCAGTGGCCTGGAGCCCAGCTAAGGGCCACTGCTTCTGTAAGGGCTGAGATGCATCAACAGAAGTCTTTCCTTCTGCTTTCATCTTACATCTCATGCACTGACTGTGTCCCTGACACCTGCACAGCACCACTAGGTTCAAAGAACTGGGCTTTCTCATTGTGGTGTAACAGGGCAATGCTGTTGGATATAAAGGTAGAGACCCTTAATCTAATGCTACCATGACAATGCTGTACAGAGCTGATTATATGGGCAGCTAAGGTCAAAAGGATCAAACTGAAACTTCAGGGAGTATATGTAATCCTTCACTCTCACATGCTCTGAGTTGATTGCTGTCCCAACATGGCCATCCTGCTGTGGCCTTCAAAGCTGATGCAGCTATCAGCAGCTTGTCCACCTTTCCTTCATCCTTCACTTCACGACTTTTTCAGCCTTTTTTGATCATCATCCACTTTCTTATGAAAAGAAGTATGTTGCTAAACTGTTTCTACTAGTATTGCGCTCAGTAGTCACTATGGGGTTATTTCTTTATTAGAAAAATAGGGTAATACCATTTAGTCATGCTCCCATACTGCTTTATAGTCTGGAAATATGAAACATTAAACATGTGTGGTGCAGTATTAACCTTGTAAGCTCATATGGGCAAGATTTGCATCCAGCTCTGTTTATTCTAAAAATATTTTTTTCTTAAAGGGGATTAAAGTTCCTTGAGTGCCGTCCTGCCCTGCCAGAGCAAACCCATAAAAGCGAAGAGTAGCCAAGCAATGGGACTTTTTTTACAGATATCCTCTCACAGAACATTTTCCCTGACAATGACATATTGCATCACCTTGAAGTATTTGTGCCTTCCTCACGTAAAGAAACAGAGCACCCTGAACATGTTACTCACTTTTGCTGGCTATTACAAACCTTGCTTTAAAACCTCAAAAATGCCAGTGAATGCTGAATCTTGACAGATGGTCACAGGCTGTGTGTTCAGTGTGTTTATCTGAGGATGAAGTATGAAGTCATATGTATGTCTGTATAGTATCTTCACTGGGCACTTCTTGCTCACCCTTTAAATATCAGCTTACTGAGTGATAAATGAAGTAGAATATGGAATTTGCCTGGCTGTTTTCATTAAAAGTTGTATCCCATTCATAATTATTGTGTCCATTTTTTGTCTTTGTGAGTTGCTGTCTTCTGAACTCAGGGTGAAATATGTGAGCACAGGGTTTTTTTTAAATGCAAAAAGGAGACACCAGAAAAACTTTAGGTCTTCAGAGTACAAGAAAAAATGTTAGCAATTTGTACATTAAGTCTTGCTTCTGTTTGTGTCAGACAAGGTCTGTATGCCTGCTCTGCTAAAGGTGGAATTCTGAGGAAATCCGCAATGGCATTTTAAATACATTTTATTAATATATAGGCTATGAACTATTGTACCAAAGCATCAACAGAACACTGAACAGGAGTGCCAAAGAAAAGAGCTGCTTTTTATTAACCACTAATGTGATGGTTGCCAAAAACAGAAGTCATAATCTTATGAGAGAACTTCTGATCTCTTTTTGTAAATTGATAGTGATATTCTTTGTCTTTTTAGACTTTGTTTCTTCGAGTTTGTAGCAAAATTACTTCACTTTTGTGGTGCTGTATGCCATACAATGAATCTTCTTGAACAAGAAATGAGAAGAAACTCGAATTTTACTGAGGGAGGACTTGGAACGTTCTGCCCTGTCCACATCTCTTGCCTTGCAAATGATTCATATCACTGTGGTTTCATGCAGTGAAATAATCATTTATGGAGGAAAATGGGCTCTGTCTAAAGAAACATACTCCAAAATGATCAGGGTATAAATAATACTGTGTTTGTCATCAAGTGTGTCTGGGAAAAGGTCAAGTTATGCCAAGATTTACTGTAAATTGTTACAGAACAGCATGGATTTGGATTTACATTTGGCAACATTGACAAGACTTGGAAAACCAAGGGTATGACACCACCCTTAGAGTGCACAGGTGAGAGGTGGCAGAGAATAGTAGTAAAGATTTTCTCCTTAACAGAAAAGTTTCCTTAAAAGAAAGATTTCATTTTCTTAAGGAAAGTAGTTTATTATAGGCTCGTTTTATTCTACAGTTATGTTATTGTTATGGGGTAAACCTAAACTGGATAGCAATAAAGTTACTAAAATATTTCCCTGTGGAAGTAGAGACTGTGTTGTAGTGGTGTGTTAATCTTCAGTCTGTGATCTAGCCTCATTTTGTTCTGTGCTTTAAATTGTATGCTTGCTGAATGGTGACTTTTAACTTTGCAGATTTGATACCATCCTGAGGAACACGGTGTTACTGATAGAATCGAAGCCTTGTTCATTGATGTAGAAACTTCTCACTTGTATGCTGGAAATACAGCCTATTGCCTGATGTGGAAGCACTCTTGAGGGACACTAATGCACATAGCCAACACTGGCTTACTTTTCTAAATATGCAGATGAGCAAAACAGTGTTTTAATTCTGTCTTGTAAAAGCCCGCAGCACAAAGTGAAAATTGTCTTCACCACTATTTAGAAATTTCCCCCTTAATAGAGCCTTGTAGTAAATTCAGAATTTGCCTTATTGGAAAGTCAACACCAAAACCACAGACTATCCAGTTCACTAAAGATACTCAGCTTTTATAAGAGCATAGTGCTCTTATAAGTTCAGACCTGTTGCTCAGAAGGTACTGCCAAATTCAAGTTATAACAAATATATTAGACAGACTACCTCAAAATATTAATACCACCAACAGTTCTAGAAAGATCTATGAAATATGATATTTAGGTTGTTTGCCCTGCACAGAAAGAAGGATTATGGCTAGAAAAATGAGTCCATGAAACACATTTGACCCAAAAATCCATTAAAGTCAATTGGGATTTACATCAGCTTCAGTAGCTGTGCTATCAGCCATTAAGACAGAGTGAAATTCAACTGTTTAATGAGTATAATACAAGAAAAAAAGTTAGCTGTTGCACAATTCTATCAGTGAAGGTATAAATTACACAAGTCACTATTCAATGACCACAATTATTTCAGCTTTGTTGGTGTTTGCAACATGTAATCACAGAAACAATTTTTAACAGAATATTTATTTTGAGAATGTTTGATCTATATTAGTGATTATATGGGGCCTGTAAAAAAACTCAAAATATCAATGTTAACAATAATTTATCATTTTTCAAATATATTGTTCAGATGCTTATCTACTCATGAGATTTGTGGAATAACTAAGAAGCAGTGTTGTGCATCAGAACATAAAAATAGTGGTCACCTGAGGTTTGTGTTAGTGCCATACAGCCATCCTGTGTTTTCCTCAGGTATGAATTCAGTGGAGATGAGATACAAAACACAGCAGGAAGCTCTTTGCAGTGCTGTCCCTGAGCAAACTGTTACATTACAGGACACATTCACATAGGAGATAGTCATCCTGGGGTCCCTTTATCATCACTAGAGTAAAGCAGGAATTTTGAAGGATTCAACTGACCTGTTTTAAACAGTAACTCTGATGAATTGTGTTCCTTTCTATACAAACACTTGATAGGCTCTCCACTGACTAGCTGAGATTCAGGTTATTGTAAAACCCCAGATTTTTTATTATACTAGAGTGCCTTTTCATTTGAAGCCCAGGATACAGACTGCTAAACTGTGGCTTTTCATCTCTTTTTCCTTCATGTTCAAGCTTGGCTCTCCTTCATGTGATTCACCTAGAAAGGGACCTCTGTAGCCAGTTTAATGTAAAAGTTTCTGGGTTATGTCAGTTCCCTATTCTAAAAGAAAACTTACTAATATCTCCACTAGTACTGTGAGCTGTATGCATCTCACAGTGTGTCCCTCAGTCCTGGTTCCCTCATTGTCCTCATTAGACAACACACAGGCCGCCTTATATATTATATACCTTTGTTCCTGCTCCGAAAATGAGAGAAAGAAAGAGGGAGAATGAGGGAAGCAAGGGAAGAAAGAAGCAAGGAAGGAAGGAAAGAAGGGGAGGCTTCATGGCACTATGGTGCATGCTCAGGTCTCATCTTCACTTGGCCATACAGTGTAAAGACAGTTTCTGGAAGAAGCTGAATGGCAAAAATGATTTTGCTGTTGGGTTAGAAAGCCATTGCCATAGCCAAACTATGAACCATTCCCAGACAGAAGCCTTCCCTTGCTCTTCAAGTTTCGATGGTTTGTATCTGGTGACTGTTGGCTGTATGAAGCCTTTTGTGTGCAGCTGAGAGGGTCAGAGAATCTGGCTACTGTCTCTTCTAATGCAGTGAAATCAATGGAAGTTTTCTTTGGAAGCTAAAAGTAAAGTTTGAGCCAATCTAAGATTGTGAATGAAAATGTCTTCTAAAGTATTTTAGACATTCAGTTCACTGAAGAAGCAAATGTGTTTAGTAAATATAGCTCTCTTGTGCATACTGCTATTTTCTGAATATTCAGGTAATGACAGTTTCTCATGATTCTTTTAAATGGTTGTATCACAGTTTCTGTTAAGTCACTCTTTCTAGGCATTGCTTTCTAAGGATTTGACTTGAATTAAAACATCTTCTGCAGGGGAATACCAACCCTGAGGCCAGCAGGGTATGAAGAACCCATTCTAGATTTCGTGTGAGGTGTCTCAATGGTATTCCTATGTAACAAATCTTTGCTATTGTTCTGATCTGTTCAGGTTTTACTGTGACACATCACTTTTATTTAGAGAAGTCAGACTCTTTATCTCAATAAATTTCCCCCCAGGATTAGTTGTTCTTAGGAAAAGTTTGGTCGGTCAGGACTTCGGTGGAAAAGATTTTCTGCTGGAAAGGACGGTCCATCAAAAAAAATCAGTCATTTTTTTTTAGCACAGTAATGCTCACTAAAATATTATGGTTTAATAATGACATGAATTTTCTATATTTTATACTCATCTGTAGCCCTTAGACAAAATTGTATGTATTTCCATGCCTTCAGGTTTTATGAAATCATTTACTTGGCCTAAGCATAACTTTAAAACTTTCCAGCATTCATGGATGGGGAGATCATTACAAATTCTTTTCCATTGATTTGGAAAACATTGTATAAATTCTAAAAAAAGAAAGAAAGAAAAAAAGACTTCATCTTGCAATAGTTAAGACAGTTGTGAAAATTGAAAAAAAAATTAAAATCTTTACTCTGTTTTATTCTCCTCACCTTTGTCAAATTTCCCAGTTTACCATCCAAATCACCTATCCAACTGCTTAGTTATTGACTATACTGTTTCATTCCTTTATAAAGATATTCTGCTTCTCCCAGTGATACCTCAGATTACATGCAATTCCTGTTTCAGAAAGAATCATAGAATAATTAATGTTGGAAAAGACCTCTAAGATAATCAAGTATAATCATCAACCCAACATCACCATGCCAACTAAACTATGTCCTGAATTGCCATATCTGCATGTTTTTTGAACACCTCCAGGGATGGTGATTTCACCACTTCCCTGGTCTGTTCCAGTGACTGACCACTCTTTCAGCAACATCTTTTTTCCTACTCTCTGGTCTGAACCTCCCCTTCCACAACTCAAGGCCGTTTCCTGCTGTCTTATAACCAGTTACTTGGGAGAAAAAATCGAATCTCATCTCATTACAATCTCTATTCAGGCCTTTGTAGAGAGCTATAAGGTCTCCCTCAGACTCATTTTTCAGACTAAACAATCACAATTCACCCAGTCCCTCCTTATGAGACCTGTTCTCTAGATGCTTCACCAGCTTCATTGCCCTTCTCTGGATAAGCTCCAGTACCCCAATGTCCTTCTTATAGTGAGGGGTCCAAAACTGAACATCAGATTCAAGGTGCAGCCTCACCAGTGCTGAGTACAGGGGGACAACCAGTGCTGGCCACACTATTTGTTATACAAACCAGGATGCCACTGGCCTTCTTCTCCACCTGGGCATATTGCTGGCTCTTGCCCAAACCTGTAGTGTTGTATGGGGTTGTAGTGACTGAAGTGCAGGACTTGGCACTTGGCCTTGTTAAACCTCATAAAATTGACCTTGGCCTATCAATCCAGACTGCCCAGGTTCTTCTTTAGAGCCTTCTTACCCTCAAACAGATCAGCACTGTTAGAGCTTAGTATTGTCTGCAGACTTTCTGAGAGTAAGATCACTTATGATGCTAATAAACAGCACTGACCCCAAAACCATGATCTAGGGAACACTGTTTATGACCAGCCTCCAAGTGGCTTTAACTCTGTTTACCATAACTCTCAGGGCTTGGCCTTTCAGACCATTTTTTACCCAGTGAAGAGTATATCTGTCTGTCTGCTGAACTTCCAGCTTCTGTAGAAGAATGCTGTGGGAAACAGTGTCAAAAGCACAGTCAACATCCACAGCTTTTCCCTCATCCACTAGGCAGGTCAACTGGTCATAGAAGGAGATCGGGTTGGTCAAGCAGGACCCACCTTTCGTGAACCCATCTTGGCTGGGCCTTATCCCCTAGTTGTCCTGCATGTGAGTGTGTTCAGGATCATAGAGTCAAATAATCATGGAATGGTTTGGGTTGGAAGGGACCTTAAAGATCATCTAGTTCCAACACCACTGCATGGACAGGGACACCTTCAACTAGACCAGGTGCTCAAAGACTCATCCGATCTGGCCTTGAATGCTTCCAGGGATGAAGCATGCACAATATCTCTGGGCAAACTGTTCCATTGTCTTGCCACCTTCACACTAAAGAATTTCTTCCTAACCTAATCTTCCCGCTTCCAGTTTAAAGCCATTACCCCTTATCCTATCATTACATGTGCAAGTGGAACTGCCCCATAGTCTTTCCCAGTACTAAGGTCAGGCTGACAAGCCTGATGTTCCCTGGATGCTCCTTGTGGCCCATCTTGTAGATGGAAATCACATTGGGAAACCTCCAGTCATCTGAGACCTCCCCTGTTAACCAGGGCTGCTGGCAAAGGATGGAGAGTGCTTTGGCAAGCTCCTCTGTCAGCTCCCTCACTACTCTCAGGTGGATTACATCTGCCCCCAGAGACCTGTGAGTGTCCAGGTGGCATAGCAGGTCATTAACAGGCTCCCCCTGGATTATGGAAGGTTTATTCTGCTTTCCATTCCTGTCTTCCAGCTCCATGGCATGAATACCCTGGGGATTGCTGCTCTGGCTATTAAACACGGAGGCAAAGAAGGCATTAAGTACCTCAGGCTTTTCCTTATCTTTGGTGGTAATTTTCACCCCTGATATCCAAAAAAGGATGGAGATTCCCCCTTGATTTATTTTTGCTGTTGTTGTATTTGTAAAAGCAATTTTTGTTATCTCTTATGAGTATGTTCAGATTAACTTCTAGATGGGTTTTTGCCTTTCTAATTTTTTTCTTTACATGACCTAACAAGATCCCTGTACTCTTCTTCAGTTGCCTGACCCTTCTTCCAAATATGGTAAACTCTAATTTTTTTTTCTAAGTCTCAGAAAAAGCTAACCCTAACCAGACCAGTAGTCTTCCCTGCAAGCTCATTTTATGGCACGTGGGGACAGCCAGCATTGTAACTTTAAGACTTCCATCTTGAAGAATGTTCAGCTTTTCTGGACCCATTTATCCTTCAGGACTTTCTCCTGAGAGGCTTTCTCAACCACTTCCCTGAACATCTTCTCCACTTTGCAGAATTTACTACACTTTTATTCCACTTTTGCTCAACAACAACATGCAATTTATTTTTTTTTTTTCCAGCAGAAATATGAGCATTTAGCACTCAAAAAGAGAGTATATATAAGTGAAGACCAGTGTCTCCTTTTCATTATACTGTACTATCTTTTCCTCTCAGAAGGAGTTTTTACCATACCTAACCCAGTGATAAAGCCCTCTTTAGCCAAGGGGCGTAGGCAGCTTTGAAGACTCCAACTTCCTTTTCAGTAAGCATGGAATTTTTGCCCATTTCTTATTACAGCATATCCTGTGCTAGAGCCCAATCAAAAGAAGCTTATTAAATTACATGGGATTTTTTCCACAGACTTTTTAAGGTTTTGGATCAGTATCCACAGAAAACCATCTAATAAGTTATACAGTAATTGATAGTTGATGACAAAAGTTTCAAGTGCACACTGGCCACATTGCTGCCAGCACTGCCTTGAAGAGATAGGAGCTATATAAATCTAGGAATAATGAAATCATCCATTTTTTTCCAGAGACAAATGCAATCCAGAATTGAATCCATGAAACCACATCTGATGCTAGACAAAGAGAATATTAACATATGTATGTTTCCAACTATAGGGATATTTCTTGAATTCTGTGTTCTTATTCTTGCCTTTCAGCCAACTTTTTTTCAAAACCAGCTTTTCCAAGTTAAGCATTACCCTGCACAGGTGAGTAAAAGCTGATGTAAAGATGTTAGTGATTGTTTATGCAGCCAGACTCCAAGGTTTTGCTGATTTGCTGTGTCTCTTTCTTTGAAATCCATCAATCTCAGAGGCAGAATATAGAAGTCTTATAGCTAATACCTTTGTTCATCAACCTTTATAATTTTGAGTCATTCATTTTGTGATATCTGTTTTTCTGGAGTTCATTACTTTCCACTGGGTTGCTGCTTTTATCTTCTGAAAATGTTCACTAATAAGAAAATATATACTCTGAAAATTCAAATATTTGTGGTTGCATATAGCAGCATACTTGTCCAATCAGACAAAAGAAGTCTGGCAGTATTGCAGAGTTTTATGAACTGATCATAGTGATAAATTTTTTATGTGGGATCAGAGTCCCCACTTTTATACACAGGAATTCAGGAAAATTTTATAGTATGCATGTATGAAAATTAAAGAAGTTAAATCCTGAAAGATTAAGAATACACGTTTGCACTAGATATGATAGAACAAATCTGTTTTTCGTGCCTAGTTTAATTTTGAAAGGGTTGTTTGTATTCCCAAAGTGTGTTTGCACAATCATGACTTCTACCCAGGGGAAAAAAAAAACAAACAAAAAAAGTAATTTGGAGAGTCAAAAGGCAATCACTTCATTTCAGTTTTAGCTTGTAAGAATGGACAGACACACATGACAAGCGTCACAGACTTCAAGAGGAATTTCTGGATTTTATTATAATTTATGCCCTCATTTCATGACAACCTCTCCTTTGTAGCAAGTCAAAGAGGGTGGTTTCTGTTGCACACTGCTGCCATTACGCAAAGATGTGTATTTCATCATTTGATAGGTGAAAAAAAAAAAGAATAAAATGTACACAGAATCAGTATGAATGTTGTAGAATATTTTAATTTTCATTACAATATTCTGTAGAAATTTTTGCTTCCAGAGAACAGAAAGTTTACCAAAAATTAAATAAAGATGTTCTTCCACAGTATCGTCATAAAGGTGTAAGTAAGGCACTATGGTATAGACAATTATGTGATACTTTTGGGGCCTCATTCAGTTTCTGTGGACTGTTGGTTTAAATGACAAAGTAACAAACATTCATCTTCAGCAGTCCCTATAATAAGATATGCACTGAACAGTGTCAGCTTGAATTAAACTCATGACTGAGAACACCAGGTATCTAAATTACACCCTGTGCACTTGCTTAACTTTGTTGTATGACCTGTAAATTTTATTTTTATGTAAAATAATGCCCCAGAGCCCCTGAAAAGTACATTAAGTGCATATTTAACTGCACAAGCTTTTGTAGATTTTAATGAGACAGTATAATATATGTGATTTAATGTTATTTGATGATGTTACTATATGATTATTATAAATTGCTAAAAGAGACCTATCTTTAAGAAAATTAAAAATAAATGAAAAGTTTATTTTCTTACTTGGTGGCAGACGTTCAAAATCTCCTTGTAAATGAGTGTATTTTTGTAACCAAATACAAAGGAACCCTTTAAGTACATGTTTTCTTACCTTGAGGCTTAGACTGAACTTTTTGTGTATGATTTGTTGATACAAAGGTTAGATCTGGCTTCAGAAATGGCAAAGCATCTTTACATAAAGTCCATATACGTCAATGTTCATACACTACCTCTTTCTAAGACCTTGCAGAACCCGAATCAAAATGTTTTTTTAAACCCATTCCCTCCCTTCAGAAAGCCAAAAAAAGAAATACAACAAAATTCAAACTGCAACACCTCAGTTGGACCTTTTTTCCGTGACAGTCAGGCAAAAAAGCTGTTTCTAACATTTTTACAAGGATCCAGAACTCTTAGCATATCTTGGTACATAGTATATTTCCATGAAAAACTGGAGTCTCTGTAAATTTTGTTTTCTGTGCATGCTCTCTCCGTGTATGTATATGTAAAACTTCACACAGAGTGAAAAGATAGTGCAGGTACATTCTGCATGGGAGGGATGTGTGCAGATACTCAAATTGTACCAAATGACCACTGTGCTGTAGTTAAGGTTGCTTTCTGTTTATAAGTAGTCCAGCTGATCAAAATCTACAGAATATAATATTAGAGTTTTTAAAGCATACGACAAAAACCTCAGCTGGCAATTAAAAAGTATTCCTCAAAACTTACCAGTTTAAATTTATACTTTGGGTCTCCTAGTCCCGTAAGAAATGGTTGAATGAAAACATTTTATAGGTTATGACTATGTCTTCAGTACAAGCTGCAAAGTTTCTATCTGTGACGCTGCAAAATCTGTTTTCACAAAGTTGGGGTTTTTTTGCAAGGAGAAGAATTACGTTTTTGCAATCCCCCTGAAAGAGATGGAAAATAAGATAACAGAAACATGTAGTTATCAATCCTTTAAAGTTATTCTATCTAACAGATTAAATCCATGAAGAATCAAGAAAATTAAACATAATTCTATATTCACCTAAACAAGAAATGTATGTCACCAATGGTAACCTTAATATCACACCTCAAAGTTATCCTAGGAGGAATAACCTTCTTCAGCAGTCTGGTGCAATCTAGAGCTGTGTACAAAGTGTGATGCAGCTGAACACAAGGGATGCTTTATAGGACATCTGCTATTTGTAATGCAGTAAGATAGGAATAAATACTTTCCCATTACTTTTAAAAGATAATAACACCCTGGTTTTGTATATATTCAGAAAACAAGCATTTTTGAGGGAGAGGAGTAGAGGTAGATGGGGTCTTTTGAAGGCTTGTGGTGATAGATTTTTTTATTTTGATTTTGGATGCTGACTCCATTTTCTTCCAAAGGAAAAAACCCACTCCATAGCCTAGATCTAAATCTCACATTTAGCTTTAAATATGCTGAACATAGTTATATTCTGGTTTGCTTTGGACCTGGCTTTGTTGCCTCCAGTGAGTATAAAGCATTTCTTCTTTAAGGTATTTGCTAACTCCTTGCAAAGTTGCTTTGTATCAATAACTTATATACTCCCTTCCCTGGTTTTCCCAGCTTCTTCTTTTCTGATGCTGTTTTAATTCAGTGTAAACTCTTCAGTGCAGGGTATGTTTTCTCATTGCGTGTTGGTAGAATGACTAAACAACTGAATCAGACCTGGCCTCTAGGCACCCCTGTAATTCAATAATAAAAGGGAATAAGGTTCTAATCTAGTACCTCAGAAACTTCAAATTGCTAATTTATACCTTCTAGATAAAACATAGTAAAAGAAAGTAACTAGTCTTATCTGGGTTTGTCTTACCTATGTTTGTAAACTTAGGCCTTATGTGCATGGGATTCTCTTAGTTCCTTGCAGTTGTTGGGATTGAACATCATCCTGGAAAATTCACTATGTCTTTGAAAAGGCCATCTAAACTTCTAAGGTTGGTGCTGTCAAACCCTTCTCAGTCAAAATCAACCCCTTTGATCTCAAACAGATGAAACTTGGTCTTTCCAGTCCTGGCTATTGACTGAAAGCTGTTCAACTTCTACTGTCATAAATGGCTACTGCAGTGAGATATGGGAGGGCTGGGGATGCTTATGTCTTCTGGTGGGACAGCAAAGGCCAAAGGAGACAGTGGGACCATCATTCAAGTCAAGAGTCTGATGATACCCTGTGGCTAACATCTCTGTTGATACAAGAGGATAAATATCTGTGAAAATCAGCACACTTTTGCCCATTTAAGCATTGTGAAATTTGGCCTTCAGTTTTCAAAAAAATGCTGATCTACCAGAAGTTTTCCTCATATTGGATTTTTATTGGTATGTCTTGAATCCCGTGTGCCTTGAGTTTTAAAGTATGTGAAGTTTACTATGTTGAAAGGAATGCTTATGGTGTGTAGTGAAAGCGTTTGCCTTCTGTCTTCTGGCTTTCATTCCACTAGTTCAGTCATGAAGTGGTTAAGTGTTATTTATAGCTCTGAGACATTCTTTAAGGATGAACACATCCACTGAAAAAACAAACAGTCTTGGTGCTCCTGGTAATTTATAGCAATTTTTAAGTTAGGAGAAAACTGTGATCTCATACTACAGGCTGAAAACCTGTCCATTCATTACTGCATGGCAAAGGAATTTGGTTGAGAAGTTGACATAATCTGAGGAAGCTGAAATTCAAAGCATACATGTATGACCAAGAAGGGGAAGGCTGCTACATGTCCTAAGGAATTACATAACTTTCTCCCACTTTTTTTTTTTTTTTTTTTTTTTTTTTTAATACTGGATGCAAACAGAGGATCAAAAAGATTTTTTTTCTTTTTTTTTTCAGTGCACTCTGTACATTCCTTAATTTAATTGAAAAAAATTAATCCCACCCGTATTTGAATATATGAGGTTACAGAAAGCAGAAACTCAGGGTTTCTTTTCAGTAAGGTATTTTAATATTTTAAATCATGCACTGTAGGGTCAGTAAAAATTTTTAATACCATAACTCATTAGCTGTAATTTAGATACACTTTTACATTACTTTGAGTGCACAATGATACTCAGTCTTTGTCTGATGTCATTAAAAGACAGAGGACCTGTCTCATCTATTGTGAAGCTGTCTTACTCCTGAGATGCATCGTTGCCTCAGTTTCAGTGACTGGATTCAGTGCTCAGCTACTGTTTTAGTTAGACCTTTCCTCACTGGTTTAAAGAGCTCTTCCGTACATTTGGTAATTTTTTCATATACTTGCACATGGCGAGTCATCTTCCTGTTTATAAAATAGTGAGTCTTCTAACTTTCTCATTTTAAGGCATCTTCTCCAACCCTCAATTCCCTTTTGTAGGCTTTGGTTTTTTTTTTTTTTAAAAAAAGTTTAAAGTGTTTTATATACGAGCAGAAGAGGGGGGGATTTGTCTAATCCTTACTGTATGCTAAGGTGAATTAATCCTTATTTTCTATTTCTTCTTATTGTGCTGCCAAGGAATGTCTTCATTCACTGTGCCTCTTTCCCTTGTAATGGCAGGAAACCACAGCTCTTCCACAAAAATTGGTAAGCAAGCAGTTTATCACTCCCATTCTCTCTTGTCCTTAAAATGCATTTCCTTGAAGCCACAGCTCAGTCAGTTGCCAAGATTGGCAGACTCCCTCATTGCCAGTTCCCTCATCTTTTCGGCAGGAGGGACTCATTCATTCCTAGTGGCCCTTTCATTGCTTTTTCCAAACTTTCTGGGCCATTTCCTCCACTCCAGGCTTCTATGACCAAATGGAGGGTCTAATTCAAATTGCCTTTTACAAGCTCAGTGCCCATAAAATTAAATTGAATTATTAACTGAGCTCATGTTCATTCCTAAAACTGCTACCACCCTCAGATTTGATTTGCCTGCCCCTGTTGTCTCCCAATTTCTGTCCATTTTTAAGAAATTGTAGTCTCCTCAACTTACTCTATCTTGTTTATTCTCTTTGTGAAGTTACCAAACAAGGCTAATGGAGTTTGTGAAGAAGAGGCTGATTTCCAACAAACATAAAAACACGCAAACATTGTGAGCAGTAAACTAAATTAAGATAGGCATCAATACAATTTATTTTGAAAGATGAAATTCTGAAGCAAAAGCTCCTGAGTTAAACATAGATCCAGAAAACCACCAAAGGACACCTGTAACATTTTTTTAAAAAAGTACTTTTGTCGGTTCTGTAGATTGCATATACTTTAAGTTAGACACAGGCTTCCATATTTTTTTTTTTTCCTGTGAAATCCTGTGTTCATAGAATCATGGAATCATAGAATAATGGTTTAGAATAGAAGGGACCTTAAAAATCACGTAGTTCCAACCACCCTGCATGGGCAGGGACACTTTCCACTAAACTAAGTTTCTCACAGCCCCATCCAGCCTGGGTAATGAATAGTTTCATTCTGTAGTAGGCTCTGTTTGCATAACAGGGGCCTTAAATTTTATCCAGTTTAACTTAGGGTCACGTTCCAATTTTGTATGTAGAGTTTTTAGCATAATGATGCTTTGTTCTAATTAGAATTTCCAAGTACCATTTTACTATAAATAAAAAAATACATTCTTAGATAATTAAATAATTATTTCATTAATTGATTCATTGTATTAATGTACTCCTAAGTACCTAATAGAAATTTTATTATACACTCTTATACTTTTAATTATTGTTTATTTTTTTATAAAATATAAACACATTAAAAACCATCAAAATAACAAGAAAAGCTGACAGTAGGTAAAACTGTGATGATATTAATAACTGCCATGACTGAGATCATTGAATGAAGAAGACATGATCACACATAAAAAGCATGTAGAATTTGGATGTCATACTTCCAATGTCATAGCTTGACTCTCATCCTGTAAGTTATAGTCTCATTCTGTAAGTTAGAGAACACAGTCAATTTAGTTGGGAATAAGTAAGAAATTATATTGCTTAGCACTTCCCACAAAAGACAAATATCGATTCATTAATATTTCTAGTTTCGTCTTGGGGCTGCCTTTGAAATTACATGAGGTTCCTAACTCTCTGAAGTTTTAATTTTTTCATTTTTTAGTACTAAACTTATCTAGTGACATATAAGAAACATAATTACACATATTATTATGAATAACTCCCTACATGTTGATACTGGTTTTGCTTTTCTGTTATGTGGAAAAAAGTGTTGATATTTTCATATCTCAGTTAACTTTGAGATTATAATTTGACCTTTTAGACCTGTTGCTGTGGTGTTTACTGTAAGTCCTGTTTAAAGCTTATTCTGATTTGTAATGAGCAAAAACTGGGAAGTATTCAGATTTTTTTGAAAAGAATAGTGTTCAGTTTCTAATATGTGACTTGGAAAGGATCCTCAAAGGATACATTTTACCAGTGATAATGCACTAAATACTATCCTGTTATAATTATCACCCTTTTGTTAAATGCAAATAAATCTGTGAAGGGGAAAGTAATCTCCTGTTCTGAAGAAAACTATAGACTGTTTCTTCTAAATCCTTCTCTGAATTACTTCCATTACAGCTATCTGTTTTGTTTATTTTGTAACACTGGGATATATTTGAGGTAAAAAAAAAAAATCCCTATTTTATTACTGTTCTCTTTTAATTGAAAGTGTCTGAGGGAATTTTAATTACTGTTTGCATTAATGCGTAGAGATTCTGTTTACAAGAGAAGGTACAAAAATCTCTATTTAGATTACACAGGTATACACATAATATACAAGTTGTATCTTCAGCTTTTGACAAATTGAAAATGGAAGTGCTCAAGGCCAGGTTGGATGGGGCTTTGGAGCATCTTGGTGTAGTGGAGGGTTTCCCTGCCCATTCGGAGGGGTTGGAACTAGATAATCCTCAAGGTCTTTTCCTACCCAAACTTTTCTTTGATATTATGATTCTTGATCTGATTAGTTTGGAAAAAGTGTCATGAACTACTTTTTGAGAGATACTCCCATTCGTGTGATCTGGTGAAACTTAAATTCACAACTCAATGATCCATGTAAACTGTTGGGTTGCCTCTGGTGCTGCATATGTAAATATTTACAGAAAGATGATATGGAGACATAATTGCAATAACTATGCAATAAGACTGAATTCTTCCATTGTTGTTTGTAATGAATAGCACTGTACCTCTGTGAGTAGTCTGTCTGGTTTTAAATGTGTTATGCTGTGCAATTCAAGAGTTTTTCAGGGAAGGTAAGGAAATATTTTTATGATCTCATGTTATCCATTTACATTCTGAGTCATAAAAATGATTGCTTCTTATAGAAATTATCTTTGCTAGTAGAGGAATATGAGGGCAAATACTCCCTCTGGCAATCAGTGTGCTTTGGATCACACCAAAACATACATATTAATCAAACTTAACTTTCTCTCATTCCTACTGAATTATTTGCCCCCAAAAGAAACATCTGACTCTCCATAAAACAGTAGTCACTGGTGAGATTCCTGTTAAGTATTGCAGGTTCATTGTGCCCCTCAGATTAATTATAAATTATACTTTAATATATGCAAAAATAAGATTCTGTACCAGTAGTTTTCAAACTGTGGCCCACCAGTGATAAGGAACAAGATTCGAGATTTTATTGACAGTAGATTAAATTTATTGCTGCATCCCTTCCTCCAACACAAAAATTTAGGCAATCCACAAATCAAAAAATGATTCAGCAACACTCCACTGTGTCCAGAGGTGTAGCAGCTAAACAAGCTGCCTTTGTGCTTGTCAGTTTTATTATAGACTATCTTTATTGTGCAGCATGTAAGTTTTCTGAGTGCTAAGAAACTCACTGAGTGAAAGTGAAGAAGAATGGAAGAGTAGTAGAAGATCAGATTAATTTCATAAAGTTGTGGTTCACTTCATGCCCACATGTCCAGATTTTCTTTCTATGAAAATAAAGCAGAAGGATGATTCGTAACAGGGTCTTCCTCTGACGTGGTGGTAGGGATGTGATAGGACTGCATTCCCTGATCAGTGATGTAGGAATTGTTCCCAGGTCCTGCGATTTAGATTTAGATTTAGAAAGAAATATATATTTCTACAACTGTAAAGACAGTATAGAGTCTATCACTTCATTCGGTTAATCCACTTTTGCTCAAGTACTTTGGTGGGTAATCTGATTCATACAGTGTGTCATTCTGTTTCTCAGTAATTCTATTTAAGTTAACCACATTTAGCTAGTCAGTATTTGCTTTTGCAGTCATAGTGATGAAATATGTTTATTGGCTAAAAATACAGGAATTCTAAGCAGGTGTCTAGTTTTGTCAAATTTCAGTAATTCTGAACATTTCCTGTCCACAATACTAGTAATTGAAATTTAAACAATATTAACCCTTTGTTTCTCTAAAATTGAATCATAAATCTCTCACTTTGTAATTGACAAGGAAGGCATGAGAACATTTATCTGCAGTTAAGTATCTGGATGAAGGAGTTGTGTGCACCCAAAGCAAGTTTGCAGACAATACTAAATGTCAGAGAGTCTTGATCTGCCTGAGGGTAGGAAGGCTCTAGAGAGGGACCTGGACAGTCTCAATCAATGGGACAAGGTCAATTGTATGAGGCTGAACAAGACCAAGTGCCAGGTCCTGCACGTCAGTCACAACAAGACAATGCTACAGGTTTGAGGAAGAGTGGCTGGAAAGCATCCTAGTGGAAGAAGAGCTGGGTTGTTGGTCAACAGCCAGCTGAATATGAGTCAGCAGTGTGCCCAGCTGGCCAAGAAACCCAACACGATGCTGAATTTAAAAGAAATAGTGTGGCCAGCAGGACTAGTGATTGTCCCCCCTGTACTTGGCACTGGTGGATCCTCACCTTGAATCAGTTTTGGGTCCCTCACTACAAGAAGGACAGTGAGGTGCTGGAGCATGTCCAGAGGAGGGCAATGAAGCTGGAGAAAGGTCTAGAGCACAGGTCCTGTGAGGAGTGTCTGAATGAATTGGGATTGCTTAGTCTGAAGGAGTCCTTATAGCTGTCTGAAAGGAGGGTTGTAGCAAGGTAGGGGTTGGACTTTTCTCTCAAGAAACCTGTTATAGAACAGTAGGAAATGGCCTTGGATTGTGAAAAGGGAGGTTCAGATCAGATATTAGGAAAAAATTGGTACTGAAAGGGTGGTCAAACATTGGAACAAGCCAGGGAAGTGGTGGAATCACAATCCCTGGAGGTGTTCAAAAAACATAGAGATGTGTCAATTCAGAACATGGCTTAATTGTCATGGTGCTGTTGGGTTGATGATTGGGCTTGATGATCTTAGAGGTCTATTCCAACACTGATGGTTCCATTAATCTATGGTTTCTTGTTGTTCAGGTTTTATTGAATTAATACTGGTTATGTTAGTGAACTATTCATTCTAATGGGACGTTGATTTTTGGATTAAATAAGGAATATTTTCCTATTTACAAAATTTTCATCCCAACAGGATTTTTTTAAAATTTGTAGCCCTTATATTTAACAAATAAATAACAAATCAGGACAGGAAATGCTGGAATCTCGCTATATAGAGGCACATTTGAAAGCAGAGGTATCTGGATTCGAACCTGACAATTTCAGTATGAGCACTGGCTAAATAGTCTTCAGCAGATATATATATATATGTATATATATGCTTCTAGAAGAAGCTAATCTAGTTACCTTTATCTTAGATCCATTGTGCAAAAAAGACATCAGCAAATTATAAGTTATTTGGAGTAGAGGTATCTTCATGATTAATTATTTGATATGATTGACTGATGACATATAAATGACACAGTGGAAATTGAAATGAAATAGGTGGTAGAAACACCAAATATGACAGACAAAACTAAGATTGCCTAACCAACTTGAAAGCAGAATGAACTCCTAAAATGTTTCAAAAGTGTTAGTGTATTGGTTTAGAATTTCTAACTTAATAATTATCATTGTATGTACCTATAACTGTTTTATCACAGCATCAAGTCAGCATTGCAGATAGCTATAACTACCTTTTTACCATGTGGGGAGAAGTGAGAGGTAGTCTGTTGTTTATGTATAAATATTTTTACAGTGAATATCTGCAGCAAGCATGTTTGGTTTTGGTCCCTCATCTTAGTCACTTTAGCTCTCTTTTCAGCTGTTTTATTTATGTTTTCCTAGGAGATATTGAAATGGAGCTAGGCTGATCATAATTTCAGCTTTGTTTTAATTTTTGGCAGTTAAATATGAAGACTTTTGGAAAGTTCGAAGAAATACATACAAAAGAGTCTACAAAAAACATTAGTCAGTTGGGAAAAATCTCCTTTTCCCAACCACACAGAATGGAATAATGAACAACATGAACACAGCTAGCAGTGATGCAAATTCTTGTTAATGCATTGGAGTTGATGAAGAGACAATAACTTAAATTTATGATATAAGCAGCTGTTTCTCCCAATTTCCCATAAGTAGATATATTAAAAATCTTGTTAGAAACATTAAAATTAAAATAGGAATGACATGTCCACTGTATTGACTGAAGCATCTTGTAGGAACTGAAATTGTTATTAAAATTTCATTGGAAAGATAAGATGCCAGTAAAACAACTGGAAGAAAGTAATTTTCCTTCTCCCCATAAATATTATGAAATACTTATAATTAACAATCCACTTGGTAGATCTCTGAAGGATCATTTCCTTTCTCTTTCTATAGTTCCTTCCATTCCAAGTACAGCATGCTTCTTTATTTTCCTTTTATACCATAAAACTTGACTGTCACTAGTTGTGTTTTGTTAGGATTCAAAATAGCTCATTCAGCAATTGTTTTGCATTCACACCTTGCATTTTAAAAGAGTAAAAAAAGTTACTGAAGAAAGTGCAGCTGAGGACAGGCAACATAATCTGTCTTACTTGTATTTGACTCTATGGAAACTAACTGGCACTATTAATGAATTAAGCTGCACTTCATCCTAAGTAAAGATGGCAGAATTTGAGTACTTTTAAGAGAGAAAGAGATCAAACTGGATAAAATTTACTTGTGAACTCAGGCAGGCTACATTAGGTTTTCCTTCAGTTTTGAAAAATATTCAGTCTGGAAAATACAGTAGACACACTATTTCCTATCTCAAGGAGTACTATCCTTAGGATATGATAAAAACTCTCTAGAGTATCTCCCTGAAACATAAAGATTGTCATTACATATATAGGTACTGGCTTAGACATTAGAACTGAAGAGATCATTATGTTCTCTGTGTCTCTTATATCTAAAATGCATATTGTCCTTTATCTAAAGAAAAGTCTTACAATTTTTTTTTTCATATTATACTGAGCAGTTACCAAGAAATTATTTTTTTTTTTTTTTTTATTGCTGTGCTTTAAAATACTAAGAGTGAGACTTTTATAGACAGGTTTCTATTGACTGTTGCCTGTTTCCAGAAACTGACTTTTACAAGTGAAAATATGAAGTATACAAATATACTCCCTAGTGACTAGCAACAGGACAGGAGGAAATGGGTTTAAGTTATGCCAGGGGAGATTCAGATTAGATATTAGGAAAAAATTCTTCATCAGAAGACTGCTGAAGCGTTGGTACCAGTTGTCCAGAGAGGTGGTTCACTGGCCATCCCTGAAGCCATTCAAAACTGTGTAGATGTGGCAGTTCAGGAGATGATTTACTGTTTAAGGTGGTGTAGGACTGATGGTTGGACTTGATCTTAAAGGTCCTTTCCAACCATGATGATTCTGTGATTCTATTACAATTTAATGGGGGTTGGGTGGGTGAGTGGGGGAATATAGGACAGTCTGACTAAAGTGACAGACCCAAGTACTCCTGGCATTCTGTGTAAGGGCCCAGAAGTGTGGACACCTCATGTAACAATTCTCTTCCTGCTAGTGTCTAATGAAATGCACACAGACCAGTAATTTTCTTTTTTAAGCTTAGTTTATATTGACATAAAATAAAGCAAATATATGTGTTTGTGGATATAGATATATGGATGAAGTTGAAAGGTTTGGATTCTTGAAGATTTTTGCTTTAGGAATGTGGGGGAAATAAACTCGTTAAAAACTTTTCTGATCTGCCTTACGTTTATCAGTGATATGAGAACTCATTTCTGAGCTGTCCCAACCTCCCAAAAGCAATTTTTAAATAATGTGGCAGTAGTGTCTAGACTGTGACTGGTTCGGTTAATGCAAAGTTCCCTTGCCCTATCCTTCGAAGTAAAACTACTGTTATTTTTCTTGGTCACAATAAGACCCCACCAATACCTGCTTTGATTTTTTTTCTTTCCCACAGAAACATCCTAAACTGTAGTTGGAAGAAAGATTTAACTAGCAAGCTAACATACTTGTCTTACTGGATGTATACTAATATATATTACTTGTAGGACCAGTCTTGGGCAGCAATCCTGATTCAGGGGCTCCTAAGACATTTTAAAACGTTAGATTCAAATTGTACAATTAACAGTGGTAGTGAAAATCAGGTAAGTTCTTGAAGACTTACCACAGTATAATCAAGAACTATACATGGTCCATTTGGTCCTTATCTTTTCACTTGAAGAGAGAAAGTAAGAGCAGCAATCTAAGTATCTGGTATGTGATTTGGGCAGTCACTGAGGTGGAATTGAGTGGAGCTGCCCATGATGCTGACATGTAAGACACAATGATGCAGGTCTTGCTGATGTCCACAGGGCTAATGTGTTCTTCTGGGGCAGCTGTCCACAACAGGTAATACAAGATCAGAAGTGCACTTGTTCTACTCTGAAACTTGCTCCTACAAGTTCAAGTTCCTGCCATCAGCACAGATGTGATCTGTCATATCAGAGTCACTTAATCTACCTAGTTTTACTTGTCCGTATTTCTTTCCATGACCATCAGTGTGTGGAGGACACATAATCCATAAAGTAATAGAGTTTATATTCTCCGGTCTCTATGTCTGTAAGATTTTTAATGGTACTTACGCATAAGCATCCTTACAGTCAGTATTTTTGAGTTTCTGAAAGATGCTACACAAAGTAAACTTCTAGCATACGATGCTCTGTCAACATCCAATTCTCATTCTTTGCTTCACTTTTGAGCAAAGAATGCCATTAAACACCATTCCTTATGGTAAATTTCTATAGTTTGAGCACTTGAAAAAATAAAAAGTGAAGTGGATTTTTTTCAATACTGAACAAATGTTTATAGAAGCATAATCTTTGAGGGTTGTCTGGCAAAGCTTATTCTTTTCTTCTTCATCAGTGTATTAAAAATCATTACAAGTGAGACTGGTAGTTTGCTTAATGGATGATGACAGACTCTCTTCTGAACTGAGAGAGTTCATTAATGTGAATAAAAGCACAGCTTTTACTAAGGTTCAGAAAATTATGCAGAAACTATTCCAACATTCTTTATACGCATATATAAATATAATAATTTGAGAAGTGGTTACTTATTGGAAAATGTGTTAGATGCCTCTGCAGTACGTCACCATAGCACCTTGAAAACTTAAAATAATATTCTGATCACAGTGAGCAAAAGCAGCAGGAGAAATTGAAGTCATACCTTTTCTGCTATTCAGGCAGCTGAACTACTGTCTTCAGTGACCCTTTGGGAGGTTTATCTGTGCTCATCATTCAAACTTAAGAGAAAAGAAGAATAAATTTAGTTTTAAAATCTTATTTGTTACAATTACACAACATTCTGAATACACAATGCCATGGTAAAGACCTCCTACTGGGTTTTAATGGATTAAAGGGTTGGAAACGTAAGGTTTTTAGTTTTGTAAAAAAGCCTTATATAGGTTGCTTATAAACACCAGACACTTAGAAATTCCACAGCAATATAGTTGTTCAGACCCAGAAATGGAAGCCAAACAGGGATTACCAGCCCCAGAGGAGTGTATTATGCAAATTCAAATAAAACTTCGGGGGGGGGAAAGTACAACATTTACTGTTACTTAGCTCTCCTGTCCAATTCATTATCATTAAAAATGGTCTGATATTACAGAGAAAATCTAAGTCACCTCTCCCCCCTTCACCATAAAATCTCAAGTGTTGAGGAAAAAAAGTACAGTATACTAAAATGTTCAAGAAACAGGGTGGGGAAAAGACTGTAACATGCAGGCATATGTTCAAAGTAGATGTTTTGACCAAACATGGGATTCCTTATGGCAGAAAAATAGGTCACAAATTCTTCCTCCGTCATGTATTTTGCTCTACAAGGCAACAAGATTTATGATTTTGTTTTCTGCTTCTCTAACAAGATAATTCCTGTCAAGTTATCAAGTTTGTGGATGAAGCAAGATCACAGTTCAAATACTCATCTCTTGTGCCAGATGAGAGTTGATCCTTGAGGCATGGCTTCTCTGCAGGGGTTATGCACATACATGCTCCTTCTGTCAAACCAGTATCAGAACAAACCATGGCCACAGGGGCCATGGCAGTGTCCTTTATTTTGTATAAACACATATACAAGTGTTTAATAACATTCATCTCACAATGTAAAATCCCTTATAGCAACAAGAACTCCTCTTGATTAGTTTTGGGAAAGTTACTACCAGGATAGAGAAGGTGTCTTGAGCACCTCTGCTGTTATTTTACAGCATAGTTTGCTCCTGTTGAACCTTTTACCCCAGATAACTCTGCCTATTTAAGTAATTTCTGGCCCCTATACTCCTCTGATGAAGACTGATTCCCCCAGCTCTAGAGACTGCAATAAAAAAATTAAAACCAGATCATTTATACTACAGATGAGAATAGGTTTGTACTGAAATATACAACTGGAAACTGCAGCACTCAAAATGCAGGAACTTGTTATCTTCTGATGATTCTTACATGGAGGCTGTTGATACTGGTCAGGTAGATGGTAAAATGTAGATGGTGGGAGGCTGGACCCACATTTGTTTTGAAGAGGCTGGATTAGAGTGGGGTTCCAGGTGAGAACACAAACTGGAAAAAAAGGGCAGGACAGCATCCTCTGCCGGGATGTCCAGGACAAACCTCACTGCACCCCTGTCTTGATCTTCACAGGTCCACCAAGTCTTCAGGAAGCAGCGATACATTATATAGTATCAACAATTTTTTCTTAAATGAGTATGAGTCAGACCCATGTTTTCAAGCCTTTCTCATACGCAAAAAAATATAACAGGAAGCCTTCCTTAACAGTAAAACATTTTAAGAGTAAAATCCAATTAATTCCATATCTAGATATAGATACAGATGATATAGATAGATATAGATATAGATATAGATATAGATATAGATATAGATATAGACACATATACACACATATATATACATCTATGTGTTTATGGACACATATGATTCCTCTTCTGAAGCCTTTCTGCATGCCATCCCTATTATATGACTAGCAACTAGCAATGAAAGTATAGGCTTTTTTATAATGAGTTTATTTTTCTGCCTTTACACATCAAATATTTATATTCTCCTGCAGATGTGAGACCTTGGTCACCTTTGTGTGTGGGGAAAGAGTAAGAAGAGGCTTACTCCAGAGACTGAAATTTTTGAGCAACATGCTGTTTTGTCATAACCTCAGCAATCAAGGAAGAACAGTGTGCCTACTGATACTGATCAGTACAATGCTAAGACAACTACATATTCAGTGGTTCTTCTTTTGCCCCATACTTATATGCTTTTAAAATTCTGGAGAAGAAACCATGTTAAACTACAGTGACCTCAAAAAATTCATACAGGTATTTTTTCTCATATGACTGCCTTGTTTCTCCTTTCCTTCACACTCCCCTACATTCCCATATCCTTTTCTTTCAAATATTACTTAAAATCTAGCAATAATCTTTGGTTATGACTTTCAGATAAGATTACTACAAAGTTTCAAAGGAAGAAAGCATTCCAATATATTTTCCTTTTCTCTTTACCTATTATATTATGTTTTAGAAAATTAATTAAAATCTTTGAAAGGCAAAGTGGCATACTCTTGTTCTATTTATATCTTCCATCAATCCAGGCTGTTTTACTGCACTCCAAAGCCACCCTTACATGGCACGTATTGCTAATACCTGAAATGACGCTTGATAGCATTGATTTCATTACTGATTATAACAAAATAAACCCACTTTGCAGTAGTCTTGCCAATAAATCTAAGTAGGTCAAGAATGAAAAAGATCGTTTGCTTTCCTGAACATTTGTACTTATTTAATCTACCTTTATTTGTGCCTTTTACCTCCAGTGTTACTTCTCTCTTAGTAGCTATTTATCCCTCCATACTGAAGATAGCAATTATTTACCTATTATTGACTTCCAATCAATCCTTCATCAGCTTTTTCCAGTCAGTTGAGCAGAATTATTTTACCACAGGGGTTTCAACAAGAATAAAGGCCAGATGCAGAGAGAGACTCAGCAATACAGCAGTGATCCTCTATCTGATTAACACTGGAACTGAGTTCAGAAATAAGTGTTCATTTCCCAGGCTCTTTATCCCTACAGAGAGGTATTAGATATCTCAGAAGGGAATGAAGTGACTCACATATTGAATGAAAAGACATGCATACATTACTCATGAGAAATGCTGAGTCTGTCAGAGACAGCCCACCTCTATCCATAAATAATGTAATTTATCTCATGTACAGACCAGTACCTGTAGGGTAGAGTCCCCTCTTTTAAAAAGTGATTTATTTTTTGCTTTTAAGAGATATCTCTGTTTATTGCCATTGCTGGTTGTTTTTACATATCAGCCAAACAATCAGTGAACATAAGGTGGCAAGAGAAACTTAAGACTTATGTGTTTCATTGCTTTGCCTGGAATATACAGTTGTTACTGTGTTCTGGGAAGAACCTAGTTTCAAGGTATTACAGTGCCTATGAGAATACTTAGTAAACACAGAAAGGGGAAAACAAGAAAATTAAATCAAATTTGAAACCAAATCTATATAAAACAATGGAGAAGACTCCAAATCAACTTTCAATGAAAACCATCCTTGGTTCCCCTAGGTGTCTGAGCAACTTTACATAATTTTTTTTTTCCCAATAATTTGGATATTCTAATATATGTAGTAAGTTTTTAATATAATTTTGCATTTTAGAACAATATTATAATAGCACAGATTTCTTTTTTTTTAGACAGTTGTATCAAATATATTAACTATTGTTGCTGGAGGAACAAACCTTTGACAAGGTCTGGAGCTCAGATGATTCATTCTCACATGACTAGATGAGTTTAATCTCATGCTAAGCACTCAGCCCAAACATCTCTGTCAGAATGGGAAAGAGCTAATAACTGAGGGAAAAGATTTTATGAGAGAGTAGATGATATACTGAAGCTCATGATTTTTGAGAATAAAAGCATCTAGAATTGAATATGCTAGGGAGTGGGCTCTTGGAGAGAGAAAAAGGCAGATCAGGTGAACTTCATTAGCAGAGGACTGGCTGTTGTTCTCTTCTGTAATCTTCTTCATATCTTCATGTTTTGTGATAAAGAAGACATGTTGTTTTCCTTAGTTTCTTTGTTGTAAAAATGTTTTTTATCTCAGTAGCTGAGAGATAGGCCAAAACCAAGACATAGGAAGTGGTGCTGAATCCATGCAGGTGGGTTGCTGTCACTAGTTGCAATTAAGTTTCTCAAAACAGTCTTCCGATTTACATGGCTGATTATATAACTTTTCATAGAGTGGTAAATCATTCTACTCCTTGACTGTCTGGGTAATGAGGCTTGTCTTAATGAACCTGTGGCAGAGGTCAGGGTGGGGCTAAAGGAATTTGGTTTCTGTTTTATTCCTATTCCATAAATATCTAGTTGGAAGAAAGTCATAACTTTTAAACTCTTTAATCCATCCCTTTAAAAAAGGAAAGATTAATTTAGCAAGGTAAACTGGCAGTATTTTTGGCAAGTGATATAGAAAGATGAAGCTGGCTGCATCTTAAGCAGAAGGAAAAGCTGACTGAATAACAGAATGTCTTCCAAATTAGTATTAAACATGTACTTCGAGATTTAGTCTGTTTTGTTACAAGTAAGCCCAGAAACCATGAAATCCAACTACATTTAATCGAGTAAAGTGATATAATTTCAAAGTTACTAAGTCAAGTTATTAAAAAGTAGCTTGCTTTTTTTAAAAAAACAAACAACAAAACCCACAACTGTTTAAATAAATTGATGTAAGAAATGCTAAATGTAACTTTACCACCAGTCACAGATAAAAAAAGGGGTGAAGTAGATATTTTCTACTCCTGAATAATACCCCCAGATTAACTTCTGTGCAGAGGTTTTAGAGTTAATGATCTGTAACACTGTCTTTAAAATGGTTGTGTAAAAGCTGATCTTGTTAAAATAATCTTGTAAAAAGAAAAGTGTAGAGAACAAATTTTTGAACTGGTGGTCTTTGCATTTAGGTTTTTTGTATCTTATTGTTCTTATTGTAAGCTGTAATTTAGACCCTCTAGGGATCTCATCTAATCAGGCAGCATGCAATGAATCCACTGACTTTAAAAGACGGAGAGGTTTATTCATATCTTTATTCCTACTAAAAATTTCCTTGGAATTTCGATTATCTGCTACCTGTTAAAGGAATTCTTATGAATAGTGAGATTTCTCAACATGGTGCTCCAGTACTTATCAACAGGAGGAAAAACCATTTGGCCAGTTTGAGTAGGTGTGGTGTGTTAAAAGAAAAATAAAATACTGAGGACTTCAGAACTGCCTAAACTTGCATGTGTTAGTTGCATAGGACAAGCAGAAAGCCTTGGAAATAAAGCATCCTGATTTTACGATAGCTTCGTGGGATGCCTTGGCCTCTTTCCTCTTCCCAGTGCAGTGACATCAAGGAAATAGCATTGCTCTTGGATAGTCTATCTTCTCTGAAGAGTTTGTGGCCTGGAACAGAATTGTGCACTCAAGTGATAACTAGTAGCAGTGAGTGATGAAAACATTTTATATAACAAAACCAAATGGAATTGCGAGAGTATCCTCTTGCAGAGGAGAAGAGGGTGGAGAAAAGGAAATTGTGTAGACAAAACTTAAAACTCATGTAAGATCTTAATACTGTGTCAGACTAAATGTCTTTCTAATTCAGTGTCATATCTTCAGTCCAGGCTAATACTAAATTCTTAAGAAAATGTATGTCTGAATCAAGTGTGTTGAGAGTATTTAATGTATTTTCTCAACTTCAAACATAATAGTGTAAGACTTTAAACAATTGAGAAGTTGTATTTAAACCCAAATACTCAGTAGCTAACGATGGACTCATCCTATCTCAGTCTAAACTTTAAAATGTTTTTATACAGTTTGCAACAGCATATTGTGAAGGCCATGAGTCCCTAAACTAATATGCTGTGTGAAAGGTGATTCACTGAAAGCTTTTAATAAAATACCATGGTGGAAACTCCTTGAAAATTCAGGTCTGTCATCAACTGCTTAATCCTGTGCTACATGGCTGCTTCAAAAGATTTTAAAAAAAAATTTGAGACACAAATCCATCATTACTGATAGAAGGATTTTTTTTTTAGTCAGTTTACATAGAACCCAATTACTGATAAAGCATTAATCATGTCACATCTCAGTATAGTACACACTAGTTTGCCCGGTACTTCCAAGGTTTTAAGGCTGCTGTTACATTGGTCCCCTTTTATCATTTTGGTAAAAACATGAGCTCTGAGTGTGTGTGTTTTTCAAGTTGGTAGCTTAAAGGTTTCTGTTTCACACTTTTGGGCCTTTCTGGCATTTTATTTGGGAAAATCTATAATATTCCATAAATGGTTTGGGTTTTAAATTTAAAATCTATATTTATAATTTCAGTAAGTTGTAATGCAGTCAGTTACTTGAAAACGTTTTCATTGGTTTTGACATTGAAGTTCACTGAGGAAGCTACAGGTGATGGTAACTTATCAGGGAAAGTACTTGCATGGACAGCTTGTGAACTTTCTTGCCAACCTCACTGACTTGGCTTTTGTATTTCCCTCAGTATTAGGGAAAGTACAGTGATAAAATAAGTGGGTGGCTTGAATACCTATTTACTAGAGTATTTCTCATGAGACCCACAGACAGTACAAATTATTTTGATACTGACACCAGACTGCTCTGCATGGTTCTTCAAGCAAATAAATGGCTTTTTGCATTTGTTGATCATTTTTATATGCATATGAAAATTTGATGTACATATTCTATAGCATGTGGGACAAATGAAGAAGGTAGGCGGATTTTTTTACTGTTGATTATTTCAGGGCTTTTTGACCAGAGAATTAATTTTTGTTTTTTTCTGTCTGTCAGCTGAAGTACAGATCCTGTCATGGCAACTGACGGTCATTACTATTAGTAGTGATGCCACTGAAAACTGAATGGGAAAGAGAAATGTTCCAAAGTTTTAAAAAACTTCTGATGCAAAGTCTTTTGCTACATTCTCATTTTCACTTTTCATTTGCTCTGAGGAAGTATATGAATGAAGGTCGGGAATTTTGAGAGAGCTCATTGTAGGACCTGCAAGATGTTATCCACATGGTAATATTATACACTTTAATGTCTGACTTGGAAGTTCAGAAATGACCTCTCCTGAAAGATAGTAGGCTATGACTTAAAAATTATCTTGATGGACATTTTGGATATTTTTATAAAAAGTAAGCTACTGTAAACACATATTGAAATGTGAACGACACTCCTGAATTATTTTTCTTTCATTCTTCCACATTAATCTCTACATATTTAATTTAGGGAGTTAATGCTTCTCGTAGAAACTCTCAGCTTCTCCTTGTCTCTCTTAAGAAGCATTACCTTGCATCCTACCTGAGAAAGCAAGCCAGCTCTGTGCCAAAATTTTTTTGTCAATGAAAAGGCTGACAGACTCTTCTCTTCCAATATTTTCCTTATAAATGCCATTTGCAGACTGTCATGAGTCTTGTGCTGTTCTGTATCAAGGGACCTTCTTCTGTGATGCTTTTGTTGTAAGCAGTGCAAGAGAGCTCACATTCTTTTGTGCATTATTATCACCCTGGATAACAAGCAGAGATGACTGAAGCAAATTTTTCTTGCCAAAGCAATGGGGGAACCTGACTGAATAATGTACTGAATCCTGAGCCTATTCTGCCACATTTGCTGCTACTTTGAAAGAAGCCTCAAGTTTAGAGTTAGCGTGAACATCAGTGTCCATAAGGCCTCAGCAAAAGACTTAATCATGTCTTGATGTGTAAGTATGTCCTCTGTCATTATGAGTCACTGTTGTTATGAGATGAACACCATTTATTATGGATAATATTAAGAGGAAGACAAAAAAGCAGGAAAAACTAGTGGAAAATTGAATACAGCAGGCCACTTCATGGCATGCAAACAAAAGGAATAGAGAAGTCTTGCCTATCATGTCTGAGAGTCTAGTTCTTTACCTTTTGTGTCCTTGTTTTATTTCTCAAGTTACGAGTTCTCTTTGCCTACCTAATCATGGATCAAGGTCCTCCCAGCAAAGAAAGGAGTTGTTATTAAGCTAATGTATATGTGATTATGTACAGGTCTGCCAGACAGAGTCCTCTCCCTTATTGCCATTTGTATCTGGTGTGAACAATTCAGTGTTACATGGTTTGGTTGTGAGTCAGCAGCCATGCAGCCCTTGTATCATATCACTTCTGTGTTTGCCTCTTGTTTATCCACCTTCCCCACCCTTGAATCAGCAAAGGCTGATGCCCCTCTTGTTGGTTGAAACAGAAAAAAAACTTGGAAAGTGAGGTATTATGGTTGATTCATCAAGAAATGCACCACAAAATAGCAAAAAAAAAAAAAAACAAAACAAACCACATTTGAATTTTATACATGATCAAGTAAAGAATGCTTGCATGTAGCATCAAAATCTTGATGTTAACCAACTTTATATAGTTTCTTAGCTAAGATACACATTGTGTTTGGAGAAAGGAGACAGTAAAATGGTTTACAAGACAACCAGAGATGAAGCTTAAATTATTCTTAGAAAAAGCAAACAATAGTCAATGGATTGGGAAAAATAACACTGATGTCTGAATAAGATTAGTAATTGTTAAACATATGTAAGTATCAAGTCATAGAACAAGATTAAGCCATAAAATAATAACAAAATCCCTTTTAACTTCTTTAACATCGAGTTATTTTTTCTCACATCTATTTAAAAAAAATTTCTTCAAACTATGGTGGCTTTGGGGGTGATTAAAAGTGTTAAAATATTTCAAAAATATGTTACATGTATGAAAATAGTAGTTAAAATCCTGTCCTAAATTGTAGGATTGCAACCCACATCAGAAAATCTTTTTCCTAATATCTTCAGACTTTCTTTGCAGACCAACAATATGTTTGTACACTTTAGCTAGGAAAAGATTTAGATAAAAAACTATTTTGGGATATTTCTTCTAAGAGGAATGACATGTTTTGCAAATTGCCTGTTGCTGAAGTGCTTTGCATGAAGAACAAAAACCAAAACTTTTTTGTGTGTGGACGTAATGTTTCTGTGTGAATGCTTGTGGCTTTTTTCCCTAAGTAAAATGAAATTTTTAAAAATAGAGTTTCTAGAGCTCTCTTTTGAATTATCCAAAACCTATTATATTTTTAAGTGTTTCTAAAATGAAAGGCAAGCCAGGCTGTTAGATGACTCTGTTTGCACTGTTTATATGCTGTGTTGAGGATAACCCAACGTCTGTCCTGAACTTCAAAATGACGACATCTGGACTACATCTTCACAACGGTGTAGCACTGACACTTCAAACAAACTCAAAAAATGGTAAAAAAAAGAAAGCTCTACTTACAAGTGTCCCACTAGAATAATCATTTGTGTGCAAACAAAAGACTAAGAAACTCATTTTTGCTCAAAACATTTGAAGTAGGTGGTGGGTTTTTTTGGTGGGTTTTTTTTTTTTTTTTTTATTTCCTATCCTCTTCCCTTTCACTTATTGAACTTTTTAAGTAAGGGACCCTGAAGGCACTACATTACAGATGGTGCTCACTCATAGTGAAATTGAAACCTTCCTCTTTCAAAAGGTAGTTACTTCCAGTTGATACATGCAACATGAAGTGGACAAGTTGATCATTTCTAGAATGAAAATAGCTCCTATGTCCCTGAAAGGATTTCTCTGTTCTGGGAACAGAGAGTGCATACAATCTCTTTGTGTCAACCCCACCCACCATAACTTTTGCAGACACAAGTAAAAGAAGCAATTGTTCATTTTATTTACAATCTATGAGTGCAAAAATAAATATGGAAAAAGGTAGATTATATATTTAAAAATGTAGATATTACTCTTAAAATTTTAAGGCTTTCTTACAAATACTGGTCTTAGAAACCTAGTGCCTGGAGCCTTTTACAAACAGGAGGTATTTTTAACAGCAGATCATGAAGTAACTGTACGAATATGTAAGTAGAATTTGCATTATTTTACAGTGCATTTGGTTATATATCTAACCCACATTGAAAAAAACCAATGTATTTAAATAAATTATTTTACAGTTAGAAGAAATATAAGAAAATTATGTTCATACTATAGCTTTTGATAAGATAATGTATGCCAATAGGGGTTTTCTGATTATTTAGCAGCTGCAGCTCTAGAGTAGGAAACTCTGGTTTTTGTCTTTACTGTTCAACACAGATGTGAGCGCAGACCTTAAAGGGAAATGTGCCTTTTCTCACTGAGTTTCTTAAATAGATGCTGATAGTAAAAGTATGCTGAGCTTCAGGAGTCCTGTCTCTTGTTTAAGCCCTGAAGAAAATGTGCTTTAGTGATACAAATTCTTCTGCTTCCAAACAACTTCTTGTTCAGTTTCCTGCTCGTCATTTTTTCCCAGCCTCTTCTTTCTGTCCCCTATGCTGATCTTCCAGCTTCTTGTCCCTGTTTTTCCTCCTGTAAACAGAAGGGATTAACTACTTCTATTTGTGTCTTTAAAAAAATATCTTTGAGCTGTTTCAGAGTTCTCTTCTTACAAGAAGAAAAGCTGCCATGAATGGGTACTTGCAAGTAATATAAGCAGCATTGTGTACAAGCTCTCAGGATGGTTTCTGCCTGTGTTTCTGTAACTGGGCTATGAACAGCAAGGCCTGAATGCCTGCTGCCTAATTTAAATCATCCGGGTGAGCTGGGATCAATCAATAGCTATGTTTGCTTTATTCAGGAACAAACATACTCTGGCTTATTCCTGTTCCAATGAAAACAAAGCTATTTCCTACTGTCTGTTTGCACCTTTATTTACTTTAGCTGAATCAGATAAGGGTTACAGATTAAGACGTGAAATTAGCAACAGCTTCTGCAAGCTTTTGTTGCATGTGGATGGCTTGCCTCTCTTAGGAAAGCCACGTTGGCCTGGTGCTAATATGTCCTACTGAAGACATGTTTTTTTCACGGGGGCCAAGGAGGAATGGGTTATTTTGTGCATACAGACTGGTCCCACATACAGCGTTGTAAAATTATTAGGAAGTGTTCCAGGTAAGGCATAAGACCTGTCTTTCCAGTAGGAGGGGGGAAAAGAATCCTTGTCATCGTGGTAGCACAAAGCCTCAGTATTGTCTGATGTTTTCCTGCCAACCTTCCTGGCACCTTTCTGCCCACTGCAGAACCTGCCTGCAGAATCTGAGAGCAGGACTGCACCTGATGCCGCAGGCATAAAAAACCCTAAACCCACAGAAGACCCTTGGACTCCTGAGGTATCATGTGGTCTTTCAAACAATCTAAATGCTTGACTTGATGAAACTCAACAGAACAAGTCCTTTTACTTTGCAAGGATCCTGCTACTGTTTTGGAATTGAAAAAGGTCTTCCATGCTAAAATCTTGTTCTTTTTTTTCCTCCAGCTGTGCCAACTGGTCTCGAAAAAGCTATTATCTTCTACAGTATTGCTCCTCTGGAAGGATAGTGCATGTGTGTTCTTTGGTTAGATGGGGTTTTTTTCACTTTCAGGACAGATTCATGCAAGTAAAAGCCTCTCTTCTGCTATAATTGAACTCTAAAGGATAAAATATTTGTAAATCTCCCCCATTTCTGAAAAGTAAACTAAGGACTGACTGAAACTTAAGGTAGAAGAGGCCACTTGAAAAAAAAAAAAACACAAAGCAAAAGCACAGCACGAGCCTGAGTATTTTGCTGACTATGATGAAATTAAGCATATGCTTAAATGAAAAAGGGCAATAACAGCCTCTTTCTCCTGCTGGAAGGTCCCTGTTCTTTGAGGAGGGGGGGTGCCAAGGGAAGATTTTTAAACAAAGCTTTTTTACTTGAGCAATACCAGTTCCCAGGCACAATCTGTTTACCAGGCAGAGAGCCTGACCTGTGTTACTTGTACTGCAGATGAACTCTTCTTAATTTTTTCATATTTCCATTGCCAGCTTTATGAAGACTATTTATTAAAACCATTAGTATTAAGAAATTACTTGTCTCTGTAATTGCATATCTTCCTTAGATAATTCAAAGTATTCTTATATCTTAAGGGTTCTTGCTGATGAAACTAAAGGTGTTTTTAACCTAATTTAAAGTAAAGTTGAAGAAACAATAGAAGTGGAGGGTTTTTGTTTAAATGTTTTGACCTGGGTGGTAATGGTCAACAAGCCTGGGCTTACAGTCTGCTGTAATCATGGTGGCATCATATGGTGTTTATTGGATCTGTCTATTGGAACTTCTAAACTCATCACTGAACTTTTGTTTTCTCTGCTCTTGTTTATAGGTAGAATAAGAGGAACATAATTAACTGAGAACATATTGTTTTTTCTTGTGGAACTGATGATTTCACATCAGTACAGCTCATAGCTAGGTAACATAATTAGGCAGTAATAGAAAAATTTCCCTTGATTTACAAAATATCTATGAAGAGATAGAAAATCAGTTTCAAACACACCAACCAAAAAAGCTGTAGTAATGGGGATATCTTGGCACTTAGCATGTGTGGAAGGCTGATCTTTCTCATCACATTTTTTCTCCCACATTTGCTTCATGAAAAAAATGCATAAAGAAAAACAAAAAAACCAATTATACCTCCCTTCTGATATTCCTTTTTTGTGTTAGCTGCCAATGTGCATCCAAGAAAAAAGAAAAGCTAATCATCTGGCAAAACACAAAAAATCTATTTTAAAAATGTAGCTTTCTAGTCATTAGTTCTTATGCTGTGAGTGTTCTGAGAAAAATTCTTATATAAATGGTAATGAAAATCAGTGTGGTAGCTTAATAAAGCTGCCCAATTCAAGGCATTGGAGCTGGTGAGGGGGAAGAGAAAGTGATCTTATTAATAAAACAAAGCATAAAGAAGGATGTATTATGATGAGAATCTAGTGAAGGATGCACTTGAAAGGAGAAGGTGCAGCTTGGATATTGGACTGTAGTTGTTTGAGACTGAGTTTGATTAAAAAATTGAGAGAACAGTCAGTCCTCCATAAATGCATGATTGTATACTGCTGCTTCCCATACAATGGTTCCTTTGTGGACTGCCTCCTGTGCCCTGCTCTGTACTAAGCTCCAGCTTTCACTGTACAGGTATAACTTGGAGTCTTGAAGCTTTTGAATGTTGAGGGATTTTTAAAGCAGAACTCAGATCTCCTGAGCAACACAAAAGGGGTAGCTTATTCTGAAATTCTCAAGTATAAAGAGGAAAAATTAGTACTTTGCTCCCCAAAATACTAATAGAACATTCTTTGACTGCAATTATTGAACTCCAGTAAAATATTATTTTAATCTGCGTAAAATGATGCTAGTTCAGTGCTAAATAGAACTCAGGTCCTACAGGAGTAATGTGGAAACTTGATGGCTGGAGAGAGGGGGGTATGAGGGGGAATTAACACTCTTGATAAAACCAAAAGAATGCAGCCAAGCAGCAAGTAAGGAAAGCATGAAATTAATGGATTTCCCTGTTTATGTTGGAAGCAGAAAGGAGTTTAGATTAGGAAATTTCATTTCTGGATTAGGAAAGGCCTCCTACACAGCAACAAATTTTTCCCAGAATACATTGTTATTTATAACAAATAAAATGTATTTTCCCATTTGCTTGAATGCTTCTCTTCTACTACTAAAGGACTAGCGTCTTAAGTCAAAAAGTACTGAAATATTTCTAATTCCCAGAAGAAAAAGTTTGAGAGAAGTTTTACTGTTACTGTGAATTAGCAGCTTTGGTGTCTGCCAGACACTTCAGCAAGGTAACTGGTGTTGTCTTACAAGCTGCCTGCCCTTGCAGGGTGTCTCTGGTCCCCCCACAGAGAGCTGGTAGTGGTCCCTCATCAGCTGAGGTCACCAGCTCTCCATGCTGGTGCAGAAGGACCACTATTGCTTATGGAGAGGGAGCTATGCTTGCTGTGCATCTAATGAAGATTGCCCTTTCTATGAATTTTATAGAGGCAGTCAGTTCAGCTCTAAGTATAGAGTCCTTGTTGGTTTTCTCATCCAGTATTAGATTTCTCACAATATATACAGAATCATGAGTGTGCTGTGTTTCCATCCATTTTCACCTTTACCACTTATTAATTTTGGAACTTGAAATTTGTAATGACAGTGCTGAGCCAGCGTGCTTGGCTTAGGAAATAAGAATGTTTTCAAGAGAAACTCAGTAGCTGCATCTTGGTTGAATATACCACTAACAATTTGTTATTGTGCAATAAATACTTAGAAAGCTTTTAATTCTACAAATGAATAGTGAATAGTAACATTGAGAAAAAAACATGGTTTAATTTCTCTCTAAAACACGAGGATAAGCAGAAATAAAAATGGAAGAGTTATTGTGGGACACCATTTTTTATTGTGGGACTTTTTTCAGCATGTTCCATGGCAGTGAAGTTTGTCAGAGTGTTTGCTTTAGTGCAATTCACTTTCATCTACAGTAACATTCTGTAGATTGCAGACAATTTGATTTGTCCTAGCATGTCTCCTGAATTCCAGTAAACTAAACGTTGCATCTAGATTAAACGTTAAATGAGTTGCTAAGTAATATAGGGAAAAGAACAGCTGATTAAATTATTAGTGAAGTTTGTCATGATATTTTTCTGATGCTGCATTACACAGTTCCATCTTTTCCAGATGAGGTACTTCCTGTTGCAGTCTGACTAAATTGCAAAGATGACACATATTTAGATTGCTGATGTATATATAAAATGTGTATATATCATTATTAGAGTAATTAACTATTAAATTGTTTTCTTGCATAGTTAAATAAAAATTAGAAAGGAAATTGTATCCAAGACACTCATTATAACATAATGTGAAAATGCCTTTTTGTGTGCTCCAAGAAGGAGGAGGTTAGGAGTTCGAAGAATAAAATTTTGTCTGTTGTGATAATTTGCCTGTTATGTAAACCTTAAGCCCAAACTGTGATTGATTTTATTCATATACAGTTTTTATAGGCACACATGGCACAAGTTTCTTTCCTTCTCTGCTGTGAAGCATAGAGGGAAATACCTTTAATGAAATGAAGGACTAGTTTATGTTTTATAATCCAATTTTTATGTGCCCCATAAAATGTATTTGCTTATTTAAATTCTGTTGCTACTGCACTGATAGCAGTCAGCCAAGCTTCAGATTGTTGTTCTGCTGCCACAAACAGAGTCAAAAAAATTATTTGTGTAAAAGATGGATCTCAAAGGGAGAAGTTAGAGTGCTTGGGGGCTGCTGGCAAGGTGCAGAGGTAAAAAGCCATCTGAAAATGGCTTGGGTCACACTGCAGAAACCAATAAAACTCTCTGTGAATCTCAAAGGCTCCTTGCAATATCTGAATGTATACTTGTTTGCTGCCTGACCATATTTGTCTTTCATTACTTAAGAGAAGAGATATCCATTTTGATCTAGGAATAAATTTTTAATCGAAAACTGTCTGAAGCAGGCTTTAAGCTTTCATTTTCTTTCATTGGCTTACAATATGTTCTGCTGCAGCCACTAGTGGCACCAACTAAGAAAGGTCAGTTAAAACATTGGGCAGGTTTAAGAAGAGAAGAAGAAATTACTTGGTTGTAGTTTTCGACTAACTAAAATCTTGTGTGATGATAATTGGTATTCTGTAACAACAACCAAAGAGATCAGGGGTTTTTGCTTTTACTTGTTTCTTTTGCTGGGGGCTCTGAAGCTGAGCTGAGAATCCAGCACTCTAGCAAAACCAAGCAAGCTGACAAATTCTCTGACATGATCATCTTTCCTGGTATTAATCTTAAAGGGTCACACAAGCTTTTACAGTCACAATGTCCAGATTTGGAGGAAAATATTCATGAGAAAGGATGACGTCGCTGCCAGGAAATGTATAAGATTTCCCAGTTTCTAAATATACATTTTGAACACAGAAGCCGAGTTTCCAAATGCACCGTGGTGAAATTTCAGGCAGTTTAAACTTATTTGAAGCACAAATCTACTTATATTTTACAGCATCATCACAGCAGCTTCTTCCTCCACACAACAAGGCTCAACAAGTATCTCCGTGTAATACTTTTTCTGTCTCATTAACTTGTAGTATCTACGTGTGATCAAATTCCTGTGTATTAGTCCCATTTCCTTTATACTCGTAGAGTCTCCTCCTCCTGGTATCTGCCAGTGTGTTTGTTTTTTTGTTTTTTTCTGATTATGTTGCAAATGATCAACCCAAAATTCAGTAGACTTTTTTTCAGTAGGTCAAAGTCAGAGATGAAGGTCTGAGTTTCCAAGTCCAAACACTGATACTTTGTGCTGAGCTCTCTTCCTCTTGTTGGCAGGATGCCCTGACTGCAAACTAGAATTAAAGATGGGGAATAGAGACACTGTAAAATCAAATGCACTGGGTTTTTGAAGGTTAGATCAAAGTTAAGTTGTTTAAAGTCAGGTAAGTGCACTCTGATCCAAACAAAAAAGCCTTCCACCTCCTTTCCTCTCTATCCCTTTTGAGATTTATTTTCTTGCTTTATGAGAACTCTGTTAGGAAGGGTGCATCACTTTGTGAAATTTTTTTTTTTTTTTTTTTTTTTTTTTTTACTCAAGGGTTCTTTGATACTGTTTCAAACCCAGGTGAATTAAGAAAATTAGCTGAAATCAGGTAAGCTCAGTCCCTTAAAACAGTGCCTTTGTGCCTATACAAAAAGGACTAAATCTAAATCCCCATGTTTTATGTTTGATCCATTTTTAGATCTTTGGCATGGTATGTTCAGTTTAATGCACATACCTCCAATGCTGTACCTTTTGAAGAAGTAATGTTGGTTTTCATACCTATTAATGGAAAATCTAATATGATACAATTATAGTAGGCCACAGTGACTAAAGCAAGATGGCTTTTCAATATCTGAAGTGTGTGCATGTGCCAGAGACTTGGGAGATGAATTTTGGAATAGGTACAGGTTTTCTTTCCCCTTATCTCAGACCTAGAGTTGAATCCCCAGGTGGCTGACATTTTTAGTTTGCAGTTGCCCTGCAGGCCTGACTGGGAAAATGAATTATTAAAGACCTTTCATCTGCAATTACATCTGAGCAGACTCAAACTTATGCTTCACAGAGTTCTAGCCAAGCTTAGGAGGAAAGGAGGTGCTCACATAGATACAAAAATAGCTTTAAGGCCATAGCCATCCTCTCTAAAGAAGTCTTTTGGCAACCTGAAGACCCTACCAACTCAGTCTGATGTCATCTGACAGCCTGCAGTTTTCGTGAAAGCACTGCTGATGTATTTGGCTTCTGTTAAGGATTATGAAGTAGACTTGATTATGTAATTTCCCATCATGCAAAGATGAATAAGACTAAATTAATCATATTCAGACTAGGTGCTATTTTGCAGCTACACAACTCATACGCTTAGTGGTATATATTGAGACCTCCATATTAATTTTGTCAAGATTAAGGATCTGTTTGGAAAACCTTATCAAAACTTTGAGGGTACTTGCTAACATAATGTGGTTAGTCTGATATAGTCTAGTACATATAAATAAAAACCTACAAGTGTTTGTTTTGGACACAAAAGCATAATAAAAAGACAGCACACCACAAAACATTTTAATACACTAGATATCACGTTGAAGAAAGAAGTTTTCAGGGGAATGATAATGAGTTCAGCATAAAAATAATGACCTTATCACTGCAGTAAATTCTATTATCTTCAGAAGTTAATATATTTTCACAATGTTTTAGCTAATGCAGCCCAAGCAACAAGAAGCATCTGAGCAACTCCAGCAGGCACTTAAAAAAAAAAAAGTATTTTTTTCCCTGTTTAAGTGCATTCCATAGCACACCCAGGTTAATTTACTGTATCTTCATCCTAGAGGGCACCTGTGGAAGTGAATGGTCAAAATAAATAAAACCCAGTTCTGCAAACTTCTTGTATTGATGTTTAGATTTATAGTTGGTATTTGTGCCATATTACAAGGGGAATAAGGAGTGCCAGTAAGGATATAAAACCAAAAGTTGTTTTAAAATCAGGCTAGGTTTTGTTGGAACTCATCTGAGAAGCAGTGACCTGCAAGCAGCTGATGACAAAATTGTTTGGATAGAAGCAGCCAAACTCCATATGGTACAAAGTGTGAGATAGGAAGACAAAACTGACGGAATACTACCTTCAGCATTCTGGCATACTCTACCCCAGCATATTTGGTACAGGCTCAGGCCTGCTTGAATTTACATCCAGCTGCAAGAGCCCTCCTTTAGGCCATTCCAATAACTGAATCACTAGAACAGCATTCAAGATATGTTTCTTTTTAAACATATCTGTACCTTAAAAGCAGCTGGCAAATAGCAAATAAAGGGGTAAGTTGAAAAGAATCTTTTTTGTCCAGGGTGCTAGTGTTTTAATAATCAGAGACTTTTTCAAAATGAGGGAAATTTCAGTCATTACTGAAGTGCTTTTTGAAGTGTCTTTGTACTTGTAGTCTGGCACTGAGCAACTTCTGTGAAGAAAGCTAAGGTTTGGACCTTTTGTCTGGTGTGCATGTACATTGACAATAAGAGTACACTATTTACTTCAACCACTGCTGATGCCTTAGGGGGAATTAAACAAAGAAAGCACCTGAGCTGGTGAATTCCACATAAAACAGTGGGGAAAGGATGGGAGGTTGAGGATGAAACGTCAGTCGGAAATGGGATGGTCTAAACCAGCTGAGATGTTTCCTGAGGTTATCACTATGTGATATGCAAAGGCATAAACACTCCACCTCTTACTTCCTTGACAAGAATACATTTTATGCACTGATGAGCTAGTAAAACCCATTAGCTCTTCCAAGCTTGAAAGGAGGTTTTCTTACTTTAAGATTTCTAAAATCTAGTACACCTTTTCTTGTTAGAAACTACTACCTTATCAGTCTTAATTCATTAATGAATACTATTTTTGACTTTATGGATACTGTTGAGGGCTGACCTTAAAATATAGCAGCTAACATGAAATGCAAGTAGGTTCTCTTTTATATCCAGAAAATCTGAATGCCTCAGGGTTCTGTTGCAGACTTTATTTAAATTACAAAATGGTGGGGAAAGACAAAAGTAAAAAAAAAACTTCTGAACTGGATAAGACTTTAAAAGTGGATTCTATTCTATTTTACTACTATTTTGATGATCTTTGTCAGCTGAAGTGGCACTTGGGGTCAAATCTTTGCTAGTCCAGTTGGCATGTGTACTTAGCCTGAAGAGTTTATCAGGGAAAGAAAAAGGGCAGGAGAAAACCTTGGGAGTATTTGTGTGTGTTTTTGTCTTACAAACAAAACAAACAACAAAAAAGTAGTTAAAACTAACTAGAAGTTACTTAGGAGAGGTACCTTTTGTGGTAGTTGCTTATGATGAATTTTTCTACATTACTAATTGATTTTTGACAACACAAAACTGTCTTATAGACTTAATTCTTCAGGTGATTAGAGCATCTAAACAATCAGTCCTAGTGCTTTTTCATATGCTTAAAATAATAGGAACCTTGAGAAGACTCCCTAAATATTTTCCAAGATTTGTCGTGTTTTTTTATTACCATGATAAAGAAGCATTTGGTTTTCTAAGTTCAACTTTCTAGACTTTTTCTGTATAAGATAGTATTCAAATGCTGAATTATGCCTTATAATATTTTTCCGGAGGCATCAACACATGTTTCTAAGGCTGGACTAATGACTACCACAAGACCTTCCTGCACAGATGCATATTGGATTAACAAGATTTTTCCTTTTGAGATGTAAAATGAATATATTAATTTTAATATATTCATAGAAGACAACTTAGGATATTAAATTAGATTACTGTATAATTAGGCTAGGGAAACATGTAATTTAATTACCTTTCTGGGAACAACTAGTTTCCTACTTGTAGAGTTAAAGAAATGTGTTATGGGATAATTATCGCCATAAACAAACGTCCTGTAATGAACCTGCAGGTGAGCAGGAGTCTGTGGCTGACAAAGGCACATGGGTATTTATATATTTGACCAGTCTGCCATTAGATGTTTATTTTTTCAGTGTGTATTTATCAGGATTGTTTGTGTGGGTGGTTACAGAACAACCCATTTTCATGCCTACTCATCTCATGGTCACTCTTCACTTTTCTACTATTCACCTAATTCTGGTAGGCAGGGTTGCTGACAGCACTGACAAATGCCCACTCTGTGGAGAAAATAAACAATGTCTCTGAAGTTGAGACTGACGCATTTTTTCCTTGTTTTTGGTACAGAGGTAATGGGGGAATCAGAAACCACAATAACAATATGGAAAAATGTGTGAGTTTTAGAATGAAAAAAATTCAGAAGGGTCAAAAGCTATGTAGAAAAAGTCCCAGGATTAGCCTGCATTTCTTTTTTTCTTTTGGTAGCATCTGGAGCAGTGTTGCTGTTTCCAAGCTATAACACTTTAAGGTGCAATCTTTCCTACAGTCTCTTAATAGAAGTTTCTTAGTTTCTGAGTACATTTTCTGTACAGAAGTATGCTTATAAAATGTGGGTAATGGAAACTACAGTAATGCATAATTCTAAACAAATTTTCCTTTCTTACTTATTTAATAGTTCTCTGTGTGGATGTGGTGTCACTCTACACCCCCACACTCCAAAAAAAAAAAAAAAAAAAAAAGAAAAAAAAAGAAAACAGAGAAAAAGAAAATTTGAAAATTCACTGTTTTATAAAAAATGAAATTAAAATCCTGGCAAAAAAAAAAAAAAAAAAAGTTGTGAGAAATGGATATTCTTCCAAATGGGATTTACACCTCTGAGTTGATGAAATTTACACCTGTGTTGAATGCCGATATTAGACTTGTACACTTTTTAAGAACTATTTAAGACTTTCTGTGAGGAATATCTGGAGAGAGATAACTCTCAGCATGATAAGCAGAGTTAGGTCCAAATTTTTTACAAAATATCCTTTTTAAAAATGCCTTGAACTAAATTTTAATTATTTTTGATACTACTATAACTTTCTTTGTATGTCTCTTAAGAAAAAAATAATCCTCAGTTTCTTTGTTTGTTTCATCAAAACCTTTGTAATATTTCTTTTTTTTTTTTTTTCCTTTTTCAGACTTTAGGCAATATGTTGTATAATGTATAGACAAGGTATATCAACTGAGGGTGCCTGGGTGTGCTTGTGAGGTCCAAAATAGATTTTTTTTTTAATTTTTTTTTTTTTTTCGACCTCCTGGACATGAGATTTAAGAAATGTAGGTAGGCAAAGATATCCTGGGAAATGTAAGCAAAGCAGTCAATGAAGGATCATCCAGTTTTACATATAAAGAATAATGGATTTTTCATGTGTTGTTTATTCTTTAGATAGCTATTATAGAATGGTTTAGGTTGAAAAGGACCTTAAAGATCATAAAATTCTGACCCCCTTCCATGGACAGGGACACTCACTACAGATGTGTGCAAAAAGTGCTACCCTATCTTTCTTCTAGGTCCCCTTCAGGTATTGGGAAGCCTCTATAAGGTCACCTCAGAGCCTCATCTTCTTTAGGCTGAACAACTGCAGTTTCCTCCAGCCTGTCTTCATGGGGGTGGTGCTCCAGCCCTCTGATAATTTTTGTGGTTCTCCTCTCCTCACAGTCTATAACTGTGACATCTCTAACATTGATGTTACGCTATCATTATAAATACTAATAATGACAGTAATAATTACGTATCTTTTTTGGTAAAAAGTCATCATCCTCTGCCTCTTACCTAGAGCTTCCAACTCAGTAACATTAGCGCATTTAGGCAGAAATTTATGACAGATCTCCCTTCCCTCAAAAGTTTCCAGAGGCATTAATCACTTTTTTTCTGCATCTTGTTCTCCATGAGACCCATTTTTCTCCTTTTCTAGCTGCTAGATGTCTTAGAAAAAAAGTGGGGAATTTTTCAGTTCTGCAACTGCCTCCAGGCAGGAGAATGAGAAGACAGCTGTAGGTTATTCGAGAACTTATTTTCATCAAGAAATGAAAAATATTTTAAATGAGATTGTTAAACAGTGAAATTAGCTTCACACATAGTATGGAAGAGTATGCAGTAGTGTTCTCAGGAAGAGTATGTAGGTTTTACTATTTCTGGGTATTCATTTGAAAAGGAGGACAGTCTTCTTTGGCCAGGAATACTACTTCATATACACTGGATTTCTATCGCTAAGATGTTCTGTTTGACTTGAGAGTGATCTACTGTGGAAGAGAACTTTAGACTTTCACCCAAAGGTAATTTGATTTCTGGTAATTATCAGTTGCCGATGGGCAACCCTGACAGAAGCAAAGGATCAAAGAAAACAATACATGGAGGTTAGGGTAGGGAGCTTACGTTGCTTATTTCTTGATTTCAGGTTTGAAATGCTCACAGGGGCCAGTGGTCATCCCCTGCATGACCCACACTAAGCACAGACATAGCAGCAAAAAGGGAGAAAGAATAAAAGATTTTGCCAGCTGAATTCTCCACAGACCCACTCATCTCCTTCAGTGGGGGAGAAAACTTAATTTTTAGGTGCTTTTTATTTTGGTTAATATTAATAATAATGCTGCAAATTATTTGATTAGTGGGAAGAATTATCTTGTTACAAAGCTTGATATCTTGGACTGATGCTTTACAAGGATCTGTATCAACTCTCTTGTATCTATTACTTCAGTACCATTCACAGAGAATGCCATCAACAGAGCCTACCATCATTATTCTACCTTTTATCTTCTTGAACCTCCCACCACGTGTTGAGATCGGAGTTTCCTGTAATGCTGCTCGTGGACAAGCACTTACCAAATATATGCTGCTAGAGCAGTTCTTGGAGCAAGCATAGCAATGCAAGGCACTTCTAATTTTTCCTGTAAACACCTCATCAGATATTCCAGAAAAATAATATTCAACTATACAACCGTCCTGAAATTCCCTGACAATGAAGATAATAGTTTTATCAGGGGTAGGACACTGTTCCATCTGCTCCTGTCAGGCTGATTTACAGACCTGGAAATCTTTCTGTTCTTTCATTTTTCCTCCCAGAGATGACCACACCTATTACAAAATTTACATTTCTGGGCATTTTTTCCCCGTTGTTCAAGGTTAATGAAACAGTATGGAAGCATGGTTACTCAGTGAACTATCAAGCATATTCTGAACATACATTGCTCCAGATATAAGGCACTACCTTTTCTTTTTCCCATAAGTCGGGCAAAGGCTGAGATATGTCATATCCTTCTGACACACAGAAATGAGACAAGTTACTGAAAGATATTTCAGAAAATAGAACAGTGAACTCTGTTTCCTTGATAGGACTTATTTCCTTATTAAACAGATTCTAGCATTTGTTCTAAGACTGTTTGAGTTGAAATAATTCTGATGTCATAATACTGTTAAAAATTGTTGTGATACCAGGGAATGGCAGTTTAGAATTTTTAATAGAAAAAATATACCAGAAATCATAAGAAAATAAAATTAAACACAACATGGGTTATTGTGTAGGAGATCTGACAATAAACAGTATACTCTGCATAATCATGCACTGAACTTCACTTAGGAGCCAGAGACATTTAAAATAGATGTGTGTGTTTAAGGCTTACTTAATGGCAAGTGCTACTTCAAGAGAAAGAAACACTCAGTGAGAGCCAATATTCCCTGTTACAAAAGGTTGGTTCCAAGAATCAGATGAAGGCTGGTAGTTGAATAGAATTGCTGCCCCAATTAAAAATGCAATAGAGATGTGTAAATTGGCATTCTCTTCTTGTGCTTACCTAACCAGTTATGGTAAGAGCTATAAGTTTCAGAGTAGCTGGGGGTTTGAAAAAGATTGTATATCCAGGAATTATATTTTTCTTTTAATTTACACTTCTGTTGCAATTTAGCAAATTTCTAGTAATGATGCCATAGTCCGAAGTGTATATGCAAAGTTAATAACTTTTTAACAGTGTAAGGCATGAAAATGTAAGAATAGAGTTCCTTATTCTTTTTCTTGGCTCTCATCACCTCTGGAAAAATTATTTTTCTTCCATTTCCTAGTTTAACCTTTGGATTTTACTTTACTCTTTTTTTTTTTTTTTTTTACTTTTTTTTTTTTTTAATTTATTTTTTTATTTTATGAATGGGTTTGTGTAACTTCTTTGGGTCTCATTTTTGTACTTCATGTAGGCTTAAGTTGGCTGAGCAAATTGACCTGTAGAGCACTAGGTAAGTACAAAATTAGTATCAGATTCAGAATTCTGTTCTTCCAAACAGGCATTGTCTGTCATCTGGTTTTCATGTTCTGTTAAATCTTCTCTGAAATCTGTGAATAGAAACCTTTAATACAAAATATGTGAAAATATGTGATGCTTTCAAAGCATATCCGTTTGAATGATGAAGCTGAGGCGCAGTTCAAAGTGCATGCTTCTCCTTTCTTACACGGATATTTTATGTGTATCTTATATAAATGTCTTTCATGCTTCCTAAGTTAAAAATACTTGAGGCTAATGCAACATTTGCAAAAGCAAAAATAAGTTGTCTTTATGTTCTTTAGTGGTAACTGCCATTTGTTAATGTCCCTGTTGAAATATGACAGATTTCAACAGAATCAAAGAAAAACAAAGCATTTGTTCCATAAGGACTGAAGTTAGCAAAGCAGACCCAGCACCTTGTTTAGGAAGTGCATGTTACTCCACCTAAACCACTGCAATTTCAGTGAAACTGTGGCTCAAGCAGATATCTGTGGATGTATTGTTATATACGTCGATGTTTTTTAAACAAGTATTCACAAAAGTCAGTGGTCATGTTAAGGAAAAATATCTATATATACATGGGATCAAACTGGAATCTGAGAGTCCAATAAAACTGCACCAGTGCTTTTTACTAGTAACTTTGCAAACAGAATTTTTTAATGACGTAACATATGGCCACATCCTTATTACTGCCTGTTCACGTGCTGTCTCCCTGGAAGTGTCTTTAGAAGAATGGGCTAGCAGTTCCTAACTAAATATCTGATTTGAACACAAAATTTGTGGAGAAATAATGTTGCATGTGGAAAAATTTACCAGCCATTTGGTGGAAAGTAAAATATACTTGCACTATTTGCTATTCTCTTCAATATTCACCTGGAGGCACCATTTCCTGAGAAAGGAAAATTGTACAGGGTTTAGCTTTTGTAAAATGTAAGTTTGTAAAACTTAAGGTTTGTATATAATGTATATTTACCAACAGGACCATTCAATTTGCTGTAGTAATGTTCTGAGACACATCTATGATTATCAGCTTTTCTCTCTTTCTGTGAAGCATCCAGTGAGGTTTGCTGTTAGAAAAATTATTTGAGTGTGACAGACAACAATTATGTCCCATTAAGGACCATGCTTCATAACAGAAGATTGCTCAGTAAGGGGAGCTTACTCTGCAGTGAGAGGATGCCTGTTGTGAACTCACATGCATTAAGTTCTCTCTGCTAGCTGGGAATGGAATTCAAATAAATATAACTCTCCTTCCCTGCCCCCCATTTCAGTTCTCCTTGAGTACTGAAATTTATATCACTCTAGTGATAAAATATTTTATATATTAAATAAGTATCTAATCAGCTCTCTTTTGAGAGTGAATTATGACAGAACTTAATGGGAGAGACAGAAAGGACAGGCAACAATACAATGGCAAAATCTCCCTCCCCAGTTCCTTATTTGTCTAGCCTTTGCTTGGCTACTGTCTGTTCTATCAAAGGTAGAAATTATTCAAGATGAAATTATAGGAAGGTGAATCCAGCTTTTTGAAGGTTATGAAGAAAAAAAAAATAAATCATCATTTCAGCACCAGCAAGCAGGAGAGATTTAGTTATGCTATACCCACTTAAATATTGTCAGTCTCATTATAGTTTTAATGGTCTATATAAACTACCATTCATCAATCAACCCAGTAAGTCTTCAGCTGATATCATCTTCTGACAAACTAAGTAAGGGAACCTAAAAATCTGGTATCAGCAGTATTCTTTTGGACATTGAGCTTGTAGCTGGTTATAGTTCACTTAACTTCCCTAAAATAATTCAGGCTGCTTCCAAGCCTATTTATAAGCCAACTGTTTCACATATTGGGTACAACAGTTTTATTTTGCTTGCTTTCAACTGGCATGATTGGTTTTTAATAAAAAAACCCCAAAATAATAATAAAAAAAACCCAAAAAAGCCCACTGCTCGCTTAGGTTTTATAAAAGTTCACTGTCATAAAAGACATCAGGTTCAAAAAGGCAAAGAGATTGTTTTTCATCAGCATCATGACGGTTGGTAGGAACAAAAAATCCAGACCAAAGACTTATGGAAAAGAAAAAAAGGACAATTTTATCACAGAATTTTGTTTACAAGCTGATAAACAGAACAGTTATCTGGCCATTAGGATGTCTCTTTATTGGAGAATGAGCACACTTCCAGTCCCTTCAGTACAGATATTGAAGGTCTGCACATAAATGGGGTCACGTACACAGGAGATCACTCTTGCTTTCTTCTCTTTGTAATGGATACTGAAGTTGACACAGATGGTAGTAATAAGAAGGCAAACTCTGAGGTTGCCAACTGCATCAGTCTTAGGTCTTTCAACACACCTCATCTGAAATGATAATTATAATCCCTCTTCCATTGTGGACTATTACTGTGCCACAACAATATTAAGAAAATTATTTAGAGGGAGTACCCTAACAAAGCATTTTTTGGAAAAAACAAACCAAACCAACCTCTATATGTAGTGTTCAAACTTCTTTTTAAATTGAGATTGTTCTGGAGTTTTAATGTTTCCCAGCAGTGATCTGTTTTCAAAGTTGAATTAAAACTTGTACTAAAGTTTATATTTGAGCTGATTCTCCCACTGTGGCTTGTGTTATCTAAGTATTCAGTGTTCAGCCCTGCAATGTAGTACAGCAACAGAAAAGGCAGGAGTGAGTGATACATTCCAGGTGTATGCTCACTAGATAAGAATAGATGTGAATCTGCTTGGTGTAGAGAAACTACTCCCTTTTAGGTTTTAAATTGAAACATGTTAAATGGGCATAAAATTAGCTGTAAAGAAAGGGTTTGAGTTACGATTTTTATGTACCTTGAGAGGTTTCAATAAACTGTGGCTGGGAAAAATTATTTTCAAGTGTTCAGCCCTTGAAAATCCTTTGCTTTGTTAGGCATGCATAGAGGAACCATCAGCAATATGAAAACTGTACTTTTCCTGTACTGTTTACAGCAGGCACTTGAAACATTTTTGTTAATGCTAGGATTGTACTGAGTTACTGCCTACTTTATGTCACTGGTTTGAATCACTTCTGTACTTCATGTTATAGTTTTCTTCGTTTTTTTTTTTATTTTATGTTTTACTGGAACTAATGAGAACCACATCACTGGAGACAGTGTGTAAGTACTGTGGAAGTGGAAGAAATCCTTAATGCTTATTTTTTTCAAATGCCTTTTAACCCCTTTTACTAAGATGCTTTTCTGATCCCTCCAAAGAACTTGCTTCTCAATCTTTGAACTTCTCCCCCTCATGTGTAATGTGTTGCATGGGCAGATGTACAAACACATAAATATATATGAATATATACCCTCCCAAAATAAACTGTGAGTCAACCTGGGCTGGGATTAATTCATACAAAATACATGAGCTGCCCTGGAGCTGAGACCAGCCCACTGAACACTTCCTGCATTGGAGAGTCCTCTGCTAGAATGCTCTCTTGGTCAGTGGGTGGCAAAGCTTGAAATCCCCTTTGATAAAGGGGAAGTAGGATCTGATGTCTCACTTTGGGGGCACAACTTTCTTTGCTATATATCAAAAGACAGTGCAACTCAATACTACAATATTTTCTGCTATCTGTGATTAGGAGAACCAGGAATACTTGCTCTGGTGGGAGATGTAAGTGTTAGGAGTGCTGCCAAGATATTCACTTGGCTGATCCTCTGGGCTGGACAAGTGTGCTTCTGCGGTCTGGTTAGGCTGACACATCACATGGGTCCCAAGGGGTCTCAGCCCAATGATGGTCAAAAACATCTGGATCTGTGAGGGGCAGTGGAGTATATTGTCCCAGTCTAAGTTTTGGACACTGGCACCCAGTTTTGGACACTAAATGTTCAAAAAAACCCCGTAAGTTTTGGACACTGGCACCTCAGTTCTATTCAAAATGCACAATAGGTATTTCACTGTTTTTTTTATTTAGCTTTTTGTCCTTTGTGAAATGTTTAGTACACACTGGGGAAAAAACAAAAAAAAAAATCTCACGGTTTTCTTTCTGAGTACCTCAGTGAACTCTGTATCAGGACACAATGTACTGAACTTCAGTAAGTGGAGAAAACGTTATCTTCAGTGGAATAACATTGTATTATTATCTTTCACTTTCATAGTATTCACTTCTAATCTTTCATCTGACCATGAAAGTATACTAAAGAAGCAACCAAATCAAGAGATCTTACATTCACATCTGCTTTGTATGAAGTACATAAAAAATCTAGAAGGAATTTTTAATTTTCCTGTGCAATTATTTATCTTTCTCCTTCACTGTTCCATTTCTTTTCTGATGAAGGCTAACTAATAATGGTAATAAAATATTTCTTTAATAAATTAAAGGTTTTATGACAAGATTTTCATAATTTAATTACTCCAAAATTCACCAGTAGTGTTGAGCATAGTTAGAATCTGCTTCCTGAGAATTAGAATGTGTGAACTATTGATTAAAGAGTTTTAACCAAAACAAAAATAATGTAGTTTGTTTGTTTCATGTTTTCTAATGGTTTATTGTCCCTATTAGTATTTTTTATTATTTAAAAGCAAGGGAGCAAATGTTGGAAATTCTTTTCTTTGGATCTACATGTACTTTGGAACTGTTCTTCACCCTGCATATCTTGCCCCTACCTATTTATTTATTACACAGTATGTAAGGAATTATTTCACTGAAACAATGATTTCTGCTTATAGCTAGAAATGGAACTATTAGCATTATAACCATTACTATAAAATGCAAAAGAAATATTTTAGATGTTAGTCTTACAAAAAAGAGAGGAAGCATGCTCTTTATTGGAGCTCTAAACAAGTACCCTTTACCTACTGCACTGAAAAGTGTCTTTGTAAAAAAAACCCAAATCAAAGCACTTTTCAGTAGAAGAGGAATAACTTTGCAGACATAAGTGTTACATATAAAGAGCATGTGCTGTCAACATTAAATGATCACCTGTGCTAGATTCCTGCAGTTGCAATCAACAATTTAGCAGAAGCCACCAGTAGTTTTTGGGGTTTTTTTGTCGTTGTTTTTTATATCCAGCAGGTGTCCCTTTCTGGTAATGGTGACAAACTAATACCACTAACTATTGATGGTTTGAGGCCTGATCTTTGAGGAGGGTAGTTACTACAACTGACATAATTTCATAAATCAGTTGTTTAATAGCCCACCACATATGAAAGCTATGAATGTCCCATGCCTTAAGATAAGTCATTTGTCGTAGGAGGCTGCAGTGACAGAGTGTCCCAAGAGCAAGCAAAATAAACAAACAAATTAATTCCACCCCCCCAGTTAAAAAAAAACAAAAACAACAAAACAAAGCAAAACTGAAACAAGAAAACCCAACTTCACTAACACATCAAGCATTAAAATGTTAAATCTGACTTGACCCTAAATGTCAGCCCCACACAAAGTCTAGGACAAGCATATGGAAGAGAACCAATGTAAGACAAAGGACATCCAAAGACTTCAGGGGAGGTCATGGGAAATGTCGCCTACCTTGAACTTGATTATAATCAGTTCTAATTGTTACAAGGCTCATGTTGCTTTTAAAGAATGCCATAATAAAATTTCAGCTTCCTGGAACTTGAAACAAATGTTGCATTTAATGTGAGAAAAGTCTTTCCTTGGAGATTGTGCTGATTGCACAGTAAATGTGACTTATCATCTTTAGTTTCAAATAGCTGTCTGCAGTAAACTTTATTGTAATGTTTAATATTGTTACTACAAAGAAGATAAAAGCAAATTTCTCTTTAAGCAAAATAAATGTTACAGTTGATTATATAACAGTTTTCCATTTTGTAAGAAATATTTTTGTTACTTTAAATGATCATTGCTATTAAAATTATTAATTTTCACAAGTTCAAGCACTAAAAATGCGTTTTAATGGTGACAGCTTTCAGCTCAAAACAGCTATACGGCATGTGACAGCCAGCAGGAATGCTTCCAAACATTCTATGCTTGGTGTACTTGGCCAAATTCTGAGCTCAAATAGATTTCCTCAAAGTGCCATGAGTACTGTTCTTCTGAACCGGGTTCTTAACTGTTCACAGTCTATCCTGGTGTATTTAGGTAGTAAGGGTGACAGATGGGTTTGCAGAATCCCATATAAGAAATAAGATTCAGAAAAATCTGTAAATTTTTAAAATTCTCCTACAGAATAAAGCTTATACAGAATTGCTAATCTCTACTACAGAGTTTATTGATCCCTGACTTTCAGTGATCAGCATTTCTCCTTCTCACACCCATGAAGGGCCTCATGTCTGCAGAGACCTTTTTTTTTAATAGGTGCACCTGAGGACACCGTTAATTCATGATTATCTATCTTAGAAGTAATAGTCAGAAATTCAAAGATTCTAGTTTAGCATTATTTGGGCTACCATAGGAAAGGAAAACATTGACATTTTACCTGTTAGAAATAGCCTGTAGATGGGATTCTGTCAAGGAAAAAATATTGTTTAGATGAAAAATCGTGAATTCATGAGAGAAACTTGCAATGGCAAAAACATAGATTGGCATTAAAGTTGTGAGTTTGGCCATTTTTTTGCCATTCTTGCTCTTGTCCAGGTTGCCTGGCTTTTTGCACATTATGCTTATGTGAGGACTCAAGCTGCCTGTGGCAGAGGAACTTTTGACCTTCTGAGCACTCTGGTTTGTTCCTGCTTTGAAGCAGGCAGTTAAAATCAGCTCAAAGGGAGTGGCAGTCAGACCAAGAGATTCACTGGGGAGGAGTCATATCTGCTGCCAAAATATTTCCAGGAACTGAAGATGAAAGCCTGGTGGCAAAGGATTTCTACGGCTGGAGAAGATGATTTTAACTTTAGATATATTTTTTATGGCTCTTAGGAGTGGGATCAGTGTTGAGAATCTGCTACTGGCAAGAGGAAGGCACAGGGAGAAGATTTTAATTATAAACAGATTAACAAGTGCAGAGACATGATAGGGAGAAAGAGGGCTTTCATTTTTAACACATGTGCATTATTAATCATGAATGATACGAGGGTTACAAATGGGAACCTACCTGGAGGCAGAGGGCAGAAGAGATGATTTTTATTAAACATATTGAGTCAATTTCTGTCCTCTGACATATGCACACAGCCTCCATTGAACTGCATGGGAGGCCTACATTTTCATTGCAGGATATAATTGTGCTCTGCATGTTCCATGCATATTAATCATAATTAAAAATTGAGTTCAAGGCAGGGCAGAGGGATATGTGGTTGAGGCTGGGTTAGGGCCAAGGTAATCTGTTTTATCAATATACATTTCCTAAGGTGCCTTGTGTCTTGGCAGGCAATAAAAAAAATGTTGTCATTCATATGGTAAGAATATACACTGATACATATTGTGTAATATTTCCTGTTATAACACCGGTTACAAATGTTTTTGTTGCATTTAAAAGATTTTTAAAGTATGGTTTAAGTTAAAAAGCTAGAAAAAAAGGTTTAAAACTCCTAGGAACACCACAAATCTTCCAGCGTGATGCTTACTTACACATAGAGTCATCCCCTAATGTAACTAAATTAAACAATGAAAGGAAACTGTAATGATTATTATTATTATTGCATCTCTCTCTGAAAAATCAATTTTAGCCGTGTTTTATATTATGCCTTTGGGATTCATAATGTTTCTTTGCATTCCAGAGGAACAGATCAGGTTGTACGTTGAGATTTTCTGTGTGAATTTTACATTTTTACTAACTTCATGGTTTCAGTTGTTATGTCCTGAATCTTTTTTTAATTTGCTTGATATATATATTATATATACGTCCTAATTTATTTTGTTATATAATTTGTATATCTTACTTTACAGCTCATTGTCTAGTCCATCCTCAGAAGATGTGAGCCTTTTCCCAGTTTCTCTCTGCCTCTCATGATGTCACGACCCTCATAGTCATATTTGACTGCTCAGATGCTGTTTTCATCTGTGTCCAGTGTTTGCTAAACCCAGGCCCATCTTTTCTTGATACTTCTGCTTGAGTTAGAGAATTTTTTAACACCCTATGGCCCTGAGCTGTGTGCTTTAAACTGTCTCCTTTAAGTAACTTTCAAGGCTCTTGAGTAATTTGAGCTGACAATCCACAGATTATGAGATCTGTCAGATAGGAAGCTGCTTTTTATCTTAAGCTCTCCTGATGATAGGTTTGGAAAACTTCACTCTGGGATTTTTTGTCAGCTAAGAAAGCTATCAGATTTACTTCGTTTCTGTTTTGATGGCTGCATATTCTAATTTAACTGTTCTGACCAAAGTATTAATGAGAAGAGTTTCCTGCTTACTCCATCTCTCTATTCTTCTTCCTTTGTGAATATAGTTAAATCTTAGCATGCAGTGATCTAAGGAAACATTGCCCACTCACTTTTTTGCCCACCCCTTTTAGGGAGTATAAAAATTAACATCTGAATGTGAGCACCTTTGGGAACCAATAAGATCTGAGGCATCAGGTAAATAAAATTGTTCTAAGTCACAGGCAACTTTCTCTCATTCTTCCCATGGGCAACTTTGTTTCAGAGGACGTTTGGGTCTCCATGTAGTGCCCCACAACTCTGTTTGAAGTACTTAGAGATAAGAGTGAAATCAAGTCTTTCACATAGTTTTCAGTAAGACATAAATTGTTCCATCTGAAAAGAGAGTGAATATCTGGAAGGTGCTGGAGTTGAAAACTACCTTCTTCCCTGAGAAAGTAGATAAGAAGGTCAGGAAAGCAACCTCTTCTTAAGTGCCTCCTGCACCTGGTCACTTATTCCATCTAGGAGAGTTTCAGGTGAAAGGAAGTGCTTTGTGGTTTCCTTCAGGATGCAGGAGTAGTATCAGTAGAATGATGTAGGTTATAGAATCATTCAACCACAGGATTTTTCTGGCTGGAAAAGACGTTTAAGGTTATCAGGTCAAACCATAAACCTAACTCCACCAGGTCTTCTGCTAAACCATGTCCCTAAGCACCACATCTACATGTCTTTTGAACTCCTTCAGAGAGGGTGATTCAACCACCTCTCTGGGAAGCCTGTTCCAGTGTTTAATAACCCTTTCAGTGAAGAATTTTCTTCTAATGTCCAATCTTTACCTCCCCTGTCACAACTTGAGACCATTTCCTTAGTACTAAGAAGAGACTGAGCCCCACCTCACCACAACCTCATTTCAGGTAATTGAAGAATGATAAGGTGGCAGCCTCTTTTTCTCCATATTAAACAACTTCAGTGATTCCCTGTATGATTTGTGCTCCAGACCCTTCCCCATCTCCATTGCCCTTCTCTGGAATGGCTCCAGCACCTTGATTTCTATTTTGTAGTGGAAGGCCTTAAACTGAACACAGTATTTAAGGTGTGTCCTGAGCAGTGCTGAGTACAGGGGGACAATCACTTCCCCACTCCTGATGGCCACAGCATTCCTGATAGAAGCCAGGCTGCTGTTGCCCTTGGCCACCAGGACACACTGCTGACCCATATGCAGCTGGCACTTAACCAACACCAGCAGGTCCTTTTCCACTGTGAATCTTTCCAGCCACTCTTTCCTAAGGCTGTAGACCTCTGCATGGGGTTGTTGTGAGTAAAGTGCAGGATCCAGCCCTTGGCCTTGTTAAACCTCATAAAGTTGGCTTTGGCCCATGAATCCAGCCTATCCAGGGCCCTCTGTAGAGCTTTTCTACCCTCAAGAAGATCAACACTCCTGCCCAACTTTTTGTCATCCACAAACTCAAGCCGTTCTCCAAATCACTGATATTAGAGATATATTAACAAGAGTGGCCCCAATACAGAGCCCTGGTGAATACCACTTGTGACCAGCCACCAGCTGCCTTTCATAAAATTGGCTTTGCAATGTAACTCTTTGGCCTAGCTATCCAGTCAGCTTTTTACCTACCAAAGAGTACACCAGTCTAATCCAAAAGTAGACAGTTTCTGCATAAAAATAGTGTCTAATGCATTACTTAGGTCCAGGTAAACAGCATCCACATCTTTCCCCTCATCCACTAAACAGGTAACCTGGTCATAGATAGAGACCACACTGATCAAGCAGGACCTGCCTTTCATGAACCCATGCTGGCTGGCCCTGATCTTCTGGTTGTCCTGCATGTGCTGCATAATGGCACTCAAGATGATCTAATTCGTAACCTTTCCTATCACTAAGGTCAGACTGACAGGTCTGTAGTTCCCTGGATCCTCTTTCTGGTCCTTGTAGATGGGCATCACCTCCAGTGAACTAGAACCTCCCCAGATAGCCAGGACTGCTGGTAAATGCTAGAAAGAAGTTCCTTGAGCTGAGTTCCTTAGGTGGGCCCCATCTGGCCCCATAGACTTGGGGATATCTAAGTGGTGCTGTAGGTCACTAACCATCTCCTCTTAGATTATGGAGGCTTCAATCTGTTCCCTGTCCCTGTCTTGCAGCTCAAGAGATTGGGTACACAGCAAACAACTAGTTCTGCTACTAAAGAAGTTAAAGAAGGCATTAAGTACCTATAAAGGACTCTATCTTTTTGTGATTGCTATGCCTAAGATGGCCTCCAGAAATCACATCTTCCACAAATCCATCTCTGTTGACAAACAGCAGGTCCAGCAGGGTGCCTTCCCTACTTGGCTCCTTTACCAGCTGTATCAGGGAGTTAATCTTCCACACACTCTAGGAACCTTCAGGACAGTTCCCCCTCTGCTGTATTATATTTCCAGCAGACATCTGGGATGTTGAAGGGACATTGATGAGAAAAAAGGGCAAGCAATTGAGAGATTTCTCTCAGATGCCTATGGAATATATCTGTCTTCTCATCCTAGTTAGGCTGTCTGTAGCAGTCTTCCCCCATGGTGTCCAACTTGTTGGCCTTTGCCCTGAGTCTTACCCATAAACACCCAACTCTACCAGAGAATCACAGAATTGTAATGGTTGGAAAAGACCTCTAAGATCAGCATGTCCAATCACCAACATCCTCCCTAATAAAAAAAGTGAAATATATTTATCGATATCTGTATCGCCATGCCTACTAGAGCATGTCTGAAGTGCCTCATCTAGATGGTTTTTAAATACTATCAGGGATGGTGATTCCACAGCCTCGCTCTGCAGTCCATCCAATGCTTAACTACTCTCTCAGTAAAGAAATTCTCCCTAATATCTAGTCTAAACCTTCCTTGGATCAACCTCAGGCCATTTCCTCATTTTCCTATCATCACCATCATTACGTTCAAGGAATTCATAACACTCCTTAAAACACAGGGCCAACCCCACCACCTCTTTTTCCTTTCCTATCCCTTCTGAAGAACTTGCAGTCATCGATTGCAATATTCCAGTCCTGCAAGTCCTCCCACTACATTCTGTAATGGCAGCTTTATCACAGCTTTCCTGCTGCACTTTGGCTTCCATCTCCTCCTGCTTTTTACCCATACTGTAGATGCACTTCAGTTGGGCTGATGGTCCTGCCACTGTTTTGTGAGAAGTTCTGTTTCCTTCCTGACTGTTCTCAGGCACTTCCATGCTAACTAACCCATCAATAACCTTTGTATCTTTGTTACCACATGGATGTTCATTTCCTGACTGAAAGATTTTACTAGCACATCATCCCTCAAACATTTGTGTGCTGGCCCCAGGCTTATTTCTAGCAAGCCTGGTTTTGTTCCATGCTTTATGACATGTTCTCTGTACTTGAATTCAGATTCTAAAGCTACTAATTTAAAAAGTATTCCTTTGAAGAAAAACCTTAGAATTTGTACCATATTCTGGCTGGATACCCAACCACACATCTTCACCGAGGCAGCTTTTGCATGGCCATGAGTTCTGAAGCCTAATTGAAATTTTTCATTCAGGTCAAAGATAACAAATGAGGTTGCTTTGGTAGATGGTTTATACATATGTATGCATATATATTTCCAAATACCTGGTTTAAACAAATTAAATTCAAAACAGATGGAACTGAGAAATACCTTACATAGTTCTGTGCAGAAGTTACTTAAAGTTAGGTAGAAAAGATGATTGGAGGGAAGAAAGGAGAAAAGCTTTAGCTATTTTATAAACTATTGATACATGTTTCAGAAAAGGAAAAGTAGCCAAAAAAAAAAAAAAAAAAAAGGAATAGAAACCAAAACATAAAAAAATGCCGTTGAACTGAGACCATGCATTGGATCTTCATTGGACAGAAACTTTAATACAGCTATGCATTTTTTCTGAGTAAGGAAGAGGAAATTTTAATGAAGACATGAAAATATTTTAATGGATGATTTATTAGCTCTTTCACAATAATTTTATTTATACAAATCACACTTAATTTAACTCTACAGATGTATATTTTAGGTCTCACTATGGTTACAGTCTTGAGGATGCTATGGTGCTTTGACTGGAGGGCACCCAGTGGTCATGAAGGTTTCTCATCTCTTTCCTCTGCCCAGTCTTACCCATATATTTTAGCATCAATTGGCTAGGGAAAATTTCTGATTCTGTAGATGTGTAATACATAATTTGAATGATTAGACTTCCCTTACATTCTTAGATGAATGTTAATCATTATTCCATAACTGCATTTAAACTATCTAAATTTGGTCTTAAGGCACCTAGCTGCTTTTTAAGGCCTTGTCTCTCCTACTCTTAGGCTTACCCTTAATTTTCTAGTAATTAAGCTGACACCACTTTTCCTTCTTCTGCTTTTCCTTTTTTTGACTCTGTTGTTCTTGGCTGCCAAACAGCTCATGCAGGTGACCTGAGCATGGGGATAGTGCAGCAGGTAGGAGGTTAATAATTTCCTAAATAGCAGGGAATAGTCCATTCCTCTTAACTAGATAGTCCATTCCTCTTAACTTTCTTGATGTCTACAGGGATTGCTAGGTGGAAGAAAATACGCCTGCTGTCCCCACTGCTGTGGCTGTTCAGCTGGCTGGTGCTCTGAGTTCCCAGGAAGAACACAAACTACTGGTGTTGTCAGCATAGAGGATTTCAGGGCTGTGGCTCTGGGGTTTATGTGACAATAAGGGGATGAAGTCATGTTATATGAAATGTCTGGGATCATGCTAAAAAGAAAGGGGCTTTGGTGTTAAGAATTTTGTTTATATATCCAGTACATTATTTTCCTCATGACTATCTCATTCAATATGAACAATTTCTCTCCCTAAGCAAAATTTTCAGCTAATGAAGATTACAAGTGACCAGCACAGTTCCTCACAAAGTAATGAATAATTGGAGTTTGCCTTGAACCAAGTTTTCTGTCTTCTGTTTCTGTAACGATAATAACTTTTAGTATAGAGGTATTCCAGTAGTGGAGTCAGAGAAACTGTGTGTGTTTAAACAATATTTACAAGATTCAAACATGTAATGTAGCATGTTCAAAAGCTATGAATTTTTTTGGTTGGAAGATGATGGGTAGATGAATTCCTTGGTAGTACTACCTGAAGATAACTTGGTAGACATAGCAAGATGCTTCTTTATTTCCTAGATAATGCCATACTATGTCTTTAACAATCATTTAAATGAAGGCCACTAGAGAAAATAGCTAAAAAAACCTGAAGGTTGTTTACTTAGGTATTTCAAAGTGCACATTTTATAGTACAGAGAATAGGAAAATAGCACATATTTTCTGGATTGTACTTGCACTTAAGTTATTTCCTCACTTTCTGTGATGTTATTTCAAGACATTAAAACCAAAGTTAAACTCATCCACCCTGTTGATATTAGAGGTACTTACGTAGACCGCTTTTCAGTTGTTTTGGCATGAAAATCAGCTTTCTTCAAAGCCACTCCCAAGTTGCGACTGAAATACTCCAAGTGTAAAAAACTTGAAATTCTTATAATAGATTAAAAATCCATACTTTACCAAAGTAGTTGTTCACTGACTAAGAGTATTTCAATTCTTCCTGAAGATTAATTTAAAAGCTCTATGAATAGAAATTATTAACTTTAAAATTCAAGTTCACCCAGTGTTTTGACATTTGTGAGGAGTTACCAAAATGTTATTTTGTTTTAGATTTTAGGCATTATAAAAAAAGCAAAGTTGCAACAATAAGAAATTGGCAGAATGTTCAGTTTAAAATATTGTTAATCAGTAACTGTAAGGGTAACATGAATAGATTCTATCTGGATTCTGAAGCGATTGATATCTGCAATTGAAATCCATTTGTAAACCTTAAATATGTATTTTTTTAAACTTTTGTACAGCTACAAAAGGATCCATACAATACAATTAAAAACAAAAAAAGTTCATGAATCAGTATTGTCCTTTGGGAACTACTGATGACTTAGTGGAAAACTAGGTGGCTGTTTCAAAAGCAGATGCTAAGAAAGAAGTGGATAGAAAGAGGTGTTTTCAGGGTAGGCACAGATAAGTACCAGACAGTGAAAATGTTAAAGAGGGGAAGGAATTGGAGATGGAAAAGTGGAGAGGAGAGCGAAGAGTTATAGTTCATCTGCACACGCCTGTTTGCAATAGCACCAGACCTTTCCTTGCCTATTACAAACCAATATATCCACTAGAGAGTTCATAAACTTGCAAGAATCAGCTAACTTTCAGGAACTCCCTATCTGATACTAATAGCTACAGAATTCATCAAAGAATTATTTGAAATCTCATCTATAGTTGTATTCCACATAAATTATGTGACGGTGATTATAGATTTAGAGAGGGCTGTCACAAAGCCTGGAATTATTTTCAAGAGGAGGTCAAAAGACAATTGAACCACTTTTGAAATTTTGGCCCTTCTTCAGGTTTTTATACTCACATCTAACCATTTTGTCCAAAAAAATCATGGTGATAACACTTTTCATCCTGATGACAGTATTAGTTTACTGTTAATATATGTACAGGAAATTTGATAAGCTGGTTTATTTTTCAGGTAGTTCACTGCAAAGTGAAAATGTCTGTCAAATGAGATGAGTGAGAAGGAGGAAATTTTTAAGTAGAAAACTATTTTCATAAGAGTCCTTCCCCCACCAGCATTTCTTCTATTACACAGAGAATTAGTAAACAGATTTTAAAAATAAACAGGAATACTAGCTAGTAGTGTGTAAGATTTATGACTGATGTAATACAGTATCATTTTCCTATTCTTTCCTAGACAGTTATGGGACACAAGCTAAAATCCTGGCTCCATTTAAGTTCCAAAGAACCAACTGTATTCCTGTGAATACAGGAAGATTTATATGAAGAATACAGGAGATTTATATGAAATATGGCAATGTAAAGTGACCAAAAGTCTTCATTTGGACTATTTGTAAGAATCTAAAGTGGAAAAGAACAAATTGTTGCCATTCTTGCAAATTTTTCAACTTGAAGTACTGGCTTTTAATTTCAACTTCTATGTGCCCATAGTTTTTATGTCACATTTTGAGAAAGAATATTTTAATCCAAGGTAAGCAAAACCAAACAGGAGTAAAGGAAAACAAAGACAATCTGACTATTCATGCTGTTAGAAGTTTTATTTTTACTAAAATAAAGTGATGTATTTATCAAACTTTTCTTTTATTCCTGCAACATATGTTTTCACTTTCTCTTTGAATTTTAACTTCACATTTCTGAGCATGATGAATGGTCATACTGAAAATACTGTCTGATTGTGTGAAACTGTTTCCAAATGCAGATGGTAAGCAGACATCCTTCTCTTAAAATTTTACATAAAAGCTAGAATTATAAAATTCTATCATTTAATAGAATTATTTCAAGCTATTTATACTAAAAGAACAAAAGCTCTGGCATTGTTTAGTCCAAACTGCTGAAGGGCATTTTCTGTGCCTTACATGACCTACTTTTAAAACCACAAGACTTTAAAATGTCAGAATTAGTAAATTTATATGTCTTTAGTATTCCATACTGTTGAGGCAATGCAGAAGATTAAAATCTTTATGCTAAGATTTTACACTATTTACACTATTTGCACTAATAAGTGTATCATTTTTACACTTATTTGCACTAATAAGTGAATAGAAAAATAAATGTAAAAGTATATTTTCTAAAAGCCTTCATTCTTAAACTTTATACGGAGAATACTGTAAAATAATGCCGTAATCTCATTATTCTGCAGTATAATTCACCTTCTACCTTCCTCTTACCATTGAAGAACCTGACCTATAAGGAAGAACTTAAATTGCAAAGCATGGAGTGGTAGCAGCAGACCACTCATATGCACAGCAGCATCTCTTTGCAGTTATTTTGACATTTAAAGTTTGACAGAAATCAACAGAAAATATTTAAATGCATGACAGATAATTGAAATGTGACATATTTTAGTCTTGGTGTCACATCCCAATGGCTGGAAATGTGGAGATTCTTGCTGTGTCCCACAAGGATAAAGTAAAGATAACACAGTATCAGGTGCAACTACACAATTTTATTGAACATAGGCAGAACTGCTAGGCATTAAAATATAGTTGTCAGCTTAGTCCTAGAGAGAAGAGAAAAGAAAAGAGGAAGAAAAGCAGGGGAGATAAAGCATCACCCAAAGGCAGAGGGAAAGAGGGAGAGAATGAGAGAGAGAGGAGAGGAAAGTCACCGCCCAAGGATCCAGCTCTGTCCTGTTGTCTCCTGGCAGAGAAGAAGGGGGAGGGTGCTGATCCCATCCTAGGAGAAGGGCAAGGGGTTAGAGTCTCTCTTCTTTTTATGCTATCCATTTCTTGCTGCACCACAGCCACCAGACAATCGTTGCTTGCCCTGACTTGGCCTGAAAAGTTCTGTTGAGTGATGCCTCCGTTGTCTGCTGAGTCAGCAGAATTAAGTTTTTGGTAAGGTGTTTTCCCCTAATTGTCTCTCCTAAGCAAGAGCATCCAGCCTGAGCCTCTCAAGGAGCTGGTTTCCCTCAAACTTTTTGACTTCCCTACTATCTGTCTGTCTCTTCTCAAGCTTTACTATCTCACCTCCCATTTCTTCTCAAGTCCTTCATACTGCTCGAGACAATACATCATTCATCCCCCTCTTTAAAGAGGGAGAAAGATAAGAGTATCACGACCTGCAGGATTCCATGGCCTGGGGTGGTAGGCCAGTCCCATGTAGAGCTCCAGGCAACACTTCTTTCCTCCTTCCCCCCACTTCTCCTACCCTATGCCATTTGTTGCGGGGGGTGTGTCCAGGGAGCCTGACTGGAACCTCACACTTGAGAAATTAAAAAGGTAGTATAAAAATTTCTTCATACCCTTTAGCCCTCAGAAAGATATTTGAAGAAATGCAAACATTACAATGCACAAGGATAATACTCTGTGTGTATTCCTGGTACTAGCAGCAGCTTGGAACTCAGTGAACACTTGATATCTCAGCACAAATCTCCAATATTTAAGGTGATGAAGAAAAATTTAACTTTTGGTAAGTGACTGTTAGACAGAAATACCATGGACATAACTGTTTTCAACTAGTGGTACCTTCCTGAAGGATCAAACCACTTCTCTTTTTCCAAGACTCTAACTTAAAGGGATGTTCTGGTGTTAAGACAGCTGTTAAAGATGGGATACACAGACAAAACTTTTTTGTACCTCTTTCTGCCTGAGTGGCAAGGGTTGGCATTCAGGTCTGGCTGCTGGGACCATTGACTTCCTGTCAGAATTGAGTCCTGGAACAGAGAGATGAGAGCAAACTGCACAGGTGCCATAAGAACAGGAAAGATAGCATCCTTGATGAACCTCCTTGATCACACAAGTTAGGACATGTTCACAAGTAGCCGCTACAGTATTCTTGTTACGACTAAGAAGGAAAAAAAAAAGAGTTTGTTTTGGTGATCTCTACTGCCCTTTCTACTATTCTGTTAAAGTGAGCTTGAGAAGATAGTGTTGTCTGCTAATTCAGTTGTACAAAACAGAATTTTTATTTATTTATTTATTTTTTAAGAACGAGCTATACTAACAAAACGTCTTGCACAAACATAATCCCTTAAAGCCTTTTTTCCTGAAATAAGAATTTATCTGTGATTGGTGATAAAAGCCTATGATGTAAAAATCCTGGAAAAATCTGGCCTAAAGGCTCAAATTGAGAAATTTCCTGAAAGTCAACTAGGATTCTTTGACACTCATTTGTTGAATGGCAATGACTGGTTCTTTCTCAAAGTTTTCTTGTTACTCATTATATTTTTGTGGAAATGGCTCCCCAAAATAAAAACGAAAGTACATCAAAGAAGCATAGATGGTAGGTAATAGTGAGAATGAAAAACAGTTTCTCAAAATTAAGGGTATCATTGATTATATAACACTGTGAATTAGGCACTTGTCACAGTTTTAATACAATCACAGAACACTGTTTCCATTGAAATACATTTCTTCTGTAAAATTTGCCATATTCTTAGATGTTCCGTTATGGAAAATAAAGGCAGTGTTTCAAATAACTTTGAGCGTTACAGGAGTGTATACACTTCTGCTAGGAACTCACACAAATTACATTGTTCGGCTGCCCTAGAGAACTGTTATCTCAATGTTTTTTTGTTTTTTTTTTTAATGATTGATTATTCAAAATAGATCAGAAACTTCAGCATTAAGTGCATCTTTGTCTTCCTGTCACCCTCTCTCTATTTCTCACCCTTTTGACAAGTTTGGATTTTTTTTCCAAATGTGTAAGTGAAGGTTGTGCTAGCATTAGCTTTAACAACCTTTCTATGATCCTTGAGGTTGAAATATCACAAAAGCACAGGTCTTAATTTTGCCTGCATATGTCCAGCTAGGTGCGAATTCATTTAGTGTTTGAAACCTGTACTGGAGCTGCATATATAAAGGTTTAAATATTTTGGGTCAGGAAGAGCAAACCTAGTTTAAGCATGCTCATAGGATCTGCGATAATTACCTGAATTATAAGGTAAATGCATCTCACTGCCATCTTCTGATATTCTTATTGAATATGTCTCATAGGACGAACACCACAGTCACTGTCCTCTAGTCTGCCTTATTTCTCTATATACTTGCCTAAAAAAATTAGCGTATAACTGGATAAATTAAAACAATCTTAGTTTTTGTTGATATAGGGACACAGCAAATGTGAGGAATTCACAGCTTTTGGATAGCACATCTGCAGCAAAGCAAGGCTGTTAGAAGTTTCTTACAAGTTTGAACTGAAACCTGTGCAGCTTTGTTTACTTCACAGCTGTGGGAAGCTGTGGGTGCAATACTGAGCAAGAAGACACAATAAAACAAAACAAAGGTAATAAAGAACAGAACTTATCTCATTCCTCATCTTTTACTGCTAAATAACAGCCTTTTCTACCAAGAAAACAAAGCTTTTAGAGGGTGAATGTGTAATGGAATTATCTAGGAATTTACCCACAAAATCCCCTTCTACTGCAATGGACTACAACGCTGGACATGCTCTTGATCCTTCCTGCTCATACCCAGGACATGTGCCTCTGGTGGTTGTTGATGTTCTGGTTTTCAGAGTTATCTGTTGCTGAAAAGTATTTGGATCCTGTGCTGAGAGGATATTAATGGACCAAATAGTCTGGTCTAGACAATCTCTACAGAGCAGAATAAGGATCTCTGGCCTGTCAGAACAGTATTTGTGAGCAGATAAATCCTCTCATGTTTATATTCAGGTGCAGTGGGTGGCAAAATGCATAGGCACGATAGTGAAAAATGGCCTCTGTAAAATGCAGGTATGAATTTCAGTTGATATGCAAAACCAAGATGACTGCAAAGGAATAATAATTAAAAAAAATGAGCTTTAGGCTAACCCATGCTAGCTATAAGCTTTTGGTTGATTTGAGTCCAACTGTCTAGAACTACAGTTAGTAGAAATACCTACAAAGATTTTATAGCCTGGATTTATGTCCAAAAACGTAGAGTCCTGTTTTATTTTCCTGGAATAAGTTGATGATTTGTTCGTAAAATATATTTGTATTTGTTTTTCTTTTGTTGTGCTGAAAAAAATACTTTATTTTCAGATTAGGTAAATATTCACATTAGGTTTTGTTTTTTTTTCTCTTTTTGTAATTTCCCATTACATTTCTGTCAAAATGGCGCTTAAAATTTGACTATAGGTTATTAATAAAATTATCTACACCCAAGAAAAAAAAAACAAAAACAAACCAGTATGAAGTGTTATATAACCTTCTCCTCAGGAAAAATATAAAACAAAGCAAATCCCAAAAGTTGCATTATACTTTGTATGAAGTGTTCATGATTTGAACTGAAAGAATGAGGGGTTACTCTTTTTCTGAATCAGCAGTTTGTTTGATTTTGATAAAATGCTTCTCCAGCCATAAGTTGAGCTAAGCCTCAACAATTCAGAATGGCTTTTTATTGCTGTGTGTGGATAACAAATCTTGAAGATGATCATTAGCTGAATTATAAACTCTACCAATATTGTGACACAAATCCTGGTGGGAGAAGAGACTGTAATTCTGTAATTGCTCTAACAAGATGAAATGCATTACACAAAGCACATAGAGTACAGGTTTATATTTTCTAACTTTATCTTTTAACTCTCTTCACTGATATATAGATTCTTTTTTCCTGGACTACAGAGCAAAATATGCTATTTCAGCAACCAATAAAAGCTTCAAACAGGAATGTTTCCAAGGAGACTCTATTGGCTTTGCTCTGGCATGACTTTTATTCTTGTGAATGCTAATCCCCTGAACTGAATAAATGAACTCCTTCGAAGTATAACTTAAAATTGCACCTAAAGTTTTTCCATAAGGTAATAAAAAATATTAAAATATTTGAGATAATGGAGAATATCCTTGTCATTCAGTAGCTCAGCTCTGCAGCTTCTCACATTCCCACTGGGTCCTCTGGTGTGAAACCACGGTTTACAAAGCCTCCCCCTCTCCTGGAATTTGAGGGGGATGATGAGGGGGATGATGGTTACTCAGGTCAGTGCCAGCTGCAGTGGTGAGGGGTGAGAGCTAAATTTTGACTCCACCACAGGGAAACTTCATGTGCATGAGGAGCCTGTCTTAACTTTAGTTTTGGATCTCTTTTTAATTTCTGAGTCTGACAGCCTAATTCTAAGGAAGCAAGTGAAAGGAGACTTTAATGGACCTGGGTTGTATACATTGGTGGGGAACAAAGGTAGGGCAACAAAAAAGCAAAGGGGGGGAGGGAAGGGCTTCCTCCTGGTTTTGCTCTCTTTTCATCATCTCTTTATACTCATGGCCAAAGCAACCTTTTATTCTCCTGCACTCAAAGTGATTTGTTACCCAGGCTGTTGCCAACACATTGCTAGAGAGCCTTCAACTCTTCTCCTCTACTCTCTGCTTGTCTTAGGAAATGCTTTCTTGATTGGTGTCACAAAATGGAGAGAAACAGAGAGGCACCAAGAAGGAAACATTACTGGAGGCTGGAGAGGAAGGCAGAGACCAGGATTTCTCAGGACTTAAAGGCACAGGCACCATCAATAGCAAGAAAAATATATGCAAGAAGGTAGCTGAGAGAGTTGCTGTGAAGAAATTTCTTCTCTCTTAGAAAACTCCTTATGCTCCCCTCAGATTATTTGTGTATTCAGAATAAGCATGAAAAGCAGAATGTGGGCATGATGTGGGTAGTAATTTAATTAATTTTAATTAACTTAACAGTAATTCATAAAAAATATGAGATGATTTAATCATAATAATCAAAATGGACAAAATGTCATTTTAAAATATTTATTTTTTACTCAGGGAAAATATGTATGTAAGATTAAATCATTGTCCATTGGAAACTTCTTCAGTGGGTACTCTGTATGTTCAATATAAGCTGCTGGAATAAAATATTGTTGACAGGATTTGCAAGTTAAAGTGTGAAAATCCACAGCTAAAGCTCAAAACAAAATACTCATGGAATTATTTTTTTTTAAATGTTATTTTGAAAACACCTATGAATTAAATCTCATTTATTAAATCTCATTAAATCTTCTATTTCTTTGTTTCAGACATGAAAGGTGTTGGGTTTTTTTGTTATTTTTGAGATACTAATTAACTATCCCCCTCTTCCCAAGCTAGTATGGGGGGGAGGGAATAAATTCCCTGTTTACTGTGGGAACCAAGAATATTAAATTCCAGAGGAAGAAAGGTTAAAGATTAAGACAGGGACAACTGAGGCCAGTGATTTGCCATGCTTTGGTGGTGTCTGGGGAGCCTTATTTTTGCCCTCAGCTGGTCTCCAAGCATCTTGAAAGCAAGTGCTGACTCACCATCCTAATATTTGTTAATCACATCAGATTGCATTTGTCAACAAATATTAGGTACCTTATTACAGGCTGACATTGTGAGACAATGTTTTCTTTGTTAACTTTGTTTTTTGAAACTTGGCTTTATATTGCATCTGGAAAAAAAAAAAAAAAACAACCCAACACAATAGCAGCAACACTTTTTTTGTTAAATTGTCTCATGTCCTTTTCTTGGCCATATCTTTAGCATGTCCAGAGTACATTTCATGTGGCCAGGGCATTGATACTTCACCTTCCCAGAAATAAAAAAATTCAATTTTACTCTCTCAGTGTGCTAACAGAATGTTAGCAGAGTGATAGTATTTATTTTCTACAGACCAGAGTGAAATAAATTAGTTTTATTAACATAGAAATGAATACTACCTATTTCAGTTAGTTAAAAATTGTTGCTGTACTTCTCTAAAGAAAAGAAAATAAGGCAAAAATTTGTGACTATATTTTTAAAGTGTATCTCAGTTTAGATAGAGGGAAGTGGATGTTTCTTAGACAGGTCCTAGAAATTACATAGTTACCAAACACATTAAAAAAACCAAAACAAACAAACTTGAAAAATCCCATTTTATCCCACAAAGTCTTAGGTCACAAATGTTTTCTTATTTATATATAGTTTATATACCTATATGCTTTATACTTCATACAAAAACCAATATCATGTTCTATTTGGCTGACACGTATTGGAAAAATCCAAGAAGTGAGATGGTTTCCTTCCATAGTGTCATTGTATTTCTTCTTTGTTTCTATGAGGATATATTGCTCTTACACTCTTTATTACCTTTCAAAACAAAGGTGTCAGACATGGGACATGTGCCAAATTGCTAATATTATATTTGTTTGTTTTCTTCCCTATATTATTACTTTTTTTTATTTTGTGAAAAATAGACTTGTGGAAGGCAAAACCGTTATGTGTTATAGTATAGGCTATATAGAACAAAAGAAGAAAAATCAGGTTAGTGAAAAAAATAACAGTTTTTTTTCCCTCGCTTTTTTAGAATAAGTTTTTTATACTGGGAAGACTCAATAAGCCATAATTTCTTTTTTTTTTTTTTTTTTTTTTCCTGGATTGGTTTCAATAGGTAAGGGGTGTGGTACTCTCACTTGAAGTTTCCATTGACTGAGTTCCGTACTCTCTGGGATCATAAACTCTGTGTGAATTAAAACTGGATTTATTTGTATGTAGGGATCACAATTTTGTATCTGTAGATGTTATTTTAGCATGATTTGGCCTCTATTTGGTGTATTTATTCTTTTGTCTGCTTTTCTCTTTCTATGAAAGGTTTTTTTTTAAAGTATTACTTATTTTCAAAATCTACTGTGAGGATGCCAAACTAAATCAAAAGCTATATCCAAGAAAGTTTTAACTCAAAAGAAAAAAAAAAAAAAAGCAGCTAGTTTCCCCAAACTCTCAATTTAATTTTCAAAAATCTACATAAAATAAAACTGAATTATCTAGTAAAAGTATGTGTTTGACTTCCTTCTGAAGATGCCTCTTAGGGTTGGGTTCATCTTCCCTCATTCTCACCCAGTGAGCACACAACAGATGTTGGACGCATACTTTATAATTTCCAAAAAAGCCTTGCCCTAACCCAGAGATAGAGTTATCACCAATGAATAGAACTTTATTTCCCAAAACACTTTTGACTATCTAGAAAAGACTAAAATAAGATATCCCTTCCTCTTACTATCATAAACCCTTTGTCAGTTTGCCTCAGCTGTCTTCTCTGTGTCACCTCTCAACTTGTGCACCTCCAGTCTACTCGTTGGTGGACCAGTGTGAAAAACAGAAAAAGGCCTTGATGCTTTGTAAAAACTGTTTAGCAATAGCTAAAACATGGGTGTGCTATCAATGCTGTCTTGGTCATAAATACAAAACATATCATCATAAAAGATACTATGAAGAAAATTAACCCTATACCATCTGAAACCATTATACTATATTCCCAGTTTTTTTCATACCTTTGAAATACTTTCCTCTTGCATTATTCCATGAATTTAACACCCAGTCTTTCTCTCCTCTGGGAAATGTAAGGATACAGCTAAGTAAGCATGCTGGCTACCTTAAATACTTCTGTGAGGAGTGCTTTTCAGAAAGTAGGTGGCAGGACAGTGGTTTGTAAGAGTTTTATCAATTATATTTTCCTTCAATACAGAGAACAAGAAGTATAAAAGTAAATTAAAAAGAAAGCTCAACCTCATACATCAAGATTCCAGGCTTTAGAAGTAAAACAAATTAAAAAACCCCCCAACCAACTAACCAAACAAAAACCACCAAACACAAACCAACCAACCAACTAAACAAAAAACCCTAAATAGATAAAGGGAAAACTGAAAGTCAATTCAAAAAAAGGGGAAAAGTCAGAAGAAAGTGGCAAGAACTGAAAGGCTGAAATCTTGTGTTAAGTTGTAAATCTTCATCTAAACCCTAACATCTGACAACTTTTAGAAAGTATGATTTACCTAGAAGTCTAGAGTTGTTCTTTTATTTCTTCCTTTTCATTAGTGAGATCTATACACTTTATAATAATTTCATTGGGGTTTTCTTTTTTCTGTTTGTTTTGTTGTTTTTTTGTTTGTTTGTTTGTTTGTTTTCCCCTAAGTAATTAGCAAGAGCAATCTAATTCTCAAATTAGAATTAGAATTTTTAAAGCTAATGCATAAACCATTGCAATACCCCTTGGAACCTTGACTTGAATTCCCCTAGCTAAAAACAGAATTGTTGTTCTTATATTTACAGGATATGTGAATTGCCATTTTGTCAAAATAGAACTTTATTCAGCCTTCTCTGTACAAAGTAATCCCTATATGCTCATTGAGAAAGAAGTTATGATTAAATTGGCTCAAAGAATTGAAAAAAAAAAAACAAACAAACAAAAAAGCAATTCCAAATCCCAGTCATATGCATATTATCAACGTCATTTTTACTTCTTTAGGACAGGAGGCAGAATGAAAGCCATCAAAAAACTATAAAACCCATTTTTAAATAAATGAGAATTGTTGTTAATCAGTCAAAAGTAGAAAGACTATATTGATAATTCAACAAAATATCACCTACACACAAGAGAATCAGGAAGGACTACAGACATAATCCATCAAAGTGGACATTATAAAATGATTATGTAATTAGAATGCAATGCAAACTGTATTCCATTTTTAAACAAAGCAGAGACAATCAAGGATTAGAGACATTGCTTTTCTTAAATATGATTAATGAGTCCCACCAAATCATTCTGAGATTATTTGCCATAACCTTCTTGCCAGTCATCATAGTTAATCTCAGATTATCACAGATGTTAGTCATTTTTTTACGACTTTCCTTTACAGCAAAATTCTTCCCTAACGATCCATAGTTCTCATTCTCACTTGAACATACATTGAAAACTTTTATTTCCACTGTTGTAACAGTTGGTCTATTGCCAGGAAACAACTCAGCAGATAGTTTGCTCTGCATTTTTGTGTTTTCAAGTCTTTTTTTTTTTTTTTTTTTTTTTCATTAAAGATTTTCAGTTTAAAGGATGGCTTAGAGTAGTTTCTCAGTCAATATTTTGGGGAGAGAGGGGTTCATTCCTTCACTGTACTTCCTAAGTGCTCTCTGTTCCAGGTCAAATGGTAGCATTTTTCCACTCCTTCACAGATGTTTTGTTTCACAGGAATAGCAGTTGCTTTTTTTTTTTTTTTTTTTTTTTTTTTACCCCACTCCCCAAAAAAAGAGAAGGAACTACAAGTGAATTATGTCCTGAATCCCATTGGAATATACATGTTCTAAGCATATACATGTTATAAGGATATACATATATATCTAAGGATATACATGTTCTAAGGATAGAACACATTATACATGTTCTAAGGATACCTACAAGGCTGAAACAGAAGAGAAATACTTAGTCTCTGGAAGCTGTTCATGCATATATATGATCTATGCCCTGGGTTGTTCACCAACATCTTTGCAGCTGAAATGCTGAAACACTGGCAGAATATTCCTGTGCCTGGAGGATTTTAAACGTGTCATCTGAGGCACCTTGGGAATTTGCTTCTCAAATAAGGCATTAGCTAACCTAACTAATTCAATTTTGGATTGAAATTAATCTCCCCCTTATAGTGCCTTAAGATGCCAATGTCTTCAAGATCCATTTTGGATCTACCTCCTGCTCATTCATGTTTTACTCCATAGTGATCACTCAGCTGCTAGTGGAGAGGACTGCTCCAGAGAAGCAGTGGAGAAGATTAGCATGCCGTGAAACCCTGCTCCTGTTCAAACAAGTGCAGAATTTTGACCACAGTTTCTGTAATACTTTGAGTCCACTCCATGTTCATCAGTTTTTCTTGACAGATGAAATCAGGATATAAATTCATCATTGTGAGCAACGTATGACTGGCCCCAAGTACCTCACATTAAAGTCCTTATGTAAATATTATTTGTTATTATATTTCTGCAAAAAAATTAGTAATGTTTTCACATTTTAAAGGAAAATATAGAGAAGATTCTCCATGTTTAATTGTGACAGGAATGAAGAATGAAGTTTTCTTTATAATTGATAAATTCCACATTTTCTAAAAGCCTATGAGTTCATCATAAAATCCTGTCCAAACAAAGCAAAACAAAAGAAAATATAGTTACAAATGCAGATCTTCTGTTTTTATTATTTATATTTTCAAGATGTGTAAAAGATACATGAATAATAGTTGACAGATTTTATTCCTAGTGCCTACAACTCACTGTAAGAAAAAAAGACAATTAATGAGAATCTGTAAGTGTATAAAGAGAGTTAAAAAATAACTGGTACTACACTTCAGGAGAAACTAGAACCATTGTCTATTTGATCAGTTTTTCTCCAGGTGCATCTCTTTGACAGATGAAGAAAATCTCTGAACATTTGAGTTTCCACATGAGGCAACAGTCATTCCAGGAATTTTTAGATATACTTGGGTTTTGATTGTGCAGCATGCTTTCAGTATAAATCCTTAAAGTCTTCAGTGTAAAATCAGAAGATTAAGAAAGATTTAAATATTTTTAAAATTTACATATTAAAATATTGAAGATGTCTTTATACAGTGTAAGTATTTAATGAGTTCATAATGAACATTATACGGTGCACAAATGTATGCTATTCTTTGATCTTCACAGTAATTTGAATGGAATGAAATCATATCTTTGACAAGTACATGCTGCTCATAAATGTAGATAATCTTCCACATAAGTATCTCAACTTTTTTTTTTTTTTTACTTTTTTTTTTTTTTTCTGTACAAATAGACTACTACAACATGAGGCAAATAAACTTGATACTGTCAGCCTTTATCTAGGTGTAGTACTTTACACCTTTGTGGTGAGGTTTATAAATTGCCCAAGCTATAAGACTAAAATTTTTTATGATAATAATAAAAATTATTATAATAATTCATTAGGTACAAGCAAAAAACTGATGTCAGGGAATTGCTGATACAGCAGGTTCACACTGTTCTCTTTCTAATGTACTAGTGACACTTAAAAAGTTCTTTGTTTTGCATTTCAATTTTTATTGCTTTTAATATATGCACGTTTTCATAGAACATGAGCAAATACTTCTGATGAAGTAAAAGGATTACTTTTTCTGCAGCAAAATTAATTCAAGTTTTGAATCAGCATGTCAAAAGGGCTTATCTTTATGAACTAGAGCTAGAGCTTTTGTTTGATTTTATGGCTTGCAATAAACAAAGTATCCTTTGTAGAAACATTAATAGCTCTGAATTTAGCTTCCTTCTGTTGATGAGAATGGACAGCAGCTAGAGATGAGGTTGAGAACTGAGTCTACACCTGACTGAAACAAACAGCTCCTTCCTAACCAATGCTGTAAGAACATTCATTAAATCATATTTTGGAGGCGGCACTTGTCCCTTTTTTAAAAGAAACAAATAACTCACTCAGCAAGCCCACACTTACAAAAATACAAACCAAACCAAAACCCAATCATGTTGAATGGAACTTGTGGGTGAGTAATATCTAGAAAGTGTGGTAGAAAAAAAAAAACAGTAAAAATCTTTTGAATCATGGGTCAGAACACTACAAGTTCATCACCATGACTTGATTTGCTGTTGGTAAATGCACTATTGGGAAGGTAGAATGAACTATCAGAGATTAATAGCATCTTTCTTCACTTGAGTCAGACTACTAGTTTCAGACTGGATAAACAGATGTGGAGCACATGCTGTTTTTGACGAGTCTCAATTTATGTTGATTACCATCGTCTAGTCAATTTTTAAATGATATTTTATATAATAATGTAAAGATGAAATATAAATAAAGTATATTTTTAAGTGGGCAAAATATACTGTGTAAGTGGCAAACCCACACTGCTTAGTTTCCTGCTGTGTAGTTGCTTCCATTCGTCAGAACTGTGAAATAAGTCTAGACAAAACCATTTAATTTTAGACTATTATTAATTTTCAGTCCAGGCCAGATAGTGCACATAGAATTTTGAGACAGCTTGGTCACATTTTAAGAGAACTTGGCCAATCTATTGTTTTAGGTGGCGATAGCAGGAATACTTAGTGGGCTTGATTTACAACTACATAAAATTTTGGCGGTCTTTGTTATGCTTCACTGTGAGTCCCTGGGTTTATTCAACCCAGAACTCAAATTTAAACACCGAGCTTATGAATTTTTATCAAAACAAACTGAGAAAACATCAGAGAATCTCCCAATGCATTGGGTAGCATGTAAGAGATAGCATGTCTCATTACTTGTTTCCTTTTGTCTTGTCTCCATTCTACATTTAAGTACCCCATGAGAGAGCTGCAGTAAATCTAAAGATTCACATAATGAAGAGAGCTGAGTAAAAGTGTTGTGTGAGTTACTCATATAGCTGATTTAAACAACACAGAAAATATGTATTTTTTTAAAGTCTTCTAAAAAACTGCTACTATTCGCATGTCTTAGTAAATTCTCCTTTCCTGTTTCTATCTGCTTTTCCCTTCCCCCTTCTCCTTCCCTTTTTGTCATTATCAAAGAGAAGAAGGAGGATGGAAATGAGGAATGTCCACCAAATCTAGCAATTCCAGTAAAAGAAGTATTTCTTTGCAACAGTTTCAGTAAGCCCCAGGCTTTCTGGGAGTCAACAGCTGGAAATTTCAACAATATTCAGATAATTGTGAGATCTCTTCAAGGGCTGGCAAACACATGGGAATAGGACATAAAGGATAGGAGGATTGTGAAATGGGAAATGTGAGAAAGAGTTTATAGTCAACCTACAGTATGATGGAGACATGGTGACAGAAATCTTAAACCAAACAAAAGAAAATAAAATACATATGGCAGGTAGCCAAAGCATAATAGAACTGTTAGTCTGTTTCACAAAATTTATGGGTAGATGGCCTTAAAGAATAGACCAATTTGAAACACAGGAGTTGAAAATATGAGTATTTTTCAGTGATTATCTTGGTTGCAGTTAGAAAAGGTGATAAATTTATTGACAATGAGTGGATTTCTCTTCTCAACAACTTGCTTTCTTTTTTTTAGTGCTGAACTAAAATGGTGTGAGGATAAGTTTGGGTTACCAGCTTTATCTGTGGCAGATGCAAAAAAATGCAAATTCAAATAAGCATGCTTTTGCAAGCTTCCCAAAGAATTTTTCAAATTGTCAGCTTTCATGAGGGAGTGTATGAGCACCATATGCTGTGGCATTTGCTCCTTGGCACCTGCGAAATCCCAAAAAGAATATTTGTCTCAAAACAGCTGCCCTGGCAAAATGGACACTGGGCTCGGGTGGAGGCCTCATTCCGTAAGCCATCTGGACTCTCTTCTCCCAAGGAGAGAGCACCCTTGGGTAACCACCCTGATAAACTTGCAAGAGCATCCCCTCCTTTAGTGGCCACCCCAATAAGGTGAACACTGTCCTTGCAAGGGGAGCTCTGTCTGATGGCCACCCTGACAGGCAGGATGGGTCCTTACTCGATAAGGGACAGGGAAGCTGCCCCCCGGGGAGGCAGAGTGACATCTTGTGTGTGCCCCAGGTAAAGGCACTGTGCAGAAATAAGGGTTATTGCTGTTTCATCCCATCTGGAGGGGACCAAGTGAACACCTTGCTTGGCAAGGTATGCCAAAGCCCCCCCCAAAAATGTGGGGTCAGGCAGCATAAAAGAGGCACACTCAAAATCCTGGATGTGTGCCCGACATCTAAGAACCACAGCTTCCTACCAAGAGCATTGCTGGATTCAAGGGTGGTGATATATTTCTTATCTGTTCTTTCTCTCTCTGTCTGTCTCTGTTTCTAACCTTATCTCAGCTCATGAGGGGTAACATAGTTTCCTATGTTAACAAGTTAAGTTTTACTACCCTTTGCTTTTTAAAGTTTTGTTGAAACCTGTTGTTTTGAGAATTTCCTTAAGTTTTGATAAATTGTAATCCATTGCTTTGAAAGTACCATCATTTATAATCCTGCTAGTTGTAATCTGACATGCTTTATAATCACTTTTAAGTTAAATTGTGTTTTTATACAAACCTCCTGGGTAATAATCTTATTCCTAGAGTACCACACAGAGAAGTTGCAAACTTAATCTCAAAAAAGGTTTTTTTTTAAGAGAATAATTAGGGGGGAAGGATTGGGCCCAGCTGCACCTAGGCTCTGCTCTGAAGAAGTTTAGGAAGCAAGGGGGTCCAGTCTGAATCTCCCTGGGTCCACCCCCACTCTGGGGAACTCTACCCATGCCTACTCTGTGGGATGTGATATTTTTTTTTGGCCCCCACATCTGGGGAGCCGTGCTCACTTTGTGAGATGTGACAGTGCTGCACCCACCCTGTGGGTCATGGCAGCATCTCACTGTGCCTCCTGCTGCATGATTCAGGTGGGTTTTGAAAGCAAGTCTCAGCGCTAGCTTAAGAGGAGGGCTCCTATGAGACTGTGGCAGGCTCTGCTTGAGATAAAGTGATTCATTGAGGCTAATATAGCTCTGACATCACAGCTCAGGCCTAACCTGACAATCCTGGTTTTCCATCAGTTGTGGCTAAAATACTGGCCTACAGAGCACACTTGGGCCTCACGCTCTGAAATCTCTTTTCATAGCACATTACGCACCATGCTCAAACAGCCAGCAGGTCCTCATCCCAGAGAGCTGTGCCAGGATAAACACTCACACACCTTTGATGAATAGCAAGGAAGCCTTCCTGACTGAGCTCTGAAAAGAAGTCATTATGAAGAAGCAGTGCTCGGGTCAGTTTTATAGGTCTCTGCTGGGAGTCCCTGCTAAATACCTGTCTGCTAAGTAACATCTGAAATGGGGACATTTCACACAAATCACTTTGCCTGAATGAATAACGTATGGTAGTACAGAGAGAGAGCTTAACTATTTCAAGAATGAAATAACCAATGTGAAGTTGTAAAGAACGTTATTTTAGGGAATAGCTTTTTCAGACATATGAGGGTCTGAGAAAGCATATCAAAGCATGAAATGGGATTCTCTAGTTACGATTTGAGAGGCAATGTTTGCCCATGCATTTCTAAAAACCTGGTGTGTCCACAGATTTGTCAGGAAAATTTTTGTAATATTTTGTAATGAAAACGTTTAGTTATAAACAGAGAAAATACTCTTCTGGTTGATAAAATACTATAAATAGACAAGATGAGTCTAAATCTAGTTGATAGAATATTAATTCTATTCAAACATTGCCCTTCCTTTTTCATCTCAGCACTTTAAAATAATTTGCACAGATAAAATGGCAGTTATGAAATTGATAACTGTTATTTAGCCTTTTTCAAAGTTAGTTCTTTCAAATGTATTCAGCTGGTCAGTCTCCACTGTGTAGAAGTAGTTACATACAAATTAAAAAGTAAATTTCCGCTCCTTGACAATCCAGGCCATGGTTGGCTGTGTTGCAAAAGGGGAATCCTTAAACTGTGAGAACCCCAGGACATCATCAAAATGCACCAAACTCTCAGTACCACACAAACTGATTCATGATTCTCAGTTTGATTGTTACTCAAATAACTGCAGGTCTCTAGGGTCTGTTTAGTTGTTCTCTCTCTTATTGCAGAAGGTATTGTCACTCCTGTTTTCTTAACATGTTCCAGATCTGGAAAGCCTACTATATGGAACAAATGCATAGAGTTCTTTACTAGGAAACATAGCTGTGCAATATCTTTATCAGTCACTGCCATGGAAAAAAGTCTCTATTTTTGTCTTTCCTGAGATACAGATGGATGAGTTTTGATGAATTTTCCATAATTACTTGTAGATTTCAACACTGATTCCCTGAACTATATCACTCAAAAAAAAAAAAAAAAAAAAAAAGTTCTTATTTACTCCTTTAGTTCTTACAGAGAAGAAGCACCTTCCTCTGGTGTTTTAGCGGTTTTCAGATTTAACAGATTTAATCTTCTATTGCAATCCGTGATCTTTATGTCAGCAGTACTATACATATAACCATTCTCTCTATTACACATAAAGGGGCTACATTCTTATTTTGACTACAGTGGTATTTGCTCACTGTAACTCTTGATTGCAGTGTGTAGAAATAACATCACTTTGGCCATCAGTTTCTGAAGTATGTCAAAAAAATCTTTTCTTGGGCTCTCAGAACGGAAAGTGTGAGTGGAATAAGATTTGGTATGGCATGAGGCTGCAATCTGACTCTGAACTGCTGTGAATCAGCAAGCTGTGTGATGAATTCCTTTAATTTGGTGAATGCAATGTAACTTCCTACGAGTTTATGATTTCTCCTAGTAGTCTCAGTAGCTCTTTTCCTTTTGTTTTTCTTAAAATGCTTCACATCTAAGTATTTGTAGAAAAACACATTTTTAAAAAACAATGAGATATTTCAGAATTCTTTCACCAAGGTAAATGAGTTGGAGCATGACTCCTGACTTGTTCTGTGTAATACAGGCACCAAGCCAACAAAAAAAGCTTCTGTGAGAATGAACCCTTTCCAACTTCAGTAGCTGAAAACCAACCTTTTACAGAATTATTTTCTTTTTTTCTTTTTTTTTTTTTTATGAAAAAAAACCACAACTAAATTTAGAAATATATGTACAAATTGCTGTCAGCTAGTGTTTATTATCAAGTAGCATTAGCTCTAAAGGTGGTGGTTATTTATAGTAATGTTAGATGCTAGGTGATGACACTGGTGAAAATCATGGCCTGGTTGTTCTGTGCCCAAATATGTACTGCGAATCAATCCCTACTGTGATGAAGTTCAAATTAGCCTATGTGGCAAGTTTTACTGAACTTCATCTGCCTTCAGTTTAAGTCACAATCCTACAAAATCATAATCACATACTTGACCCCCAGCACTGTGATGACTTCTGCTAAAAATCAGCAAGACTGGGAGAGGAATCAAGGGAAATTACTTATTCTGTGCTTTCAAGCTGATCAGTGTTGATGTGTAAATGCATTTGAGCATTTCTGAATTCTCTGCCATTTTAATGTTCTGCCTGTTAAAGGATGCTGCCTTGATAAATATCATTGGTCAATCATTATCATTCAATCTTTCTTTTAATATAATATCTTTCTTAGTATTTTATTTTGCTCACTGTAATTTTGAATTGCTGGGCAAATATATTTCTTTTGAGCCTAATACTTCAAGATGATGAGAGCATAATTCCTATCAGTATCAACTATGCCTCCTCCAAATGCAGCAAGGTCTTTGGCTCCTTTCATTGAGCCTCTTCATTTTCGTAGTTTTTTCAGAAGTCATCTACTATCATTTTACATTGCTGGATATTCATGAATGTGTTTGGAAGATATTTGTGCTTGCACCAAATGCTTTCTAAGAATGCATGGTGAATATTTTACATGAACTCAGACTTCATTAATTTATTTTTAAGCAGTTCTGGAGTAGTCTGTGCACTCCTAGGAAAATAATTATGCTGTCTTTATGGAGAAAAATCACTAGCAATCTTCCCCAAAATTATAATACTTCAATTTACTTTAAGTATCCTGCACTGAACTATAGTTCTTAAGTGTAAACAAGCAACACAGTCATATAATGACAGTAACAAAATGATGGCTTGGTTACTAAATTGCCCTTCCAGCAGCTTCAAGCTTTATGTTGACCACAGCCTTCCCGTTTTATAAGAACAGTCAAACTGTAGCAGCATTGCTATGGAAGGAACTTTATGCTACCAGCAGTACCTTTAAATCAGACAGCCACTTCCTAAGGTGTTATTCAACTGCTATTAAATAAATAAATTTCCGGCTGTTGGAAAAAAAAATATACCATTAAGAACTTATTATATTACATTACACACAGAATGTCTAAATAAAAGTGATAAATTCAAATACATCTTTTGTAAAAAGCAAACAATAAGCAAACAACAAAAAAGCCAGAATGCCTTCTACAACACAGGAAAGGCCTCCACTATTTCCCCAGGGCTCCTCAAAACCTAAAAGTGAGTTGTCTGTCTGTAAAGTACTCTACTATAAAGTAATGTAGAAGCAAATAATCGAGGAGAACACTACTATGAAATACAGAGCTGAAAACCCCCACTATTCAGCAATTTAATTACTGCAGGCAAACATTTTTTTCACATGGTCTTAACCATAAACTGGGAAAATTAATTGAACTAGTATATGAATTGGTTCTTTATAACTTGTACCTTCAAAAATGCTGCCATGCTCCTTTCTTCTCTCTCTCTTCTTTTTTTTTTTTTTTTTTTTGGTCTTTCATGCAACTTTCTTGATCCTTTCTCAGGTGAAAATATATATACATACACACATGTGTGAGCAAAATCACTGACTATTCAGCATTTTCTAGTCTTTGTGCTTGAAATCTTATCAGTAGGGAATTAGCTGATGAAGGTCTTAGAAAAAACACCAAGTTGTTATTGCATCATGTCTTGGAGCAGTTAAAGGGAATAGTGTCCTTCTCACATGTCGGTAGTAAGGCTGGATATAGATTCACCTATTAAGACTTGGAAGACTTAAACCCCAGATAGATTTGATGGCTGAGTGGCTTGAGAGGATGGGTAGAAAAAATAAATACATGTTTAGTACTCTGGTTATAATGTATTAAAAAACTAATGAAACTGAAAGTCAATTTGTAGAAAAAGTGAGATTCTTGATGAACCTTTCCTGTATACATTTAAACCTTATAATGAGAAGGCGTTAGAAAATGTTGACAGCAGTCTACCTGTACTAAGACTCACAGCAAAGTATTTATTTAACCTTGCTTTAATTTATGGGAGAGGGAGGGAGAGCAGGAAAAGGAAAAGAGCAGACTTGACACCTTAGGTCAAGTTTTGTTTCTTCAGGGTTGGTCCAACAAAGCAATAAATGTTGACATTTTCAGTGGAAAAAAAAATAGTCTTCTGTGTAAGTGGAAGACAAGTGGGAGGAAATGAAAACTAAAAAAAAGAAGTACATAGAATACCCTCATGGGACTAAGTGAACTGAAAGAAACCATTCAGATGGTTAGAGATGCGAATTTTGATGAGCTCTCTCCTGTTTGTAAACTCCAACATGTCTACAAACATGCTAAAGGAAACAAAATAAAAATTAATATTCAACACTAATTTAGGCTGCCACATAGTAGCTAGATTCACAAGCAATTTCAGCTTTTGCAGGTGTAAAAAGATTATGCAGTAAACATGCACATCTGATAGCTAGTGGGAAACCACTGGTCTTCTGAGAAGGGTGAGCCTATTCAGCCACAAAACAGAAAACCAACTATTTAATATTCAGAATGATTTTGGTATGATAGCAATGCGTTCACCACTTCTCTGTCTCCAGATTTCCAGTTTCATTATTTATATCAAGTACTTATTTTTAATCAAAGTGGTAGTAAACAGGACCATACAGGTTTAAATAAGAAATAAAAATAAATGACAAAAATACTCAAAACCTAATATTTTACTTTATTGCTTGATGCGGGCTGGAGAAGTTTGTGGAGGTCTATGGAGTAAATGAGAAGAAGATGGGAGCAATAGATATATGACTTGCTAAAACTAGTCAGGCATCATTTGCTGTAGAAAATAAAAATTGTCTCCTGTAATTATATATAGCACATTTCTAAAAACACATTGGTAAGAAAGGCCTCTGGCTGCAATGAGATGTTGAACTTTCTGGGAATTTCCTATATTTTTTCAAAGGAAGGAATTCTACATTACAGGTGTATTAGGTCTATGTGTATATGAAACAAGGAAATATAAATAAGAAAATACACCACTGTATGCAGACATTTATGCAGATTATGACTACAGGGCCTGATAAGCTACTTCCTGTATGAAGAAAAAACCAAGTCATTCAATATCACTTGAAATCCAAAGTTTTTAGTCAATAACTAACAGTTCGGATAACCTTTATTTTTATGTGTTACCTAAATTTCTACAGTACAGTAACATCACATGAGATCAAGAATACTCTGAATGAGCAACCAGTTTTCTTGTTATTTCCATCCCTCAGAGCACCTCCCAGAAGTAGCTTAATGTAAGGCCTGTCAGAACTGTCACAATGCAAAGAGTGGAGGGCACCATCCTCTTCTGACACCACTGAAATGGCACTGCTGGTTTCACATCACCCTTCAGCAGGCTGAAATGATCACTCAGGGAGGCAGTTCAGCTGATGGAGGTCTAAGCAGGTGCTGACACTTCTTATTTGGGTGCACTTGCTAATTAAATGTGAAATGAAAGCACGCATAGCAGCGATAACCTAGCAGAAGACATGACATAAAGCACTCTGCCAACTCCTGATCAGAAGAATGATAGGCCTGGCAAATATTAGATTTTAATGGCAAATTTTAAACTCTACTCCTAAAGAATATACATTTCCATGAAATTACTCTTATATACACATAATATTGAAGGACGTTCCACCTTTTCCTCCATTTCTGTAACTTTGGATTAAACAAGCTCAGATGAAGTTTGTGGTTGGAGAGATGACAGGTCTGAAGCCTAAGGTGCCTCTGGTGCACTTGTGGTTATTGATACCATGGCAAGCCTTCTCCTTTTGCTGTTTTGAATTTCACAGTTGTCATTAATGATTGCAATGTTTAGCCACATGGACCCATTCAGTCTTGCTGCTAAACTGAAAACAGAGAAGACCCTTGACTCTGATTTTGCAACGTCCCTGAGGGAAGAGAAGTGAGGGATGCCAGTCATGTGTGTCAAGTTGCCTAAGATCTGGGGCTCTGGGTAGGTGGCTTGAGTCAACACCATCTGCAGTCAACAGAAGAATCACATTGATTTTAATGGCACGCTGGAACAGTTCCTTGGCTTGAAACAAATAAATGAAGTTGGAACTCTGGGTTTATTTTAAGCTGTAAAATTGGTGTTAAATATATTTGAGGTTAACCATATGTTAATGCCATTAAATGAAAGATTGAATAAGTTAAATAAATGTAAATGATAGGTCTTGGAAGTATTTAACCTGTCTGTAACCATGACAAGAAAGCAAAAATTCTCAAGACCATTTTTGGTTTCTGTATATAAATTAGTTGACATTAATTGAAATCCTCAGAACTTAACTTTAGCATAGTTCACTGCTTTTACCTTCAGTTTATTAAATTTTGATGTCTTCCATATTCTATGCATTTAGTTTTCCAGTAAATGACCACAGTACAGTAGTTTCCCAGCAGTGATGTAATACTACAGAAATAGTCCAAGCTGAGTTCACTTCAAAGTGTTACATTTTTGTCTTTGTTTCTGGCTTTTCATTTATTTTTTCCTGTAGAAAAAGGTTCTGGGCTGTTTAAAGTTTTTATAATTGGAAACGTATACACAATATTACTGTTTATATACTGCAGTAAGTGTGCAGCTGATCTAATGCCTTACTCCTCAGTGTGAGTACTCCTGCTCATTTATCATATAAGACTTTTTGACCAGGATGTCATTTTGTTCTGATCTTTATTTGGAATGTAGGCCTGGTTAAAAGCTATGTGCCTGAAACCCTCCAGTAAGAAAAAGACAGCACACTGGCATCTTTCTCAACAAGAAATTAGTACACTGAGGAAGCTCAAGCCTTTGTTTCTGTCTGCTTGGAAACTGGCAGAAAGCACTTGTCATGTTACCTAGTGCAGGACTGTGTGGATAAATGAAGCTGGAGGAACAAAACACCTTTATTTTGCCAGAATTATGGTTCACTTTCTGTTGGACTCTGATTAAAGGACAGCAGTTATCAGCACTGATCTATCAGTACAAGAGAATTATCTCTGTATTTTATGAAGTCACATTCACTGCTTCTTTTCAGCCAGAAACTGTCCATCTCTAAACCACCCGCTTTCACTGAACCTGTCAGCTCTTCTATCAGACAGCAATTTCTTATATTCTTTTTACAAAGGATTGAGTAAATAGTTAATGCATTTGTTGTGTAAAATTATAAATACATGTAGAACTGAGCCCTGTTTATTGCAACACTTACTCTGGGATGGGCAGAGACGGTCATACCTACTGCCAAGAAAATGCCTGCTTTGGCTCAAGACTTTATTGTAAGCCAATCTTGAGCCAAGGACATTTTGAGGACTAGATCCAAGTCAGTATGGAGATGGCAGTGTATAATATTTTTTCAAAGATGGAAACTTAACAGTTGAATTCACTTTATATTTAGCAAATATATTACATATACCTTGTCAATGTAATAGGGTTAATTTGCATTTTTAAAGTACCCCAACAGAAGAGGAAAGGAAAAAAGGGATCACAAATATTGTGACTGACCTTAATTTCTGTTCCTGAAAAAGCATTTGTGATGCCACATATTACCTTGTGCCATTTTTATTGTAATTCTGGTTTGCCTAGGCCATCTCTCATTTTTCCCAATGGATTTGCACAAAAAAATCCCAGCAACCAAACAAAAACAAAAACCAAAACACCAAATTTCACAAAAAATAAGTATCCAGAAATGAAGAATATCATCATACTGTTTTGTAAGTTATCTAACTTTAAATTTCCTATTTAAGATTTTCTAGAACCCTGGAGAGCTTTATCTCACTAGCATAATAAAATAAATACTTTGCTACATGACTTTTTAATATGTTTCTTTAGCATAATCTGTCCAAACTACTGAGAAGTTATTTAAAATTATGAGAAGTTAGCATTCATGTTAGTACATAATCACATGAAATATCTGTCAGTAGATTAGTAAATTGATTTTGCTAGAAGTAAAAGGACTTTGTGTTGCATTTGCCTTTCATACATAAAACTTCACTAACCTGGTCTTGGATATTGAACTTAATATAAAACAAAGTTGACAGTTCTTTTATATACAGAGATAAAGATATTAATATTCAAAAAGGTTTTGTCCTCCAACCTGGTTAAGCTGGGCTGAGAAAATTACCTGAAGTTGAGCATAATGACAACTGTCTGTGGTTTATGCAAACCACTGATGTGATGCCAATGCTAACTAAATAGAACAAGTGCATTTCCTAGCCCATCACTTTCTGGTTGGAAGGCAAATTTATACAGTAAGTCAGGCTTAGTCTATTTTGTTTTTTTTTCTTTCTTTCACCAATTTAGTTACAATGTCATATTTTTTAGTAACCAAATCAATATTTTCTAAAAATAACTTGATTTCTATTTGAATTTTCCTATTATGTACATGAGATGTATTGGAGACACTGCAAGTGGTGCATTTTTACTCCCATATTAATGGGAAGAGTAAAGACAGCTAAGAGGATTTTCAGTCCACCTTCCTTTGTCTCTAAATCAGTTTGCACAATTTGTCTGATTTCAGCTGAAAAAAAAAATTGAACAAAAATAGAACTTTTGAAATCTGAGAACTATAGCACACCACTGAAACAAATGTGCATTTTACCACAGATATGAGCACAACTTAACCACTGTCAGTTTGATATCCCATCGGGTGAAGACTCTACCAGAAAACATATTCAAACACTTGGAAATATTTATATATTATCATATCTTAATGAACTGTTTACCAATTAAGAAGAATTATTGTGTTGTAATTTGACAGAGAAGGATGTCTTAATACCTGAAGAACTTAAGATAATTTATTTGTAATTTGATTCTTTCGGCGGGGAATTTTGAAATGAGTTATTTGGCTGTCCATTAGGTAAAGAGAGAGAGTATTTTTGTTTCATGACATTTATGTTGGACATCTAGAAGTTCACGTTAACCTAGTTACTGCTTGTAACTTATTATGGCCAGCAGAGTCTATGCTCTCAGAAATAGAAATTGAACTATATAACTAGGACTCAAAAAACAGAGGTAGCATTATCCTTGCCTTCAAAAATTACCTCTTTATGAATGGGGGAATGTCTTACTCAAATAGTGGTGATGATCAGGAACCACAAAACAAAGAGCCAACTCTCAAGCAAATCCACGGGACACCCTCAATTACAAAGAGAAGCAACCACAATTTGAAGGGTAAATAACACACATAAGAGAGCAAACAGGATTTCAACATCCACCTTTATGTTTACTGTTTCACTGTGACATATGTTTCATTTATAACAGCAGAAATATATTCTAACACAATGTATAAAAAGTGAATCCTCACCTATGAAGCTGCCAAATAAAAACAATTATGATAAATCACCTGAGAAAAAATCCTGGAGTGAACTCCTGGCCCTTGTCTCAGACAGTGGCAGGACTCCCATTGACGTCAGCAGAGAATGATTTTAGCTCTGCTTTTCAGTTTGCCTGATGGGAGGAGCATCACCAGATACAACTTTCAGTTGTCATATCAGATAGTGCTTAAAATTTCTGAAGCAAGTGTGGTTTTCTGTGTTCTGTTTCAAAACAGAACTGATGTGAAGTACTCTGAGCTCTCCTCTCTCCTGATAGAAGTTTTCCTTTGGTGAGAAGATTTCTCTCTTGGAGACTAGAGAAATCCTTCACTTTTACTGGAAGAAAGTCCTGTCCCCAAATTGTTTCACTCACATTCCAGTCCTTTGGCCAAAATTATGATTTATGTGGGATTGGTGGAAGCAGGAATCCTGAGGAATTTTACAGACTCTGCCTTACAATCCAATCTCCTGCTCACCTAGCTCCGGAAACTCAGGAAACTATTGCCTCCTGCATGCAATATTCTACTTCTTCCATGGCTTCTGGAATCACAGAAAGCCTGGCAAAGTAGGCAAAAATCATTCTGACAGTGTTTGATAAGGAAAGCAGTTTTTTAAAGGACATGCCAAGACAGTTTATGTAAAGGATTCTGGGAAGATCTTTTGCATACTCTGTTCTTAATTAGTTTGATCTCAGTTTTCCTTTTTGAGTCACAACTTTGCATTCATAGACCTCCTTTTCCTAGGTCCATTTTTTTTTACTTCTCATTATAAAGGTAAATTTGTGTTTACCCTTACATTTTTAATACATTTGTTCCTTTTTCTGACTTTTTTGCTTTGTGGGTGACCTCTGTCTGGCCAGTGTCTGAAGAAGCCTGAAAGCCCAGGAAAGCTTCAATCTTTAAATAAGGAAACTGACTGGAATAAGTCAGAAATAAACCATCTTTATTTTCCTTTGATGTTCAACTCCTTTGACCTGTCCCCTTAAGAACAGGAATTTTATCTAAAATACAGAAAGAAATCTTTTTATAGTGGCAAACAAAGAAACAGCAACAACAAAAAATTTCCTTATGGAAGTAGGATATGCACATTGGGACAATGCCTGATTTTAATATGGACTTCAAAAGGAAATGTAATTATTTTAAATTATTGCTTATACCTTCGATGTAAAAGTGAAAGACAATTACATTTTAGTCTTCAAAAGTAAACTTTATACAGGTGTATTTTTACTTACTTTTTATATCTGTGATAAAGCTGTATGTCTTTACCGAATCGCTTTGACATGTGAAGGACTTATTCACACCGAGTGGATATATTTGGTTCTCATTTAGCTAATTTTATCACTAGGTATTACAAGATACTATATCCCAGTGTCCAGAAATCTCCCTTTTCACAGTCCTGAAAGTCAACACCCTCAAGCACTAGGCTGGCTTATCTTATTTGGCAGTTTATTCAGAAGACTTTTTTAAAGAGTAGCCTGAGAAAAACTTTGTGTAGATACCCAGCCAGGCAAAGGAGGAAGAAACTGTGTTTTTGTTTAACTAGATTCTTGCTTCAAAATCAAGGTGTCTTTTACAGGATATAATGAAGCCACATAACAAGGTAAGTTTTTTTGTAGACTAGCAAGCTCTGTTCGCTTGCTTCTCCCTGACCATTTATTTCTAATGATCTTGTTAAAAGTACGAGTTACTTAGAAAAAGAGGTGACACTGATAGTATTCCCCAGCTCTCAAACCAGGTGTTACATTATGCATTAAGATGTCCCACACTAGCAAGGAATAACCCAGTAGAATGAGATCAAAGCACAAGATTGTGTTAATTGTCAAATTCCTTGCTAAGACTGAATAAAATGTATGCTAAATAGGGATAAAAATGTACCAAAAATACTTTCTTTTTTAAGGGGAAAAAATAACCGAGAAACAAATTGCTAAAATTTTGTAACAGAAACCATCTTTTTCCAACTTCCCTTACAGTTTCTTTCCAATGACAGCGTGACAGCACCTTCAGTAGTTTCACGTGTTGACAGTCTCAGCTCTAACAGCACCTCCTCTCAAAGGATCCCCATTTCAGGAGTGAATGGATTTTCTCAATGCATAGGTGTTTAGCTCCAGCTTGTGTGTGTGTGTTGGGCTATGTAAAATTTCCTGCAGTTCACAGGGTTCAGAAATGAAACCCAGTGACTGGCCACATGTTAGAACATATTACAAAATTATTGATGTATGCTGTAAGGTATATTCTCCCTGATGCCTGAAGTGTAAGCTCTCTGCATGGTATGGCAGCTCAAATTGGAATTGTGCCATTGTGCTTGGGAGACAGGGGCAGGGGTTCTTGAGAGCAAGGGCAAATTCTGATGTATAGTTTCACTCCATCCCTGGATTATCAAGATAATAGAGTCACTCTCCTGGAAGAGCCCCGGGAGATCTCCAGTCCAAACTCCTACACAAATAAAAGACAACGCTGTGATCAGACAGCAGATCAAACTTAATAGCTTTCTCCAGTCAGGTCTTCAAAACCTTCAAGGAAGGACTCTGCACAATGCTTATGAGCAACCCATTCCATTAACTCAGTGTCCTGATAGGAATGTTCTGAGTTTTTTTCCCCTCATATCCAAGCTATGTTGTTATCCAGGTAGCCTAAAATAATGCTTAGGTAAAATCAAGTAAAATAAAGTGGGAAAAAGAAAGATTGTTCATAATTCTCCAGAGAGCCAGCAATGGAAAATGTTTACAAAAAATACTGGCAGGACTGTGTCAAAAAATACATCCATTAAGGACCATTACGTGCAATCCTCCTTCTCTCTAGGAGGATTTGGTACTTCAGAAACCTCTCTTCTCTTTGAAATCTAACATGTTAAGGGTTTGGATGTCTCACCAGAAAAATAATGAGTAAGTAGAACACTACACGATGACATTTAAGGAATTTATGTGAGTTTATTTGTTGAAAAACAACAAAATATTTTTATAAAGATTCCAGATTTTTTTTTAAGAGCAACAGTTATTATGCTAAAAGAATATTCAGTCAGCATTTCCCTTAGAAATTTTAGCTTTCTATGTTTTACATGCCATATATAAAGACTCACTGAGAGTTAAACTGAGTTTAGGCTCTTTATCACATGACTGGAATAAAATGGAATTGTCTTTGGTTTGGCAAATTTAAGTCATCATACCTTAGATATAGCTCAATGTTTAAAAGTAATCCCATGGGAATTCTGTTCTGTGAATTCGTAAATAAAAATTTCTTGCTAATTTTTTCCTAGAGATTTAATCTCTGATATCTATTAGGCAGGACCTAAACACATGCAGGATTAAAAAATTATGTTCATAGGCTTTTCAAAGATGTATCTTCATTATATGAATTGAGTTGTGGTTTCTTGCCTTCCCCTGGAAATAAGTTTCTGAGGAAGCCTGTGAGAATTTTATTTCCTTTCTCAGCTTTACAGCTGGTGTCTGATACTATAGGGATTAATAGATATGGGAATTTGCTTGTTGGACATGAATATTTCTGCTTTCTAGGAAATCTAACATGACAAAAAAATGGTAATTGCTCTGTCTCAGAACAATCAGCATAATCTCTCAAAGAGGCAGATTTGGAGAAATATAATTTTTTGAACATTGAAGCATTTTGTTTGCTATAAGACAAACCTAAACTTTTGATCTTGTTGGATTCCAGATCTTCATCAGTTTGTATGACACAGATACCAAAACCTCCAAGCCCCAAAATGTAAGATGAGCTAGGAGTTTTGATCTTCAGGTTGGTAGTCCTGTCATCTTAAATCCAAACAGGAGTGTTGAGATAATCTAAGAAGGTTCTCAAGTGCCAGTCTCCCAGGAAGAAAGTGTAAATCCTAGCTCATAGGGAAATTTTAATTGCCTTTTTGGGTGATTCAAATCCAAATTCTAGATCTTTCTTCTTTACTCTAAAACTTCCTACTTTTTTTTTTTTCCAAAGCTGTGCCCCATTTGTACAAAATATAAGGAAAATTTCCTTTACCCCAGTGCTGAATAAGGCTGGAAGAAATTGTATTGAAGTTGATGGAAATATTCTGGCAAAATTCATCAATTCTGAGCGGCATTATTAGGACAGTAGAATTTTTTTTTTTTTTTCTTAAAAAAAAAAAAATTCTTACATTAAATGGTTTTTCCACCTCCAGTTAAGTTTGATTTTAATATCCTAAATTAATGAAAGTTCATGTAAAATAATAGCTAAAGTAGATTGACCATCTTTTAAATAAGTCACACTATACAGATCCATTGGTGTTATTATAGCATCTTCAGTTTTACACCCATGTAAAGAAAACTTAGTCTTGTTTTTTTTTAAAAAAAAATAATAAAATTGATAAGCATTGACAAATTCTATAATCCTCAGAGGGAAAAACTGAAAACACTGTGAGGAATGCTTATCTTCAACACTGTTGTTTTGCTATCTGAACTGCAGGTAAAATATGTGCTTTTTTCACATTATATTTAGGCATTGCCTTTATCCATAATGTCTAAATTTCTTTGGCTAACAGTCCCCAAATGTAAAATGATTACGATTTTGTTGTCTCTGAGGAAGACAGAGAACCTCAAAAAATCTGCACATTCTTAGAATCCCAGTTTTTGTCCCAAAGGCAGCAAACGCCTCTGACACCTTATTCCACTCTTGTTGCCAGCTGGGCTCTAGAGAGCAAGCTGTGAGGATGGAATTGACAAAGCTCCAGCTATTTTATGCATACAGTAGTTCTGTCCTTTAAATGTGAGTTATGAACAACATTGCTTTTTCCTGGAAAATCTCTCAGGAAAGGAGAAGGCATTCCAATGACAACATGATTGTGAATTTATGTGCAGGGTAAGAGGACCCAGAAGTATACATTTAGATTTTATTATCAATACTATCTGTAGGGGACAAACCATTTCATTAGTATGCCCCTGAATCTTGGCACTGGGGTGAGCAGCTGAAGTTTCATTCTTCATCACTTATCATTGCACAATACAGGCTTAATTCCTCCTAAGCAAATTCAAAACAGTTACTTAGTCTGAGTAACACCTTATTCTATGAGCAGTCTTCCTCTAAAATCTGTACACTAGATATGCAGTAAAAAATACATAGAGAGGTTAATTCCAGAGTTTGTCCAATAAACTGTATAAGCCACAGAGGAAGAATTAATTCAGCAGTATTTCCATTAATATTGTGGTCAATTTGCTGATTCCACTGTCTACTCAGCATTTGCTCTCCTCCTAGACCTAAGCTGCCCTGACAAACTCTCCTAGAGTGCCAAACCAGTGATGGTTGCTACAGTTATTTTCTCATCTGCTCCTGTTCATAGGTTGGAGGCCTTTGTATGCAGTTGTGTCTTCTTTTTTTCCTCTTCCACAGCTAGCAGAGAAGGTTGCCCATGCAGATCTGAAAGAAAGCTAAGGGCGGAAGAGGATAATTTTTCCAGTTCCCCACTTCCCCACTTCCTGGTATCAATATAAGGGGGAAACTGAATAACTGGTTAAATAGTAATTTGCTAGCTTCAGAATCATCAAAGAATCCTGATTGCAGTGATGGGGAGAGCAACCAAGTACATCTGGCTTTCAGGAGAGTGGAAAGTGTACTTTTATGCCAAAGCTAGCCCATAAATGTCTGGCTTTGATCCCAGCTTTGTTGGCCCATTATAAGCACTTTTATTTGACCTTTTTATTAATGTCAGTGTTGTTCCGAGCACACACATGTCTTAGATTCTCAAACAGCAAGAAAATTAAAAGAGATGGTTTTTAAAATATTAAATATACAGTAGGTAGCACTGCCTCAAAGTACTAGCTTGTCTGAAACTAGTGAGAAGAGAGGTCAGTTTATGTGTTAACTGTGGACCTTGTGGCTTAGGTAACAAACAATGAAGAGATTAAAAAAGGTTGTGGCCTGTTTACAGTGATCGTAAGAAATCACAACATATGATGCAAATATGAAGTCTTACTTTGGGATTATTTACGTCTGTATTATAGTCTTCTTTAAACAGGAAGTTTTGTTGCTTCTGGTAGTACTGTATCTGTCTTATGTCTCTCTTATTTTACAAAAACAAGCCTATTGTGTTTCTTGGAAATTGTTACATGTAAGATTAAATGGTCTGTTGAATAAATACGGATATGGCGACATTCAAAAGTAAGGTGTTTATGTCACAAAAATACAAAAATTCATGTAATAAAAATATTTTTAGCTCATTTAGGAGGGTTTTGTTGTGCATGAAGAGGAACTGAGCTATAAAGGTAAATAATCATATGTAGGTCAGAAAAATAGATGAATTCAGTTTGGTCTTTTTTTGCGCCTGGGGAAGGGCCAACATGAAATGAATTATGTAGTGCGCATAGATTAAATGAACATTGTGGCACATAAAACATCCTATCTGTTAAAGTTTTCATCCATAGGTCCAAGTCTTCAATAGATAAACAAGCAAAAAGGACTTCCATCTTGGAAATATTTTTCTGCAGAACAGAGTTACTCAAGGATTTGTGGTAGACAGAGTTCAAGCTACTTATTTGTATCTGGACCAAGCTGGTATGGATGGGAAGTCAGTACTGGCTGCTGTCTGTGTGTCTGGGGGGCTGAGGGGTCATGTGTGCAGATGCCAGCTAGTAGTGGACACCAACCTGGATAATGTAAGGTAACCTCACACAACCTGCTCCTCATTGGTCTCAGCCAAAAGACCAAACATAGAATGGGCACTGAGACAGAGCTAAACTTTCCACCCCATGTAGCAGTTGCTTAAAACACACATTTCAGTAGGGCGGGAAGTGAGAACACCACTTTATTGCCGCTGTCCACGTTGTACTGAGTCTGTGGAAAAACTGAAGAATGGAGCTTCCAGCAAGGCCAACCTGGTACTTCTCATAAACCTTTTTTACATTCCACCATTGTACTCATGTTTGGTTGGAAAATGTTAATCACTACTATCGGCTTGTACCTTCACCATGGTTTCTCATCTGAACACAGCTTTGCAATCTACTTTCCCTTAGGCCTAGTCAGAGCTAGAATGAAGTGCTGCTTGGTAAGAGGTTTCACTGTTCAGAGGAGAGACTAAATCTACACTCTTTTCTTCAGTGCCTTTTAATTTACCTGTTCAGTGTCCAGCGAAAGGTGATGGTGAAGGGCTGAGGGATGGAGACAGGCCAGCAGACCCATGCCCTCCCTTCTTAATCAGCCCCATCCTTTGCTCCTCAGCAAGGCAGGTTGGGATGGGCAAAGGACAGTGCTGGGAGCCACCCACACTCCCACCTTTGCAAGGCACCGCAGCAAACCCCAGGAAGGCAGAGCCTAGGGCAAGGACAGAATCAGGCCCAGAGATGGTAACAGACATCATCCAGACCCACATGGAGAGTCATGGAAGTCAGCTCATGGGCTAGGTTGCCGGTCTGGGTTAGTAAGGCACAGAGCCAAAGAGGGGAATCACAGAATCCTAGAAAGGCAGGGGTTGGAAGGGACCTCTAAAGACCATCTCGTCCAACCTCCCCTGCCGAAGCAGAGGTGCCAGCATGGTGGCTGTAGCTTGGGCAGGGACCGGCTGTGCAAGCAGGAGCCTCAGCTCAGCAGCATCCCTGAGTGAAAAAGGGGAAGACCCTGGCTTCTGGCTCCTTATTTCAGGGTTATTGTCTTCACGGCTTCTAACTTGACCCTCTGCCCCAGGAGCCAAACCCTGGGAGTTGGGAGATATTCGGGGTCCTCACAGTGTTATGGGATCTTAGTGAAGCAAACAAATGGGAGCACTGAAACAAACAGGTTTGCTTTGGGTTTTTTGTGTTTAGTGGATGTAAGTGTTAGAAATACTGAGGTCATCTTAAAAGGAGTTGCGACTTTTTCATATGTTCCCAGAAGAAAACTCTACCCCACAAAAAATGCTGCTACACATGTGAATTAAGAGTGTAGGATGTACAAAGGCATTTTTATTTCCTAAACATTTGGTACTAGCCAGTGTAACCCATGGCATTTCTTGGTAAACAACAATCCATGATTTACATCTCCAGTAATATAATCCTTGGGACATTTGCAAGATGTAAATTCTCTTGTTCCAGAAGTTCTGGGGTATATAATGCTCTGGTCAAAATCATTATCTAAATGGGAAAAGCTTTGTCCTGTATTTCAGAACTCAGTGATCCAGATGGAGAGAGTTAGGAAACAGTATTACTGAGACTTTGGTCTCCATAATATATGCAGATCAGTAGCAATTTTTCAGACAGGCAAACATTATTCCCCTTTATTCCCCATTTGGTTTTGTCCAGTAAAAGGACTCTGTCCCAGCAGAACATAGGCTGGTCAATGATGCCTTCAGCAAAATTTCTGTAACTTCAAAATATCATTTTAGTTTGTTTTTTAACAGCTGCCAAAGGACACTGCAGATTAATCCTGATACTCAGTTGATTTTATCTTCAGACACAAGTACTAGACTCCTTCAAAAGCCTCCTATTCCCCTAAACTCCCCATATTGTCCTTCCATAAATGTCTGGCAGAAGATTTTTATATTTTTTTCATCTGAATTGCATCTATAAGAATAATAAACAGTCTAATTTAAGTGTTAAAGTGTAACTGATGCCTAACATTCATAGCTGCTTTTTTCTAACATTTGCACTGATTTTCATTAAAAATGCAAAGAAGGCATTACATGACAAACAGGAAGTAGTGAAAGAGTTACACAATATTGAAGAAGTACATAAACAACATGGTAGTGATAGTTAAGCCTCAAAGTATGCAAAGTTTAATTTGGCTTAGATTAACACCCCAAAGTTCTGGTCCCTATTAAAATCCACATTTTAGACAAGAAATTGGACCACATATCTTCCAATAACAGACTGCCTGGTTAGAATTACAGCATGTTCTGGTTCTTGTCACACTGAAAATGTCACAGGATTAGTTTTCCAAATGGAGAATTCCTCCTTCCAACTCCAGTGTGATCTTTGTAGGATAACAGGATGTTGACTGGGATTGCATGTCAGTGGATGTATCTGCATGGGACAGTCAATTTTACAGAACATAAATAAAAGGGAATGAACAACAGAAAAGTATATGTAAGTGCTACAGATTTATGTCATTGCACACTCCGGGAACAGAGTTCATTTCATCATTTCCAATCAAAGGATATGTATTGGTAAAACACTGCTGGAAACCCAATCTTAGCATTCTATAATAATGTTTTGAGAGAATGTATATCTATCTTTCAGATGTCACACCGACATCATAATTCCATTGGAATATCTTTTTGAAACTAAATCTCCCTGAAAATAAAGTTCATAGATGCATAGAACAATTTATGTTGGAAGAGATCTCTGGAGGTTTTCAATTTGTCAATGAAGTTGTTACCATAACTATTGATTAACTTCTATATCTGAGTATCTGGGGATGGAAAGATGTTCCATGATGTTAGTCTTACAGGTAAAAATCTCATGCTTAGGAATTACTCCAAGGTCAAAGTATTGATACTGAATTTATGCAGATTTTTTTTTTCTGAGGATGCCAAGTCGTTCCCACACCTTGATGAGACCAAACCCATGAGCCAGCCTTATTCCTCATAGGAGTTATCAATTTCTGAGGAACTAGTCAGCTATCTAACCCACCCTGAGTCACCAGCACAAATCCCAGCCCCGACCGCAGCTAGCCCATGGACCCTCCATGTTCTTGGCAATACCCTATAGCTCTTTGGCCACCCCTATGCTGACCAAGGCCTCCATGGCAATTTTTTGTGACCAGCTGGGGCTGTTCTGCCTCTTCTCCGACTATAGGACTTACTTTTCCACTTCTACTGCAAAGCTGTGGGTTTAAAATAGGTATAGCTATGGCTGCCAGCATCTCTCTGAGCCCATAGGGTAGCCTGTGAAGCTCTCGTGTCTCTTCTCTCCAATTCCAGCTTTTTCTGACCTTCTCTCTGTTTCTTGTGTGGGAAGAAGAAAAATTGTCTCATGATGCTGCCCAGGCGACTGTCACCACTCTCTTCTTCCCTGCTGCCAGAGTGGGAAGGAGAGACAGGGCAATCTCACAGGTACTGGGGTTGCTCCTGCTCTGTTAGCTCACAGCTCCATCCACGTCAGACCTTATTACACATTCCTCAGTCCCTTTCCCTCACTTTCCCTCACTTGCAAGCTGGAATCCCACACCGCTGTTAGCTCCCTTGCTAGAAGAGCTGCAAACCCAATGCAGCATAGCCCAGCTGGGTCTCACAGTCACTCCTCTGTCCGGTTTGCACACCTTCATCCTCAAAGTTTACAGATGCTGTTTGGCCTTTAGAGGCCCTGGGAGAAGCTCATTCACAGCCTTGCATGAACACTTGCTGGGCCTTCTTCAGATCCTGGGCTGGCTTGTCCCACCTCCTGCCTCAGGCCTCAGTGTCAAGAAGCATCTGTTTCTCACAAGGCATCACAGAGAGTACCAAACTACTCAGCTGTCTTGGTCCTCCAGTGAAAATGCCAATCTCTGATGATGGCAGACCTCATGTCCACACCACATCTTGCCTCTTTCCACATTTCCCTGTCTCCTCCCATCTGGAGCATGTATGAGAAAGGAAACTTCACAAAGGTATCTGCCCCTTCTCTCATTAACTTCCCTGGAATACAGTGGCATTGACAAATGAAGTCTTACAGATATGTGACTTGGCCAAACAATTATTTTCTGTCCTCCCTGCCAGGAAGAAAACATGCAAGAGGGGTTGCCTCCTCCTCCTCCTGCATCTCTGCCTTTCCCATTCCCTATTGCCTCAGTGGGTACTGCAGGAGAGGAAAAGAGATAGGAGATTCCTGAAAAAAAAATCCCCATGTTTCTCTCTTGCCACTGAGATTGGCAGAGAGTGTCTCTCTTGCCACTGCCCTGGCAACTGTATTACAAAATAATGTCCAGGTCCTCAGATGGAACAAACTAAAAGTGCTTCACTGAGTGACCTGGGGCAGCAGGCCATGTCTTTCCTCAAGGTGTAACCCCAGTTCACCACAGCCAACATCCTCCTCACCATCAAGGCACATTGAAAAGAGGCACTCTGCATAGCCAGGCAGATGTATAACCTGTGAAACCCTAGACGTACAGCTCACCCCCATTTCAAGTGAGACCAACAAGCCTTTGCTTCATGCCTTTTTGGGAAACAGCCACCTGCTTCAGCAGCTGAAGCTGGAATTTCCCTGGCAGGACAAGTAGTCCCACTGAGAAGATGAGCCAAGGCAAGTGGAAGCATGGCCGAGCTATCTAAAAAAGCTGGCATGAATCTTTTGTGGTGCATGGGAAAGTGGGAAGTCAGCCTTACCGCTGCCAAGAAAGGATCCTTGAGATAATCAATTTCCCTCTTTAACGTCTTTCCCAATTAAAAGTTTCCTTGATGTGCATGAGTATAATTTATAATCTCAAACAATTTAATTTTTTAATGGAACAGAATTTATGCTGCATCAGACTGAGTTATCTTAGCTATAAACCACTTCCACCACTAAAGCTCTAAAATGGTGGTAATACTTCCAGAAGTTCACACAAAGTTACTTTGACTTAGTGAATAATTTTTTAATTTTATTTTCTGTGTCACATGCAGTTTTGCTTTAGATTTGATCCCGGAGGACTTTTTCTCATCTCAGCTATCTCAGTGAAAGCAATGAAGAGCTGTCAAGTATTTCCTTCTTTTTCTGCATTAATTTAGATTCAAAATCCTGCATTATTGTCTCTTGAAAGTCTAGCAATATGCAATCACAATGGGCATTAGGCTTCCAATTTTCATGAGGCTCTTACAGAATCCAAAATGGAGCTCCATTTTCTTTGCTATAATTCATACACTTTTAATTTTATCGTGTTATTTTTTGTTGCTAGGTGAATACCTTAATATAGTAGGAAACGCAGCAAATGCTTATAGTCTAAGGTAATAGAAATGGCATGAGGTTTTAACACAAAACTCGCCAAATCTGAAGAAAGATGTAATTCATATATTTTATAATATTAATTTGGACACAGTAGTTTTAACTCAGTTTCCTAGAGATGAGCATTGCATCTTTTGAAATACTCTTTTGTATTCCTCCTATCAATGTTACTCCAGAAGAGGCAAAGTAGCTTCTGTAGCTTCTGTAACTTCTGTTTTACCTGTAGCTTCCTGAATCACACTAAAAATATAGACTTTATATTTGTATGTTTACATGCAGGCAATTGACTAAAGTTTTGTATGCCCATTGTTTTTTAACCTTCAAATACATATTGTATGTACAGAGTGAGAAAGAAGATTAAATTGGTTTTCATTCTTAAAAAGTAAAAACTGAAAACTACTCATGTAGTGAAGATGAGAAAAGCAGTATATGTACATAACTTTCAAGGGAAGAAAAGAGGAATCCTCGAAACTCAGTTAAGTGTCTTGTGGGTATTTTTGATCTTGCTTTTTGGGGGTTTTTTTTGGTGGTGTTCTTGGTTGCGTTTTTTGTTTGTTTGGCTTTTCTTGTTTGTTTGTTTTGCTTTGGTGGTTTTTTTTATGAAGTGCATGTCATCTTATCAAGGTTATCCATGAAAAATGAGTCATAAAATAACATCTGATTTTTCTTGGGAAGGTGGGGACTTCCTGTTGGAACTATGAACTTCCTACTACTCAAACAAAAGGGAGTGGAGTATCCTGAACTAAAAGGCAAGACAGGAAAGGTCTGCAGAGATAGGATAAAACTGTAAATGGAAGATAACCTAGAGCTTGGCAGAAGACGTAATATTATCTGGGCTTTTACTAAGAAATATAAATTCTGTGGAAGATGTTTTTTCAGCTTCAAATTTGTTCAACTGTTTTTAATAAGTATAAATTTTTAAATGAAATGTTTGAAACCAGTTGTAAATGATTAAAAGTATCACATTTCTTTATCTTGAATGCATGTTGTATTATATCAGATCAAAATATATCTACTATCTTTGGATTTCAGCTGTATATTTCCCCAGAGAGATATATATCCACTATTTCTCTGATATAGTTACAACTTTTGCAGTTTTTCAAGGTTAGCAGAAGTTATCAAATCTCATTTGTTAGCAAAAAAAGGTAAGAAATCCTGCTTTTTAAGTCTGTTTTTTTCAGAGCTTTTAGTTTCCTGTTTTTTAAGACTTTCTACTTTATGTGAGAATAATCAGGCTTTTCCGCACTCTTTTGTTGAGGAAGAAGATTTCACAGATGTAAAGTAAATAACTTTCACTGATGTAAAGTAAGCAACTCCAAACCATGAAATGTTTTTTGCTGTGTCTAAGAGTGATCAGTAAATAGAGTTCAGCCAGTATTTGAAATAAAGCAATCTAGCTGTCCTGTAGTAAAAATTGGAATTTTTGTAATGCAAGACAGTGTTAATTTCCCACCTTGTCTGTGGACACACTTTTTAGTCCAAGAGTTCTTTCCTTGCCAGGTAAACTTCAAACATAACATTGCTTAGTGCCCTTTCTACTTTCAGAGGAATGCAGATTGGGAAATGTTGAGAGAGAAAGAAAGATCAGGCAAGCAGTAAATTCTAGGCAGATTAAATGAATCATCTATTTTCAGAACAAATTTAAAATTTGGAATAGGTAAATTCCATATTTTCAGTGATTTAAAAAATGTTCCTAAATCATTTTGGAAACACATCTGTTGATCCATGCTTTTACACATTTAGAGAGAGAGGAATTTATGAAAGGATATCCTTATGAAAGGATATCCCCCAAAATAACAAAAATAGAAGTGAAAAAGTGTTTAAGGCTTATTTTCTGTATCAGTTCTTTCTGACAGCAAAATCCAATCTTGCAGTCCATAGGCTGGCCTCAACCACTGATGCTCAGTAAAATTTATAAACCTCTTTTGTCTTCAGGAAGGGAGGAGGACTGCACAAGATGCAGACCTGGATCTGCATGTAGACTTGAACTGAAAGACAAATCAGGCCATGCATACAATAAATACTGCTGGTGGATAAAAGTGGCCTAGTAGGACACAAATGCATGGTTTGTGTTTGAGTCATGAGTCAGTCTCATAGCTGATTAGAGGCTGGAGAGGTGATTACCTGTTACGGGCAGGGGGGGGGGGGAGGTTGGAGGAGGAGGATAATTCTTGGTAAGCCCAATAGGAAGGATATAAATCAGTCCTGTAGAAAGAAAAGGGTTTGGAGATCAGACAGAGAGCAGGGTTTTTGTTTTTGTTTTTTTCTCCCAGATCCATTTCTTTGCTAATTGCTGCCACAGGACTTCCCTTCTAATTTGCTTTTACCTCATCTGTGCACAGTGCAGAAATGTCTGGCTAACATGCATTTGGGAACAAAGGAAACAAGAAATGAGGATGTGCTTTCTCTTTATGGGTTTCTTGGGTCCCACATCATCTCTTTTTCTGTCCCCTACTTCCCTTTTTTTTCACAATGGGCTTCTGTGAAGAGAAAGCAAGAGTCTTCAGTGGTCCAAACTCATCTCCATGTTCCTCTCCATGCCCTAGCCTGTGGCAACACTACAGCCCTTGCTTAGGGAAACATGTTGGTTGTGTGGGCATGGCCCTTCCCTCCCACTTCTGCTCTGTGTAGCCTTTTTGCCCAGAGGGCAAATAACACTTTCTCTTCTTGACCTGTGCAATTTAGTATGGAGGATGCAGACAGAAACCTTGGAAACTACCTGCAATGAGGACAATGGTAGGCAGGGCTGCCTCTTGTTTTTCTGGTCCCTGGAACACTGTGGGTAGAGGAGCAGAAGGCATTCTCTGGTCTCAGTAGGGCATGCTGACACATGTGCTGTGGACCAACCTGTGGAAGCCAGGGAATGGAGACCAAGAAGCAACAGAAAATGTCCCAAATCCTCTTTATGATCTACAGTGAAAAATGTATCTGTTAAACCCTATGAGAATGTAAATAATGGTAATATTACCTACTTATTCCATACAAGTAGAACATTTGTTATATCTTGGAGTGATAGGTATTCACATCATAGGGGCAATTAGAAATCCAGCTTTCAACTCAACAGGAGTTGAGTTTGCCTAATTGTGCTTCAGGCCACTGAACAAATCCCTCTAAGTATTTATGACATACTAAATTATTCTGGTCTTTGAGATTGTAGCATTATGGATACAACACAAGCACTCTTGTGGCTATAGGAAAATTTCAGCTATTTCTACAGCACCTCCCTTCAAGATGATCCAGCAAGAGGATGGAAACCGATTACTAAGGAGCTGTACAATTTATTCTGTTTTAATTCTTCTGAAGTGCTAAACACACTCATACTAAGATAGTATTTTTATTCTGAGAAATAACTGAGACCTGCAGTTCAGGAAAATAATTTGCAAGATATAGATGGATTGTTTTTCCTCAATTGTTAAAATTTGCAGCCTGTCACAGAAACTTTTGTAGACAGTTACAAGCTGTTAATATGCTGAGCAGTGAAGTGAGATGGCTGAAGAGCAAGCACATGTCTCCCTTTGCTCCAGGATGATAGTGACCTCTGGCAGAAATGTGAGGTGGATGCATTAATCACTTCATCGAGAAGTGCTAAAGTTCATCTGTTAGTGCCTGAGGGCTTGTCTTCGGTTTGGGTATCATATGTCACATAATTTACAAACACAGAAAAAACAGACAGCCTGTCTTGAATAGATTCAGATTTTACATAGATGCAACAGAAAGTAGGGAGAAGAAATTGTACATGTGAGCCTCACAATAGCAATAACTTTATTTTAGAGTGGGGAGGAGAGGAATGAAGAAATTAAAAGACATATAGGAGGGGCTAGAGAAAGAAATCAACCAGCACAAGGGAGATAACATCTAACAAAACCTGTACAAAGTGCTGGTGAAAACATTGTTCTCCAAAGTCTCTGCTTTGGCTGTTTCCACTTGAATCCCTGTCTAGCTCCATTGCAAAATTATTAAACACAGTTCTTTGAAGAGTACGAAGGAAAATCTGAATTTCAAAATATTTTTTCCAGATAAGTCTTTTGCAAACTCCATTTCAAAATCCTATCACTTCTTTTGGTCTACATTTTAAGCTGTGTCTGCAGCACAGAGCCAGACGACCACAAGCGTTTGAGCTGGTTAAATACAGTACAAGTTTGGACTGGAAGTGAAAGCACTCATCATTCACTTGGGAGACTCAAAGCAGGTTCCCAGTTCTACTATAAGCACTGTGGGTGAGCTTTAGGAAATCACTTCCCCTCACCATATCTTCATTTCAGATAGGAGAGCTGGGTTTTTCAAAGCACCTTGGGATTTAAGAATTAAACTGACAGAAAGGAGGTAAATACAGTAGGTAATTAAAACCAAAAAAAAAGAGATGATTCCTCAGTTGCTGGACTGCTCTGTGCCACTCCACCAGCTGTTCTGGCTACAGCAAAGCTGTTGGTGTCAGTGGTTTTTTTGATACAAATTCTGTATTGCCATGTTGCTTAATGAGGGTATGTGTAATTTTGTGCTGTGATTGTTGTAAATGACAGCCATGGTCTAAGCTTCCCCATCAGCTCATCATGTGATGGGCTCAGAAAAGATGTTTGTAGCTGATTTCTCTGCCTGACATCATCTCTGTCATATCATCAGAGAGGAAAACACAACATTTGGAGAGACACCTCATGTTTGGATTTGCCTAACTCATTTTATGGTCACTTGGCTATTTGAGACATGGTTACTTACTGAGGTACAAGTCTTCTCCTTTCTTAAGGTAATGGAACTAAAGCTTTGTTTCAAGCAGTAGCATGTGCTTTAGTGCCACAGGTTCCAGATTCCATGTTTAAAGTTGATGAAGTCAGTTTGTGAGCATGTTGGTAGGTGTTAGTCTAGATTAAATCAAAAACTAGTTTTATGAAATCAGTGAGAAATATTAAAGATTTAATATGCAGTTTGCAGGAGTGAGGGGTATTGCAAGGCAGAAATCACTGGCAGACAGTTAATACTCAAGTGGTTTGCTGCTACGATATCATTATTTCCAGTTATGTCAACAGAAATATGGTTGGGAATGATAGCAATATTACAACACTTCTACTAGAATCAGAGCATGATGTAGATGGACAAGTGAAAGTTTTAAAGACTAAATAATTTTGAAAATATTAAAGGTTTGAAAATATAGGACAAAGTTTTTAGTTCTTTTTTTTAGTTATTCTGAAACAACTGGCTGCTGATGAACACAGATCTTCTGTCCCTTTTTTATTAAAGCCTACCAGTTACAGTGAAGACATTAAAAAAAAAAAACAAAAAACCAACACACATCAAAAAAACCCAAATGGAGTAGACATTAGTTTTGATCCCAGTTGTGAATCTTGTCACATAAATCCAACTGTGTAAATAAAGACTGCACTCATTGCAGGATGGCAGTACCTGTTAAGATGCTGTTCAGATATTTTGCCATATCTGCATGTTCCCAGTAATGCCTTCTACAACAAACTCTGGCCCACCACAGTTAGACATGCAATATGCTCACAGATGAATTTTGAGAGATCATGGCAATATTCTTTTCTATTTTTAGACTGACTGTCCCAACTTTTCCTGACTTAATTTCCCTGTGGGTAAAACAGAGTTTGGTTTTATCACTTGCATGTTAGCAAACAAATTCCAGGGAAGTCTGGAGGCTGTGGGGGAGGCTCAGGGTGCCTGGCTGCTGCACAATGGGATACACAGACCACACTTGTTCTGCAGGTACCTTTTCTGTATTAATTGCCTTGAGGTCCGGGGATGGAAAAGGTACCATTGTAATACTGTCCTTAAACTGGTTTTGTTGTCATGGCTCTGGATAAAAACAGTCACAAACAACTTAGAAAAGCAGATATATAGCAATTATAAATATCTGTCTGATTTGCTTGTGTTGCCTGTAGTCTCTTCCCTGCAAATCAGAAGGCTGTACACGAGCACTGGAGAAGAGCAGGTATTTTTTTTTTTCTTCTCCCCCACCCCCTTTCTGGGGTAGAGAGTCAGGCTTTCTCTCTCCACCAAAAGGACCATGTGGTAAAGTGCTTGCTTGAGAGACACTGGCCTTTTCTTCTTGTGGAAAAAAGGAGCTCCTGTTTTATGGTGGCCTGGAGGCTGAAGAACCGCCGGCTGCCAGGGCTGCTACTCTAATGGTTTCAGCAATCAGCCTGGCTCCAGCCAGGAGGCAAAGTGGTCCGGCCTCTGCTTACCCTCTGTTTACTCTGTAACCGGGAGCAGCTCCTCTCCCCCTCTCCCACCCGCCCCTTCTGCTGGTTCTGAGCTCATAAACCCCAGCACAACATCAGCACAAAAATCATTAGAAAGAGCCGGCCATCTGTCTGCGCAAAACGATGTGCTGACTTTCTCTCTTGAAGAATGAAAATTTGCTTCACTTTTCCTTCCAGCTGCTGGGAAAATGTCAAGCTTAGATGAGTCACACGGCAGGTCAGATCTGAGTAAGAGCTTTTTTCACTCGCTGTTCGAGGCTGTAGGAGCACATTTAGTACTGACCCCAATTTAATCAGAAAGAGGTTTTAATGTTTCAGCAGATTTTGAGGAATCCATAGCTGACGTCTGGAATATCACAGAAACAGTTAATAAACCTTTTTTGGATGTGAGGTTTTTTTGTTGTTTGTGCTTTTTTTTTAATGCTCCGTAATATAACCAAACCCTCCCAAGGCCGACTGAGAGTCCTTTGGTTAATTATTTGTATATTCTTAACCATTTTTTGCCATCATGCACTCAAACATTTGAAAAGATATTTGACAAGATGAGCCTCATAGGCCATTTTAGGAAACAAGTTCCAGGTAGGCCTTAAGAAATTATGTATTTGTTTTTACATGGTGCCTGCTAAGCTTCTAAGAAAAGAGGATCACTGGAAGGCTCTGACTTCTCTCCAACAGAGCATTGTACCAAGCTGCTGCTAAATCAGACAGATTTGCTTTTGTACCAGAAACTATGGAAAGAAAGTTTCATATTAGGGCCAAATGTTCAAAGACAAGTTAACCAACACTGATGCAATGACTGTTCATCTTTCTGTTAAGCTGAACCTCGTATTTGCCATCTGAATCACGTCTGGATCTTTCGCATTGTTTTATGTGCAGGTATTTTATCTCTGCAAGCAAGGTAAAATTATGGAAAGTCATGGCTGCTTTGCTCAGAGGTCTCAGTCTCCACACTAATAAAATGAGACTAACATGTAGGAATCATAAAGGTGGGATTTGCAAAAAAGTTTGAAAATTCACTTTCCCTTTCCACCCAAAGATTCCTGTTTTAAAGTGACATGAGCATGTTTTGAAATCCTCTCTCTAGCTACCTAAACCTAAAATAAAACCAGGCAGCTGTACCTGAAATGTGTAGCACAATCTGTCCTTGGTGTTCACAATTTTCATCAGTGAGTCAACTGAAAACTATTCTATGTATATCACTTGTCAAGCTGGGCAGTACCATGCTGGCAGATATAAACTGCTCTACTGTGAGGAGTAGGAAATATTTTTAAGTATCTGCATGTGCTATTTTTCATATACACTGAGGGCCTTGTTATTTGCAAGGCGTCCCCAAGATTAAATATCATTCAATTCCCTATTCAGGCTTCCATGCAGTACTTGCGGAGTAATTGTTGGTCATCTACACAGTATGGAAAATCTCTGTTTATTCAGGCTGGGTATTTAATTGTTTTCTAACTTCATATGTATCACATGCAATAAAATAGCCTAAGAAGATAGAAAGGAAAGGTCAAACTCTAGAAGTTATTCCAAATACGGAAAGTGATCAGCTGCATAAAACCTTTTATTTCTGTTTGCAGCATAAAACCCTGCCCCAAGGAGTCACATGAAGAAAGGATTTTAGCAAAATGTTCTGGTTAGTTACAAAAAAGAGACAAATTTTCTTGGTCCATTTTTTGTCTTGTATTGGCATGTTGAATGCCAGCACAGCCTAGATTGCCAGGGATAGAGTCAGCTTCATGTTCCACTACCTGGATATACTAGGCTATGTAAAATGACTTGAAAAAAACTTCTGATAACCATATAAAGATGTTCCTTATTCACTACTCGAGATGAGATCAAGATTACAGGTCAGGGCTTTCCTTTACAGAAGTCTACACTGTATTTTCAGTTCTTTTCCAATAAAATTATTCAACAATTTAAAAAAACTAAATGTCCCATTTTTACTTGTCATATTTTCATTTTGACCCTTGCCACTCCTCCTCAATGACAATATTGAAAGGTGGGGAAAAAATCAGACCTTAAAAAAGGCAGGTGTCATTCAGATGTTTGAAAACTGGAAATGTTATTCCTCATGCACACTGAGAAATGGAGGGGTTCATATTTTTAGTTGGACATTTTTCAATATATCTTTCTCTTTCCTGAAAGTTTCCCAAAACAAATTACTTCTTTTTCAACTAGTTCTAATTTGTATGCTTTATTCAATCAAGACAGAGAGCGGAAACCATTTTTATCCCCTCCTCCTCCTCTCCTGTAAAAGGGAAGATTAAGCTGGCAGGTTTCCATACAAATTAAATGAACGTTTTTTTCAGTGTTTCTCATGTGGGCACTGAAGATTCAAATGTGATTGTGTATATTTCCTTGATTTCTTCTGTACTCGATTCTGTTGCTGCCAACTGTCCTGAATTTCTGTCCTATTGCTTCTGGGAATTAATGCTTGTGATTCTATTATGTGTCAAAGTCTGGACATTGGCTGGTTTAATGCCTTGTTAACCTGTAGGAATGAACTGGAATTTATTGTTTTAAGTTAATCCCTCTGCTTTTCACTTTCCTTTTTGGATTATATGCATTGCACCATGTGAAATACAATCTGGATTCAGTAGCAGTTATGTTAACAGCAGTGGGATCCTGCTTAGGGACATGGCTGAGGATGCAAGGCCCTTGTAACTACAGATATTTTGTTTTGGTAATTGTGCATATACTTTCTGCCTGCTGTTTTGATCCTGCTGTTGCTATTGTTTGCTGGAGACTCATGCTGCTGCGTCCTGCCTCCTTGCCCAGCCTAAATTCCATTGTACCCACCCCACAGGCCTTTTGTGTGATGCCAAGCTAGCAAAAATCCTGGCATCTGACTCTTTTGTTGCCCAAGGGAGGTATGTGGGAAAGGCAGCTCACCACGATCACTCAGGACGGTGACTTGGCACACACTGAACAGCAGTTTCCACCAGACATCTCTTGGACTGAGAGGTGATTTTGCTTCAGGTGCACACGCATCCACTTTCTGAGCTTGCAGTTGAGTTTTATTTGCCTGAGCAGCAAATGAATGCAGTTGTTAGGATTTTATACCACAGTTTTCATAATACAAGGAGCATGTCATACCAATGCCTTATTTGTATTACAGTAGTCCCTGCAGGCCTTCCCCAATATCTGAATCCTGTTGTTCTTGCAGTATAAAAAGGCATAGTCAGAAACAGGCCCTGGCACAGGAAGACTTACAGCAACTTACAGTGACTGAAGGAGGATTTCTGAGTACCTTAGTTTCCTGGTCTCTGAGAATGGCTGAGATCACCCCATTTTCAAGAACCACCTGATTCCTGAGAGGACCTGGACCAGACAGAAGTCACAAAGGGTCATCTAAAATAAACAGAATCCACACAAAGCTTCTCTACAGGCTCAGGAGTACCCTGAATAAAGAAGTCAGAGAAAGACAGACAAAGCTCTTTGGTGATCCAGAAATGGGCACCCTAAGTAGCCCCCCATGTTTGTACTGGTAGAACCACAGCTTGTTTCAGAAGGTGTGGGGTCTGGTGGTACTCACCCCCTCAGCCTGGAGGAAAGATTTGAACCCAGAAGGGGCATATCCTGAGATAATCCCCAGCCGGACTCTAGGGGTTATACCTCGTACAGCCTTCCATGGCAGACAGGGACATACTCCTTTTCAGGACAGGTGCTCTAGCATAGTAGCATGAGAGGAAAGGCAGGGTTTGATTTGTAATTTGGTAGCTGCAAATACATTTGATGTACATTTGATGGACAAAACCAGAACTAAACCATAGAGGAAAGACTGTGACTTCATCCATAATCCTCCTGGCTAGGAGGGGTCTCTGGCTGGAGATGACAGAAAGCTGTAAGTACCACAGACAGACAAGATTTGATATATTTTGAAATGAGTGCTGCTTTAGAGCAAAGCAAAAAAAATTCTTCACCCCTGCCCTCCCCCCTGCTGTATGTCTGGGGCAGACAAACATTCAGGTCCAATGCAGGTAGGAACAGCCAAGAAGAAGAGCAAAATAGCTGTGCAGGAATTGGGGATTGGAAAGGAAAAAAATGTTGGTTCTGTTTGCAGTCACATGTGGTATGAGTCAGTATGCATCCATTCTGAAGAGGTTTCCTTCTCAAACTACTCGTTATCACTTCTCCTCCTTAAAGACTTCAGTTCTTTCTGGGCTGCTGGCAACCCTATCAGTGCAATCATGACCCAAACCATCTCTTTCCAAATGGGGTGCACTGGCAAAGAGCTCCTTCTCAGGCTGCTCAAGGCAACCCAGTTTGCTTTTGCTGCAACAGGTTGAGGGATGTTTGCATGAGGACTGGAGATGGAAGACTGAAAAGGGACATAGTTTCTGGCACACTCAAAGATTGTAAATTTAAAATGTCTTCACTGTGACTGTTTTGTGTTACTCTCCTCATGACTATTAATATCAATGACATTCTTCTGTGTCATGGTTTCTCTTCCTGACTCACACAAAAGAAGACTGGCCACACAGGATGACTTCAGTCTGAGATTTTTTCTATTTTGTCCTTCTTTCTCTTCCTTTTGCTTTCTTTCACAGTTTTTTATTTTTCATAAAAAATAGGTTGTTAAAGAGTGATGATTCCTTTTCTAGAGAACAGGTATTAAATATATAATAACATATAAAAGTATAGTAATGCAACAATATATGTATAACATAGATTAAAAATGTAATTTATTCAATTTATAGATTTTATAAAATGTAAATATTTAATATTTGATATGTATATTATATATTATATATAGTCATATATAAAAGCTTATCATAACTGCAGGAACAAGTCCTTCAGATACCAGCTACTTTGCTGGTAGTCTTGATTCCTGTCTTTCTGAACCATGCCTCTATTGGAAAGTCTCTGTGGGTCTCTAAGTCCTTCAATTTTTTCACTTGGAATGTTGTAATGCTGTTGTCAGAGAAACAGAGTCCTGGTTCCACCCTTTGATTTAGGAGGATTAACAAAGGGGCACTGCCCTATTCAGAGTTCATTTTCTTTCCCATGTCTGTATTCTACGAGCCTTGAGATAGCTGCCTGGTCTGGCCAATGTGAAACCAAGATTGTCACATAGCTGGAAGGCAAAAATGGGTTCCCTTGACTTTGGAATAATAGCCTTGTTTTCTTTTTCTGTCATGCTACTTTTTACATAAGTTTCAAGTCAATATTTACTGCTGGACTATGTTGTTCATTAAGTTCTGATAGGGGGAGGACTCCAGCTTCAAGCCTGATGACAAGATCCTCAGCTCGGGAACATTTTGTTGGCGTTGGGGATACTTGTGCTTCGCCAAAACAAAATGCAAGAAGGAGACTCTATCTGAGATAGGTCACACACTGTGTTTTGGATTTGATTCCTTCCATCTGTTTGCCATAACTATCCATTCCTGGTCCAGGAAAAAGCTTTTTTGGAGCACTCATCTCTCTCTGCTCTCCTAGTCAAATGCTTAAATCCATAATGCAATCTCTGTGCTGTTCGTCGGTCAGTGCAACAGCAGTTGCTAAGGCAAAGTGATGAGGTCACTACTGCGGAAAAGGTAGTAACATATTCCAAAACAAATCAGAGAAGTTAAGGCCTATAAAATGTTCAGCTGCCTGTGTTGACACTTCTGTATGTTGAGTTTTGAGGTGTTTTTTCATCACTTGTCTTTGATGCATTTTTTTCTAAGGTGTTTTCTTTCTTTAGTTGAAAGCCCATAATTTTAAGGAAATTAATATTGGATAATATCTTCATCCTTCAATATCAATGTCCTCTTTGGGCCCTAGGTTGTTTGCCCCCAAAGCAAGAGGTATTATTTCATCTTTTGGTCTTTCACATGAAGTTACTGATATTGCCAATTTTTTTTCAGGTATCTGCAAGAAAGTGCAGCAAAAAGATAAAAATATTGACTGTGAAGAGGTCAGATCCATAGGCAACAATATGAATGTAGCTAGAGTGGAACCAAGATTTGTATAACCAAAAATAAAGTCATCAAAGCAATAAGAATTTCAGTCGCTTCTGAAGGAGTAAATTAGAGCATTGTCTGCAGTGAATGCCCAGCTAGATAAAAGTTTTTTTGAATCTGTTTTAACATGGTCTTAAATCAAAGAGTTAAATAAAAATCTAACAGTTCAATAAAATCTGTCAAGGAAACGTGTGCGAGCCTATGTTTGTGCTACAGGGTAGATTCTTATTAGCCCTACCTGAGGGCAGACAACTGTGGAATGATACCAGGGAGCAAAAAGCTTAGCAACAAACAGTTTGATCCTGATCTCACCATCGTGGCCATTTCAGATGTAGGTCTTCTCCAGGTAGTGAATGTCTGTATGTGAACTAGGTCCCATACACAACCTGAAGATTCACAATGCTCTGAAGAGCAATGATAGCTTCTTAAACTCTGTAACAACCTGCTCCCTGGAAGAAACCTGGAGAACAGAGTCATAAGAACTGTTTATTTTTGTTTTATGCTAAGGCATAGTAATTACTTGGCTTCCTTTTATAAGACACCTTCATACATCGTGCTGCCTTACTGATCCAAGGCTGGGCTCTCTAATGTGACTGTTCTTGCCTGCTTATATTTCCATTTTCCTGGGCATGTGTATACGTTGTCATATTTTTTCTCTATTAATTGTTTTTCCACTAGTTTCTCTGATTTTACTTTTCCAGAGCTGAATACCCAAAGTTTATATAGTCTAGAAGAATAGATTTCTAAGTTAGGACTTACTTTATAACACTTTGCTGTCTTATGTTTCTTTTTTTTTTTTTTTTTTTTTTCTCCACATTTTGCAATGCCTCAAAGTGCTTGTGCCAAACATTGTATAAATACGAGTAGTCACGATGGTGCCCTAAGCAGCTTACAGTTTGATTAAAGACAGGGAAAAAATGAACTAATTGTAAAACAATAGGAAAGAGGCTGAGGGCAGTAGTAAAAATGTCATGCATTTAAATAGGGTCAACGTGCATGGTTTGTGCACATTTCCAACTCAGAAGTCCAGTGGCTTTGACATATGCTTTCCATGAAATCAAGTGGCTCCTCAATATTTTCTCTGCCTTCTCTTTTCATGTTAACCACTTGAGAAGAAGCTGTCCTGTTCTTTGTCTGCACAGTGCTCTGTCCCTCCTACTGCCCTCTAACTGCTCTGACACCTAGAAATGTTAGGGTCCACAGAGCATTGCTGTCCAGATGGTATATATGCAGATTAGAAGAGAAACTACTAGCTTCTGCCAGGAGGAAGTTTCCTGAGGTATTGACCCCTCCTCAAGTCTTTTTTTTTTTTTTTTTTTTTTTTTTTTTTTATCAAAGAGTATTCTCAGCTTGCATATTTCCTGCTACCCAACTCAAGCTACCTGTGCTGAGAAGTGCCATTGTCTACTGACTAGAGACAAGAAGCCCAAGAACCTTGTTATCCTGCTGTTAACCCATCTTTTGTTTTGAGCTCCAGAGTGCCACATGATTCATCTTCCCTCCACACCTGGATTCACTGCTGATTTCTGCTCTTTAGAGTTCTGCTGCTGCTGCAAAGCTGGGCCACCCACCATTTTGATCACCAAGTCAGTAACTTCCACTGCCAGAGAGATACCTAAAGCTGGTGTCTCAGTCCCAGGGAGCAGCCTGGAATGTGAGGGGTTTGTGCTTACTTCAGCAAAGAGGAAGCACTACATGTATTGAGCAGACAAAGGATCCAGTCCCATCTCGATATTTATTCTTTGTGCAGTGCAGCAAAACTTATTTCAAAGAACTTATCTCTGTTACCCACTTTATGTGGGTGGCCTTACTGTGAGCATCTGGTAACCTTTCATCGTCTTGTGAGAAAGACAATCACTGTTGTTCATTCTTTACAGATGAATAGGCTGAAACTAAAGAACTGGTGATGTTCCAGTATGGTATCTCTGCAGCTCACACAGACATTCTGTCGTAGCTTAGAAGCCTTCTAACGAGTTAACATATTAAGACATCCCAGCCCCACTTATCTCCTGTCATCCAACTTCCTATCTTAATCTGGCCAGCTAGAGGCATAAACAGAAAGTGTCACTATTTCAGCAGGATAGTAGTGCCTGCATGAGAAATACTAAGGAGCAGGAAAAGAAGAGAGGAAAGCAAGAGAGAGGCACTGTTCTTTGGAGAAGGAAAATAATTAGAAGGTCTGTGTGAGGCACTGTCTGTGTTTGTTGGTGGTGCAAATCCCTAAGGCAGTGCTTGACTTGGTGCTTACATGGCCCTCCACACAAGTCTGTTTCACAACAGCCTTCCAGGCAAGGAAGCCCTCTTTCATCCGTAAAGGATGCTCCAGCTGAGGCTCACTAGAAAGTGATGCACTCTGCATGCACTCCCTTTGCTGAGGCAAGCACGTTAGCCTGTGATGTGCTGCCTTCTGCTGCCAACCCCCAGGGACAAGAACAATAGAGGCATCCAGGCTGGGATGCCTCTAGGGTGGTGAGCTGCCTAATGTGAGACCATTGGGCTAGGCTTTGCCTCACCATGACAACTAAATTTAAGAAATTTGCCCATTCTTCCCTTCCCAAAGAAGGACCTTTATACCTCAGCAGTGGTTTTCCTTCTGTGGAAATTTATATTTGATCACTTCTCTGACCTCCTTTTAAAATTAGTTTCAGATACCTATTGTGTCTTCAGTGGTTCTTTGCCTGAAGTCATGATGGTCTTTTTTTTTTTCAAATTGCATTAAGACTGATTTCAAATGTAGCATATTTTTTCCATTGCCATGTGGTACATTCCCTCTTCATGTCCTCCTTTTCTTCCCTAACCAAAACAAGCTTATGTATGTTGATATATATGAGAAATGGTGTCCCTATGAAGAATAGGGCCCTTATCTATTTTTCAGATTGTAACAGAGAACATAAAAAGCTGAAGGAAAATACCTTTTTATTACTGTCCTAAGAATTGTGTTAATTTTAAGAGCTAGACTAACTGCCATAGGCTTTGTTTCAGTAATAACTGTAAGATATTTATTGGTCCTTACACAGATCCTTCTGCTTACAGAGGCAATCAAAATGTTTTGATTTGTTTCCTCTGCTTAATGATCAAGTTTGACAGTCCTAGAATACTGCTCCCCTTCCTCATGTGCTGCAGCATTTGCAAACGTCTCTCATGGAAGCCTTAGAGAATAACCTACTGAATCTGAAGGTGTCTTTAACTCTCTGAGAAACCTAACTACCTAAAATTTCTTATTAAAAACATGTCTTTAATAAATGTCTTTAATGAAATGTCTTAATAAAAAAGTGTGGCATTTAAAAAGATGAATAGGTTGTTCTGTGCAAGTGTCAAAGATGTCTATAGAATCATTGTAAACCAGTATTTTATAGAGGTGACCAATGTTTTGGTCTGGTCCTGCAAGAATCTGGTCCTGCAAGAATCTGACTAATGTTCAGTGGAAACTTTGATCTTATACTCTGTAAAGGTGTTTGTACTTGTCATGAGCCACGTAAATAAAGTAAAACTTGTGAAGGCTGAAGCTGGTGATTTGTTTTTTTCATAAGAGAACTATTGTCTTTTATTTCTTTTATATCCAAGTTACAACACTACTGAAACATTAGGCAAAAAATGTAAGGAAGATACTGGAAACAAGAAACGTAAATTAACTTATTTTTTTATTTGCACCCTTTTGAAACAGTGACTTCAGACCCACTTAGTAGCTTCTATTAAAACTTGACATTCCTGTTTCATTGTAATCTGAATTTAAATGCTTCTGTTACAGTATGCTTGATACTCAAAGAAGAGCAGAGAAGGAAATCTTTCCAGGGATGATATTAACCCTGGGAGGCAGCTGGAGCTTAGGATATATGGAAAAATACTTCAGAAAAAGAAAAAAAAAAACCAAAAATCTTTTCAGTTAAATGTTTTTCAGTTTATATTTATGCTAAGGCTTTCTGTGCCTTTAATATTATTGGTATAATTGATGAAGATTTTAGCCCCACTGTTGTCAAGTCAGAGTGTGACTTTCAAGCATTTACTGCTGCAGGGGAAGGAGTAGGTTTCCCTTTACATGGTGACACATGAATTTTTACTATTGTTAATATAGGTCTGAATTTTCAAGTGAGACCAAGGTGAGCAGTACCAGTGTACAACCAGAGTTTGCAATGTTGGTCCTCACAATAACTGCTGTGGCACAAAAAGAAGTGAGACCAAGCAGATGCAGATTATTGTAGGCATCTCAGCAAATCAATTTCATTTTGTCACAAGATTCATAGCACTGTATTTTCTTACATGCTATCACTCTACTGCAGTTCAAAAAGGCATATGAATTGCCTTACTGTGCCATTATATTGCTCCCAATTTGTGACAGATGGCACTGAAAGCATGCACTAGTGTATACTTGAAGTGCTTTCCTGGACCACATTGCTTTTTCAATCTGGCCTCTATTTCACCATAGGGGCCTTGTTTGAATATGCGCATTTCAACACAGAGAACTTGGGATGTAAGATACTTTTCCTATTAAAAGTCTTTCAGAAAGTGGGAAAGACAACGGAAAGAAGGAAAGCCAAAATTTTGGGATACACGTGTTATTACTGCTCCCTGTTTAGAAGGCTGTTACTTCTGATTTCCATACCTGTTTACACACAATATGAGTATGTGACCATAAAAACATATTTAGATGACCATCAAAGATATACGGCACAAATAATGATATGATCACCTACAGACCTTCTATCACATCTTTCACTTTCCTGGGGATTTTTGCTTGTAATTGAACATATAACTGGAGGTTTCTTTAGTGTTGTAAGACTATATTTTTATACAGAACCATTAGTTCATGGAAGTGATTTAGGTAGCATGAAATAGTACCAAACTAATCATTAGAGGTAATCACTGTCTGGCAGAAAAGCCTAAACAGCCTAAACTTCCAAGATTGCTGCATGTCATGGAATGATTTTCATTAATTCTTGAATAACTGAAGCAATTTCTATCATCAAGAAACACACACACGTGATTTCATATATTCCGTTTTCTCCAGAATGAGTCCTTCAAGCCTTAATATTATTTTTTGATACATGACAGGTTTGTTTCCTCAACATTAAAATCCTAAAGAAAATAATTGTGTAACATTCTCACAACACTTTTTCAGAAGTACCGAATGCTGCATGATGTCATTTGCAATTTTCTTATTTTGTCTAAGTAAAACTGTGCTATGCAGATACATCATAAGAACTGACTTCTTGAACATTGAAAACCACCATCTTGCAAGATATTTAAAAATCTAATTCCTGTGACCAATGTCATTAATAGCAATGAAACTTCCAAGGCAATTGTGTTGACATAGGGAAACAAACTGTGATGTAATCCCAAGTAAAAAAGAAAGACAGCCAAATTCTGTTCTCTAAGATACAGCTACTCTGTTAAGGCCTGTGGATTTCCAACAGCATATATTTGGAATAACTATAAGAGGATTTTCATTATTAGAGTGCATTTTGCTTTGTATTAGATACAATAGTTTTGTCTAACCACTTAGACATTTTTATAGATCTCAAGTGGGTCTTTTTTGCTTGTTAAATTTTATGGCAATGTTCCATAGGGGTACATCATTAAACTATTGAAAAATTGAGTAATATTGAAGCTAACAGATACAATAGCCCCTGCCACCTTCCTATACACTACTGTGGGTTTGGGTGGTTTTTTTTTGCTTTACTGTGATTATCATATCCTAGGATGTGATTTATTTTCAATAACTGTCCTGAAAATGTTATATTTGTATTCATAAACACATTTTCTTGAAGTAGTGTGGCATAGTATTTGATGGTGGTTTAAATACTGAAGTAAACTGCTGAATTGTTTCATTTTTTCATCAGGAAGGAAAAAAGACATCTACACATGAAAACATGAAATACTTGATTTGTGCTTCCCTTGACTAGAATTTAGGCTATTATTTTTGTATTCCTCTATGCTTTGTGTATTTCTGACTTTATTTCCAGCTGCAGGAAAACTGGTACACATAGCTGACATATGGATTTAAAAAAAAACAAACAACTTTTCAGGTCTATATGTTGTCTCTTAAGCCTTTCCTTCAACTGAAAACCTTTTGTTCCTTCTATTAAATTGTATGTGCTTTTACTACATTATATATCAATTTGACAACGTTTACTTAAACAATTCTATGTATTACCTATAACTACTCAAACAGAATTTAACTTTATATTATGTAGAAATAAAAGAACATTCTGTGGTTGATATAAAATCCATTTAAGTCAAGAAACTGTTTCTGATTACATCTGGATTAACCTGTAGATTAAAATCTTAATAACTAAGACAAAAATTAAAATAAATGTTTATGAAGTTCTTCAAGGATTTTAAAAAATTAAAGATATAGTAAAAAGAAAAAAGATGTCACAATTTGGATGGTTAGATTAATTATTTTATAGTTTTATTAGCCAGCTTTTTTTTTTTTTTTTTTTTTTTTTTTTTTTTATAAACTCTTTTTGAATAGAAAGATTTATTTTGTATTTTTCACTGGTACTGGAGTTATGGAAAACGTAACTGTAAAAATGAGACAAATTGAGAGTTATATAGACCAAGAGTTTTTGTCCTATTCAAAGGTAAAAGAAGTATAAATCTTCCTTCTAAGAAAAATGGATCTGTTTAAAAAAAATTAGTAAAAAAAGTTTTTGAGCTTTTTCTGTTTATGTTACAGTCTGATGGCTTCTGTTTTTTCTTAAAGTAGGCAACAGGTTATTTCACTGTAGTAAGCTGGACAACTGTGGTGAAAAACTGTTCATCAATGTACAGAAATAACTTAGTATCTTTTAAAAAATAAATATTAAAATTAAAGCTATTTATAATTTTATCTATTTGTTTTCCAGAACAGAGAATATTGACAACTCACTAAAATACATGTTGACTGTCCTTAAAAGCACCTCATATGAGAAATTACTTTCCCAATTTTCTTGGCTTTCTCTCTCTGGAAGTAAACAACTCTCCTCTAAATATCCTTTTCCTTGTCTCCTCTTACTACCAAGGTTTATTACAGAGATAAGGCAGAAGTCTAGACACCAAAAAATCTGACTTTTGTTCCCAGTTCAACCACGGCCTTTTATATGACCTTGGACAACTCATTTATCTCAGCATCAAAGGCATCAGGAGGATAAAATGAATCACTATGTTGTCCTCAGATACTAAAATGGAAGAATCACTCTATGCTACTAACTACATTTGGTAGCATACTAATTTTCGGGGGGGGGGAGAAAAAACAAACTAGAAGTATGTTGACATAAATCAAAATATTAGCTATCACTTAGTTTGTCCAGCCTCTGTCATCTACCCAAAGCACAAATGAGTTAATTTATAAAGTCTTTTAAGTTAAGGAGGCTACTAAATTTTATTGATTTAGGAGGATGACCTCTTCCTGGAAGTCCTCATTACAGATTCTTAGATATTATTTTAAAAAAAGGAAGTCAATTTTTCTATTAATGTGCTTATCTTTCATTCATTTGTTCTAATAAGTGTTTTACTTATCTGTGTCATTGTACAAACTCCAGCTACTTCTCTCAGAATTAAATATTATCCTCAGAATATCACCCCAACTTTTCATTGGCAGCTTTGCTCAAACACATAGCAGAGAAAATGCACCTTTATCTATTGATAAAAAGGAAAACACTATTAGGTAAGGCATCTGTGTAGGTCTTTTTCTGTAATATCACCCCTTAATGGAAAAATAAAACCATGAGAGTATTTTTGAAGTATCTTGGAGGAAATTTCCCTATTAAACCTATATCTGTTCTGAAAAAAAGGGACTTTTACTTTTGGGGTATTTTTTGACCACTCCAGGAAATGATGCTAATAGGAAAACAAGGAACAAGAATCTATCAAGGTGCTAAAATAATTTTGCATCATCTGATCTGTGTTAACCAGGTGTGTATGAATATATCTCATGCCAATGCAGAGTACTGTAGTATGGCTTACCATCCTTTCCATGCCCAGTTATACAACGTCCAGTTATATCTGCTACTGACTAAGGCTACTCACACAGCCATTGTGTGATACATAAAAAAGTTAACTGTGATGCATTAAAAAAATGGCCAGAGAGCTCCTTCCAAGGCTCTGCTCTCCTTCCATTGTTGTAAATCTGGTTTAATCCCTCTAAGGTGAAGGGAACTTTAGTGGAATTTCCTTCCAGATAGTGTAACTTTTCAGCTGAGAGGAAAATAATCCTTTTCTTTTTGAGTACCATCTCTGACTTACATAAAATAAACAGCTTCCTAAAAAAGACATTTAGTTCAATGCTCTAGGTATTAAGAACTGCTGAATTTCTGTGGTCTGTATTTTGTAACAGTGGCTTGCTAAATCAAGGCCACCATGACCTCAACATCTCTAAAGCTGTTTTTATGAAATCTGCAGTTTTTTTATGGTTTATTGTGAATAGAATGGGAGGCAGAAACGTGTTCCATAGTATGCCACAAGTGCAGTGTCACGGAGAGTGAGGGCAGCAGAAACTGAGCCTGTAATTATGGTTTTCTGGGATTTGTTCTGAAATGTATGAACAGAGCCTGTTGAGTGCCTTTACCTGACTTAAAAGCTTCATAAAAAGCACAGCAGTCCATTAGCAGAGATGTTTGCTCAGTGACTCTCATTATCAAAATATCCCTGGTGAGTGCAAACCTACCACCCAACTCTATGCTACCCACAGTTGAGAAACTGGACATTAGCAGAGATGTGATAGACTTTTTATTTCCCTTTCTGGAGCCCTGGAATGAAAGGCAGCAGTAAGGAGAGAGCTGTCATTGTGGAGAACCCTGATGGCCACCTTTGGCCTTGTGATAGAGTGACAATACTGCATGCACTGTAGTGCAATTGTCACAAGAGAAATTACATTCAGACAGAAAACAACACAGATACTGCTTTGCTGATCAGTGTGAGAGGACTTTTAAAGCTCAGAGAGCAGAAGTCTGCATGCCAGTGCTAACAGGGGTATTTTATGCTTCCCTGACTCTATATTGATTTTGCTGACTCAGACCATCTTCAGATTCTGTTGATCTTTTCCATTGAAAAGGGATGACTGATTTTTTAATACTCTGATGAAATTGTGCAAAAGTATACCAAAACCACCTGACTGATTAGATGTGTTATTGTCTGAGACTTTACATTTTGGCAAGGATGCTTGACTCTCTCTCTTTCAAAGTAGAGGTTAGTTGCTTCCTGACTCTTGCTGCTTCTCCCTTCCCTGTCAGATTTGTTGCACCAATGTTTTCCTCTTGCTTAACTGGGGCTTCTTGGTTTTAAATCCTGATATTTCAGGCATTTTCTGTCAGCATAATTACAGAGCTCTTTGGTGAATGTGATGAGCACTAGCAAGCTCCTAAAACTCATGTTACGGCAAGTTTCAGAATGTCATCTCTTGACAGTATTTTTGTTATTGACTCCTAGATTTTTATCTATGAAAAGACTTGCTGTGAAATTTGTCTTAGATTCATGGGTGCCAAATGATTTTGGTAAATAAAAGCTAGACTGGTATACACATGGATCAGAGGTGCAAAATGTTATTTAAACTGTTAGAACTTTTGCACACCGAATGTAGTGGGAATCCAAGCTGTTAAACATTTTATTTAAATGTTTGAGTTTACAAAACCAAGCTTTAAATATTCAGCAAAGTTCTATGGCAATGCCAATTGCAAAAAGCTTTATTATTTTGTATCATCTAAAATTAGGTACAAGAATACAAAGAATCTCACACAAAAAGAGTGTACCTAAGAGAGAGTGTCCATGATAGACCCTTTCCACTTAAGAGAGGATCTAAAAAAAGGATCCAGTATGGTGTTTTCTTGGGCTTAGCTCCTAAAAATTAAAATCAAAAGTAACTACAGAATTTAGTCTGAAGAGATGTGAGCATTAGCCAGACACCAATATAATACCATCTTGACCAAGATGCATCTACACAGTTCTTTGATTCAGTGTTTTCTTTAAAACGTTTTTTCCTTCATTGCTTAAAACCCCTGCCTCTGATATTAATCTAATGCTTACATGCATGAAGAGCTTGAGAGGTTTAGTTTAATCCCATATAGGACACAACATTTCTTAAACTATATTTATATTTATGTTGCTCCCTCAGTGCTCCATTAGGTCTATTGCCCTGACTTTTCAAGCAATGAAACATAATCAAAAAAGATTTAAAGAAATGCAGTTACCTTTAACAGTGTAGTAGAGAATGTGTTAACACCAGCATATGATAATGGAATGGACCTGGTAACCTCATGGTTTTTGTGCTTACAGACATCAACTTTAACGGTCCGTTGTGATAAATGAGAGATACTAAAATCTTAGTACTAGTACTCCTGCCTGCTTGCATAGTCTTTAAAGCCAGCAGAGAGCTAAAAGTTAAATATCAGGCCTAGGAGAGTTGGAAATTGTGCCATTCTGTTTAACAGACTCTAAACACAGGGAATGGGCTGCGCCACGGACTGGAGGCCATGACTGATTTTCTGCTGTTGTTGTTCCTGGCCCAGGGTAAGTTTATGCATAGTCCAAAGGATTCAGAATGAAATATTCTCCTTTCTTCATGTCAAAATTATGTGCACATGATCCACTAGAGAGTTGCTTAGGTTGCATATATTTCCCCGTGTTGTTTTACCTGGTGTGTTTACTGGAGAAAGAGACGGGGTTTTTTTGTTTGATCAGCTCTTTGCAGGCAGGCTGTTAAATCTAAGGGAAGTATTTGTAGCAAACTGATTACTTACCAGTGTGCTGAAACTCCTGATTCTGCAAAATACATTTTGGCATCTGGGTACTGCCACTGCCAAACATGTGCTGCTGCCTTGAGGATCATCTCGGGTGCTGGCTCTTGTAACTGGAGCATATCAAAAGTACGGACCAAGAAAGAGCACTGTCAGCAAGGCCAGTGGTAGAATTACTGATGAGTGAATATTCACATTGCAGAGGAGACAAGTGACCATTTTATTTTTCAGTTCCCTGAATGAATCTATGTCTCCAAATCCAGTCTGTTTATTTAATCCATGGAAATCCAGGAGTAGCTCACATGTAAGCATGAAGAATATCCCAGTTCCTCTTTCCCCGTATCCTGATACAAAGATGAAGAAGGTAGAGCTAAATAAGTGTTCTTTAAGCAACATTTTCATACTTGGTCATGGGAACTGGCTCATTCTCAATTAATTCCCAGTGTATGTGTCACCAGAGTGGGATCTCCTGTGACATATCTCATGCTTTCTGTATCTCTCTGCCCCTCTTTCTCATTATTCTTTAATAGCTAAAAATGGGGGAACAGTACAACTTTCCCCGGCCACACCGCTGATATACCTTTCCTATGAGAACTGGGTAAGGCTGCTGAGACACCCTTTTCCATTAGCTATATCTTTTTCAGAGAGGCCGGGGAGCTGACATCATCCTTTTAAGGCCTCTTTAGTCTCCTGGGACAGCACACTAGAAGCCCTAGTTAGAATAGCTGGGAATAGAGCTGAAGAACAGGAATCCACAAGAACAACTACCAACAGAATCTTTGGTTGTGCCTTCAAAGATACTGCTTCTGCTTCAGAGTATCCTTTGTGAATGAGATACACAAAGGGATTGTTAATATGTTAATATTAGTTATATGTTAATAGTAGTCAAATTTTAAATTAGCACAAGCAAAGAAGTGTGATATTGCTGATATATTTGCCCTCCTAAACTTTGCACAAGCTGATGTCTGCTTTTGGGTGAAGCAGTTAGGCATTTTTAGCACCAGGCTTCTGCTGGTTGTGAAACTCAAAGGGAAGCAGCCCCAGCCACTGCCTTACATAAACTCTGAGCCTGGTACAATGGACTGCTGCCACTGCTGTGTTTGTAGTAGTGAGATTTCCTTTCTGACCTACTTTTCTGCTGTACGCATTGGGCCAGGCCCTCTGGAGCATTAGATCATTTTATAGTGTTCCCGTGCCACAAAGCTGCCCTCACACTGCCTCAAGCAGCCAAGGAAAGAACCCGTCCACCTAGAGGGATCCACAAAAGACTTATAACTGCTTAACAACTCTGATGTCTTTGTTTCTCACTGTAGCCAGCACAGCAGATGTGCTTAGTGCTCTCTTAACCAGACACCAGCTCTTTAGGTGTGCTGTCATTATCAGGCAGCTTCATGTGGGGCAATGATCTAGCACACAAGACCAGGAGTACAAGTACAGTAATCACAGATGCACAGGGCTGCGGTGACCACATCTTGACTATAATTGTCCTGGATAAATATATATGAAGGAAAGTAATACTTGTGAAGACATTTAAAGCAGATACTGAAGGAATAACCTCAGAGATAAGGAAAGAAAATGAAATTTCATGAACTTTTAAATACCTGTAGAATATGAAATGTGCAGTATTTGCTTATACAGAAGTCTTTATAAGAGCTGGATACAACGCTGTTAAAAACAAAATCTGTTTCTTGGAGGAAGAGATGGAAAGGATGGGAGATTTGTAACTGAGTCTACGTAGATATATAGACAGAGGTCTGTGATCAAGTTTTTGCCCCTTTTCCCCCTCTCAGAACTGTGAAGTTAGTGCTTCTTTCTGTCTTCCTCTTAGGGCTTTTCTAGACAGCACAGATACCAATAGCTAAATCTTCTGAATGCTATTTAATAGGAAACATCAATTCTGTACAATAAAAAGCACAATATCCTACCTATATCTTCTGCTTTTTAGTATCTTTTTTAACACCCATCACGTTAATTTACCATAGTATTTATGAGAGTCAAAATTTCATGCTGTTATACTTAATTCCAAGTCTATAGCCGATAGAGTCTATTAAACAAATATGCCACCATATTGTAAGAAAAGATTAGATACAAGAGATGTTTAATTACTTCATAGTAGAGTCAGAGTCTACTTGGCATGCTTCAAGAATGTTGCTGGAAGTAAGGATGATATACGTTTGCTAAGTGGTCACCCCCTCCTCTGTGAAATGCATATTCCCCTGAATTACCCCTCAGACCCCTACCATGATACCCTCAGGCATGTGTACATCCAGTCTGGTAGAGCCCTGGTAGCCTCTTTACAGCTGAGACTTCTGGTTATTGTGGTTGTAACCTGCACTGTAGGTTTTTGTGTAGCAAGTCATGCATGTGTTGCTCATCCTGCTTGGACCAAACACAAGTTGTCAGCTCAGAAGGACTGTACTAGAAGTGCTCAGAGGGCAAGGGGGCTATGGGAGTGCTGAGGTGGGAAAACTAGTTTCAACAGCTCCTCTGCACACACGAGAGAGCAGTGAATGGGAACTCTACCAGCAGGGCCACAAAGGGACACAGTTTTCTTGCCGAGGGATTCCTGTTTGAGAGGAAGAAAACAACAGCAGGGGAGAGGCTCTCAGCCAAAGGCAGACTTGAGGGCAGCTGATCTTGGCCACATCTCGCAGTGATGAGGGAAGCAGGGTTAGGAGAGTATGCAGGTGACCGATCATGTTCTGCCTATATCTCCTCCACAAGTGCTATTTAACTTAGAGTGCCTGGGTTAAGAAAACCTCCTGTAACACTCACCATATGTGTTTATGTACGTCCTGAGCTGTTGATGACTGTCCAAAAAGCTGGAAGTTGGCAAAAAGAGGCAGTGTTTTTGGGTGGCTGAGCAGGATTTTGCTGCCCGGAGCAATCTGTTATCCTGTTTCAGAAAAAATGCCCTCAGGAGTCAGTGCCTTAGGAGTCAAACAAAGAGGCAGTTTTGCAATGTGAGGCAGTTTTGCAATGTATCCATATTATGGAAGTTTAAGAGTCCACAGACACAATGTGGTATGACCTGAACACAGGGCCTCACAGCTAGATACTTACCAGGCTGTTATCTTGGCCCTGGAAGCTACTTGGCTCAGCTATTTTTATCCTGGCACATCTACACAAGCCTGGGTCTGATTTAGATATTAAGGTCAGATAGATTTGAGACAGAAATAAAAGGAGTTAAAATCAGATATTCAAGTCATCCATGAAAAAAGTTAACAAGATGTTTACTGTACCTGAAAGTGTGAAAACTGACATTTCTGACAAAATGTTGCTTTTCTTTCTGTGACTGGCTGATCAGAACCCCAAGGGATGGTTTATTTTGCTGTGTGTAACACACATTTATGAATGGTGTGTACCATCATAACTTTCATATCCATGACTGTCTTCTGATTTCCTGGTCATGATTTTGACACCATTAATTTGAAAGGACAGATATATTCTGCTGATGTTATTATTAGTGTCAGAAGTGTCCCTGTCTGTAGCAGCTTCCTGTGACTCTGTGGTGAAAGTAAGCCCAAAGACCTCCAAATCACTGGGGCCACATGCAGGCATATGCTGGTCCAAAGAATGTACCTATTAACTGACATAAACATAGGGTGTGATTATATGGACCCTTTGCCAGTTGCAAGGTTAAGACTGGCTGCTTGTTTACCTCTCACTGACTTGTTTGTGGGGATGCAGTACAAACCAATTCACTGAAAAGATAAGAACTGGAAAAAAGAAAGCCATCTGCTCTGTGTTTCCCCTTTTTTTTTTTTTTTTTTCCTGAGTTGGGTGTATATGCACATGTGGGTTTTTTCCTTCCCCTCAGATTTGAATCCTTTCAACAACCTAGATGACAGTATGACCTCAAATTTGAGGAGGGGTGGTTAAAGTTCAGGTTAAAGTTCAATGAGCAGATGCTGGAGGGGAGGGGAAAGGAAACTTGAGTAATTGCTTTCTCCAGGAGAATAACATTGAAGTGACAGCCTTTCCATGATTTCTCTAAGTGTCTGCTAACAGAGGCTTCCCTTCTCAGCGAGGTCGAGTACAACCATGACTGAAGGTGACAGAGAACCCTGTCTTATGAACTCTGGTTCCCCCTCCGGTACCTGGCAGCACTGAACTTTCTGGTGCCAGAAATCAAAACCACCTGCTTACCTTGTGCTGTTTGTCAAGCAATCTACTGCCACTGTTCAAACCAGCAGAGTACTGAGGGGTAGAAGGACAAGCTGTGTGCCCTCTGGCTGGGTGATGATTAGACTGTCTGCATAATTGCTGGAAGACAAAAGGCTGTGAGAACTACTTGAGAGTACTGAGTGCTTTCTATTTCCTGATTGCTTTCAAACTTTCTTGTAAAGACAATATTGCCTATCCACTTATAACTTGGATGTTTACTCAATCATAAATCCCATTAAAAGGAAAGGACTTGAAGAAGTCAAGTTGTCAAGATTTGTCCATAAAGGCTTGTGTTTTTCACAGTTGAATAGAGTTCACACTACTTGCTCATTTTGTTAAAGAATATGTATAAACTTGAATCTTGGATATTGAATGGCAAAGTGCTATGATAGTGTTACATAAAATATCTCACTGTTACCCATTTAGACATACGGTGCCAGTCCTGCACCAGGTGTACCTAAAAAAAATTTAAATGCTGTTCAGGACAAGCTTGGGTAATCCAAAGAAAGTTTCATAATCATGTGTTTCTCCCTTTACCCTGAGTTGAACCCTGTGGTTGTCACCTATTCCATGTCAATGGTTTCCCTGTCGGGGTTTTGGGGTTGGTTGTTTTTGGGTTTTTTTTGGTTTGTTTTTTTTTGGTTTTTTTTTTAATGTCTTTGAGTCATTCCTATATAGATTTCATGACTTCATGGAAGACTTCAGAATGATCAGGATTGAGTCTCTCTGCAGGTCTTGTTGAATGTGTGGCTTTGCTGACAGGATGCACGATGTCAGCATAGAGTTTGCTTAGACCTCTGGCAAAAGACCCTGGAGTGACAAAACCAGGAGAACACTCAGAGGGTCCTGGTTTCATGTTTCTTATCTCCATTCTTGTTTGTAATTTACCTCTTGATATGGACTTTTAATCTATACTTGGCAAGACTGGCTTTGTAAATCAAACTGGTGGGGGCTGCAAAGTCCAATTCAGAAAGCATTACAGTCTTCTAAGTAATATACATATTGTCACCTACCTGGACTCCTCTAAGGCCTTTGATATGGTTCCCAACAACATTATAAGTGATAAACTAGAGATATATGGGCTTGATGGATGGACTGTTAGATGGATAAGATATTGGCTGGACATCTGTTCAAAAACTTACAGTCAATAGCTCAATGACCAAGTAGAAATGAGTAATAAGTGGTGTCCCTCAAGGGTCTGTAGTGAGACAAATACTATTTAATATCTCCACCAGTGACATAGGTGGTGAGACTGGGGGCACCCTCAGACAGGTCATGGATGACATTGAGCTGAGTGGTGCAGAGGAAAGCAGGGACATCCAGAGGGACCTTGACAGGCTTGAGGAGTGGTTCATATCCTCATGAAGTCCAGCAAGGCCAAATGCAAGCTCCTGTACCTGGACCAGGGACACTCCAGTATCAATACAGACTGAGGAATGAATGGATTGAGTGCAGAGAGAAGGACCTGCAGATACTGGTGGTTTTAAAACCAGATGTCATCTGGCAATGTGGGCTTGTAGCCCAGAAAGCCAATCATGTCCTGGACTGCATAAAAACAGGCATGACCAGCAGGTTAAGAGAGGTGATTCTGCTGGACTCTCATGAGACTCCAGTGTGCCTGGAGTACTGTGCTCAGTTTTGTTGTCCTCAGCACACAAAAGATACGGGCCTGTAAGAACAGGCCTGGGGGATAGATGTGAAAATGATCATAGGGATAGAACACCTCTCCTGTGAAAAAAGGTTGAGAGAATTGTTCAGTCAAGAGAAGAAAAGCCTCCTAGGAGATCTTATTGTGGCCTTTCAGAATATTAAGGGGGGTATAAGAAAGACAGAGACTTTTTACCAAGACCTGTACTGACTGGAAAAAGGTCACCTTTTTAAAACTGAAAGGGTGTAGAACCATAGAATTGTTTTTGTTGAAAAGACCTCTAAGATCATCCAGTCCAGCCATTAACCTAACACTGCCAAGTCCACCACTAAATCATGTCCTGCATACCACATCTACACATCTTTATCTTCAGGGATAGTGACTCCACCACTTCCCTGGGCATCCTCTTCCAGTGTCTGACAATCATTCTGGGGAATAAATTCTTCCGATCATCCAATCTAAACCTCCCCTGGCACAACCTGAGGCTATTTCCTCTTGTCCTATCACTTATTACTAGGGAGAATAGTGCTACTTGATTTCAGGTAGTTGTAGAGAGTGATAAGGTTTCCCCCGGGCCTCCTTTTCTCCAGTCTAAAAAAACCACAACTCCCTCAGCTGTTTTTCATAAGACTTCTTCTCTAGACCCTTCACCAGTTTCATTGCCCTTCTTTGGACATGTTTTAGAATGCCAATGTCCTTCTTATAGTGATGTACCCAAAACTGAACACCAGATTCAAGGTGCAACCTCACCAGTGGCAAGTGCAGGTGGACAATCCCTAGTCCTGCTGGACACACTTCCTGATACAAGCCAGGATGCTGTTGGCCTTCTTGACCACCTAGGCACACTGTTGCCTCAAATTAAGCTAGATGTTGACGACAGGTCAACAGTACCAACAGGTCCTTTTCCTCTAGGCAACTTTCCAGACACTCTTCCCTAAGCCTGTAGTGTTGCCTGGGGTTGTTGTGACCCAAGTACAGGACCCAGCACCTGGCCTAGTTGAATCTCACATGAATGACCTCAGCCCATCAATGCAGCCTGTCCAGATCCCTTCTTACACTCAAGCATATCAACACTCCCATCCAACTTGGTATCATCTGCAAATTTACTGAAGATGCACTCAGTGTCCTTGTCCAGATAATTGATAAAGATATAAACAGAACTGACCCTAACACAAAGCCCTGGGGAACAGAACTTGTGACCAAACACCAGTTGGATTTAAGTCCATTTACCATGACCTCTTGGGCCTGCTCATCCAGACAGTTTTTTGCCCAGTAAAGTGTACACATGTCAAAGGCAGAAAACCTTAGATTCAGATTACAGGAACAATACTTTTTATAATGAAGGCAATGATGCAATGGAACAAATTACCCAGAGAAGTTACAGATGTCCCACTGCAACAGTTTTAGGTAGGGTCTGGACAGTGACAGATGTTGTTATTCCCCACTACCCTCCCAGGGGAAGGGGGGGAGTAAGGGGGAGAGACTTTAAGGTTGAAAACAAATTTGAGTGGGTAGAAGGCAACCCATCTTGGTAAACTAGGCCTTAACCCAGCTAGCTCAGCAGCTAAAAAAAGCCCCCAGAGGGCTCTTTTGGGAGCCATTTTATATTGAGCACCAAGGTAAGAAACACCATGCTTGGTTCATTCGGGTCACCTGACCCATCCTCTCCACCCACAGGCTCAGCTGCTCCCCATTACAGGTGCCACATCAACGGGATGGCTGTTGCTGCTGGTGTCCCAGGCAGGGTTTTTTCTATTCTGGTCCTCTCAAACCAGGATACCCATCCCTGGAAGCATTCAAAGTCATGTTGGATGGGGCTTTGAGCAATCTGACCTAATGAAAGATGACCCTGCCAATGGCAGTGGAGTAGGACTAGATGATCTCTAAAGGTTGCTTCTAAGCCCAACTGTTCTGTGGTTCTATGATATTCACATTATCGTTAGATTATTAAAAGGTGTCCCTGACCATGGCAGGGGGCTTGGAACTAGGTGATCGTTAAAGTCCCTTCCAACACAAACCATTCTATGATGTAGACAGTACATAAATCTGTAAAAGCTATTGGGCACATACTCCTGAGTCTTTCACCTTGGATCAGCAGCCCTCAGATCATCAATCATGCAGGATAAGCTTTAATAGACTGTCTTAAAAACATCTGCTCAGTTTTAAAGAATAGAGTGCAGAGTGCATTTGAGAGATTTATATATTAGAACAGTAAAAATGGGAGAAAAGACCCTAAAGAAAGCTTTGCCTCTCCCCTTGGTTCCCTTTGTCTGGTTATTGCAACCTGCCATGTTGCAAGAGAGGATGATCAAGCCAGTTATTTATAATCGGAGACCAGGGAAATTAAGCTCACCATGTATTAACATGTCTTCTTAGATACAGTGATTTGTCACCATCACTACTTGATCAGGCAGTGAGCACACAAAGAAAGATCTGTTTTGCATGAATTGAGTGTGTGAATAAAACACAGTTTTGTCCTGAACAGCATGTCATGCATGCCTGAAAATCACTATAGGTAACTGTACTTTTGCTTGTTGAATTTATCTGATTCAGCGACTCAAACACATAGTTTGGCGAAAACTGTTGTTTCACTTCTGGCACAGAAGAGGTAAAATTAATTAGATATTTCTCACATTAACATTTTAAAGAGGTCCTATGACAGACTTGAAAGCTAGTTCTGAGTTACGTTAGTGAGTTATAGATATCGGTTGTAAATTAACCTTTGTGCTTGTTACTTTTCATTTGCTATTTTTTCCACTGACTACTTAACCGTGGGGTGATATCTTCTCAGACTGTAAAACAAAACACTTTTACAGTGAAAACAGAGCATGGAAGTAGAAAAGGAGGAGGAAAGCATGCGGGCTTCTGGTTATGGCTAATGGTTTTCTTCCAAACAGAGAGCATCTGGGAATGGCACACTACAGAATCACAGGATGGTTTTGTCCATGTCATGTTATGGATAAACCCTCCCTAACACCAACATTTCTTGAGCCAAATGCTTGCCCTCTGACTCCCATGTTTACTGCAGTCAGAAAGTTCAGTATCTGATGTTTCCTGATACAGCTGTATATTATCTGTTCAAAAGTGTTTTACATAAAATGAGTGAAACTGAGATGAATTCTGTCTTCTCCCATACTTTCTTAGGAAGCACTCCAATTACCAGGCTGTGTAGCATAACTGCTATGTGACTTGCCTTCCCATTTCCCACAAATACCAAAACAGCAGCTGAAAGCTCTGTGTCCTTGCACTTAAGTTGAAGAGTCACTTTCCTACTGTCCAAGTGATGTTTAAGTGGACCGTCAAGGGTGGAGGCAGCCAGACAGCCACCTCAAAAAATTCTCTAGCTTGGGGTAATGAGTTTAGATGCTCACCTGCAAGGTGGGAGACCCAGCTGTAACTCTAGTCTCTTCTGATTCATGGCAGTGACTTTCCCCACACTGATTGGAAACCTGTGGTGCTCAGCCCCTGAAGTCCTTTTTGCTGGAGCAATTCCAGGTCTATGTTGTGATACTTCACTGTAGGAAAGCAGAGAAGAAGGGCTCTGCACCATAGTGGGTTAGGTGCTTGGCTCTGAGATATCACTGGTGGACTCAGGCAGAAGAGGGGCTTGGACTTGGTATTCCCATGTGATTGCTCTAGCATGAGAACACGGTGGAAAATGTCAGTTGCAGGGTTGCTGCACATTTTTAATCTTTTTCTTACAATACTTGAACAAAATGGCTCATACTGAGTCAATTTTTTTCATATGGGATTATTTTTGTTCCTAATTTTTGTACTGGTTAGGAAAAAAGGTAATAAAATAAATAATATTTTTTAAAAAATGCACATAATCCAGACTGAGTTCCCCTTTCCTCCCTCCCCTTCCTGCATCAATCAGCTTGGTACTGAAGATGTCAATTACTCTTCCAGCCCTTTGAGGACTGGACTAAAGCCAAGAAAATGTATGAAAAGGTAAACAGAGGCAAAGAATAGTAGAGATATACGATCAGGGACACAAAGCAGGTTCCTGGCAGAATGAGGAATTTAGTCCTCTTATTTTCTGCAGAATCCAAACTTTCCTTAAAAGGGTAACTGAAGGAAATAGGTCAACTCAAATAACATTAAATCATGCTGTACGAAAATGTACTCCCTCTTCTCTAAGCTGTGAGATGTCACACAGTTTTTAAACTTTATTTTACTGATGAGTATCTGTGATATGTGAAGAGGGTCTCTGGAACCTGAGCAGCAATCCCTGCTTTGTGTGACAATATTTTTTTAACAGCTTTCTCACCATATCTGCTCTTAGCTGTTCTATTTTTTTAATTTGTTTTTTAGAGGAAAGTTGATTCATTGCCACTTTTTACACTCTCCTCACTGTTTTTGTAGGATCTTCCTTCTCTTCCTGCTTTTTTGTTTCTTGCCATTTTATGAGAATTTTATTTTCCTCTTCATATAGTTCCAACACCTTCTCACCTTCTCTCTCAAAGTAAAGAAAATTAAACCATCATACTACAACATCTTGAAATGAAAGTTTAGTGTAACGCCCCTCTTTCAAATTGCTACTGGGGAAAGAGGAAGGCAGATTTTATTTTTTTTTTTTTCCATAGGTTGTTTACAGTCATGGTCCTGAGTTCAGAGTTCTGAGAGTTCTGATGTCATACAAGGAAAAACATTACTTTTAAATGTTTCGCTAAATATTTAATAACAGCAAATTAATTTCCTAACAGACTTCAGGCATCAGTATCTTTTACAAGAGGAGCCCTGGGAAGGTGGTAGAGGTCAGGCCCAACAGCAGAAAGCTGAGGAGCAATTGAATTTGTTTTTAGAGAAATGATCAGGAAAGGGGGATGTAATATGGAAAGAAATGCTACTATTTTCTTCTGAAACTAGTCTGTAGATAGATATATCATAGACTCTTAAAACAAAAAACTAATTTCAGTGCATGCTGCAAAATTGCTCCAGGTGAAAAGTGATTTTTTTCCGTTTCTTTTCATTTATTCCATGTATAATAATAGCACTGAAGGTTCCAAGAAATTTGAAATAGTGGTGCCTGTTTAGAGGTAAACCTGTCATATAATGTTACCTGTGTACCTAATGTGACCTAACTATTGCACTGTTAGCTTTAGTTTAGTTTGCGTTATACTAGTATCATGATACCTGCTAAGGACAAATAACTTTGCTCTAAAGTTCCACACATCTGTCAAACTCGGGTTCAATTTGACCTTCCCCAGTGACCTGGAGGCAGATCTCGAACCGAAGATGAGCCTTGATTTCTCCAAGGTTTAGCACAAGGGAGGTGAGTCTGTATTTCCTATCTCTTGTTCTTCCTGGAAGCAGGTTGTGTGTCTGGCTTTTTCTTGCATGGTCCTACAGTCCTTGGATTCTTATGCCCCCAAATCCTACACCCTCGACCTTGCTGATGCTGCAGTCCCAGCTGAGTACCCTGCTTCCCCATCCACTGTTGAGGGAGCGTGTCCTGCTGCTGGCATCAGAGAAAGGGCAGCAGGAGAAATGTGAAGCGGAACAGCACAGTGACTGAAGGCCTTTCATCTCCTTAATAAATTAGGTCTGGGGCCTCTGGCTGTGGAACATAGGAGCAATAATTATCGATAAACATCCTGTACTACTCTCTGTCCCCAGAAGGAAAGGTTTCCCTCAGAGAGGGGTCAGAAACACTGTGATAGTGCCACTATTTACAACTGCAAAACCGTGTTGTCTGCCAGTCAATGTTTGCTGTAGCCCAGTTAGATTGATGATTCTCTAGTCATCAAAAACACATTAAAGAGAAGCAGTAGCAGTAATACCAGAATCTGGTCTGCCTCTGGAATGTAATACTGGCACAGGCGGTGGATATTTTTCCAGGTAAAACTACAGAAAAATAAAGGTTTGCATCTCAGGAGTGAGGAACCTTGCAATGCTCTCAGGCTCTTGCAAGTTTTTATTGTTGCATTCTGAGAGCACTTCTAAAACTCTCTGCAGAGTGACGCCTTGGGTGAAGACGTGTTTGACATCTGAGCTAGGAAAGCAGCCATTCTGAGCACATTTCTGCCACGGCAGGCAGGGAGGTAAACTATCCATCCAGGGAAAAGTTTCACTAAATGTGAGGTATATTATAATTTTTCTTAGGCACTAGTGACTCGAATACGTCGATCTCTGGAACAAGTTTTCTTCCCTGGCATTGGTTGCCAAGAGTACTTTCCAGTTCGTGTGATGTGCTGGTTAAAAAATCTTGGGGAAAAAAAACCAAACAAAAAACAAAAAACCCAAAGAAAAAAAAAAAAAAAAAACACAAAACCCCCAAACCCGCTCTGAGAAGCGCTCGAAGAGGGCGCTGGTGTGAGGCCCTGAGAGGCGGCAGGAAGGCGGAGTGACACCAGGTGGCACTCACGGACCGCGGAAGAACCAGGCCTTCCTCCTCCCCTCTCTGCCCCAAGAGGGCAAGTCCGTCCAAATCCCGCCGTCGCTTGGTTTAACCATTTAGGAACAGGTATTTTGCCTTGTCATTCAGCCTCTGGAACGAGGGAAAGCGTATTTATTCTCGCTGCCTGTGGCTGCACCGATAAGTAGGCCACAAATCCTATCCGTGCGCTTAGCAGCTGTGTTAAATACTTCATGCTTCAGTGTGGTACATAGATTAATAAATACAAACTACGCTTGCTGGGTTTATTTTTTATTTTATTTATTTATTTTATTTTTTTTTTGCCTTCTCTGCTAGCAAACAATCACGTGGAAAAATGGTTACTGTGGAAGCGTGTTTGAGAGACATCAGTTTTACCCAAGCACTTTCACCTCATCCGTGGAAAAATTAAAAGAAAAACAAACCCACAAACCCCCCAAACCACCCTCAAAATTCCCAAGTAGGGAGGAATGTTACACCTTGGTCGTGTTCTGAAAAAAACATTCTGGAAATGAAAATTTAGGGAAGACAACTCTTTCCCCAGTTGCCACATCATCCTTCATCATTCACTTTCTCAATCCAACTGGCATCACCACTCGTTCCCACCTTTTCAGATGGGATTATTTTTTATTTTTTTTATCTTTTTTTTTTTTTTTTTTTGCCCTGCAGTGGAAATAAATTGTATACACACAGACAATTTTACCTGATATTTTGCTAGTGTTAATTAAGATTTTAAAAGGAGGATAGGCCAAACGCAAACTCTACTAGGTCTCTTTTCTAAGGTCTCTCTCAGTGGGTTGGTGGCATAAAGAATGTTTATGAGTAAAATAGACTTTAACTGGTGGAACTGAATGTACACAAATGTATACATGTAAATGTGTACTAAAGCTTTTCATCAATCAATTGTACAACTAATCCCAGTGACTACAGTTTCTATTAGTTAAAGTTTCCAGATTATTTCATTAATGAATTTGGGAGGAGATATTTCCTAGGCAGTAGAAATATTATCATCTGTATGCTACAGTCTCTCAGGTACAATTTTTGAACCAGTAGAACTAGAGTGGTTGTCACTCATGTTCTACTGTGAACTACAACACCACTACAACACCACTTTAGTGTGGTGTCTACTGACGGTCACCAGAACATCTGCTTCTTCACCTTTGGGTGTTTACTATGAAAAGACTGTGAGGCTGGCAGCAGCATGATGTTCTCTCCTGCCAGTCTATGTGTTGGGCTGGGATAGAAGCTCAGCTCCACTGTTTCAGTGTCCAGCACACACCTACCCATATCCCACCCTTTGGTCTCTACCAGTGACCGTATTTCCATCCAGGTGTTGGCATTGGCTGCAAATCTGATCGGCCCATGACGGTGCCACAGTACACCTGTACAGCAGTTTCAGATACCATTGCCTTATTCAGGGTTGGTGTGGAGGCTGTGCCAAGGCTTGTCACACCCAGCTCATGTCTGCATTGTCGAGTTTCCCATGTCTCACCATGCTCAGCCCTGCTGCCATCATGCTCCATTCGTGACCAAGACAAGGCCATGGTGCTCCCATGTCACCAGGCCAATGAAGTAGGGAAGGTTTGAAGCAGTAAATCACATCCAAGGTTAAAAGTATGTTCATGAATATCAGTCGCATTTATTTCTGGGGGGTACTATGTTTTTTAAAAATAAATTACTTTTCCTCTACTAATGTAGGGATTATGACTTATTAAGTATGTGGAAAACTGAGGAAGATCCATTTCTTTAGAAGAGTGTTTGCGTAGGTGTACATTTAGCAGGGAAACCTTTATTGCAAAAGAAAAAGAGCAAAAGTTATCCTATCCATTCATACTAAGATGTCATCTAGCCCGTGAAAAAAATTAAACAGGACAGCACTGAATAAAACCTGGTCCTAATATGAATGTAAAACTTAAATAACAGCTAATGTTATTCCTTTTATTCTCTTTTTGCCTAATTGCAAGTTTTTGAGAAGGCAACATAAGAGTTTTTTGCTGAACATATCACTTGTCTCTCCGGCTCCATTCCTGAATTCTTTCCGACAACATATTTGCATTCTTGGCCCAAGCTCATGATATTAATTCTCAAGAGTCATAAAGATGTCATTCAGCAGGTATGGTATGAACTCGAGACTTTATTTACGAATTTATTGATTCTGATACATGGAAAATGTTACTTATTAAGATTTCTTGATACTGTTTTGATAATCAAGAGAGTGAAGAGGTTTTTCTCCTAGCTGTTTCTTAACAAAGTTCAGGTAGGCTATGACATTTTTTAATCATGGCTATATGCAGGCAGTGGCACTGAATCCCCAGGTTGCTAATTTAGGTCTGACAGTTGCTGAGATTCATGTAGTCTGACAGTTGTTAAGATTAATGTGAATGCTATTTGCTTTATGTTCTTCATGACTGGATTATCTGTTAGAGTTTTTGCTTTTAGATGCTCGGGGTGCTATATTTTGTTTGTATAAAGAAATGGTAATCAAAAATTTGTGTGTCTAGTAAACCTATTTGTTGCTGGGAAATACCTAATTTACTGGCAGACTGGATACAAGACACTTATCTGGTTTATTAGTTTCATTATCATAAAGTATTGGAGGTAGTCAAGATTAAATGTTGATCAGTTTGAAACACCCTAGGAGATTCATCATGTCCTTAGGAAGACAACAACATAGCCTGTGACATTACAGTCTCACTGGTGAGAGGATGTGGCTTGCTCTGAGTAATTTGGAAGAGAATGGAATTTTCATTTTCAGGACAACTGGGAAGAAGAGTTACTCATTCAGAGATGGGAAGACTATTTAATTTTGTGTTTCCTCAGGGTTTTTCCAGCAGAAAACCTTCTGATCGACTGAACATACACATGGCTTATGAAACATTAAAGTAATGAAGTAACATAAATACTGAATTTAGCTCCATTTATGACTCACAGAAATTCAATGCAGAATAGCAAAATGCTCAACATAGGAGATTTACCTAGTCTTGTAGAAGCACTCTACTGAAATAGAAGGCTCACCATGCTCCCTTTGTAATGGGTGCTTATAGATCATGAGATAAAAACATGTGTTAGCACCAGTGCATCTTCTTCCTTTGATTGGGCTGGAGGTACCTTTGGTGCTACAGACTTTCCTGGTCTCCATCTGGCCCCTGAAGTGGATTAAGAGGGAAGACAGAGGTCATGCCACCCAGAGATAGACACCGATCAACTGATTTTCCACTATTTGTTAGAAATTTTGAAAATTACAAATTAAAGTGCAGGACACTTTCCTGTTTAGTCACTATTTCTTAGGTATAAACATTTGCTTTCCGAAGGTCAATGTTAAATTCAGTTTCCATGTGAACCTTTTCTCTCAATGAGATGAATGTTCAAGAGGGTCATGGTTCTGACTATCAGCCTGCTCTCCATCACAGAGAATGCAGTGTAGCTGCAGAACTGTCTTCTATTTTGCCCGTGTATTGGGACTATTTAATTCCTGATTCTACCTTTCAAGGTAGACTACATGCAGATTTGTGGGTTAATGAATATGGTCACTGAATTTCATATATAGCTGTGAGCAACATTGTCTTATTTGTGTGCTTCATAAATATCTAACATCATTGGTTAAATCAAAATCTTAGGAGAATCATTGAAAGTGAACACATTTAAAGCCAGTTGTAGGGTGTGAGATCTATTCTCAACAAAGCTTGCTTTAAGCTACTTGTCCATGGCAGTGCCGGGGACAGAAAGTTAAATCAAGATGCCAAGTAGTTAATTTTTTTTAGATAATATTATAAAACAAGGGAAGACAATAAGGCTGCCAAGATGTAAAAGGGCCAAGAATTAAAACACGCCTTCGCAAATTCTTGGGGTATCAGGGAAAGAAGTCAGTTTTCTTTTTCTATAAAGTGAGGCATAGCTCTATGGAGGTGATACTTTAGTGATTTAGAAAATGACGTCTTGCCAGGTGAACCTTTAATTTACAATGGCCTTGAAGGAAGCCAGTAATTTAAGTTTTTCAATAGTAAATGAAATGGGAGGAAATACTGTTTTTTTGTGAAATGGTTCTGGAGGTTTTCTTCTGCAAAGATGACAAATAAGCATCTTGTTTGTGGAAACAAGCAACAGTTTCCAGGACAGTTACCAATGTGGAAGAAGAAAAGGGCTTGCTAAAATTTCCTGGAATGTGCACAGAGCCTTATTTAGGCAAATCCGGTTAGTCAGTTGTGCCTTGACTGAACAAGGTGTGAACAAAAGTGTTCATCCCTCACCTGACGTAAGGAAAAAAGCAGAAAAACCAGGCAAGATTTATTCAGTACTGGCTTTCACTTTTAATTAGCACATAATTATTTTTTTCCACGGTACATTTTTTTTTCATGAGTCATTGGAGGATTCACCTTTTTGAAAAAAACTTGATCTGTATAGAAGCTTAAAGACAATTATAACAGTTTGAGAACACTAAATTTTAAAACTAATCTAACACAGATATATAACGAAATTTTGTGCCTTTATTCAGAACATCACAAACTGGTTCAAATAATTTTCAATGAATCGATGCCTTTTTAGAATTCATGCTGTCTACTGAGTTTTTCAGTCCTAAATAGAATGAAGAGTTTGCTACATAATAAAACTGAACAATCACGTATGTTTGAAAAACCAAGATTTGAAAGAACTAAATGATACGTAACAATTTAATGCTTCAAATATTTCCTCTTTTAGGTGAAACATCATACGGCTATTTTCAAAGTAAGGAAGCAAAAAATTTTACAAGGCAAATTAATGACAAATCTGTAAGACTTTGCACTGGTCATAGGCATTCATTTTCATTTTGAAGTCATGCAAGTAGGTTTCTCACTCCTAGGAGGGTGAAAAAATTCTATCATCAAGTTATAGTTTTTTGTATGAGTTGAAGAGTTTTGTACGAGTTTGAAGAGTTGCTTCACTAAGCCAGTGAAAACTGTGCTTTAAAAAAAAAAAAAAAAAAAAAAGTTTCTAAAACAGAAATCCTTACCAGAGACATATCCTAAAGAAAGGGAGATTTTGTAGAAACTCAAAGATTTGTTTTTGAGGCACCCAAGATCATAATTTCCTCATTGCAGAATCCTGTCTTCATTCTCAGGTACTTCAACCTGGGTTGAAGTAACAAATCCCAGCTGTTGCTGTGGTTGAGAAGGTAGGCCTAACTTGTTTTGTCATCTCTCTCAGCTGGTTTGTAGCTCTTACTGACTGAAGAAGATTTGTTTTCAGGCTCAGACAGGTGTTGTATAGAGTCAGATGAAGAACTAAGATGCTCATGGGTATAGCAAAACCGTGCGTGCTGTAGTCTTATGTCTCTTTTGAACTCTTTTTTACTAGCTGCAGATTTGTACAAGTGCTTCATCACACAGGTTGCTGGCAACTCAAGAAAAATTGTTTAGTTCTTCTGAAGCTTTCTTAGTGACCTGAAAATTCACTGAATTTTAAGTATTTTCCAAAATGACATTTGAGCATTTTCTGAGACCTGTTTTAAACTAAGATATATGGGTCCTTCAAAATGAACAGATGTTTCAAATAATATCAAAGGATTTACACATTGAGATCTGATGGATTCGTATTAGCGAAACACATCAATTAAAGGGTTTGGTTTCATTTAATCTTGTTTATTCATTATCTGGAATAGATTGAATACAAAAAAATCCTGACAGCTTGAAATACCATTGCCCATTTTGACAGCAGCTTTTTGCTATGCCAAAGCAAGAACCAACACCCTCTAATTCAGTTTCTGGAAGGAGGAGAAATCAATGAAATGAAGTCTGCATCTCTCTCACTTGTAACATTTTCTATTTTAGAGCATTTTACTTTCTTGTTTCAGGGTAATCAAGCAGCTCTTAGAGTGTTCCCTTTATCCTATACTTTCTCAAATCTGACCCAGACACCAGTGTCTCTTGACTCAGAGTGAAGCTAAAGGTCCTGTAGTTGTTCTCTATTACATTGTTATAACACCACGCACCAAGAAAACCTACTGAAGCACTGTCTGCTACAAGGAATGATTTGAAATTAAAATAATGAAATTTTTATCTGTCATACTGTTATCTTATGAAAGTAATATGTTATGTTTAAGGCCAATATACTTTTTCATGTTAAAAATGTGCAGATAAACCTTGACTCAATATGTATGTGTGTGTAGATATACATATAAATTAGATCCATTAATTTATGCCATAGAAAACTATCAGGAAATAAATGAATTACAAATATAAAACAAACCAAACTAAAACAAAAAACAAAACAAAACTAAACCCAGTGAATTCCCATTTTACAAAACCACCTATCAGAGCTACGAAAACCCAGAGTTTTCATTTTCATTCTCCATAAAAACTCGAAGGGAATTCCCCACCAGTTCCTTAAGAGAAAGCCAATCCCTCCCAAATAGGATCACAAAAAAAAAAATTATTCAAGTTTGTTTTCAGATGTTTTATTTCTCAGGGAATTATATTGGTTTTAATACAGGAACAATTCATTGGAAGTTTCCGACTCTCTGCTAACACCGTGAGTCAGATGTCTGCAGGTTGTGTTGTGCCAGATTTGACGTCAAACGTTAATCCAATGGGGTTTTCCATTAGGCTTCATAATGGAGATGGAGTGGGATCTTACTCCATAAAATAACTGGATTTTGTCTGAATCACAGATGAGCTTTAAAAATGATTTTGTCAACTGGTGTGTTAGAACACATTTTTACAGACTCAAAAAAAAAAAACAAAAAAAAAACCCCCAATATTAAGCCTGAGTATACAGCAATATTAATTCTGAAATGTTTTGCAGCTTAATGAAATGTTAGTGCAGCAAAAATTCACTCCTACGGTTAGTCTGGACTAGTCTTTGAGGTGACGGCAAGCACTGATTACTCCTCTCTATAAAACTGAGTACATCTTCTCTCCAAGACTGGGGCAAGCTGTTGCAAGTATGGTTGTTGTTGCTGGTTGGAAATTTACTAAGGAAGCACGGAAGTGTTGTCTCATGACTGGGTTTGGCAGTTCTTCCCTGCAGTTGGGGGAACAGGGAGCTCTAGAGCCTTGGCCATGGGTGGCCTGTTAACAAGTCTGCCCTAGTATCAGCATCCCTGAGTGACCTCTACAACTGTTATATGAAACTGATATTTTTGTCCGTTTTACTAATTTGCTAAAGGATTCAGGGAGCTTCCAGCTCCTGAGGATTTTGAGTTTTGTTGTATTAATTTTTTTTTTTAGATTTTTGTCCTATTTGGGCTGAAACCAACTTTAAGAACTCTCATTTTCCCACAGATCGGGAATCCAGCTTTGGCTAGCCACAGTTGTTCTTTAAACTGTCTCCCACACTACTGTACATTCTTAAGCAGAGTTCTTGTCTTTAGCTGAAAGTGAAGAAACAAAGGTGTAGACAGAAGAGTTTGGCTTTGACACATCCCCCTTTTTGCCCATACTTCAGTACATAATCACTTCACATACACAGAATTAAGCTCATGCTTGCAAGGTTATTAAGTGGCATTCCAGAAGTCTGTGCCAGCTTGCCCCTAGCCCTACTTCTGTCCTGTGAGGGAGTAGACTTAAAGGTTTCTGGTTACCAAGTTATGCAAGCAGTATATTTATTGGAAAAAAGTGCAAAGCACATGACTTCTGTGCCCAATAAGACCTCCCCAGAAGGACTCACTAGAGTATAAAGACAGACTTTGACCTATATTCAGGGAACAAATCATAAAGTCGTAGAATAGTTTTGGTTAGAAGGAATCTTAAAATCACCTAGTTCCAACCACCCTGTATGGGCAGGGACAACTCCCACTAGACCAGGTTGCTCAAAGCCTCATCCAACCTGGCCTTAAACACTTTCAAGGAGGAAGCAGACAAAAGCTTCCTGGACAACCTCTTTCACCACTTTCACACTAATGAATTTCTTCTCATATCCAACTAAAATCTATGCTCTTTCCATTTGAAACTGTTCCCCACATTCTATCACTACATGCCCTTGTAAAAAAGTCCCTTCCCAGTACAGATACTGCAAGGACACCATAAGTTTTCCCCAGAGCCTTCTCTTCTCCAAAATGAACAATCTCAGCTCTTTAGCCTGACTTCATAGGAAAGGTACTGCAGTTCTCTGATCATCTTTGTAGACCCCCTATGGACTAATTTCAACAGCTCAGTGTCCTTGAGTTCAGTACCCCAGAACTACAGTCAATACCCCAGGTGGGATCTCAGAAGAGCAGAGCAAAAGGGGTGAGTCACCTCCCACACTTCTTTTGATGCAGACCAGTTTTCAGTTGACTTTCTGGGTTCCAGGTGCAAATTGCTAACTCATTTTGAGCTTCTCATCAAACAGAGCCCCCAGTATGTCTTCTCATGTGTGCTCGTCATTCACCTCTGAGCCTGTATTCATGCTTGAGATTTCCTCAACCCATGTTCAGGACCTTGCACTTGTATTTGTTGAACTTCATATGGTTTGCATGGGCCCTCCTCTCAAGGTCCTGTCAAGGTCCCCCTAGATGGCCTTCCTTCCCTTCATCCTATTGACAACACCACACAGCTTGTTATCACAGCAAACTTGATGAGGGTGCATTCAGTCCCACTGATAATAAACATCACCAGTCACAGTACTGACCCTTGAGGAATGCCACTGGTCACTGGTCTCCATTTGGACATCGAGCCATTGACTGTAACTCTTTGAATGCAGCCATCCAGCCAATTCCTTATCCATCAAGTGGTCCATCTGTCAAATCAAGTGGTCTTTAGATGGGAAATGGCCACAGCAAGCCCAACAAGTCTTCATCTGCCTGTCCATACTAGGCCAGTGTAGATAAGACCAAGAAAAGAATATTATGTGTAGCTGAAAGGTAATGGTAGAGGAGTAGTTTAGGAAGAGTGAAAAATATAAGTACATTTTCCAAAGATCTCCTTAGTGTGGGCTTAGGAGATTGTCCAAAGGGGAAGAAAGTCAGGAGTAGAGATCAAAATATTAGCTGAATAATTGAGAACTGCTACATTCATCTCAATCCTGTGGGGAACAGCAGAGTAATGGGAGTGTGGATTTTTAAGTCATTGTTAATATAATGTTACCCATGTATTGTGGAGCTTGATTTTACATGAAAAGAGTAGATTTTTTTTCAGTTGGAAGCCAGGGAAAAGTCATAATTGCTGCCTTTGCCTCAGTGTCCTGAAAAATTATCTCAGACAATTTCTATTAAATGCTGTTGTCTGGTTTACAGGGTGAAATATGTGGTAGATTGCAGTGACTGGCCTCTTACCTCTACCCATCTATGGCAGTCTGCCATGCCTAGACAGGAAAAGAAGTATTGCATATTTTACCAACAAAGCCTTTTTTTCAGATAAGGAAAACTCACCCAACATTTCCCTTCATTCTTGGCAGCTGGTAGTTGAGAATTTTTCATAAAAAGAAACTGAAAATGGTCCTGGGGATTACTGGGTGGAGAAATTTCTGATGTCTGCCTTAGCAACTCACTGGTTCCCTCCTTTCCTTGATAAGCCTCTCAATTATAACCAATATAAATAGATCCTTTGTCTCGTAGCACCCACAGTTGAAAGCTAAACACAGAGGAACACAAGAGTGAGGTGAAGTCAGTGAGATTCTTCATGGCATGAATCATGTTGAATTTGGCTCGGTAACAAAATTACCTATTAACAGAGAAGCCTGTCACATGAATGAGGTTAAATCACACTGGAATATGCAGTAGCAAGAAAAGAAGTACAGAACCAGTACATTGTACATAAAGTGTGTTTTCATGTGGTTATGGTTTGTTTTGGTGTGAGTCAAATTGTCAATGATCTTATAAGGTAATCTGCTGGTGAACAGTGATATGTAGTACTGCCCTCACCTGCCATCCTCCTGCTTGAGCAATCACAGGCATGTGCAATTTGATGGGGCTGCTAACAGATTGTGTTCCTAGAAAGGAACAGTGTGGGCACCAGCAGGCAGGATGGGTACAGATCCAGTTTATCAGTTGCCCAAAAGCAAAATTAGATAGAGACACTGATAACATAGACATTTAGGAAAATGAGGACAATTGCACTAATCCAGGAGTACTGGCTTTTTCCCAGCTCTTACTCTTGTGCTCTGCATCTGCCTGTGCATCTCCCTCTCCCTTGCTCCACATGCAGAGTATGTGACAGATAACAGCTTTCACACAACTGGGGGACTGAGAAGACAACAGTACTTGCCAGAACAAAAATAGTCTCTTTCACTGGATTTGCCCGATATAATTTAGACTTGGTTCTCCCTGCAAAACACAGGTTTACAGCTTCATAGGACTGAATGAGGATAAATGCATTCAAGGTTTATGAACCACCCAGACAATGTGGTATGGCAAGCCATGAGGCTGACATTGTTAAACTCAAAGCAAAAATTCTTAAAGAAAATGGAATTTTATATATCCTTGAACATGCACACACACATATATTTACATACAAATACATATTTGTATAGAAGTTTCACATAAGGAGGACCAAACAGGAGAAAAGTAATAATTTACTGGTATCAGGTGTGATAGTAAATGCACATTAAAATCCTATAGATTCTTTTGGCTTTATACACTGAAAGATTTCAGAAGATGTTTCTGACATAATAAAATCTGTCAGAAAGTGGTAAACAGAACTCATCAGTTATGCCCTCAGATCCTAAATGTGTCAGGAAAATTACCTTGCAGAGTTATATGTTCTGTTACAGTTTATGATAAGTCATAGTACTTAAGTAGAAAGATAGTGTCCACAGAAACATTTATAGTTACTACCTCTTCTGTCATTTTTTGGGTCCATGTTTTAATTAGGTACCAATACGCACCTCTGGTTGGTATAAGAAAATTTTTAAGCAATGGAAATCTACCTATTGATGTTCTACAGATTATTTCCACATCTTAAATGCTATTCTTGAAGGGAAGAAAACGGGAATACTTCTAAATTCCCAGGATTATATCAATTGTTCCCATGTACTTAGTCTTGCCTTGTTTATTGAGAGAGAGGAAATGGGCACACAGCATGGCTGCATGAGTCACAAACATCTGCCTTTGAGAGTGTGCTATTTGATTTATACAAGTTTACAGACATTTTGACCTTTCTTCATACTATGGCCCCCAAACAGTGTGAGTAATTTTGTACTTCATAAGATGTCCAGAGCTGACAAATTTTCCTCACTTTTGCTATATTTGAAGGTGTTTATTTTTCAGGAATGGCACTCAGAATGTTATGATTTTTTTTTTTTTTTTTTGTCTTACCAATATAAAAATCAAAGTCTGCCTCTTGCTGATGGTAAATGTAGTCTTAGAGAAGCTATGATGATAATAGAAATGGAATCAAGGGATAAAAGCTCCATCTTTAGTTTGACACTTTTCCTGCATGATTTAGTCATAAGTTAAAAAAAAAAAAATTGCAGGACTTTTCCACTTGGATGGCTTAAAATCAGTAGCAGAGGTCTTTAATTCTTTCATGTTTGGGGTAATAGAACTTTTCAAGGAACAGCTTTACTTGGTTGAAAGTCGAAGATTGTCCCTGATATGCCAGACTATGTCAAGACTGGGCAGGGTAGTGATTGGTCTGTTTTGTCTTTTTGCACTGTCAGAAGTGTAAAAATAAAAAAGGATACTTTTGTCTCTTGTATCTTAGATAAAAGATTAACATTTTTATAGGTTTATTTTGCCTTTTAAAGTCATATCCACCTATTATAGATCAGAAAAAGGTCAGTTTAATTCTGAAAGCCTCTCCAACATTTTATTCCCTGAACTTACCTCCCTTTGTCCCCTGTTTTCTGTGGCAAGCACACATTGCCAGTAAAATGTTGCAATCAGAGCATAAGCTCTTCTTCACAGAGAGAAACCTCTAACTGCATGGAAATCAGGTCTTTCTCTAATTATGTTTATGTTACAGTGAGAATGTAGAAGTAAAATGGAGGACAGAAGTTCATCCTTTTTTGGTAGGGTAAGAAGGATTGTATATTTCTTGCTTCATAGAGTTGAGTCCCTGAGAGAGCACAGAAAGCAGAGCAGGAAAGTAAAGAGGAGCAGATCTCTATCACTGAGCAATGCCTGCACAACTGTTTTTTTCTGAAGAAGTCAGTGATATTGAAGTTAAGAAGCCTAATTGTGTCCCTGCAGAGGGAATGGCTACTGATTGATAGGGAATGGCTAATGATTTCTCTAAATGAAATCTAAAAAGGTGTCTTGTCTCACAGTCTGTAGCTCTTATCTTCTGAATTGCTTTCCCGTTATTAAGATGGGGAAAAAAATCTTATCGCTTATCTACAAATCAAGGTGTTTTGAATTTCTACAACAATAATATGTATTAAGTGATAATATATAGAAACCATAACTTGCCTTACAGAATGTTTCTAGAATGGGTAACATCGCCAAATATCCCGTATTCTCCTTTACATGGTAGTAGGACAATTAAAATACAGAGGAAAGTTTATTTGCCCTGAGAAACCTGCTAGTGGCTGTCACTGTTAGTCACTTGATGTAGTTAGAGTTGGTGTGGGAAGGGACAGAAAATATAATGGGAAATTAGATGTTTCCAACAATTTACACAGGTGTCCCAAGTCTTGAGTACATATAAATATGTTTCATTGCACTCTGTACTTATTTGCAAATGCTTTTTGATCTAGTAATGCTAGATCCTGACTAGTGAAAATCATGTAGTCTCCTTTTGCTCTAAGTTATAGTGATTGGTACCACATGCAGTCTTGTATACCTGACTTCTACTCAGTTTTGTTTTGCAATAACTCTTACTACATTTTTCAATATTTTTTTCAAAAAACTTAATTCCAGGATTAAACAGGATAGGAGGTAAAAGGAAAATACTAGCAGTGTCTCTGTGATGTGGATCATCACGTGAACCTGTCAGATCCCTGAATCCACAGCTAGATACATCAGCTGAAGTTCATATGGTAGAGTAACAAGAGGGAACCCAGTGCGGAACTCCTATACCTGAAGAGGATTCTGTTCTGGAGATGTTCATGTATACACACACCCTGAATAAGTATAAAACCAAAGCATAAACTGTTTCATTTCCACTCTCAAGACTGGAAATAATTTTGTAAATGAGCCTCTCAAAAAGTGTTTGGGAAACATTGAGTTATCACTTTTTTTCCGAAGTGTAAACTGCTTTTTCAGCAGTGTTTTGTCAATTACCTGGCAAAGACCTAATGCAACAAATCTTCCCAGTGACCATTTGTAAATTTCTGGGAAAAGAAACATTTTGAGTCCTAGATAAGACTTAGATCTGTCCGTTTATCCGACTGTGTTGCTAAGGTCATAACCAAGCAGTGAAATTTGCGTGTGCTCCCAGCAAGAAAGTTCTGTTTTAGAGAACACAGACCAATGGCTCATTGCTTGAGATTAACACAGAAGTCTCTGATTCCTTCAGACATGGAAGCAAGCAAATAAGGGCTGTTGATGTAGGTACGTCAGATGTGTTTGCTCCAGATCAACAGGAAATTCAGTGGGCTCCTGAAGTCTTGTTGTAGGCATGCAGTCTGTGACCAGTGATGATAACCAAAGTGGGAATTGTGTAGAAATGGCTCACCAGAAAGGAGTTTATGTAAAACAGTTGAAGGTGAAAGAAATTTGTCCCTCTCCCTTTTATGAAAATGTTAGTATTTATTTAATAACATGCCTTTTCATTTCTCCTGCTTGGCTTGATTTATTGCAAAACATGATTCTGATGCAAATGAGTTGTCATAAGTAGAATAATAGGGTGGCAAATTTAGTGAAAACAAAAATTAGGGTTTAAAAACATATTACTATTTAAATAATAAAACTGGCAACTCTGTCAAAACTATTTCTTAACTGGGCAAGTTTTACAAAGGACTTACTTTTGGCAGTGGCAAACATATCTTCCTTTCTCACCAAATCCGACTTGGAAAATCTTACATCAGTGAAAGCACCATCTTCACAGGATGCATTCTGTCGTATACGGAGATGTGGGGTTTGCTGAAAATTAGTTGTTTTGACTAGCTCCTTCTGAAGATACTGAAGGTCAGGGGTTTTAAAGAAACATTACTTAAAATGTGAAAAATATAAGGCTTTTCAGTCTGAAAGTGTTATATTCAGATTTTTTCTTTGCCAAACTAAATGAACACTTGACTGACAGCTCTGTTGGCTGGACAAATCTCTCAGTATCTTTGGCAGATCTCGGACTTGGCTCTCTCTGTGAATTGCTTTGTTTCTCCCCTGCTGCCAGGACACACACAGGCATTTGCATGTTCTCTGCCTGGCCACTTCTCCCTTTCCCTCCCTGCATGTCTCTGGCTCTCAAACTACCCCTTTTCTGCACTCCCACCTTAAACTTGTTCCTCTTTTTGTATCCTGTCTGCCAGCAAGATGTATGTATGAAAGACAGGTGCCTGCCCTGTTATCTGCTAAAGAAAGGCACTCTTGCTGCTTGGGTACTGTAAAGGTCACAGCACAGAGCTGCATAACCCCTTCCTCAACTACCCTTTCTCAGCTGCACTGAGTGCCCTTACATTTAGATCATAGAATCATAGAATCATAGAATCGGCGGGGTTGGAAGGGACCTCAGAGATCATCGAGTCCAACCCTTGATCAATTACCACCACAGTCACTAGACCACGGCACTGAGTGCCATATCGAGTCTCTTTTTAAATATCTCCAGGGACGAAGAGTCCACCACCTCCCCAGGCAGCCCGTTCCAATGTCTGATCACCCTTTCTGTGAAAAAATTCTTTCTAATATCCAGTCTGAACTTACCCCGGCACAATTTAAGACCATGCCCTCTTGTCTTACTGAGAGTTGCCTGGGAAAAGAGACCAACCCCCGCCTGGCTCCATCCTCCTTTCAGGTAGTTGTAGAGGGCAATGAGGTCTCCCCTGAGCCTCCTCTTCTCCAGGCTGAACAGCCCTAGCTCCCTAAGCCTCTCCTCGTAGGATCTGTGTACGAGTCCCTTCACCAGCTTGGTTGCCCTCCTCTGGACCTGTTCGAGGACCTCAATATCCTTCTTGAACTGAGGGGCCCAGAACTGAACACAGTACTCGAGGTGTGGCCTCACCAGGGCTGAGTACAGGGGCAGAATCACCTCCTTGGACCTGCTGGTGACACTGTTTCTGATACAGGCCAGGATGCCATTGGCCTTCTTGGCCACCTGGGCACACTGCTGGCTCATGTTCAGCTTCCTGTCAATCCAGACTCCCAGGTCCCTTTCTGCCTGGCTGCTCTCCAACCACTCTGTCCCCAGTCTGTAGCGCTGCATGGGGTTGCTGTGGCCAAAGTGCAGGACCCGGCACTTGGCCTTGTTGAAGCTCATCCCATTGGAGTCAGCCCATCTCTCCAGTCTGTCTAGGTCTCTCTGCAGAGTCATCCTGCCTTCCAGCTGATCAACACTTCTCCCCAGCTTGGTGTCATCAGCAAACTTGCTGATGATAGACTCAATCCCCTCATCCAAGTCATCGATGAAGATATTGAACAGGACTGGGCCCAGCACTGATCCCTGGGGGACTCCGCTCGTGACCGGCCGCCAACCGGACGCAGCCCCATTCAGCACCACTCTCTGGGCCCGACCCTCCAGCCAATTCTTAACCCAGTGCAGAGTAGGCTTGTCCAAGCTGTGGGCAGCCAGCTTTCTCAGGAGGATGCTGTGGGAGACGGTGTCGAAAGCCTTGCTGAAGTCCAGATAGACCACATCCACAGCCTTCCCCTCATCCACCAGGCGGGTCACCTGATCATAAAAGGAGATCAGGTTGGTCAGACAGGACCTGCCCTTCCTAAACCCGTGCTGGCTGGGTCTGATCCCCTGTCCATCCTGCAGGTGCTGTGTGATTGCTCCCAGGACGATCTGTTCCATAACCCTGCCAGGCACCGAGGTCAGGCTGACAGGCCTGTAGTTTCCCGGGTCTTCCTTCCGGCCCTTCTTGTGGATTGGCGTGACATTCGCCAACTTCCAGTCATTTGGGATGTCCCCGGTGAGCCAGGACTTCTGGTAGATGATAGAGAGAGGCTTGGCAAGCTCTTCTGCCAGCTCTCTCATCACCCTTGGATGGAGTTCATCCGGTCCCATAGACTTGTGGGGATCCAAGCAGCCCAGTAGATCACTGACAGTTTCCTTCTGGATTGCAGGGGGGGTGTTTAGATTCTTGTCTCCTATAGGCTCCAGAAGCCAACTGTCCTCAGGATTGCCCGTTTTACTGTTAAAAACTGAGGCAAAGAAGGCGTTAAATACCTCAGCCTTTTCTTCATCTTTGACAATTACATTCCCGTCCATGTCCATTAAAGAATGAATGTTTTCCTTGCCCCTCCTTTTGCCACTGATGTATCTGTAGAAGGACTTCTTGTTATCCTTCACAGAGGTGGCGAGATTTAGTTCAAGTTGTGCCTTTGTGTCTCTAATTTTTTTCCTACATAACTTAACTGTATTCCTGAATTCCTCTTGAGTAGATAGCCCTTTTTTCCATAACCGGTAGGCCCTCTTCTTGATCCTAATTTCCTTCAAAGTCTCTCTGTTGAGCCAGAGTGGTCGTCTTCCCCGCCGGCTCGCCTTTCGGCACACCGGGACAGCCTGTTCCTGAGCTTTCAAAACTTGCTCTTTGAAGAATGTCCATCCCTCCTGGACTCCTTTGTTTTCAAGGGCTGTTTCCCAGGGTATGCTCTGGACTAGTCTTCTGAACAGGCCAAAATCTGCCCTCCGGAAGTCTAATGTAGAGGTTTTATTGACAGCCCTCCTTGCATCCCTGATTATTGAGAACTCTATTATTTCGTGATCACTAAGTCCCAGACGCCCACCGACCACCACATCCCTCACCAGCCCCTCTCTGTTTGTAAAGAGTAGGTCAAGTGGGGCTCCATCCCTGGTAGGCTCATTTACCAGCTGCATCAGGAAATTATCCTCAATACACTCTAGGAATCTCCTAGACTGCCTCCTCTCTGCTGTGTGAAATTCCCAGCAGATGTCCGGCAGGTTAAAGTCACCCACGAGAATAAGGGACGACGATTTTGAAACATGTGCCAGCTGCTTGTAGAAGAGTTCATCACCCTCATCCTCCTGGTTGGGTGGTCTGTAACAGACTCCCATCACAGTATCAGCCTTGTTGGCCTTTCCCCTGATTCTGACCCACAGGCACTCAACCTTATTATCACCTACTTCAATTTCTATGGAGTCAAGAGAGTCTCTAACATACAGGGCTACCCCTCCACCTCTCCTACCCTGTCTGTCCTTTCTGAAGAGCCTGTAGCCACCCATTGCAGCACTCCAGTCATGGGAGTCATCCCACCACGTTTCTGTGATAGCGACTACATCATATCTTTCCTGCTGCACGGTGGCTTCCAGCTCCTCCTGTTTGTTGCCCATGCTGCGTGCATGGATGTATTTGCATAAGATAAAACGGGAAACAGAAACACCTTTCAGATTTTTTTTGGTCCCCAATGTGGTTCAAGGTCATCAGTGCCTCTTTAATTAATATATTCAAGAAGGGGGAAAAAATGGCTGTAAGACCTTAGGGTAGAAGAGAGGAGGAGAGAGACACATCGGAGGTGAGAGAGCAATGGTCGCTGAGGAAGGAGAGGGAGAAAGTGTCTGGGCAGAGGTTTCCCTACATCCTGTGGCGAGGTGACATCTGTTCCCCTGCAGCCCATGGAGGAGCATGGTGGAGCAGAAATGGACCCGCAGCCATAGAGGACCCTGTGCCAGGGGAGGTGACTCTGCCTGCAGCAGGCAATGGTTCTATGGGCAGCCCATGCTGGAGGAGTTTGCTGCTGAGGGACTGTAGCTCTCCAGAGGGACTCAAATTGGAGGGGTTCAAGAAGGACTCTCCCATGAGAGGGACCCCATCCTGGTGTAGGGAAAGATCTTGAAAAATCCTTCTCTGTGAGGAGGAAGGTGAGTCAGAAAGCAATGTTTGATGAACATAAGCTCCACTCCCTGTCCCTCTGAGCCACTGGGGTTAGCAGATAGAGATATTGGGAACAAAGCAATTTGGGCCCGTGAAGAAGGGGCAAGGTATTTAAACTCTGCTTTTTTGTTTTCTCTTTGCCTTGTTTTGATTTGATTAATGAAAAGTTAAATTGACTTCTTTTTGCCCAAGATGAATCTATTTTGCCTGTGACTGTAATCGATGAGTGAAAGCCTTAGTCTTTGTCTTGACCTATGAGGTTTTACATGGATTTCCTCCTCGTCACCCCAAAATGTAGGAGGGGGAGTAATCGGCAGATTACTTTGTTAAACTTACTATGTTTGTACAATTACTTTGTTATTGGCAGCTAGGATTAAATCATGGCACACTGGCAAGCCTGACCATAGTTGATCCTTGCATTCAGATTGTGTTTGTTATTATATCAATATTATTATTCTCCGCAGGTAGAAACCTGTTAAAAATTCCTGTAGCCATATAGACCTCACTAAAGAGGTTGTTGTGTAGTCGACAGGATCAGTGAGGGCACAACTTATTATCAGCAGTATCAGTATCAGTGTATTTTTATATACACTTTGTGAAGTTAACCATCTCCTGAGGGTCTCCTGTTATTCTCTCCCTAATACAGAAGTTTAAAGACAAGGATATTCATTAAACACAAGGTTTTAAGAGGGTTTCTGTCTCTTTGTTTTCTGTGTTCTGGTTCTTTTGGTGCATTTTCTTCTTCTAGGCATCAGCTGTGATGTTTGGGACAGTAGCTTTACCACCTGACCCAGCAGCCCCATGGGCACTGGGGGTCCAGGTGTACTGGCAGTGCTGGGCAGGATGCTCTCACTGGGTATTTGGGTTGGGGGTGAGGGTAGAGAATGACCACCCTGTGATCCTGAGAAGGATTTGGGAGAGCTGCTAGAAGAGATGGAAAGGACTGCAGATGATACACCTATTGGGAATTGCCTTGATAGCCACATCACCCAAATGCCTGTCTGCCCTGCTGCAAAAGGGGAGACACTGGCTGCACTGGAAAAGGCTTCCAGTATGGGAGCGGGCCAGAATTAAAAAAAAAAACACTTGAGAATACAGTACAAATGGAGAAAATAAAATGAGCCCATGAACTAATGTTTTTTTTGTAAGATTTCTGATACCTCCCAGCCTAAGATACAGTGTATCTGAGTACTTTATTGAAACTACATACGCATAACTGAAAAATCAGAAAAGCTGTCATTTAAAACTTCATATGAATTCAGGTCTGAAAGTTAATAACTTTGTCATGGGATTGGATGTAAAGCTTTGAATTACATTTTCCTTTTTGTGGTCAGTGTTGATGTCACTGCATTTGGTTGTGAACATTAAGAATACACTTTTAATTAAAAAATATGAATATTTGTGGGGCACTTGAAGGAAGAAGGTGGTGTTTGATGATTAAATGTCTTTCAGGAAAAACTGGAATATCAAATAAGCTGCAAATATCATAGGCATAAGGTGTCCTGTCTACTGGCTAGAAGAGTAAGGGGGTAAAATAAATAGGACAGCGTAAAGGAATATAGTTTTTCCTTTCTTTGGCCAATATTCCTAAAGCAGTTTCCCTTTCAGAGATGCAATCTCACGTGTAAAACTCTCACTTTAGAGGTACATTACTTGATGGTCTAGACAGACTATATCCTGTGTCTGTAACCAGAATCAAAGCCACATTTTTTTGCTATTGTGTATTTGGATACCACAGAAATGCAAGTTAATTATGTCAAGCACACCATTTATTAAAAAAAAAAAAAAAAGAATGATTTTCATATGTGAATGCAGTGGCTAATTTATGACTATGAAAATGAAGAGAGAAAATAAGAAAAAAAAAACAAAACAACCCAAAACCTCTTTAGGAGCATTAACTCTTGTCTGTGTGGTAGCATAGAAACATAACTATAGTCTCATGAACCTTTACATTATTGCTATCATTACTTAATTCCTTTTCAGTGGAAATATTTGCTCTGACATTGGTTTACACTGGATATGTATGTGCATCATTCCTTATTCCTCTGTGTCTGGGCAAGTTGTCAACCTGCTTTGGGATGCAGTACAGAATTTTTTATTTCTCAAATCAAAAGTTTATGTCAGTTAAGACTACATATATCATCATCAAATTATCAACTCATGTGGAGTGCTTATACCAACTAACATTTGCTTGTTTGAACTTTTAAAAATCTTCCCGATGCAGAAAATTTCCAGTCGGATGTAATTTTATATGACAAAGAAATAAACAGGATTAAATTATGGAAATGGAAACTTCATCAGTGCAATATAAAAACATCCACTTTTTAAAATTTATGAACAGTATCTCTTCATTTTCTCCCTGATTACAATGCAACTTGCAACGTGTAATGTGTTGCCATTCTAGCTGTATTGGCATCAGTGTGAACATTGTTATTCCACTATTAATTTTTGGCTTTCCTCGACAGTTTTCATTTTCAAAAAGAGCATTTTGGGCTTTGCTCATTCTTAAACAGGATGCCAGTTCCAAACTTCCCTCCTGTTGAGAAATGACATGAAATATTATACTCTCTGTATTCAGTTATTATGTTCTTAATTACATGTTTGTAGAGAAATTTTTGATATGCGAGTCTAACAATATACCAACCAGAACATTTCAGAACAATAAAGGTGTATTTATTTCTGTTATTAAACACTGTGCCCAAGCTTTCTTCTGTCTTTTGTCCTGGTAGAAAGCCTGGCCCTCCTCCAGAGACCATTTTTCCTTGAGAAACCAGAAAGAGACTCATAAAAAAACTTGTTGGTATCTTGGAAAATGAGCAGAAAAAAATAGTGATCATTAATTTCGATTGCCTGCATTTTGAAGTTAAGAATATAACTTCAAAATGGAATCAGAGAATGGGAAATGTGGAATAAGAGAATGTAAGCTAAAAATGCCTATTTTAGATGCCTAAAAAAACCCAGTAAAAAACAAAAAAACCCCAAACCTTTTAATGCTGCTAAATGATAAGGTTACGTCCCACCATAGCAGAGTAGCAAATAGTACGGATGAAGAAGTTACAAGAGGAATTTGTCTTATTAATGAAAAAAGTCACAATTCCCTCCCAAAAAGTAAATGATACAATGCAGCGCATTGAGTGTGAATGAACCACCACACATATTCTTCTGAGGCACTATATATACAATTACAGATAATGGAATTACTTACCTCCATGAAAATACATATCAAAGTACTAATGTCTTACTATTTCAATTAATATTAAAAGAATGAATGGAAATCATTGCTTCAATTTGTGAATGTCACCATAGTATAAGGTGCTGATGGCAACAGAGCATTTCTTTCTGGATGATAAGTGGGGAACAACCGTGACATGTCTGAATAAAAATATTTTCTTGTGTCCAATTTTTGAACTAATTTCTTGGGCTTAGATTTTCAAATGGTATATAACCAGTCATTCCTCAAAGAAATCACTTCCCAGTTAATAAATAGTGATATTTGCAGAAGTGTGTAATGTGAATCATTCATCTGGGGAGCTGTGCAGACGCAGCCAAAATGCTACCAAAATCACCACTTCTGTGGTTGTGCCTTAGAAAATAACTCCATGCCTCTATAAGTGCTAGAAGTAATTTTCACCATGTTGTGGATATAACTACTGTACACTTCTTACGGCAAGCATTAATAACTTTTTGAGAAATAATGACCTCTGCCTCAGTGAAACAATGAACAGCATTAATGATCAAAGAGCCATATGTATGGCATTTTGCCTCTGAAATACTAAGCAAGCTGTTCAGGAGTGTTAAGTTACTTGAAATTAACTTCATAAAATGCCCTTTTTTGCTTCCTCACATTATGTATTTGCAAAAATAATCCCTGTTCTCTATTCTATTTACTCATTTTTGGTGAGTCTTTTCCCTAACTATAACCAAAAGTTAGTACTTTAAGAAAAACATTGCAAAACTCACTCTGCCTGGAACTTTAGGAAACTTCCAAGATGCCTGAAAGCTGGGAGGAGCTTTAGAATCGATTTTCTGTCACACTAGAGTATCTTTATTTTGTCTTCTGTCTGAAAGGGACCATTTACAAATTGGAAATAATTCCTGAAAGAAAAAAATTTCATCAGTGAACTCGAGAGAGCAACTTGAGCTAAATCTGCTCTTGGTCCTCAGGAGAATGGCAAGGAGGGAGCATCCCACTGGAATAAGAGCAAGATGAAGTTTTAGTGGACTTTTTTCCAGCTGCTTCCATCTTTATGGGTATGCAATGGCTAAACAGGGTACAAATATAAAACAGTGCTGGTTTGAGATTAATTTATACTTGATATGAGGTGGCTTCTGGCTGGGGAGCTTCAGCTCATTAATGCAGCAGAACTGAGAAACAGATTCACTTCTTCATTAGGATTTCAGAGCAGTAGCACAAGCTGCACATTTCTTGTGGAGGAAATCAGTCCAAACCCACAGACTGAGAATGTGAAGGAGTTCTCATTTGTTCTGGAAAGAAAAAAGGCATTTGACAAGAAAACATACGCCAATGTAGACTATAATGGTTCCAGATAGTATTAACTTACTGACACCTTGACCCTATTGTATTTTTATTTTCCTCCAAAACACAGACTGAGAGAATTCCCATTTCTTGCTTTGTTTGTTTGTTTGTTTTCTGATGTTCATAATCAGCTGTTTCACAGAATACAGTTGTTGATTTCTCTTTCATCACAGTATTTCCTATTATCTTTTAATTCAGCCCAATGCCAAATATTAGCAATATGAATAATCTTTTTGCTCTACCAGAAACCATAGACTTCAGAAAAATAGTCTTGAAACTGTTTGGAAAAATAAGACTGAATCCTCAAATACAGCATTTGGCTTGTACTGGGATGCTGGACACTGGGCATCCTGCTGGAGACTTGTGGCAGTGGTTGTCTCTCAGTGATCTCCAGACAGCTGTGAAGCTTATGTCTAAAGCAGTTTGTTTCACTCTTTCCCAGTTACTTCATTAAAAGGGAGTTAAGGGAAGAATAGAGGGAGAGCCAAAGCACTCACCACCAGTCCTCAGCACTCCCATATTTTATACTCTACTTATTGTGCACAGGTAAATTGTTAAAAAAAAAAACAACTTCAGAAGTGTTGACCTAGCAGCCTCTTTCCACTCCAACCTCCACCCACACCATAGGTAAAAGTCCCTAGTGATTTGGTCTGGGGCACGCATGGTTTTTGTCCTCTAGAGTTGGAGTAGATTTCCATAAAAGTTGCCCACAAGACTGGACTAACCAAAAATTTTCCATCACAAATATTTTTAAGTGTTTTCCATCTGTTCATATAGTTTAATTTTTTTTCTGTTTCATTTTTATTGTATTAAAAATTGTGTTGCTAATAGCACCAGTTATTTTCCTGAACAGATATTAAAAGGGTGTGAAAGCTTTCTTATAAAGAGGGAACTGCCACAGTTTTTGAAAGCCAAGTCAATAACCATCTTTCCTCAGACCGTGCTATCCCTTTCTCTCTCAGGTTCTATTGGCCTCCTTGGGGACAGTAGTCCAAGAAAAACACCAATATTTCTGCTACCTGGCCCTCTCCCAAGCCCTAAAAGGGAATAAACATGAATTGGCAGTGCTGGTGCTCCTTTCCTCTTTACAGACATTTTTGAAATTTTGCATGGTTTGCAATCAAATGTAGAATACTAAAACACTTTGTGAAGAAGAATTCATGTTTCCATCCAGCTCCTATAAATAATTTATATCAGTGCTTTTTCATGTCTGTTCAGTGGCCAATCTTTCATCAGAATGTTGTTTAATATGGGAAATATATTTTTCCATCTTCCTCATCTCCAGTTATTTGTGTTTCTGTAGCTGCTATTTATTTTTGTAACCATAGTGATGAAATTTATTTATTGGCTGCATTATTTATAATTCTAAACATCTATTTATGTTTATTTCATGTCCCAAAACCTGAACATTAATGCAATCATAAATTAAGCTTGAGATCTATATTCTTGAAAAAATTTTGTATCCATTTCCTTGTGATACAGCAAATATTTAAAATTTTGGGATATATGAGGTTCCGTTCAGTGGAATTTTGAATTTTCTTTGCCTCAAATGACAACATGGCAAATGGCATATTAGGGTGTAAACTCACACTGACTGAGGATACTGGGTGGAGGTTCTTGCCCAGGTGGAGCCAGCAAACTGGCCATTGACCTCTGAGGACTGAGGGCTGATCAATAGTAACCTTTTAGGTAGGGCCAGGGGACCTTCCTGAGAGGAGAAATTACTGGATCCTGAATCAACCTGGAAAGCAGTGGGAAACCCAGTGTATATAAGGAACACTGAAGTGTTCATTCTTCTTCACTTTCCACCAACTTGCCACCCTGGACCAGACCTTTGCCCCATCTGGAATGGGATTGCAATCTGAAAGAAGAAAGATCACCAGACACTGCTGGATCTGTGGGTAGTCATCTCTCTTTCTCTCTCCCTCATTGTTTTCTCTTCCCCTCTCTCTATTTTTCTCTCTCCCTCTCTTTCTCTCTCTTGTTTGCCTTGCAACATATTGGCCATATTGTCACGGGGTTATATCACTTTGCTTATCTTATTTGTCATATGAAACATAAAACTTCCTTGCACCCAATCCTTGTTGGTTGGACTTTGTTCTTGCAGATCCAAAATTATAAGTTACTTTGAACCAAAACCAAGCATGGATACTTCAAGAAATACTTCATGCAGTACTGAAAAGCAGCCTTAGATTCCCCTGATTTTTTTTTTTTTTTTTTTTTTTTTTTTACATTTTTTTTAGCTTCAGATAGCTTCGAGACCAGTACAGTCCTAGCTAGATGTGGCTGGCATAGTGTAGTTACTAAAATTCCTGAAGACCCATCCAGAGTGTGTTTTGCTTCTCACTTTTGCTTCATTTTTTGTAGCATCCAAAAAGAAGTGGGCAGACCCATTCCATCTCAGACATGGAGGTCCCCAAAGGCAGAGGAAACTGCACCTGGCATCTCTTTGCCCTTGCTATGACCCAAGGATGGTTGATATTCAAAGGACCACACCTGATATCTGATTGAAACTTAACATGGTAGAAAGCACATACATCAAAAAGCTTGCCATTATCTGTCTATCAGTGTTAATATTGATGTTCTCTTACCCTTTACTAGAATTTTACCAAAGTCATGTAGAAGTAGCTATTATTACTCAAGTGCCCAGAAGCCCTAAGCCCTATAGATTAGTTTTGGCTAGTGCTGTAGAAATACAGAAGGGGGGAGGGGGGAAAAAATCCCCAAACAAAAAAACCCTATGTCTCATTTGAAGTTTTTAAATGAATTACACATGAAAGACAAATATAACAAGATAAGGATGTAGAAGGGTGCTAATGTTCGGCAGTGCTCTTGATGCACTGACAACCTAGATAGGGTCAATCTTTTTGTAGCCAGTGTATTCTACACGAAATTCTGAGAAATCTTGGAGCAACTTTTTTGAGGTTAGAGATAATGTTTCCCAGTCACAAGGGGCAATGTGGGAAGAAGCATGAAGGTGTTTGTTGAATAAGGTACAGATTGAGAATGGAATCTAGATGTAACTTTGACCAAGTTTTCATGGGTATGGAGCATTGAAAGACTTCCTGACAGTAAGCATATTTTTGTGTGGTCAAATATTGCCTGAAGATTTCTTTTCCTCATCCTGAATTTGAAGAATTTCTCCCATCACACCCAAAGCAGATGCAAAATTAACAACTACAGCTTCTTTAAAACTATTGACTAAAATAAATTTTGTTTCATTTACTTAGACAAATAAATACCTTCCCAATCTTAGCAGTTATTTCCCAGCCCTCAATTCTGCTTAAATGTTATTTAAAAACATTTATTAATATACAGACCAACACCTAATATAATGACCAGTGCAAAAACCAGTTTACAATAAGACATGGTAACCTTCATTTTTGGATTACTTAAGTGGAGTGAGGAAAGAATAGTTTTGCCTCTACAACATTGTTAATTAGCCAGGCGAGTATAGGAGATGTTAGTTGGTCTGACAGAGTGATATTTTGTATGAGTGAGGAAAGGAAACAATGCTTATTGTAATTAGGAAAACAGCTGAGCTTGCATAAAAGGAAGCAATGATTTCCAGGGAAGCAGTTCAACTCTGCCTGAATCCTCTAAAGAAAAAACAATTAAAGACATGAATATTCTCCCCCCAGATGAGGAGTTCTTTGACACATTATTTAATGAGTGCAATCTGAGGAGGAAGGTATAGAGGAAAACCAAATCTTTGCTAACTGTCTTGTCAAAATGTCAAACAAGGTGGACGAGAGACATTTCCAATATAATTCAGCATAAGATCATTAAGCCCTTTTTTATCTTATTCTTTTAACTTGGCTATTATACATTAACATAAATGTGTTTAGATATTCATTGTACAGAATTGGGTTTTATTTGCATTTTATCTCGATGAATTAAGTGTGATTCAAGATGACTGGATCTCCAGTGATTTTCTTTATGATTAGGCATTCCTAATTACAAGTGTGAGTGTTTTGTGGATATTTAGGATCTTTGGAGGTTGTTTACCTTCTGCAGTACATTCTCTAAAGTACCCAAAAAGAAGTTTCACATTACCTATATGACGATCAAGCATCACAATTACAGGGAGATCTGTCCAGTAGGGACATGCTATAACCAAGGGGGATCTTTGGCATGCAGTTCATTATCGATGTGCTTAAATCCTAAGGGCTTAGGGGAAGCATGTAACAAGCAGACAAAGAGATAACACACAGTTCCTGCTTAAGAGCTTCCAGAATGCAATTTAGACAATCTAAGTCGCTCATAAAAAGTATTTTTTGATAATTGGGTTCATTTCTAATTGCAGTATTAACATCAGCAAAATTAATAATGTGCTAGCTAAACTGTGAGAAGCCTGAAGAAGCACCTAATGCTCTGTCTTCTTTCAACAACAAACAAAATAGTAAAGTGCAGTAGCATGATGCTGTAGAAAGTTAAGCACTTTCGAATTCCCAGTTCTGTCCTGTTGGGATCCTAACTTTTCAGAGGTGCTATTCTAGCAACTATTTCCTTTCCCTTGCTTTGTTCTTGTGTCTTCTTTCATTACTGATTACTTCAGCCACTATACAAGAAGCATTTATTCTAACATCAATTAGTCCTCTGACACATGTGTGTCAGGGCAGTTGTGATACAGAGATAGCACACACCTTAATAATACTCAACTAGTCTGCTTTTTTTTTTGTTTGTTTGTTTGTTTTTTGAGTTGGTCTCTTATATGTCAGATTTAGCAGAGGTTACCTGAAAGAGTAGGTACTTTCTGGGCCTTTGATCAGATTGAATCACTGAAGCAGATACAAATGTGAAACCACCTGCTGTCTTTCTGGCAGCACACTGTGCATGACTTCTGCATCTACTTTAGTAACAGGAGTGTCACAGGGTTGATGAGCTCCACCTGGGAAGAAGCAGCTGACATCAATGACACCACAGGTAAGGGAAAAGTTGGAAGAAACAAGGTGTTATGAGAAATAAAAAATATTTCTTGAATGATGCTTGCAGTTCCCTTCTCTTTATGTCAGACAAATACAACTATTTGGATAGCATCTGCTTCTCTTTCTGCCTTGACATTAATCAAGTCTCCTTTGCAAGAGCCTATGAATATAAACATCACAGCAAGAATGTGACAACTCAGTAAAAGGTGGAAAGAAGATGGAAACCTTATGCAAAATCTCATTTTTGTTGTGGGTTTGTTTGGTTTTTTTTTGAGATATTGAAATTTTGATCTGAGATATACTTTGAAAGAAAATAACACATATATCTTTAATTTTGCTACACTTTTCTTTGTTAATGGCAGTTAAGGCACACCATGGATTAACTCTTCTGAAAAGAGATTGATTTTACACTACAAAAAATAGTTCAGATATGGGCAAAATAAATTAAGTATATTGGGAATTAAGATAGTCTGAAGAAAAGTTGTGGTAATAATCATGAAAGATGCAGTAAACAATGATAGCTAAGTTTCATTTATATAATTTATCTGTATTTTGGTTTTGCAAGAGATTGCCATGTAATGGGAAGTTTTTTCCTTCCCTCTTCTATGTTTACAGCTTGGTTTCAATTATATGTTTTTAAAAGATGATGTGCTGTATGGATATGAAAAGATAAAAATCATAGCCAGTTAACGGGATAAAATTTGGAGTAGAAAATCATATAAAGTTATTAAACTTTTTAGGCATTAATACGTGCAATGCTTGAAGTTTGATATATGCTGTTGTTTTGAATGTAGAATTATAATCACTTTGATTGGATGATTACTGAATTCTAGCTCAAATTATCTTCTGATGAGCAGTTGAAGAATAATGTTCATTAGTTAAGTTAGGCCACCTTTAATTGGAGCAGTAATTAAAGCTGGTGCTATAATGATGCATCACCTTTTTAATGCTTACTTCATTCACACAACCAAAAAAGAAACTTCCATTCATGGCTGCTAAGGTTGATAGGAGATTTCTTCTTTTCTTTTTTTTTTTTTTTTTAAACTTTGTTTGAAGTAAGACATTGATCTTACTGATTCAATGCTTACTTATAGAATCACTGCATAGAATTTCATGGATGCATTTCGACTTCTATTATTTGTGGGCTACTCCCAGTCAAGAATAGGCAAAGCAGATCTGAAAGGATTCCTCATAATGTTTCATTCCTGCTCTGAAATTATCAAAGAGCTTTAAATACTAAGAAGTCTAGCTAGCAAAGAATTGCAGAGATATCTGGTGTCAGTCTAATAGGATCTGATCAGCTTGGCAGGCGCTTTGTGCTCCCTTGCTGGAATCTGGAAAAACTAGCCTGTGAAGACTGAGAATAGCAATCATCATTTGCTTTTATCAAAATCTAGCTCTTTCATCATCCTCTCCTCACTGAATGCTTAGAGTTTTGGATATGCATCAAAAACCATGCCTAACATGGCTTTTGATTCAAAGTGGCATGAGAGAATGACTGACTAGGGGAACAAGCCTACCAGGCTATAGGAAGTTTCGACTGTGGCTGTGATGAGGTAACAAAGTGGGAGATGAGGAATGTCCAGAAAAATCTCTTGGGAAAAACACCAAAGCTGCTCTGTCCTCAGTTGTTTAGCTACGGAACTTGATTTGGTCTTTGCATGCCAAAAAAAGAAAACTGTTCTATTCATTCCATGCAATCTACTGAAAAGTTAAACCAAATACATTATTCTAGCTTACAAATGACTAACTTTATTTTGGCTTATGGTTAATCATTTAGGAAAATGTACTATTTAAGAAAGTCTGTAAGTGACTAACTTACAACAAAGTAGATGTTTAAGGACCTCCTTGAATACAAGCCAGAGTGCTTCAAATTAGGAGGTGCACATCTTTTTAGTGTAAAAACAACACAAACAAATCCTAACTGAAAATTTAAGCAGAGCTCCCTTCATCAATACTAACTGGTAATGACCTCTACAGCCATGCAGGCTCCAAAGAGCAACCATTTCCCATGAAAAAGTCAAAGAGCTTTTCCTAATTTTATAAGTGTTTAGTTTAAAGAAAATAATAAGCCAATATGCCCTTACTCTGTGCAATGATGTCTACAATAAGTCTGAAAGCCTGTGAAGCCTACCTGTATTGTAGCATTGATTGGTTTTCTGTAAGCTTTTCAAAACATAACTCCTGGAGAAGCAGTATAGAAACACATCCTTACAAAATGTCCCTTATTTGCCAATCACTAAAAGGATAAAAATTTGGAAATATCAGATTTCCAGAGAGCTTTCATGTGTATTTATGGGCTCCTATATTTATGTTTTGGAAAGGTGATTGTCTCTGCTGAACTTCTTCCCAAGAAGACAGAAGAAACTGAGATATCAGGTTAGCTAGGAAACTGGTGATTTAGTTCTGGGTTTAGAATACAGCCTCTGTGAGGCAACTGTATATAGCTGAGGACTTTAAGGTGAAACATTTACTGTTAAAAATAGCCCTAATATTCTTCAGCTAGCACTTGAAGTCTTTAGTAGAAAACTCCAATTATTTAGCATTTATGGCAATACGGAATGTTCTTCTGTCCTTAGAAAACAAGCTAAGCTAACAACTAAGTACATCAAGAAGTAAAAACACTGTGCAGCAATGAGTTCTGTAAAGATGTGACTTTAGCTTCAGCATGTATATAGTTAAAATGCTTCCTATATATACTAAGTATACCAGAAACTATACAGACTGATGGGAACTCTGATTCACCTTTTTTTTTTTTTTTTAAGTCATGGGAAAACTCCCACTGAGAAAAGGGGAATTTTGTTGAAGGTGTAGGAACAGGGTGCCTATAACCTCAGACCAGAGTAAAACTCTGGGAAGCAGCAGAAAAATATTGCAAACAATTGTTGTCCATTGTTGATAAGAGAAGTGAAAGCGGCTGGATTCTTTTTAGATATAAATCATCAAAAGCAAGAAGGAGATTCTTTAAGCACGGTTATTAAAGGAAAATAATAAATATTCATCATTGTAGCCAAGACTGATCATCAGTGAATTATTCAGCTTCTCCAGACTACACCCTATTTGTCTATAGATAAAAGCATATTTTGCCTACTCTTGCAAGTTGAGAACTGAACAATGAGATCCTGATGAAGAAAGGAATAAGAATGCATATGCACTAAATTAAACCCCGTGGTGTGATTCTCCCTTTGAGCACCAGTGACCTAGTCAATGCTTTTGGGTCCACATGTATGCAAAATATTGCAATAACCTTATCAGAAACTGGAACTTCTGCCAAAAGAATTATTTTCATGGTGAAAAGAATTATGTGGCTCCCAGTGCAGAGTTTTTGATAGACAGTAAAATGTCATGTACAGTACAACTCCTGTGGAGTGCTGTATTACTTACTGAGCTCTTCAGGACAATAAAGACATGTGGGACAAGATGACCTCCAGCAGTGCCTTTACACCTCAGCCCCTCTGAGACCATGTGAAAGAAAGGGAGAAAAACTGAAAAGTCTTCAAAAGAGGATGATATGTACCAATACCAATAAAATAACAATTCAAAAGTAGATGGATTTTAGGCATAAAGCAATACATGAAACCTAGGTCAGGATTTTTAATAGTATGTTTCTTAGTCCCCTGATGTTTCAAAAGAGCTGTGTCATTTAGGCTTCAGTAAGAGTTGCTGTGCATCCAAAGACATGTAATATGAACACATTCATATGCATGCAAAGCTGTGAGTGAAGCCATAAGGTTTTACTCTCTGATCTGTACATTTAAAGACAGTACAAAATAGTTAATTTCTTTCAGGATTCAAACATCAAATTTAATTTCTATTCAGTCTTCAAATTTTGCCTTTCGGTTTTATGGTCCTGTTGATTTGTCCAGTGAATAACAGTCTGGAAATAATAAATATCTACATTTGAGACTTTGAACCTGGGTCAAAGTTTGGAAGAAAAGGAATAAAGCAAAGTTAGAATTTGGTCAGAATTTGTGTATACTAAAGGTACTAGCTGACAAGTGTATTATATCCATAAATTCAGATATTCAAAACTCAAACTTTCTATGGATAAGGATAGGGAAAATCCTTAAGACAGTGATATTAACACAGCATTTTCTTTTAAAAAACAATTGCTGCTATGATCTCCCAAGCCTGTGTTTGACCCACAGGAAAGCTATTCAACAGTACAAGCAACATCAGCAGGTGCCATCTTGTCATTTTCCATCACTTCATGGCCTGCAGCCAGTAGTAATAAGTCACAGCTACAGCAGAACCCAAAATAGTTGTCCACACAGTTGGATATAATAGCAATGATGAAAACATAAGGGCATCTAAAATCAAAGATGAGTGGGAGGGGACAAAAAAAGAGCATTTCAGTTTTCTAGCCCAGAAAACAGGGTCTTGCCTGTAAACCAGGGAGACACAAGTCTGAACTATGGAAATAATACCATTATTGGCTTATGAATATAGTTCCTACATTCATTTGGTTTGAGACAGAATTTTTGGCTTTAAGAGGTATATTGTGCTTTCCAGTTTTCACCTTATAAATCTGTTTGTCTGTAGCATTCTTGGAAGAGATTCCTGCATTCATCTAACATTATAGAAATGACCTTTTTTTTGTAAGCTCTTATTTTTTAATTTCAAGTGAGATGAATAAGAAATGTTCTGTCCATGTTTACAAGCTATCTAATGCTTTAAGTAAATATTGCTTAGCATAAATAATATTATACTAGGGAGACAGCAGAAATAATGAAAAATGCAATTAAGAAAGAGATATTCACTGGCTAAACACTCCAGAATAGGCTAGAGCATCATAAAAATAGAAAATGCTATTTGAAATATTACTTTAGACAAGTCTTTCACCCCAACAGAACTATCCCCCAGAAACAGTAGAATCAATAATTCACCAGCAGACTCACAAGCTGTTACAATTATGAAACAAAGGACTAGAGCACCACAAGTGATAGGGAAACTCAGCTTTGAATGAAATTCACAACTGTCTTGTACTGATATGACTAAATTTTGAACAGGGCAGAAACTTGGATAATAAAGACATAGATATTGAAATATGATGTACTCTGATAGGACAAAATAGATCACCTGATAAGAAAGCTGGATAGTTAATCAAGTAATAAATGATAAAATTTAATTGTAATTGTGACACTTTTACCTTATAAAGTAGGTGCCATGAAGTTATTGAACAGCCACTAACTTAAACAGGGTCAGCATCCTCTGAAACCCACAGAAATTTTATGTACAATTTAAATATGTTTTACTTCTGTGCTGGGGAGGAGAGAGAGAGGGATTCTGGGAGTACGTATATGTTGAGATTGGAAAGGATTGCACTAGTAAAGCATGGGAGGGAAATAGAGAGGGGAAATTAAGAAAATATCTTCCTCTCCCTTCTTCTGTAGCCTATCTCTCCACAGAAAGCACTTTGTCTCCTTCACAAAACTATATACTATGCTATATGCTTCAGCAAGAGTTTTCTTTTTCCATAGTTTTTAGAAACAAGTGACTTGTGGATTTAGGTTGATGCATTATATTTCTGTGTGGCTAATGTCTGTCTTTCCATGAAGGGAGTGATTTGCATGCATATCTGACTGACATCAATTCTTTTTAACCAATGAAACGCTTAAGTGGCCATGTTGGTCCCTCACTTTGATTTTACATTTTAAGTCTTTTGGAAAGGCTTGCCATTTCATTAAGTTGTCTTTGCTGTACAGAAATAAACCACATGTGCATGGTAAGTTTGGTAGATCTATTAGCTAATATACCTGCTGCGTATCTGTTGTTAAGTACAATTTCCAGCAAGTGCATTCTGTCACCTCTGCTGAGATACTGAGTTATAATCTGAAATTATTTGGTTTCAAATCTAAAGCTATCAGGAAGGATACATCAACAGGATGAAAGTATTTCATTGGGAAATAGCAGTCTTGAGGTGTAGGCATGGCTCTTGCACTGCTCCTCATCAGTTTCAATAGCAATTTACTGTGAAATTGTTATGCATACTGAGACTTGCCTGGCATTTCCCCATATATATGCAGAATAAGTACTGTAAATACTGACTTCTGAGATGTACTGGCTCTATACATTCTTGCACAACGGATAGATTTCCTAACTTTTGTAACTTGCTAAAGAAACAGTCAAACTTAAATACAGTATCTGATGTGATCCCAAAGCACTGTGAAGCTCAGATTGCTGTTCTGCAAGTTCTATTCTACCAGTAAATTTTACACAGAGATGTGCAGGATTGTACAACTCTCCACATAAATGCAGTTGAGTGCAAATTTGTATTACCTTGTTAATTCTTCTCGATGTTAATCAGTTTTTGTTAGAGAGAGAGATCCAGATCTCCAAAGACAAGAAATTATTGTTCAGTTAAGGAAAAATCCTCTCATGTTCCATGTGGTCTCTCTAAACTCACCATAAATGGTCATCGTCTGAAAGTCTGGGAATGCTGAATAGTCTGTTGCATGTTTTTATAGGCATCCATCATTAACCTTTGTCTTTTGTAGATTTGAGATAATCTGACAGATATTATACTTCGTTAAGCCTGCATTTTTCTTTTACATTATATGAAAATAGGACAGCTGGTATGTTCTGGAACAATATTTCAAACATCTCCTGATAATTGGTGCACAATAATTAATTACATGTAAACAGATGAGCAATATTTCTTCAGTTATTATTATTATTATTATTTTCCTGAGTTGTACTAACAAAATAAGTATCTTCACTGCCGTTCCTAGGAGAGTGTTTTACATAGCCTGTGATCTGATTCTCATTACACATTAGTATCATCAACTAGAAAAGAAACGTATTCTTCAAGAACATATCTTCATATTTTTACTAGAATTGTCTAAGTTCATTTGTTTATAGGGACTTCAGACTCTGTGCATTTATAAAGTTCTGCACAGCACAGCCTGTTCCACTAAAGGGAAGGAAGGATGGCCTGTTGATCATAGTGCTCATAAAGGACTCAGGAAATCTGTGTTCAATAACCTTCTCCATCAATTTCCTTCCTCTGTAGTCTTGGCACGTCAGTTACATTTACAAAGTTATTTCAATGCTGAAATGCTTTCTGATAATCTGTTTTTTAGATTATCAATTTCCCATCTGTTATATGAAGGTAATAATAATGGAGTTACAATCGTGGGCATATTTGAACCCAACATGAAATTGCAGAAGGGAACAAAGAACTTTTGAGGTGGCTACTCCAACTTAAGCTTCATAAACTTTGTTCCATCCTTCTTCTCTGAAATGGAAAAAGCTGATCTCTTTGAGCCTTCAAAATGAGATGGCTGCACATGCCCTGAGTAAGCTGTGACCAAGAGTAACTTGAAAGAGTGCTACTTGCCATAGGCCAAAAGCCAATGACTGCTCTTGTAGTTTAAGTACATGATCACATTCCCAGTGCCTAGGTATATGCACTGGCATGGATTAATTTCCTAGTATACGTGTAGCCTTTCCCCACTCTGGAATTTTGTATGCATAGAGGATATCGGATGTAGGTACTGCATAACAAGGACTCTCAGGGTTGAAAGGATGTTCCTTTTCCTGAGATAGAACAAAAGTTCCTTGGGAAAATCTACATGACCTTCGACAATTTTGGGAATCTCAACTTCTGCTAGATGTTGTCATTCCAGCATGTCCCAGTGAGTTCTATCACTCCACATCACAAATCTAAACACAAGAGTCAAGAACTGCTCAAAACTTTTCTTAGGAGCTAATAAAAAAATCTTTAGTGTTTCCCATACTTTCTTCTTCCCTAGTTTGTCTCAACCCCTGACCTCTTATTTTCTTGCAAGATTGTGCATAAGGGATGTCATGGAAATGCTCATGCCTAGGTGATTGTTCACCTAGAGGTCATTGCTTACACAGTTTTTTCTTGAAGAATGTGAATGAACCTTATCAATAAGAAAGTCACCATATTTCAGCCACCAGAATCAGATGGGCTTGAACAGCTGTAATGACTACTGTGGGTATTTCCATACTTGGTTCCACAGTATAATTGCCTACAAAGTCTTTTGGAAAAAACGATGCTCAGCCAAGAGCTTTTAACAAATGCCAAAATACTATTTTTAGAATTTGTGTCACAATCTCAAGCATGAAAACCACACTTTTATTTCATGTGACTTACAATATAATCTAGAGGTGATTCCACTGGTAAGTGCAATATGCCAGCAAGGCATACATACACAACCAGGATGGGTGAAGAAGAAAGCTTGAGATTGTTATTTCCTGCAGCACCTGTTTGTGAGCTTATCCTGCTTACTTTTCTCAGAGGGGATTTTGATACAATGTAAAGCTACCCATCTGGGGTACTAAGTTACAGGACAAGTCATTCATAAATGAGCTGTCTTACTTTCCCACCTGAAGTACTGACTCCTGAATAAGTCACCTGCAGATCCAACATAGTTTTTTCCTTCTCTCTCACAGGTACAGGAATCGCTGGAGGCATGACACTGGCAACAATTTAGAAATGTTTTAATAAAGGAATTATTCATCAGCACAATGACTCATGCTCACCAGTTTTCCAGAGGAGATGGTCACAATATTTTTTTCCACTAGGAGGAGGGAGACAAGGGGTAGGGAGGCAAAGCCTTTTCCAAAGGCTTGGCTCCACTCTCAAGAGAAATGGATGTGAATTTTCTCATCTTTCCTTCAATATTTTCTCAGCTCCTGGATGTGTGGGAGGAAAAGGAAGTTATTCAGAATCAATTATGACTTTCCACTACGTGGTTGCAGTTTGGATTACAGCCCATTGTCTCTTGTATGAACTGATTCCTACCTCCCTGTTCTGTTATCTCTCTATCACAGTGGTGTGAAACAAATTTCAAGGCAACTGAAATTACCAGTAAAGAGACTACTTATGTATGCTTTTCAGGTCTGGTTAAAAATTCATTTGAATGCATAGAAAGATTTCCAAAGACTAAAGCAGGCTTTAGTTTGGGCCTACGGTATCAAAACTATATTTGGGAAATCTTTAGGTGTTAAGCTCTGGTATCCATTCAGGAACCATAAGATATGAGTAGTAAGAGACAGTCTTAGAAAATTTAGGAAAAATTAAATGAGAATTGTGACCCTGCTTTAGTAAAGGAAAAATATCCACATATTTTTTACAATCCCAGTTTGAATTTAGTGTAGTTTCTTGGGGATCCTCCAGAAACTGTGTTGTGATGGTTCCTCATATTTTTAAAGCTTTTAATCTTCTCACGTTATGGAGACAGGAAATTCCCCATACTCCTAAACTCATGACAAGAAATATGTGTCCTATTAGCAAAGTTATATTGTTAAACATATTACCTCTTCTATGTAACTCTTTTCAAGTTCTTTATTTAAAGAAATGGGATTTTTTTTTTAATTTTTTTTTTTTAATTTTACAGGATGGAAAACAAAACACTTATTAATCTTTTCCAGGTGTCTAAGAGCAAATAAAAAGGCCACACTTTAGCCTACATTTAACATTTAAGAAAGAATCTTACAGCAGATAAATGTTTTCTCTAATGCAGAGCATTAAATGATCCATTTTCAAGGTGTGTGGCCTTATTAAGTTTGGAAATTCATATACAGCTCACACATACATGCCTCTGTTTCTAGTAGAGAGGGTATTTTGATATGTAGCAAACACTACAGGCTGGAACTGACATCATTCTTTGGCAGATACATGAGTATTTTGTATTGTAATTGCTGGCTTGCATGTCAGTACACTCCTGCTGTCTATTAAACAGAATGATATACTTGTGTTCAGGGTATTTTGCCAGTACTCTCTATTGGCTAAGTACACACAGGTTTCTCAGCAGCTAAAGGGCTTAGTTTATGTGTACAGTTTGCTTACGTGCAAAACAGAGTCTCTATCCTTAAGCTGGAAAAACATCTCCAAAAGATATATGAACATTCATTTTAACATTAATTTTCTTACTTTCTCATATAAGTATGTTCACTGAGCATTCCCATTGAACTGTTTCTCAAACTAGGGTCTACTGGGGGTCATAATCTAGCTCCACAGCTAGAATTCTTCCTCTATAGCCAGATCTCAGGGGGGAAGGGAGGGTAGGGTGTCCCAGACATATTCTGTGGTAAAATAAGGCCATAAACATGGAAAAATGTTGACAATTGTTGCTGTAGCAGGCCATTTTTATTTCAATATTTAGAAAACGTTCAGATAAAGTGCATTTGTATGCCCATAAACAAACACGAATCTAATCCTTATCCTAGAGTTTACTTCTTAATAGAAAGAGCTACAAAAATACTCCATGAAGAGGATGAAAGGCATTGCACTTAGTGCTGTGATTTCAGTACATATGGTTGGGTGAAAATAATAGATACATGGTTTACAAACAGGATAACTGAAAGAGATGAGTCTTTTCAGTGATCAAAAACAAACTAATTTTGCTGGAGAAATAATTTATTTGACTTAGTATGATTCACTTATAATTGATGTAGACATGTAAATCACTGTGAAAATATTTGTGATGAATGCTTTTAATTCTTTTTTTGTCTAGAGCTCCCTCAAATTATCTTGTAATTTTTTATTAATATTTCTCCTCTGGTTTCTGAAAACTGCAGTTTACTAGTAAAACATGCCACCACTGAAAACTTGACTGAAATTATCCTAGTTGTCCAAACAGAAATGCAACTAATAAGCAGTATCACATGTAAAAAATAGTGTATCTGTATATACAGTAGCCACAAGAATTATTCCTCCCACCCTCAATAAAAGAGCAGCTTGACACTGAGTGCAAATTAAAGTCATATATATATTAAATGGCCTGATGCTTTCTTTAATATATTCAACAGTATATTTGCAGTAAGCAAAAATACCATCAGGAGACAAATTACCACTGGTGAAGAGCAACCTTTCACTGTTAAGTAAGGAAGGAGCAGCTGAGAGAACACTTAGATCTGCAGATTTAGAGTTGACTGAGCCTTATGGTCTTCCTCTTGAAAATGTACAGATACTCCAGCTGGTGTCTCCGGTCCTATTTGTGTGGAGAATAAAAGAGGTACAGAAAAACAGGAAGAGGAAAAGTCTAACAGCTGATGGAGAATGTTCTTACGAAAAGTGCAAGTAGGACTAAACTGGAAGAGGCTGCTATGACACCGAATGACATGAACAGAGGTCAAAAGAACCCTTAAAAATTCAGGCAGTATCCTGGAGAAGAAAAGGCTGCTGTTCATTAGAAATAAATACAATATTCTATGCAGAGAAAGGAATAATCAACAAGTTCTCTAATGCTTTTGTGATCAAGTAGTACTTCTACAGAATGAATCTAGAAGTTGTAGTGAAGGGTTAGGTTACTCTCAGAAAAGGGTGCCATGCTGTTAAAAAGAGGTAAATCTGGTTGAGGTGTGAACAGGTGAACAGAAGTATGAACAAGAGTTTGTGTGGCACAGAATATAGTGGAATCCCAAAGGATGGGACACAAAAAGTTGTTGTGCCAGCCATTCCTTTTCACTGAGGCAGAAGCAGCTTTATCTAAGCAATTTCTGACATAGTTGGAAGTCTTTAAACTCAAACAAACTAAAGTTACTGCTGTCCCAGTTACTTTTACCCTTCTACTTCTGCCCTAGCATCCTATGACATGGAAAAGAGGATGTTACCTCATTCCTCACAGTGTTTTCTGAAAACTGGTGTCCTTTTCCTTCTCAAGCTCTGTATCTTTGGACAAAATAGAACTAATTTTTTCCTTTTTCTCTTTCAGGCCATATTCTGTGACTCTTCTCATAAATCTCCTAATTCCTGTTGGTCCCTAAATTTCTTTCAAAGAGCACCTGTCACTCTCAGATTACTATTTTGCAATCAGAGCATATCAATGCTAAGTAGAGAGAAAGACTTAGGGAGAGACCTAACTATATTTCATTATGTGCCAAAATCTGAGCAAAAAGCAATCAGGAACTCCTGAGCTATTGCTATTAGTTTTGAGAACTGAGCCATATAATCCACTGTCATATAATAAAAATAACTTCAAAATGCTAAAGCTACTGATTCTTTTTTTTTTTTTCTTCGTTTGTTCATTCTTTCAAAACATAAATCCCTGAGGCAGCTTCCAAGGTTTCTCAGAAGAGTGACAACTGTGCTTTAGTGCTTCCCACATCCATATACTTTATGCTGTTTTCTTTGAAGTTCACTTCAAATGCAGATTAGAAAAGTTCCCCAAACTGTTATCTAGAGGGAGCTCTTGCCTTTGAATGGAACCGGTGTGTTTCGTCATAGAAAAATTTATAAATTTGTTTGAAACTTGCAGATTCCTTATTTTAGATGTTTGAATGGAATTCTTATTTGGAAAAATACTGTAAATTTTTAGATATACTTCAATCTGATCTGTCTCACAAATATACATACATTTGTAGATGTGCATGTATGCATATATATTTGTATCTATATATATACTTACATCAGGCTGATGGGTTCCAACTGTTTGAAAGTATGAAAGTATTGGATGCACAGTCCCCCAACTGATATTGCTTTGTTCAGTGGCTCTTTTTATTTTCTTTGAAACAGTAGATAGATATAAATAAAAAGTCACTCAATCATCTTTGAAAGACATGATATAATAATAGCAGATCACTAGATCACTATAATTATCATTCATAATCTATTTTAAGATATTGTATATGCAACATTTCAAATGTATTGACAAATATGAATGATCGGTGTGCACATATGCTGCTTTTTTTTTTTTCCTTTATTCAGAGTCTGTTACTTCTACATGATTTTGAGTCTTGTGGTGAGGGCTTGTACAGGAATTGGTGCACGGTGGTCTAATAAGTATACAGAGCCCTGCCAAACTTGTGCGAGAACTTGTGAGATCACTTGTGACACAGGGAGAGAAGAGGAGTGAGTTCCTTTCTAGAACTAGAGAAAATGTCCTGTAAAGAGGAGAGGGGAGGAATCCAGTAATAAGAATTTGCTTGCTCTGTGTTCACACATACCAGTGATAACAAAGCAAAACTTCCCTGATCAAATTGTGATCCAGTTGCATCAGTGAGTGAAGAATGTAAGAAGCAAAGGAGTGGTGATTAGTTGTAGTTGTGCTCTCAGGCAGTTTGCTATTAATTTTACAACTCTGTCAGCTCACAGCTCCATGGGGTAAAATTATGCACAAAAACTTAACACATATTGCTGTTCTTAAAATGAAAATATTATCATGTTTAAGGATCATATGTGAGTGTTAGTATGAGTTCCCATAGCTTCATGAAATTAAAGGTATCTTTATTATGACAACTGAGCCAAATTTTCCTGAGCTGAAATCAGTATTATATATATACATACATATATTAAATGTTTTGCATTATCTCCTGTGCTGTCTCATCAGCCGCATGCTATTGTCTCTGTCTCTGGACACATGGGGTCAAACTATATTTCAAACACAGGTGTCTAGGAATATATAGTTAGGTCATGTAAAAAGAAAATTAGAGAGACGAAGGCACAATTTGAACTCAATCTTGACACTTCCATTAAGGGTAACAAAAAGGCTTTCTATGGATACATCAACCGCAAAAGGAGGGGCAGGGAAAACCTCCATTCTTTGTTGGACATCGGGGGAAACATAGTTGCCAAAGATGAGGAAAAGGCTGAGGTATTTAATACTTTCTTTACCTCAGTTTTCAACAGTAAAACAGGGTGTCCTGAGCACAGCTGGCTTCTTTGGGCACAAGAACCCCATGGGGAGCTCCAGGCTGGGCACAGAGTGGCTGAGAGCATCCAGGCAGAGAGGGACCTGGGAGTCTGGATTGACAGGAAGCTGAACAGGAGCCAGCAGTGTGCCCAGGTGGCCAAGAAGGCCAATGGCATCCTGGCCTGGATCAGGAACAGCGTGGCCAGCAGGTCCAGGGAAGGGATTCTGCCCCTGTACTCAGCCCTGGTGAGGCCACAGCTCGAGTCCTGTGTCCAGTTCTGGGCCCCTCAGTTCAGGAAGGAGATTGAGGTCCTGGAGCAGGTCCAAAGGAGGGCAACCAGGCTGGTGAAGCACAAGTCCTGTGAGGAGAGGCTGAGGGAGCTGGGGCTGTTCAGCCTGGAGAAGAGGAGGCTCAGGGGAGACCTCATCGCTCTCTACAACTCCCTGAAAGGAGGCTGGAGCCAGGGGGGGGTTGGGCTCTTCTCCCAGGCAACTTTCAACAAGACAAGAGGGCATGGACTTAAGCTCTGCCAGGGGAGCTTTAGGTTGGATATTAGGAAAAAATTCTTTACAGAGAGTGTGGTCAGGCACTGGAATGGGCTGCCCAGGGAGGTGGTGGGTTCTGTGTCCCTGGAAGTTTTTAAGAAGAGACTGGATGTGGCACTCAGTGCCATGGTCTGGTAACCACAGCGGTAATGGATCAAGGGTTGGACTTGATGATCTCTGAGGTCCCTTCCAACCTGGATGATTCTGTGATTCTATGATTTGAAAGAAAGAAAACTCACAATCAGTGTCTATCTTTCCTGGAGCAAATTCTTGAACAAAGGGAGAATGAAGGGGGTGCCACCAAGGCTGGCACTTCATGCTGAGCCAGCTTGGGCTGCAGTACTCCCTGGGATGCACAGAGCTGCAGCTCTCTTAGACACCTCCTTCAGGTTGGAGACGTCTTGGTCTTTGCCAGCTGAAAGGGCATCCATCCCAGGAGTTAGGATAGTCATGTTGCCATGCCATCACATTGCCCTTCATAAGCAGGAAGCTCCAGTACCATGCTTCTACAGAGAGAATGCTTTCTCAGGCTTGTCAGCTCCACCCTGCACCACTGCCTCACCCAGCAAGAGAGCAAAGACCAGTTCTGAACCATAAAATTGACTTTGGACAAGGTCTGGATCACAAATTTTATGAGTTCTCACTCTGGTTTAAATAACTGGATATGTTTCTGTTTGCTTGGATTTAGCCAGGATCTCTAAAATATTCTCCAGGCATTAGAGCTCAGGATAAATAGCAAGCCCTGCCTTTGAAATTACTTCAGGACTTCCCAAGGGGCTTGGTAGGGGAGTGGAATACAAATCTATGAACCATTAATAAATCTTTCTTGTGTCTGCTGTGGGGTTTATCATGGTAATTGCCTTGCTACTTCTCCCCCTTCATGGCTGCACACTCAATGGTGTACAGTTATGTAAATGCTATCCCCCTCTTCCTAGATTTGTGCAACTGGGGCCTGAATGATGCTGCTTTTGATCTTAGTCTGCCTGCCAGTTGTCTGCTCCTTTGTACAGTCTCAGCTGTTCACATCTGTGACTGATACCATCTTTATAATCATAATGCATGATACTGGTGGTACATGTGTTCTGTGCAGCTTCAAGTTTTCAGTCACATAACCATATTTCCATGTGGATTTTAGCTAACTAAATAATTATATAGATAATAGAATTGACAACTAGATACTGGGCCAAATCTGTTTCTTTCTATGATATCTATTAGCTGCATTGCACTTGGTTTTCCTATCCTAATGATTCTGTGTAAAGAAACAGACCATTTTTTCTTTAAGATTTTTAATTGAACTCTAATGTTTTGGCAATATTCTGAAAAATGTGTCTAATTTCACTCACCCATATGATTTTCTTGTTTTCCTGAGGTAACTAATGTGCAAAATGTGTGCTGGCCTGCAGGCAGATGAATCATAGTTAGGTATAGCTGAGCATCCTTAAAGTGAAGTTGATTTATTATTTATTTATCTGGAGAATTTCAAGTCTATGCTTTTAGAAAATAATGTTTTTGAAACCTGAATCATCAGATTTCCTTTGCTATCCTGAACTTCGACAGAAAAACAGGCTTCAGAATTATTAGCCAAAAAATTTCTGACCATTGTATACATAAAATCTTACTGTTTTGAATGAAGAAGAATGTAGAAACAATATGAATGAACTGTGCAGATAACATATAGATGTCCTAACTCTTCAAAGAGAGGAAAATTTTAGAGTGGAGCTATATCATCTTAAGCTTTTGATATAGATTTGAAAATTTTGTTTAGTCCTGTTTATTTTTTTTTCAGCTTTTCATAGCTTGTGTAAACTAGAACAGTTCTTATTATCAACATGATTTTTAAAGGGAGCTTATGTGGGTTTCTTTTTATATATATAATCTCACTATTATTACATTCCCACTCACACTCATGTTTGTAAAACAATTTTTCCCATATTCCACTCAAAGCTTCCTAACAGTATATGAACAATACCATTCGGGCTGAACTGACAGCTGCTTGTGATGGATGTGAAAGTATGTGGTAATGTGATGCATATCATATGAGCTGAAGCTATCCTGGAGCACCTGAGAATTTTGGTCCACTTTAGTAGAAAATATTTATGGTATTTTAGACAAACATACCACAAAGGAAAACAGCTCCTGGATTCATTGCAGGATTAACTATCAGAAAGCATGATCAACTGCAGAAAGTCAAAATACAGAAGACAGAGGTTCAGAAAAGAAGTGTGTTATAACCATGAGGCATTTCCCTTTAAAGGTTTGTACATTATGGACAGGTATAGAACCAGGTGCAGTAGCACTATGAATGGAAAACTCTGGGCAGCTCTGTCTTTACTACCATGTTCCCAGTGGTCTGTACAGCACTGAGTAGATTAATGAGGGCAGAGGCTAAAGTTCTGCCCACGTGTTCATTCAAACTGTATTTTTGCACCACATCTTTTCTTTACAGTGCCTCTATCTATAAAAGTAAAGTCATAAGACCTTTGTCCTAGAAAAGAGAACAGTGCCATCAGATGCCTGAAATGCACTTTATCCAGGTGTCTGTGAAGTTGATGCTCTTAAAGGATACAGGTTGAGGATGCTTTTCCTCAGTCTGATATCAGTTCAGCTGAGCATCCTCTTCCTCTATGCTGTGGTGCCCAACAAGGCCTAAAAGAAACTATTGACAGAATTTTAGCCTTTAAACAGCAAAGGTATTTATTTCAACGTTGGGGAACCCCCAGCTTGTGCTGAACAACAGAGTTCTGCATTATTTACGAAAAGTCAGGTAATTTATACAGTTTGGGGTGGTGGTGGTGGTGGTGACACCTGTACATACATATTCATAAGATTACATAATGTCATTACAATATTCATGTGAGGTGGAGTTGGGCGGAGTTAAGGCGGAGTCAGGGCAAAACCAGGTGAGCCGAGGCAGAGTCGAGGTGAAACCTCCTCTGGGGAGGTGTTGAGCTTATCACATTCCTTGTTTCCCTGACCTCACTATGTTGTTGTAAGGAGCTGCCAGACCCTAGCCATAACTCTACCTCTTATCCGTTATTTGTGACAGCTTTATGCCCTTTTCGTGTAGGTGTTTATACTTCTCTGTCACCTAGCTAACCTTGATGATGGTTTTCTGTCTTGGGAACAGGACTCAAGGCCTCTTCATTATCTCCTGAAAGGAACTGACCTAGTTAAGGCCTTGCTTTATAAAAGTTAACCCTGTCAGGGTCCTGCTGCCCTGTTTCAGCTGGCTATATGAAAAACTTTCTTTTGATATAGACCATCTGGTAAAAAAATCTATGCTGTCCTCTTGATTCACCCATTCCGGTAAGTCAGCATTATCTTTCTTCCTCTCTGGGGAAACAAAGTTGGAAAGGATATCCAAAATCAACTAGTTTCTTTGTATAATTTCCCACTTTGCTGTTGTGAACTGGTTGGATTGTAAGCTGCAATTTGATTTCTGAGTGAATTTTAGTATTTATTTTCTCCCCATGAACCTTTTCTTAGTGTCCTGGTTTGGGCCAGGATAGTCTCGTGTAAGTAGTTGCACTTGCTGAAATTAACAGCAAGTTTCTCAGACAGTGTCTGCTTCTAGGACTGATAACACTCGATGTTTATAGTTACTGCTAGAGACTGGCATGCAGAGTCAAGGACACTGTTCAGCTCTGAGGAACATTTTACCTTCCAGAAGGAGTAAGGAGATCCCACCTGAAACCCTCCTTTGGGGAGGACTGGACAAGATAGATGTCAGAATTGACCAAACAGAGTATCCCATCCCATACACGTCATACTCGATATAAATTTGAAGGATCACAAGGGTCAAACAACTTCTTCTTCCTTCCTGCTTCCCTTCTTCCTTCCCTCCCTGCTTCCTTTGGCATCCTGAGAGGATTCCGTCCGTTCCTCTGCCTGTGGTCCTGATCCGTGCCAGCCTGAATCTGTGTGTTCCTGCCTCCAGCTCCCGACTGCTGCTGACTCCAGGATTCCAGCCTGGACTTTCCCAGGGCTGCCCTGCAGCCTCGGTGGTGACGTGAGAGTTACTGGGGAAAGGGGGGAGGAACGTGGGATCACTTTTCCTGTATATTTGTATATATTTAGTAATTTTTTCCCTATTTATCATTACTGTTTCATTAAAGTTCTGTAGTTTAGTTTCCAACCCATAAGTCTCTCTTCCTTATTCTCTCTCTCAGTGAGGAGAGAGAGATTAATATATAAATCTGTTACTCGGTTTATCTGCCGGGCCAGTGTCAAACCGTGACACTTAGAAAGATGGAGCTGTGCTGCACAACTATTGAGCTGCAAGGGTCCTGGCTTTTGTGCAATTCCTAATATTGTAATATTACGTGTCAAGTAGGCTGCAGATGCTGAATTTATTTTTGTTTCTCATTGACTATTTTTTTGAGAATATGTATAGTCAAAAAAATAGACAACAGAATTATTGTTTGATTTATGTGCTGATGAACCACTCACAGTCTAATTTAGTCCTGTTTAGTGGGGACAAAGAATGGCCTCAGCCAAAATACTTTTTAAGCGCTTAAAATAAGAGTGTTCATGGACAACACGACCACACAACTTTGGGCCCAGGATTAGTTTTGACACCCAAAAGAGAACTGTAACTATATGTCAACATATTTTTCCTCAGTCAAGTCTGTTATGTGCAATTTTCTGTGAGAAGTTTTAATTCAGGATGCAGTGATAAGAAAATATAGGGGTGCAGGTTGTTATTTCTGATATGTATCTAATTGGCTTCCTAAAAAGGTGTATCATACTGTGTATAACATACTGATTCTTTATTAATACTAATTTCTGATAGGTTGACTTGTAGGTTGCATTCTAAAATGTTGCTTATAGCAATAACATTGTTCAAAGTCAGTTGTACCTAGTTATCAAGGCCTAGATCTATTTTGGTGAATAAATCCTGAATTTTTGTATCTTTATAAAATAACACATTGGTTTTCAAAGAATTTTTCATATGATTCAGTTTCATAAAGTACAGCAAATATGATAACTTTCATAAAACCTTGTTAAGTGTGTAGCACTGACATGTTGGAGTACTTTTACTAACTACAGTTCTCCAGATCTCTACTCTTACTTTTTTATTTTTTTCAAACTAGAGAAAATATGTGCCAAGTTTATTAGACTCATATCCCTCAGATGCATTCATTAGCCAAGATCCTTCCTGTCTGGAAGGGTGTTCCCAGTAAATGTAGTTTGACTTGCAGTTGCTGTGATCTGAATCAGAGCAGGAAACTGCAATATTATCCCCTTCTCTGACGACTTTTGAACTGCTCTGAAACAGAGATGATCATTTAGTAATCATGAATGACCTCTAATTCTTTACTTTTATGCTATGCAGTTTTAGAGTACTGAATTATTGTAGTGGTTTCTGTAAGTCCAACTTTATTAATAAGCTAATCATAAATGCAAGTGTCCACCTTTTGCTTTTGTCTTTGATTTTAAAGGAAAGCACGATTAATCAGTAGTTATAGACATTTCTCACATGATTAATAATAACAATAAGTAAGGCAAGGATGAGAGAAACTCAAGCACTGCACTTTTGGAGTACATGTCTCAAAAAAAAAAAAAAATTGAGGCCCAGAGCTCTACTAGAAAATAATTGCATGGAAAAGGCTTTTGGAATAGGAACTTCTGAGAGGGGACTGACAAAGCTAACTATGATTAGATGGGGCAGGGAAGTAAAATCTGTGTATTAGTACTAATGAGGTCATTGGCTCAAGACTAAGGCCTTTGTTTCCATTGCCACGCAAAAGGGTAGAATCCGCTGCCAAACCCAAAAACCTGCATCACAATTATTTAGGAACACAATAATTTCTTGACACGTTAAATTTAGCATTCTGGGAAGAAAATTAAATGCATGAAATTCCTGTGAACCCAAGAAAACACTTTTTGACTACATGGGTGGTCAAACACTGGAACAGGTTGCTCAAGAGTTATGAAGTCTTGGAGAGATTGAATTCATTATTGGTCTAGTTTACTCTGCTTCCTGAACAGAGTGGGGTCTGACTGTGTGATCTCCAGAAATCCCTTCCAATCTTATCAATTATGTTTCTGGGAAATGAAAAATCAAAAAAAGAAGAGGGTAAAAATGTCAGTGATGTTGTGGAGTCTCCATTGCTAGAGATACTTAAAAAACATATAGCCACAGTCCTGGACAACTGGCTCTAGGTGACTTTACTTGAGGTGGGGTGTTGGACAAGATGACCACCAGAAGTGGCTTCCAACCTCAGACATTCTGTGATTGTATGATTAAAGGTAGCAAGGAATGTTAGTACCACAACAGAGTATAAGCAAACTACTGGTAAGAAATTATTCTGAAGGGATTCACTAAGGCCTTCTTGACATACAAAAAATGAACTGCAGATGCTTAAAACCAGCCACAACTTACTGAAAGACATGGTTAGATAAGCTAGTTTTTAATTAACATGAGTGTGTATGAGAGGTATGAGTGGTAATTTCTTTCTTACCTTCCTAAAGTAACAATAGAGACATTATATACTGTCTTGAGACAAATACTGACATTTAGTCAGGGGAAAGGATGCTTTTGATTTGATTTTATTCTGTTTCTTCTTGCTGCTGAATATCTCTCTTGGGCTAAAAGGTCCTAGACAATAAAATGGTCCTAGATATAAAATGGTATTTTTTTTCACTGTGTGGCCCTATACAGGTTATCCAAAGAAAGGAATAGAGAAGAATTGCTCTGTAACATGTTCTTAAGAAGGTGAAAAGAATGAACAGAAGAACTAGAGCAAATGAAAAGCCTTTTAATGCTCTTTATAGTATTTCTAGTAGATCCTGCAATGCACAGGAAAATAGCCCATGACTGACAGATCTCACCATCAACCCAAGTTCTCATCCTAGAGGACTGTATGCATCCAATGTGGGGAACAAGGACCGGTTGTCACCTGTGCTATGTTAGCTGCTGATTTCAGCTCAGCACCACCTGTGAGGAATTCTACATTCTTTTTAGTGTTGTTAAATTTGTCAAGTGAGCAGGGCTCTGCACATGAACATGCAGCAGTGCTATTCAAAAGGCAGTGTTGTTTTGATAGTAAGGTGTCCAAGGCAGAGTAATTCATCTTGATAAGTTTTCAATGTCACATATCAAAATATTGCAGAAGCATGACACAGACAAAGGATTCAGTGGGTTAAGACAAACACAGGTGCTTTAACTAGAATACAAGCAGCTTTTCAAACCCTGTGGATCCTGCCTAATTTTTTCATTGAGACTACCACAGTGTTTCACGGTCAGGTATTTTCAAGAGTTCTGAAGATAACTTAGTTTGATCGCCAGTCTAGCACAGAATCTGAAATATGGTACCAAAAGATGAACTACTTTACTGCTCTAAGGGCTAATCAAAAAAATCTACATTGTACCAAGAATCCAAATATGTTGTATCTTAGTTAACAAATGGGGGGTTTTTTGCTGTTGGTGGTGGGGTTTTTTTGGTGGTGTTTTGGTTTTGTTTTTGTTTTTTTGTTGTTTTGTTTTGTTGGGTTTTTTTTTTTTTTTTTTTTTTATACAGGAATATTTAGAGGCAATTGAAATTACATTTGTTTTGCTAATTGAACTGAAAGAAAATAAAGTTATCTCCTTTCCTATTGTATCTATCAGTTTTTCTGCTTTCCTCACCAACAAGGAATGTAATAGAATTATCTTACCAATAGCAGTCATTCTAATTAGTTTTTGAGGCTCTGATGGTGCATCTGTTGTTTGTTGAGAACGGCAACAGACGTCAGTGGAGCAGTTGTGTACACATAGATATCTTACCTTTCTGTCTTTGTTTAGAGTTAACAGGAACTATGATATGGAACTCAACCAACTTCATTGTTGCCATGTTTGTCATGTTTGGAATAAAGTAGAGGCTAAGATTGGTCTTCAGCTCTACTCTTCTATCAAATCATCATCTGCGATGATAAAAGGTGTATATACAGCATTCAATCATAAGGCAATATAAACCTTTTCTGGATTTTATACACACACAGACAAATATATAAATACATATACAAATGTGTATAACTATATATATATACCTGTACAGAGTAATCAGCATAATATTTAAAGAGACAAAGCACATCGTTATTTCATTCAACTCTGGCCCTATGTCACTTTGTTTATTCTTTGGTTGCCCAGTGACTGCCAAGTTTGAATTAAATCTCTTTTCTTCCCCTGCAACTCTCACTTACTTGAAAAGGTGGCCAACAGGAATACTGATTTTGTTATTTATGTTTCCAGCTCAGAAACTGTCCCAGTAAAAATAAAGTGTCTTGGCATGGGACAAGAAAACATTGCATTCACAGAAATGGGCAGTGCCACCCTTTTCCTCATTCCCACTGGGGTCAATGAAACTCAAATAAATATCATGACTCATTCCTTGCTTAAAGGTTCTTATTTCAGTAAATTATAGATTGATTTACTAAGTGATGTAGTAAAGAAGTCTTGGAACATAGTGAAATACATATGCAGGTGCACAATAGGAGCTGAGTATAACGAAAGCTGATTTACTAACATCTTACAATTTAATGGCTTCACATTTTTTTTCCGCAGAAGTGTGTGTTCTTGCGTCCATATGTGTTTTTGACACTAAAAGGACTGTAACCACTTAATTTTTTATACATCCTCTGTGCACCCTTTTCACTTTAAAATCAAGATTTATGAGCTGAAAATTCCATCACAGCTTCCTTAGCTTCATCTAGGATTATTGACCCTCATTCTCATGGATGCATTCAGATGCATAGGAGCAGAAGAAAGTTGTATTTCGTGTTTCTATGAGTACACTGCATTTCACTGAGTAATGAAAGTTAAAGCTATGAAGGGATGAATAAACTTTCTGTCACTTCTTTCATGCATCAGATTTCACCTGAATAATAATTGCGCTTTTGTGCTCAATAATATAGCACAAACATCAGAGCCCTTGCTTCCGAAGTCAGCATGCAACGTGGCAGGGTGAGTGTTCCAGCTTCCATCTATATTAGGAAATCTTCCTGCACCCAAATTATTAATGTCTTATTCGTGTGGCTGACAGATTTGGTGGTCTTTTACAATGGGATCTTAACATGTTCTTATGAAGGTGAAAAGAATGAGCAGAAGCACTGCGGAAAAGGAGGCAGAAACTGACATAATGTCCCTGGACATTCAACACAGCATCCTGGTCTATAAATTGGAAATAGTTGAATTTGGTGGATGGACCACTTAGTAGATAAGGAATTATCTGGATTGCCACACTGAAAGAGTTGGGACCAATGGTTCGATGTCCAAATGGAAACCAATGATGAATGGCATTCCTCAAGGGCTGGTACTGAGACCAGTTGTTTAACATCGTTGTCAGTGACAAAGATAGTGGAACAGAGTGCATCCTTAGCAAATTTGCTGACAGTACCAAGCTGATTGATGTTGTCAACACACTAAAAGGAAGAAAAGCCATCCAGAGGGATTTTGAAAAGCTTGAGACGTGGGCCCATGTCAGCCTGTGTCTGGGGCACAAATGCAGGTTGTGTGGGGAATGGATTGAGAACAACCATGATTGATGAGAACCTCAACATGAGTCAGCAATGTGCACTTGCAGCCCAGAATTGCAACCATATTCTTGGCTGCACTGAAAGAAGTGTAACCATCAGGTCAAGGATGGTGATTCTCCTCCTTTACACTGCTCTCTTGAGAACCCACCAGGAGTACTGTGTCCAGTTCTTGAACCCCCTACTCAAGAAGGACATGAGAGTTTCTGGAGTGAGTCCAGAGGAGGCCCTCAAAGAGGATCAAAAGGCTAGGCCACCTCACCTATGAAGATAGACTGAGAGAGTTGGGGTGGTTTAGCCTGGAGAAGAGGAATCTCTGAAATGATATTATAGAGGCTTTCCAATATCTTTATGGGCCTACAGAAAAGGTGGAGAGGGAATTTTTACAAGGGCATGAAGTAATAGGATGAGGGGTAATGGTTTCATACCGAAAGAAGGCAGATTAGACATTAGAAGCAAATTGTTCACTGTGAGGGTGATAAGACAGTAGAATAGGTTGCCCAGAGAATCTGTGGATGCCCCCTCCCTGGCAATGTTCAAGGCCAGTCTGGACAGTGCTGTGAGCACCCTGGTCTAGTGGGACGTGTCCCTGCCCATGAAAGGAGTGTTGAAACTAGATGATGGTTAATGTCCCTTCCAACCAAAACCATTCTGTGATTCTATGATTCTGTGATTTCTCAAACATGATTTTAAGGAGACTCTAAAGATCATATTCACTTAATGCACTTTGGTTTGTATAATGGACAAGTTTCAAGTGCATGAGCACAGGATACCTTTTATATACATAGCCATATCTATGTAGCTACATATATATATATAAAACCACATACATATATATATATATATAAAACCATAACCCCCTGAAGCTTACAAAGTATGTGGGTCAGCTTCTTAGTGCCAGGTCTTTCACTTTACAAATCCATTGCAGACATAAACCACCAGTCCAAAATGTGACCCTGGTAGACTGGATGCACTTTAAATCTGGGTGGAAGAGGATGATTCTAGTGTTTAACAACTTCTGACATTTAGAAACTCAAATATTACCAGAGCTGAGTGTGTTACACATGGAAAGTCTGATCCTCTGAAGTGTCACACCTTTGAAGGTAAAGTCCTGGTTCGTCATAAGGCCACTGCTCTGTTGATACACTCTGAACTTAAAAAAAAAAAAAATAGAAAAAAAAAATTAAAAAAAATTAGAAACTTCGATGTCTCTTGATGAAATTCAGCTGACACCAGTACATTTCAAAGGAAAGAGCTGGTTCTTCAGGGCTTCTGAAGGAATGGAAGATTTAGGGCTCAGATCTATGATACTTTGATTACAAGTATCTTTCTATTCACAGATATGTCTCTGATAGCTAAGGAAAGTTTCCTTTCCTTAATGTGTGATTTAGTCTGGATATTTTTCAACACATTAGAAAGTAGATTTAAGAAGGATTGCAGTGTGGGCAGGATGATTGCTTTTTGCTTCATCACTATTTTATAATCTTAAATGAAAGTAAACATGCCATCAATTAGCAAAGTTGCTGGAAAGGCTGAAAAACCTGAAAGAAAGAGTAAAGATTAAATCAGATTAAAATCTCTCCTGAGACTAGCTGGTGTTCTCCTCAAAGAGGTCTGAAGGCTGAATGAAATAGAGAAACAGGCTTGGAAAAACTGGAAAATTGTGCTGTTGACTATATTAGTTCTAATATAAAACGGCTACGGGCAGCGTGCTGAATCGAGCGGCGACTTCAAACAGCCACCGGCAGCGTGCTGAATCGAGCGGCGATTTCAAACAGCCACCGGCAGCGTGCTGCGAACCTTGCTGTTGAAGGGTTTCTACGGAGACCAATCAGCTGTAAGGGGGCGGCACCCACCCGGAACACGAGGGCTTTAAAAGCGCCTGCTGGGAGCGCCAGCGACCTGGAGCGCGGCGAACAGGAGCAGGCAAACAGGAAATAGAAGCAGCAGTTAGCGAGGCAGTTCGCGCAGGCAGAGCGAGCAGGAGGGTCACAGATAACAATGGTTTCCAAAAAAGCAAAAGCTGCTGCTGTTGAGAAGAAGGGTGTGTCCATACAGACGGATTCCCTGAAGAGGAACAAAAAAATGGACGTAGCTGTTCAAGTCTCTGGCTGTGCAGAGTGTTTAAGCCTCATCTTAGCACCGGCGGACAGCGAAGATAACGTCTGTCTGAGATGCGAGCAGGTCAATGACTTGCTGAGCATGGTGGCTGAGCTCAAGGAGGAGGTGGAGAGACTGAGAAGTATTAGAGACAGCGAAAGGGAAATTGACTGGTGGAGTCGCACCCTCTCGACTGCAATAGAAACCCAACAGGAGACGGTGAAGCCCTGCCCCTCCTCCTATCAGGCAGCCGATGCAGACCAGGTGGATAGGGGAGAATGGAAACAGGTCCCCCACCGGAAAGGCAAAAGAATTCTCCCCCAACCCGCACCATCCCCCCAGGTGCCCATAGAGAACAGATATGAGGCCCTAGACCCAGGGAATCAGGAGGAGGACAGACAAGAGGACGGACAAGACGACGATCTGTCCAGAAGGTCTCCCGTTCGCCCCCTGTCTAGCAGTCAGATTAAAACGTCACCCACAAAGAAAAGAAGAAGGGTAGTCGTAGTTGGTGACTCCCTTCTGAGGGGAACTGAGGGCCCTATATGTCGACCTGACCCATCCCACAGAGAGGTCTGCTGCCTTCCTGGCGCCCGGGTGAGAGATATTACTAAGAGACTCCCTCAACTAATTCAACCCTCAGACTATTACCCACTGCTGGTAGTCCAGGCTGGCAGTGACGACATCAATGGAAGAAGTACCAGGGCGATTAAAAAGGACTTCAAGGCCCTGGGTCGATTAGTTGGTGGATCAGGAGCACAGGTGGTGTTCGCCTCAGTCCCAGCAATAGAGCAGATGAATGAGGAGAGGAGCAGGAAAACATACCTCATCAATAGGTGGCTAAGGGATTGGTGCCACCGGAAGAACTTTGGGTTTTTTGACTATGGGATGAATTTCAGCGTACCAGGTGGACTGCAACTATCTAATAGGGGAAAAAGGACTCTAGCCCACAAGCTGGCAGGTCTAATAAGGAGGGCTTTAAACTAGGCTCGAAGGGGGAAGGGGTTGAAACAAGATTCTCCGGAAAGGAGCCCAAGGATGGACAGTGCAAGTTAAGGGACAAACCAGCAGCCCAGCTGAAGTGCATGTACACCAATGCACGCAGCATGGGCAACAAACAGGAGGAGCTGGAAGCCACCGTGCAGCAGGAAAGATATGATGTAGTCGCTATCACGGAAACGTGGTGGGATGACTCCCATGACTGGAGTGCTGCAATGGGTGGCTACAGGCTCTTCAGAAAGGACAGACAGGGTAGGAGAGGTGGAGGGGTAGCCCTGTATGTTAGAGACTCTCTTGACTCCATAGAAATTGAAGTAGGTGATAATAAGGTGGAGTGCCTGTGGGTCAGAATCAGGGGAAAGGCCAACAAGGCTGATACTGTGATGGGAGTCTGTTACAGACCACCCAACCAGGAGGATGAGGGTGATGAACTCTTCTACAAGCAGCTGGCACATGTTTCAAAATCGTCGTCCCTTATTCTCGTGGGTGACTTTAACCTGCCGGACATCTGCTGGGAATTTCACACAGCAGAGAGGAGGCAGTCTAGGAGATTCCTAGAGTGTATTGAGGATAATTTCCTGATGCAGCTGGTAAGTGAGCCTACCAGGGATGGAGCCCCACTTGACCTACTCTTTACAAACAGAGAGGGGCTGGTGAGGGATGTGGTGGTCGGTGGGCGTCTGGGACTTAGTGATCACGAAATAATAGAGTTCTCAATAATCAGGGATGCAAGGAGGGCTGTCAATAAAACCTCTACATTAGACTTCCGGAGGGCAGATTTTGGCCTGTTCAGAAGACTAGTCCAGAGCATACCCTGGGAAACAGCCCTTGAAAACAAAGGAGTCCAGGAGGAATGGACATTCTTCAAAGAGCAAGTTTTGAAAGCTCAGGAACAGGCTGTCCCGGTGTGCCGAAAGGCGAGCTGGCGGGGAAGACGACCACTCTGGCTCAACAGAGAGACTTTGAAGGAAATTAGGATCAAGAAGAGGGCCTACCGGTTATGGAAAAAAGGGCTATCTACTCAAGAGGAATTCAGGAATACAGTTAAGTTATGTAGGAAAAAAATTAGAGACACAAAGGCACAACTTGAACTAAATCTCGCCACCTCTGTGAAGGATAACAAGAAGTCCTTCTACAGATACATCAGTGGCAAAAGGAGGGGCAAGGAAAACATTCATTCTTTAATGGACATGGACGGGAATGTAATTGTCAAAGATGAAGAAAAGGCTGAGGTATTTAACGCCTTCTTTGCCTCAGTTTTTAACAGTAAAACGGGCAATCCTGAGGACAGCTGGCTTCTGGAGCCTATAGGAGACAAGAATCTAAACACCCCCCCTGCAATCCAGAAGGAAACTGTCAGTGATCTACTGGGCTGCTTGGATCCCCACAAGTCTATGGGACCGGATGAACTCCATCCAAGGGTGATGAGAGAGTTGGCAGAAGAGCTCGCCAAGCCTCTCTCTATCATCTACCAGAAGTCCTGGCTCACCGGGGACATCCCAAATGACTGGAAGTTGGCGAATGTCACGCCAATCCACAAGAAGGGCCGGAAGGAAGACCCGGGAAACTACAGGCCTGTCAGCCTGACCTCGGTGCCTGGCAGGGTTATGGAACAGATCGTCCTGGGAGCAATCACACAGCACCTGCAGGATGGACAGGGGATCAGACCCAGCCAGCACGGGTTTAGGAAGGGCAGGTCCTGTCTGACCAACCTGATCTCCTTTTATGATCAGGTGACCCGCCTGGTGGATGAGGGGAAGGCTGTGGATGTGGTCTATCTGGACTTCAGCAAGGCTTTCGACACCGTCTCCCACAGCATCCTCCTGAGAAAGCTGGCTGCCCACAGCTTGGACAAGCCTACTCTGCACTGGGTTAAGAATTGGCTGGAGGGTCGGGCCCAGAGAGTGGTGCTGAATGGGGCTGCATCCGGTTGGCGGCCGGTCACGAGCAGAGTCCCCCAGGCATCAGTGCTGGGCCCAGTCCTGTTCAATATCTTCATCGATGACTTGGATGAGGGGATTGAGTCTATCATCAGCAAGTTTGCTGATGACACCAAGCTGGGGAGAAGTGTTGATCAGCTGGAAGGCAGGAGGATTCTGCAGAGAGACCTAGACAGACTGGAGAGATGGGCTGACTCCAATGGGATGAGCTTCAACAAGGCCAAGTGCCGGGTCCTGCACTTTGGCCACAGCAACCCCATGCAGCGCTACAGACTGGGGACAGAGTGGTTGGAGAGCAGCCAGGCAGAAAGGGACCTGGGAGTCTGGATTGACAGGAAGCTGAACATGAGCCAGCAGTGTGCCCAGGTGGCCAAGAAGGCCAATGGCATCCTGGCCTGTATCAGAAACAGTGTCACCAGCAGGTCCAAGGAGGTGATTCTGCCCCTGTACTCAGCCCTGGTGAGGCCACACCTTGAGTACTGTGTTCAGTTCTGGGCCCCTCAGTTCAAGAAGGATATTGAGGTCCTCGAACAGGTCCAGAGGAGGGCAACCAAGCTGGTGAAGGGACTCGAACACAGATCCTACGAGGAGAGGCTGAGGGAGCTGGGGCTGTTCAGCCTGGAGAAGAGGAGGCTCAGGGGAGACCTCATTGCCCTCTACAACTACCTGAAAGGAGGATGGAGCCAGGCGGGGGTTGGTCTCTTTTCCCAGGCAACTCTCAGTAAGACAAGAGGGCATGGTCTTAAATTGTGCCGGGGTAAGTTCAGACTGGATATTAGAAAGAATTTTTTCACAGAAAGGGTGATCAGACATTGGAACGGGCTGCCTGGGGAGGTGGTGGACTCTTCGTCCCTGGAGGTATTTAAAAAGAGACTCGATATGGCACTCAGTGCCGTGGTCTAGTGACTGTGGTGGTAATTGATCAAGGGTTGGACTCGATGATCTCTGAGGTCCCTTCCAACCCAGCCTATTCTATGATTCTATGATTCTATGATAATGGTTTTAATTGTTCTCCTTGGCCTGACCTAGGACCCCTACCCAGGCCTTCTCCTTTAATCACCAAAGGAGTTTCACTTTGCTGGGACCAGGGACAGGTCTGTAGGTAGAGGGTCTGCTGGCTCTGACTCTTGGGTGGACTTCACACTTATATTGCCTTCAGTTCTGTGACATGAACTTTACCCAGTCCTTATCTTGCTCTGACTGGACTTCTAGAACTGTCTGCTACCAGCAAACCAGGGGCCTGGCTTGCTTGCTTTGTGAAGCCCAGCTCTCACTTCTCCTTTGCATCTGGTTGATAAAATCCATTTTCAGACTCTATATCTCCTTTGAAAGCATGTCTCAAACATCTCCCGTGTTCTCCCCTGTCACATTGAGAGCTAAGTGGTGAGATAAGGTCTAGATCCCTATCTAGATAGAGGATGTGATGGGCATCTATAATTTGCAATGGAGTCAGTCAGAATTGCGGTGTAGAAAATATAGAATGTATTTATCTTTAAACCACTGAAAATCATGATTCCATGATAACACACTAGAGTTGTGAGATATATGATGAAATCTGCATTAACAAAGCAGTGGGGAACTTTTAACTTAACAAGCTTGTCCCAGAAGGGAAAGGATGTGAATGTTTGGTGATACATCCTATTTCCTTGTGCTCTCTATTTCTTCTTTATGAAGAGTGAGGTCTTGGCCTTGATTATACCTCTGAACTCCTGAAGTTGAGTGAAAACCAGCTGTTTAAACAAAGTAGAAATTATGTCAACTACTGGCACACAGAAGAAAATACAGTAAAGAATCCTGGGCATGCAGGTACACTTTGCAGTCTGACATTTTTATTAGGAAAGCAAATGCACAGGACATCCTAAAATCCTTCCTACTAAAAGAATATTGGTAAGAAATGAAATACGGCAATAAAAAAGTTTGACTGAGTTTGTACTTTAAAACAAGGTTACCATAACACTTGATTAATGCTGTTTGAGTCATTCTGAAACTGCAGTACATATACAAACTGTTGTAAGATTTATTGTGCAGTAAAAAAGTCTCATTAGAGAGATGTGTTGATATTCAGTGCAATGTTAGTCTCCTTTTAGTTCCAAGTTAGCTTTAAAATCCTATTCTGTACTTTTTAAAAAAAAGTTGGACCATTTCTGTGAGTTGCTTCTCACAGAAATTAGGACAATTACATTCCAGTGGTCATTTTAGCATCCATTTGTGGTCTAAAGAAATAGGATTTTAATTAGAAATTAGAAAAAGGGCGAAAAAATCTTTTAAGTTCCTGACTTTTTTAGTACCTATTTCTGTTCAATTAAGCTATTTTTGAAGAAGGTTTTTTTGTTTTCTTTTCTGAAATGTTTTAATATATTTCAGTGTGAACTTTCAGAATTATTTTTATTGCGAAGATGATGGATATATTTTTCTCCATCTTTCTTGGAAACAAAACGTTCTGTTTCAATAGGGGTTCTGGTTTGAATGTTTGAGTCCAAGCTTTGCCAGAGGGCTAAGGTCAAATTCAGAATACTATCTAAAAAATTAATTGCAATCGACTGTTAGTAGTAATATTGGTTTCTACACAACTCATCTTTGAAAAGGGTGTGCAGGTTTTTACATCTTTTGAAGCAGAGATTTTTAGTTAATTGTTGACTTTACATATCATGGTGGATATCATGTTACTTTCTCATCCTCACACCTCCTATGACAAGCCTTCTCCAATGACAGATGAGTCCTCATCCTCAAAGAAATTGGATAAGCTACCCACATAGACCAATTTGTAATGGAGGCTTGTGATTACTATTTCCTATAAAGAAATCACTCAAATTTAAGCCCAGGGACTTACGAAGAGTTTACCATCTGCTGAGAGCAGACAGCATCTAGTTAGCTACACAAAATTATTACACAATAAAGTTAATATTTTGAGTAAGGGGATGCTAAGATTACTTTGTTTTGAAGTCCCCTGATAACAGTTGAAATAGTTTGTTATTGAGAAAAAAAAATAAAGTTAATATTTAATTGAAATAATTTGAAATTTACTGGAAAAAACAATACACTGTAAAGTTTTTGTATTTATAGGTTTTTTGTTGTTGTTTGTTTGGCAATGGGGTTAGGGACTTTTCTGCTTTGAAATGCTAAATGGAACACTTTTATTTAAATTATACCAATCTAAAGCCTCAAGTCAATTTTTTTCTAAGTAAAAAATAAACAGAATTAAAATATATTACTTAAAAGAAAAATATTACCTTTCCCCTGTGCACCTTCCCTTGTGCCACACATACCACACTCCCTGATTTACCAAAAAAACTTTCCTTTATCTACTTATATGGTCATCTGCAAACTTTTTTTCCAATGTGTGCTAATATTTACATGAGTAAATATTTACATACTAATGTCAAGAGAAATCAGCAGCATCCTGGTTATTTATTTTTATCATATTACTCACAGCAATGTAGAACAAATAATCCATTTTAAAAGTTTGTACATGAAACATGTTACATCTGACCCTTGCTCTCTCCAGCCCTCTTTTAACATTAGCTGTAACATGAACTCCAAAATGTGAATAATTTTTGTAAAAGAGGAAGTTTATGAACTACTCTTGAAATGTAGGTGGCATTTACTTTATTATATCTTGTGTAGAACTTATATTAATTGAAAGCTGAGAATTGAATTATATTTTAAGTGGCTTCAACTAATGTATAATGCTTAAAAATGATATTATAAATTGACCAAACTGTTGTGAAATGGTTGGTGATTCGATAGAGGCAATAATGTCCACTATTATGGGAAACTGAAACCATTAGTTTAATTACATGTTTTTGAAAAGTAAGATGTTCACAAATGTTGGAGAGTACTACGAGAGATTTAGATCCAATGTTTAGTATATAAAAGCAAGACTGCATTCTACAGAGCACTCACAGCACTGTTCTACATGTACTTTAGAAAAGCTGATTTGTACTTTAGTAGTGAAACACTTCAATAACTGAATTTTGTAAATCATCAGAGTATATGAAGTATTTCTTAAAAAAAAAAGAAAGTTTACTTTGGTGTCACTGTCAGTTTAAACTGAAAGTGAACAAGTGGATGTCCAATTAAGATCTGCTAATTTTAGAGAATGTACTTCTAGTGGAGGTCATCTGCCTGATGGCTATAAACATTTTGAACAGAGCTTCTTGTGTATCACCTCCTTGTCCATTAGAAATGTGTCAGTGTTAGGCCTGGTGAAATCACTGATAATTACTGGCTGTTCTGCAGACTCTGTGACAAATATCATATGTCCCTTGCCATACCCAAGTCCTGTAATATCAAAAAATCCAAGAAGTATTTTTAGTGCTGACAGGTCCCCTTGTTTCCAGCTCTCAGGAGTAAAGCTGGAGGAGTAAAGCACTACAAAGTTGTCTTTGCATTAAACCAGGGCTCTAGGAATTTTCTCACAACAGTAGAGTTGTCAATGGCCTTGCTTGGTAATGACCAATACTAGTGTGTTGTATCAGACTCGTGTGTTAGCATTTCCAGAGGAATTTCCCATCCTGCCTTTCTGGTATTTACCATAGTGCTATGGATACAGTTCATTGAGGAAGAGGGGGGCAGGGGAAAAAGCATTCTACAATTTCCTTTCAGCACATTTACAGATATTTTTTTTCAAGCTCAGCATGTGTGTTTTGGAGGCAGGAGAAGGCCAGGGCACTTGGATTGTTGTCTCAAATGAAATTCCAATCAGTCTAAAGGCTGGCTCTCTAGACAGCCATTAACTTGCAGGTGTGCCGGACTGAAATGTGCAATGTGGTTAAACAAATGAAAGCCTATGAATGTGCAGCCTTGAAATGTTTCTTACAAAGAATGATGTCTATGCAAATGTATTTGGATGTGCATATATAAAATTAAAAGGGACATGATGAAACTTTTGGGCAAAGTAATTTCAAATCTGAAATGCCTACTCTATTTCAATGAATATCTATTGGGAGACCTTATTTTGGCTGTAGAATCTGACACTCACAGAAGCTTTGCTTATAAAATTCCTGTAAAGTACCATGTTTCTGCCTCCTTTTCATAGCATCCCACCAGTGGAACACTAATTTAATCCCCTGGCTTTGTTTATTTGCTAGCCCTAGATTTTAGTTAATCTGAAATTATGTTCATTTCTGAGAGGACAAGGAGAATCTTTGGTGTTGTGGTGTTGCATTGCACAGTAACTGGTCCTGAGTGTCTGACACTGAGGACAAACTCAGTCTGAAAATACCTGTGTTCTTTCAAAAGAAAGAAATGCTCCTTTAAGATCACAGAACCTGATAATTATGAAGAGTGTATTTCCCAGCCTAGAAGAAGATTTACTAATCCTAGAGACAGAGCTCAACCCTGAGCAATCTGCAGCAAAATGCAACACTTTTTCTTTCTTTCTTTCTTTTTTTTTCTGTTTACCGTCTTATTACAAATGCTTGTATTTTTTCAAATTTGTATTTTTACTTCAAATATTTGCTAGAAGAATTCAGATTCTTAGCTTATTGCCATTTTCTGTTTCTGTCTGCTATCTGCTTAAAATATATGACCCAAGGAGTGTGGTTCAGTTTCTATATTAGGTGGGACGTCCCTAATCAGCACAAGACTTACATGAATTTGAGAAGAATTTCTTAAAAACTTAATGTATACAAAACTGAGAGTAACCACCTTCCACATGGTGATGAGATGTGGGACATTGCATTTTGTCCAGGTGTATGTATGTGTAATGCCTATAACTGTAAGTGAAGCTATTGTAACAAAATCAGAGTAAAATTAAGGTTACCTCCAGTTTTTAGATGAAACTGAGAAAAAATCTGTGATGTGTACAATTTCGTGCAGGAGGCATGAATGAGAAACAAGAATTGAACCAGAAACTGAGTTTCAGGTAAGTGCCTTAGTCACAAGAACATTCCTAAACAGAACAGCCTGCTGTAAAGACCCTTTGTATTTGTTTCTCTCCTTCCTATTAGTCTGCTTGTTACTAAAACTGAAACAAAGAAGGAACTGAAAGAAAAAACTGATGTGAATTGTTTACAGTAAATTCAAATGTCTTTAGATGTAATAGATAAAAGTGACACAACTTAGTGTTGCAACAGTGCTACAGTACACTCTTACCAGTTTTTCTGGATGGAAAATTAGGTCAAGACAAGGTGTTCTTAAATATCATTTTGTTTTTTACTGTGGGTCAGCCAGCTGACACAGTGGATTTCCTTCCCTACACTGGCTGACTGGTCTTTTCCCGCAATCAGGAAAAACATTACTTTCCCATCACACTTTTAAGTAAGTATACATGAGGTTCATATTTACTTTACTAGCCACAAAAATTTGGAACTAAAATGAGTATTCTGTCTACGTAATAGCTGCTAGCAAAAGCTTTTGTGATGATCTCTTTGTGTTTTCTTCTCAGACAAAAGTCTGAGAGGGAATATTATCCACCCAGGAAATGAATTTTTCTACACCATTACCAAATCAATTTTTCTACACCATTATTAGATTTGTAATAAGCAAATATAATCTGGACATATCACTTTAGACTATAATGTTTATAATGCCTTGGTAATACTCTGCAAAAGTTTAGCCAAATGGAAATTTTATCTTTGGTTCAAACACTGAACAGATGAAACACCTTTTCCGGAACAACATCTGGGAGTAAGAGACTCTCTGACCTTTTCTTGGGATTCAAGTAATTTGCATTTACACTAATACTCTGTGGTCAGATTATGGCTTCACACAATTGCACAAGTCTAAGAGTGGAAGATTCCACCATGGAGAAACTTTGCAATAGCAGCTCCTGGAAGTGAAATCCTAAATCTCCTTTCATTGTTCCACCCTTAACCACATACAGCTATGCAGCAGGTATGTGCACCCTACTTTCTGGAACATTTAAATGCCCAGGTCCTGGGCTGTGTTGATTAATGGATGAAGCCACATATACAGCCTCACACTCTACCTTTTGCAGGCTTTGTGACCTTGAGAAAGCACTTCCCTTCTGCTTAACTTTCCTTTTTCTTCTGCTTGCATTTTCAGCTCTTGTTGTGAGATTTATGAGATCACCCTGTGGACAAATTCTGAAACATTAGAACATTGGTCTGGACTTCTGGGGTTTTCTTGTTTGGTTGGTTGGTTTTGGTTTTGTTTGTTGTTTCTGGTTTGGTGTTTGGGGTGGTTTTTTTTTTGGTTGGTTGGTTGGGTTTTTTTAAAACAAACAAATGATAGTGACCATGAATATTAGAATTCCATTTCTACAATTTGCATGGTAGAAACCTAGAGGTCATATTACTAACAGAAAACTCAACAGGCATTGGCTGATGAGGCAGGAATGTAATGTAGAACAACATAATATAGTTCCTTAGATAAAATCTTTGAAAAAGAAATATTTCTGGCTTTTGTCTTTTCTATTTTCATCTTCTCTTGTCTGACTCATCCAGCATGTTTCTTTCCCAATAACTTTGTATTTTTCAGTCTCAATAAGACTTAGAGGTTTATTGGGTAGCAAGTTTAATGGGAGGCCACTGGTCTGCTTGTCCTACAGCTCTGAAGTACAGTTCTTGCTGTATGTGACATAAGAAATGGAGAGTGGATAGAATCTGAATCTATGCAGAGAAGACATTTAAAGCTGTCATATAAAGGCATTTTCTTGTGAAATTTCTAATTTAAAATAATCCTGACTATGTAAAGAATGGAAACAGAACAAAGGCCAGGGGAAAAAAATAATACTAACCCTGTGTGAGAAAGCATGTGGAATATAAGAAAAGGACCTGTCTGAGGCATTATTCTGCTCTGTCCTGGAAATGAGACCTCTTGCTCTTTCCACTACTAATACTACTACTCCTACTAATTCTTTCTGCCTGGTTGTATCTAAAAAAAACACTGAGTATGTAAGCACAAGTTCAGATCTGCTAAGTGAAGGGGTAGGTCAAAAGTCTCTCTTCTCTGATGCAACTGTAATAAGTGAGTGAAAATAAAGACACCTGGGAAACAATTACAATCTTCCAAAATCAGGATAAAGGATTTCTGGTGGGTAAGATTGCTTAGGAATCAGGATTGACTTAGAAAGTAGAATATTCAAAAGTCTGCTGGTGTTTGACATCCTGCGCATCTAAAATGTTGATCCAAGATATTTTTCTACTGCGTTTTATTTCAAGAGCTAAATGGCCTCAGCTGGAAACAAGCAATTCTAATTATATTTAGTGTAATTTCCCCTGAAGAATTTCTTGGTAGCCAGAGAAATTTTGGTTTCTAGAAAATGATGGTCAGTCATTCTGAAAACTTTATTGTATGCTGGACCACTAATCCCCATTCATTTTTTTCAAGTCGTGGTAGAAGAGTTGTTGGTATCTTTTATTTAACCACCACAGTAAATTTAACGTCATCTCTAAATGGCAACGGAGCACAGATCTCATGGCCCTCTACTTATCAACTGTCTTGTCTCTATCTTTGCATCCAAAAAAGTCTTTTTCATCCTAACAATACAAAGTAATTTTATCCTTTTCTTAGCATTTTCTTTTTATTAAAAATTGTCTGGTGCTTCATGACAGGTACTTCAAGAAGAAAGTATTCTTTCAATAACTTGATTATATAGATTTGGTTTTCCAGATTGTGAGAGATATGGATTATTAGGATTTGTTTACTTAATTTTCTGCCTACACATCTCCTCCTGAAATGCAGAAAATAATTAGGGTGAGGGGAGTTCAGTCATAAACCACAATACATTTTCTGGTCACCAGATGATATTAAAATAGTTGTCAGTATTCATACAAAATGGTAGCACAGTACTACTTACCTACTCATCTTTCAGTATGAAAGTAAGGCAGTGTGGTAGGGTGCATTGGCATTACACTTAGACTCAAGATTAATTACTGTTTCTGACCCACATGGATTTGAAGTGTGAAGCTATTTCACTTATTTAATTTTCTTTTATCCTACCTCCTGCTCTATATATGTCTTATGTCATTGAATCATAAGTTCCTTGAGACAGAGGTAGTTTCTTACTAGCTCTCTGGAGCCAAGTACAATGTGCCCACATTTGATCTGGAACTCCTATCTTTCTAGTTCTTCAAATAATGACAGGACAGCTTTTGTTTGCTGTTTTACAGAAGCACAATTGCGACTGCATAGTTATTTTGGTTGTATCCAAAAATATTTAGGAAGACATTCTTTAGGTGACTGGATATTTATCTGTTTGTCCCTTAGAAAACTCTTCCATTCCTTCTTCTCTGGTAAACCTGTAATAGCTTAGCAAAGTGGATCTTGTTTCTGCCCTTCAAAGTTTGTATGACACTTGGAATTAAGATTTTTATCACAAGCCCTGCTGCTTCCTTTGCTTTCAGCTACCCTTCCTAATGTAGGGTATTTTCTTGGTGAGGACCAGTCAAGAAGGTAGTGAAGCATGTGTTGGCCCTTTCATTTGATCAAGGACCATCACCTTTCAGCTTTCCCTCAGCTCCTTTCAAAATGCTTTGCAAAATAATGTTGGAAATTCAAACAAGGATAAAGGGTAGTACTCCATATTTGTCCCCTGTAATTCTATACCACTTGTTGGTACTATTCTATCACCTGATGGTGGTCTTTACTGTGAACTTGTGAAACTTAAATCATCCATGTAGAAGGGTTAATTAATTTTGTGTAATGTATTCAATCCCACAAGATGTGATTCTTTTTTTTTTTGTCAGTGGTCTTTTAGTAAGATTTTTGGAGTTGTTAACAAAATGCTCCATATCACCTAGAAGTAAGAGGAAGTGTTTAGGGCACTTCTGTGAGGAACAACAGCTTGGATTGCTGAAGAGAAGTCTCTAAAATAGTTAACTAAGGTAATTAATAACATCAAAACAATTTTGGTTCAGACTATGCTATCTTATTTCTTAGTAGATAAGACTAATAAAAGGCTGAAGACTTTTTCTCAGTCTCTTGGGTTCAAAATATTATGTCTGAATATTTGCTATATTTATTGATACAGAAAAACACTAATACTGTTACATAGGGAGATGTGGGTTTAAGAGCCTTGCTTTTGCTTCTTATTGAAGAATTACATGGGCAACTTGATGTAATACAATAGTCTTCATCATTGGGTGCAGAAGACTTTCCTCTTTTACTGTTCTTGCCTTTCACAGAATCACCGAATTCTTGATGTCAACTCCCAGTTCCAAGGTATCTCTTTTGAACATGATGCAAAATAGCATTGAGATGGGAGGAGAGAGGGAGTGATCTCAAATATTTTCACACAATGGGAAAACAATTTCCTACTTGTATCCAGGCAGGTTTCAGATTTCTCACAGTTGCTTTCATTGCATACATTAATAATAAAATAGAAAAGCATCAGTGAAGGTTGTGTTTATCTTATTTCCTCCATCTGTGCTGAACAGCCACACTGTATAATACTAAATAATTCATGAAAGAGATTGCTGGGAAAGTGGTGTAATCTTAGATACACATCATTATGGAGGGAGTTAAGGTACTGGACTTCAAATCACTTTACAGCCCATGGGGAAAATAAACTCTCTTCTGGGTTAGCAACCACGTGAAATTTAACCTTTTTGTGCAGGGTCCCCCACTCCCCACCCCTCAGGAAAAAAAAAATAAAAACCATTTAAAAAAATTATTCTTTGTTTCTTTTTCATAAATCCCAGATGAGACTTTCAAATCCAAGCTAGTTTGAAGCCACTGAAATTCTACAAGATTCAGTCTAGCAGATTATTTTCACTGAACACAGAAGTCTGAGGCAAGAACGAGTGCAGACCAAAATGTACTTCAGGTTTATGCCAGAAACTTTGAAGTCAGGTACAAGTGAATCATTTCCCAGTAATCTGGCCCACAAAATGGAATATTTCCTGCCTCAGTGAATTACATGCTGCCTGGGTGGGCTTGTGAATGGTGAGAAAAGTCCCAAAGATTTAAAAATTACTTCTTCACTGAAACTGGGGAGGCAACCCCAAGAGAATGTCTGAAATGCTAAGGACTCCTGTAAAAGTTTCAGGTTTGGCCTGCCATGGTCCAGAGTGTATGTGAAAAAAGTTGCAGTATGTTTTGCTTTAGCAAACACCCTCATTATCTAGTATTTTGTGTCATATTTATCACAATAATAATTTTCTTTTGTCTTCTCAGTGTCTACACAGTAGGTTGAAAATAAAATAAAAAGTATATTCTTTTAAGATTTTACCATTAAACTAAGATTTTACAATTCAACTGTGTCATCTGAATGTCTACAACTATTAGGTGGACGTTGGAGAGAAGAAACAAGAACTTGTGTTGGCTTAAAATCTTCTGATTTCTGAACCTGGGATAACTGCCACCCAAAAAGGGTTAGAAAGAATTTTTCTTGGAAGTTTTCAGCACTCCAGGTGCTGACTCTTGTTAGGGTGGGTATTATTTGGCCTCAACTAGCCACTCTGTTCACCACAGCAACTTCATGCTGTAAAGCATCTTCAAGCTCAAACAGCCTGGAACCTCCCATGTGGGAAGAACCATTGAAGAAGCGATTCAGCCCTTCCAGGCAAGTTTTGGAAGTCTAACTTCACGAGAAAAAGCTATATTTTGCATTAAGTATAAAGTGTCTTCGGTAATGCTAGAAGTTAATTACTTTGCAGTGGTGAAAAGCTAAAGTTACTCAGTAAAATGTTGCCACCAGAGCAAGACTAGTTTATTCCTAACACTGTGCAAGATAATGATGGGCAACTATCATACCCTACAACATAGATATAACTCAGACTACTGTATGTTTTATTCAGACAGCTGTTCTATTACTTTCCTGTGATACCTGCCTCCTCCTTCCCAGAATAACCACATATGTGTTTGGATCACCTTCCCACAGTGAGGGACAGTCTCTAAATTCAGTCATCACTGAGAGAACAGCAACATGCAGTGAAGGGTTCTTCTGCACCATCGTTTCCAAGGGAATAGGTTAAAATCAATTTGTTTCATCTTATCCTATGAATCAAGAATAAGATGACCTCATGATGTCTTTGAAAAATGAAGCCTGTGGGCCCCAAGGCTCCAAACCATAATGTTATCCTTCTCCATTTATTATTTTTGAGCAAAAATTTATGGTAGCTGAATAGTTTTATCCACGATTAACAAAAAAATATCCCTCATGTAACTCCATTAAATTCAGTGGAGTTGCACCAAACATGAGTTTGTCCCATTATATGTTTACACTGAAGATGTGAATCATCTCTAACACAACTTTAATGATTTAACATTTTGGACAACAGACGGGTACAAACAACTCTTCAAAATCTCAGAAGCCGTCCTCAAAAATATCCATAACCAAGTTTTTTTTAAAAGCATATAAATGTCTTTTTGAAAAATCCAGCCACAAAACTTATATAGCAATTACATAAATATCTGATTTTAAGACATCACTTAGCTCTGAAGGCTCTGGCTGTAGCTTTCCTCTGAAATAACAAGTCTGTTTTTCTTAGGTCTTACTATCGTGACTTTGAATGAGATCTGTCAGGTCCTCCATCCAAACAATTCTGTTAAATTTTTTTACTGAATGTGATCTACACTGTGAATAGGATTTTGTTTAGTCTGATTTTCTAGAAACAACAGTTACATTGAAAAATGTTGTGCCACAGTATAAATTCCATTTTCTGGTAATAGAAATTCACAATATTTTTGTTCTAACACACTGGTCAGTTTTTCTGACTCTGAACAGTTTTCCAGTTGTTTTCTTTTTTCTATGTAAAAATGTTTTCATTCAGCTTTCATTAAAGCTGACCTCATAATAATATTTTATTCTGATATGTGGATAAGCTGTCTATGTTTGTTGTAAATATTTAATCACTACCTAAACTAAAATTACTTGTATTGCATTTGGAAATTTGGAAATAAACCGGAATAGTCTTTGATTTGCAGAGGGGACTGTGCTAAGTTTAGGCCTCTCAACACTGATTCTGAGCTGAAGTTGTGAGGACAATTACCCACCAAAATCCTGAGAGCAGTCTTTTTGTAATGCTGCAAAATATGCCTGTTTCATCATAATTCCCCTCAAGCACAGAGGCAATAAATACTTAATACAAATGGCATACTTAATACAAATGCATGTAGTGTTCTGTACTTTTGAATGGTTTGAATTTTTTGTACTTTTTTGGTCTTGATTTTTAGACAAAGCTGCTACTCAGAAGAAAGCAAAAAATATTTAAAAAGTCGTTAACCCATGTCTCCCATCCTCTTTTACTTTGAAAACTCAATCAATAAAATATACTTTAAAGTGGTACCAGGTTGTCCCAACAACACTAAAGCTCTTCTATAAGAAACTGAGTTTTTGCACAGATCTAGGTGTTTTTTGTCCTTATGAGACATTTTGTATGAGTAGAAAATTGAATAAGTTTCTCACAGTCTGCAAGGGAAAATATGGGGTTTTTTACCAACAATCAGAGCTGGCCAGTAACATTTCTTAAATCACAGTTTAATTAAGCAAGGATCATTTCCTTTTTGAAGGAAAGTCTTTAATTTAGAAGACTGATTCAGTCATATCCCAGAAACCTCTCTTTGTAGGGGAATATATATTTTTTTTCTTAACATCCATGTATTTGGAACTCTTCTTGTATACTTATCTTTGTTCCTGTAATGAAAGATGAATTCATTCAGGACTCCTAATTCAGTATTTCAGTATCTGTGGTGAGTCATAGCTAAAAATATTGAAGGGGATATTTATGAGAAAAGGGTAGTATTTGGAGCATATGACATACTCACCATGAATTTAGGGTGAATTAGAATAAATGAAACATATGTCAGATCTTATTCAGACACTTAAATGATTTCGTTTAAAAAGATGAATGGGAAAGGAACCCTTATGATCTCCTGCAAAACAGGGGATGAGAATCAATACCCTGAACCCAGATGAAAAAATGATGATTAACTTGTATTCTCAAGTAAAAATTGACTCATACAACCTCACTGGTATTAAGTTATTTTTGAAAAAAATGTTTACATGGCATATGTCATTATAACCACATCACAGTATATCACCATAAATTTTAAAACTTTAAATTTTGTGGTTCATCTATTAAAGGTGGTTTGGATTTGTAATATTTTGGGGGTTTTTGTTGGTTGGTTTTTTGTTGGGTTTTGTTTTTTTTTCCCCAGAATAGCCCCCCTTATGTGCACAAAAACGTCACAGAACTGAAAGCTGAAAAAATAATTTGATCCTGCTTGTTTAGGTTATTTAATACTGTCCTCTATTTTTTTCCATACCTTGGAAAAGATACCTCATGCCTGAGGTATCTTTAAGATATAATGATATTTCCATTAAAAATGGGGATTTATCTACATACCTTTTTGTAGTTTCATAAAAATCTGTTTACATTTTGCTGAATTTTAGCAAAAATGCTTCTCATTCTCCTCCTTGTCAGGACACTGTTAAGAAGCCATAATAATTTGGACACTGAAGTGTCAACTTCATCTAAGACCCATAGTAAGTCTTTAAGATTTGGCTGTATGCTAGTATAAAGGGTTTAAGCAGTTAATTTCTAACAGCTATCATTCTGCCTCATTCACTATAAAAAACATAACACAAGACATATATTCAGAAATGCAATTGTATGGAAAGTGTAAGAGCAGATTTTATTAAGATTATTTTGCATGAATTTAAAATTCAAGTGCTATTGTTTAGATTTTTTCATGGTGCTGGTGCTGCTGCTGATGATGATTCCAAGTTTATCAGAGTTGCAAGTGGAAGATTCAGAATTCAGTAATCACTAACCTAGATTAATTACATGAGCCTCCTTCACCTTTTCTTCCTTTTCCTTTTTCACCCTCCAGCCTCCTCTCTTTCCTCAGTATCCTCCTTCCAGAAATATGAACTCAGGTATTTCCTTGGCCCCCTGTACTTTCTACTCCTTTTGATAAATTGATTTGGTGCCAATAAGGGGCAATCTATAGAAGGGGACTTTCCAGCTTATGCTTTCAGTTTTTTTATCTTTGATGTTACAGTGGATCACACATCTGGGGCACAATTTCAAGAGATTCATCAAAAGAAGACTTGCAAAATGTATCTAAAAAAATCAGCAAGTTTTTACTGACTTACCTGAAAACAAGTATCTCCGCGGTTTAAAATGGACCAACACCTGGGATGAACTCTTTTGGGAAGAAGACCAAGTGTATCTCTGACCTGTCTGTGGTGTCAAGAACAGCACCAACTACTTCCTCCAAACACTGGAAGTAGTTGAGCTTCTGCATAATGTGAGAATTGGAGGTAGTGAAAAGAGTTCTATCTAAAGAAATACTAGACTATTAATTGCAAGACTTACTATGCTTAAAAGCAATACCCAAATCTATTCAATTAAGGTTGGGGGTTTTTTTGTTTTGATTTTGGCTTTGGTTTTTGTGGTTTTTTTTTTTCTAGACAGAGTAACACTGCAATTGCAAAGCTAATTCTACTCAGCTTTAGCAAAAGGAAGATGAGGATTGTTTAAATATTTGTAACAAAGCCAGTCAGTTAAAAACCTATTGTTTTGGTTAGTGTCCAGAAGTAATAACTTGCTGAGATTTTCGTATATTTTCCTATTTTTTCACTATAAACACCCATGAAAGCATTTCTCTATTGAAATATGTATTAGGGGGAATATGAGACATTGCAATTTTCTTAATGTAATTTCTTCGTTTTGTTTAGCAAATAGGTTGAACAGAACTGTGCTTCCCCCTTTCCCCTCTCCTATTCTTTCCTGTTTTTCAGGAAGGATTGAATATGCTTCCTCTTTTTCAGGATTTCAGGTCTGCTGTACATCCTTTGAGAGTTATAGCTTCAGATACCCACTGCCAGCTGCACGTTTTTTATTCAGCAAAGATTTCTATCCTATCCCTGGATTTCCATGACCAGAGAGACCTGCACTGACTTAGTCTCTAGGTGCCTGGGCGAGCTGAATACCAGGGTATGTTACAGTGCCTACTGACAATCTCGGTGACAATACAAAGCTCTTCAGGAATTTCTGAGGAATCATCACTGCACAAACAGTGCAGTGAACAGATGAACCTGCACAGACAAGGAAATTACACTTGTGTTAGTGGTATTTGTTATACCAGAAGGTTGGGGACAAGAGTGGGATACACACTTGCTCTTTTTGTCCACTCACATTATTAGAATAGAGCATATTGGTGAGCCCACAGTCCTTGTTAATAGGCAGTGATTTGCTACTACTTTAGGCTTGGAAGGTATTGGATCTTCTTGAAGTACAATTGTAAGCAAAGCTTTTACTTATAACACTTCACAGATGCTTAGAGCCAACCCTTTGTATAACCTATCTGGGATGCAAATGTGATGGGAATTTCTGAACATCAGTAATGCTTAAAAAACATGAAAATAGGTGGTAATGCATAACTGGGGCCCTCTGAGACACATTTGACTGCTTTTCCTCGATTAAGTGAAAACAGAACTGTCTTGAGGGGCCCATTATAATGATATCCATCAGATGTTAAATAAATTAGATCAGAAGGGAAGAGGGTGGTAACACTAGCACTCAACGCATTACCAGTCCAACCCGGATTCACAACAGCTGCAAACTTAATGTTATTCACACCGTTCAAGACTTGAAACACTTTTCAGATGTGTCAAGTTTTCCAGTCCTTAAAAGCCAGTTCTTCTGCCATTTGGTTCCTGGTTTACACTGGAGAGAGTTTGACTCATCACTAAATTATCTTCAGTTTGTAATACTGAGGGGATTATAAATAATTCCTTTTTAAACTATTCATTCCATTACATATTGTGTTATTTCTCTTACTCAAACATATATATAATTTACTGTTTTAAAAAAATCATAGATCAGTAGGAAAATACACATGGATGTCAAAACAGATGTATCCTGTACCTATGGACAGCTCCATGGATCTTGTAAATCAGCATAACTGTAATCAAATTAACTAAATTAGAACTCATTAGTATTTTACTAGACAATGCAATTTGGGATCTGGCAGATCCATCTGGGCTGCTCTTAAATCCCCCTGAGACATATTTAACCATTTAAGTCTGTTACAATAATACTCAGAGAGTAGTTTTTCTTATTCTCTATGCTTCTGCTACTATGCTAAAGTTTGAAAAATTAGTTGAATAAATTGTATGCTAAAAAATCCTGGTCTGGTAGACTGATAGATCTATTGGTGTTTCAGAATCTTGCAATAGCTTACAGCTCAATGTTATTTTATATGTTGACTTGAAAATGTGAATTTTGCAAAACTGTATTTTTCCAGCACTTTACTTTGAGAGGTTTTTTATAATGCATTTGCATTATAAAGATCGACCATCTTAAAAAAATATCAATTATCTATCTTGTAATGAGCTGATTTCAGCCTAAAGGAACTATGAAAACTAAGTTAAAAGAAGGTAATTCATAACAGAACAAAAGACAATCTTAATAATGTTCTATAAACTTAGTTAGATTATTCATTTTGGATACCCTAAATCATGTAATATGATTTCCATATTTTTCCAAAACTTCTGTATACTGTAGCCTCACTTGTACTTCATGAAGACATGAAGTGTCTTATGGTGAGTGGGGTTTTTTGTTGTTTAGGTTTATTGAACAAAAGCTGTCTCTGGCAAATGCATAAAAATGGAACAAATCAATTAAACCTCACCATGACATTAAACAGTACTAGACATCTAGATGACTTACAAGTAAATCAATAGGTCATCAGTCTGGAGCAAGGAAGACTTGCCTTTGGTGGAGGAGTATGGAATCAGGAAAGATTTAAACAAAATGAACACGTGGCCTTATAAACTATACTCACAAGTGCTGAGTGAGCTGGATGATGTCACTAGGAGATCACTCCCAATTGTCTTTGAAGGGTCTTGGTAATCAGGAGAGGTTCCTAAAGACTCAGAGAAAGTAAATTCCATCTCTCCAAGACGGACTAGAAGGGAGATCCAGAAAACTGCGACCTGGTCAGCCTGTACTCAAATCCTAAGAAAATGATGGGGCAAGTTATCCTGGAGCTCATTTCCAAATAGAAGAGGGACAAGGAGGAGATTTGAAGTAGTCAGAATGGATATGCTGTGGGAAAATCACTCTTTTCCAATCTGATAACCTTTGGTGAGCTGACTATCTTGATGGATAAGAAAAGAGCATTGGATGTCATTCACCTTGATATTAGCAAGTTTTAAGGCACCTTTATTAAGAATTTCAATACTATCCTCATAGACAAGCTGATAAAATGTGAGTTTAGTAAGTGCACATTCCAATGGACTCAGAGCTGGCTGAACAGCTGAGCCCAGAGGGTTATCATCAGTGGCAAAAAGGCCTGTTGGAAAACAGCCATTAGCAGTGCACTCTAGGGATCAATACTGAAGCCAATATTGTTTATTATTTTCATTAATGACCTGGGAGATGGGACAGAGGACACCCTCAGCAATATTGTCCATGATATAAAACTGAGACAAAAGACCAATACACCAGATAAGTGTACTCTCATTCAAAAGGATCTCAAAAGGCTGACAGCAAGCTCATGAAATTCATATGTTTAATATCAAATATTTGGTCTTCCAGCAAGCTCATGAAATTCAACAAAGGGAAGTGTCCAGTCTGCTCCTGGGGAAGAATAAACTCATGTTCCAGTTCAGGCTTGGGAATCATTGTCTGGAAAGCAGTTCTGCAGATGCAGACCTTCGTGTCCTGGTGAACAACAGCCTGACTGACCCAGCAATGTGCCCTCACAGCAAAGAAGGCCAGAGGCATTCTGAGCTGCATTAGGCAGCACAGTGATAGAAGATTGAGGGAAATGACCTCTCTGTTCTTCTCAGAACTGGTGAGACACCTCTGGAGTTCTGACACCAGTGCTAGGCTCCTCAGTGTGAGGGACATTCTGGACTGAGACTAGCAAAAGGCCATGAAAATGACTAAGGGACTAAAACATCTCCTCTTGTCAGGAGAGTCTGAGAGAACTGGGACTATTCATAATCCATGAAGAAGGTGCAGGTGGATCCTATCCATGTGTATGGATACCTGATAGAGGAAAACAAAGAGGAGGGAGCCAGTTTTCTTTGACTGGTGCCCTCTGATAGGACAAGATGCAATGAGCACAAATTAAAACACATGAAATTCCACCTGAACACAAGGAAGCATTATTACTGTTTTTCACTCTGAGGGTGATCATACACTGAAATAGGTTGCCCAGAGATATTTTGTAGTCTGTATTCACAAAGATATTCAAAACCAGACTGAACATGGGCCTGTGCAATCTGCTCAATCTCACCCTGATTTAGGTTGGGATTGGACTAGTTAATCTCAAGAGGTCCTTTTCAACCTCAGCAATTCAGTGATTCTGGTTTTTTTCCCCTATATATTGCCAGTGTTCTACTTAGGCTGTTAATGTTTTCTAAATGCTTATTGAAGGATTTGCACTAAATATACTTTTGAAATTGAGCCAGATAATGAGGCAAGAGATAATAGCAAGTATGTAATATCTTTGATGCATAAAAGTTCAGGAATGAAAAATCATGCATGGTCTTATTAGACATGACATTGCCCAGGGACAAAAGCAGCCCTTTGTGTAGCTGTTCAAAGTAGATAGCTATATTCTGACAAACATGAAAATTGTTTTCTTTGGGATTGATAAAATGTTTATTTCCTTTCCACTGTATATGTGGATCAAAGCAATACAAAATACTGGGGATTAAATTTATTTCCCTTCTCCAAAACTTCATATGTAAATTGTCAACATCTAAGGCACTATTAAGAGTTTCCTACAGAAGGTAAAATGCAACATCTATACTTATATACACCACAGACTGGACAGGTGGGCTATATGACTTCCAGAAGGCACAGTACTTTAACAGTACTTTAAAACTGTGTACAGTTTTAAAAAGAATGAAAGATATAAATGTGATGTGGTATTCAAAGTTGGCAATTTTATTAATAAAAGCAGTTTTGTTTTAATTAACCATAGGTTATGTACCTGTACCTGTCATTTGCTTTGATCATATATTTCCCTTGGTTTCACCATCAGTGACTGTGGATATTGTTATATTCTGATACAGCAGATGAAAACAGCATCTAAACAACCTCTATTAATTTATTTTAACCTGAATAGTTCATCACAGAGGACATCTCACTGCCATAATTTTTTAAGAAAAGAGAAACCAGATCGAGATAATTAGGAAGAAAATGTTCATAACCTTTCTAATTTTTATTTTTTTTTTTTCTCGTTCAAATTTCAGAAGCTGAGTCCTGGCTTTCTGTGTCCGTCCATTCAACTTACATTGTTTTCAGAGTACAAATGAACCCCTATTTTCTATTTGCTTCATTCATGACACAGGCTGCTTCATAAAGCCTGGCTTTTATTCTGTTTGTATTAGACATTGACGGAGTGTCTACCAGTACTTCGTGCTTGATTTCACTCCCTAAATATAGGCATTTCATGCCTCATGCCATTAGCTGTCCCTTCTGGCCCTCAGCTGCTGCTCCAAAGGGCAGAGATTTCCTTTAGGTCCTCTGCTGCATTTGCTAGCCCCAGCTTGCCTCAGGCAACTCAGAGCACCTCAGAGAGAGTTAATACCTATGTTAAGGCAATTGATTGATTCTGTGGATTTGGTGTATGAAACTAAGGCATCTTTGCATCTGTGAAACTTTTTTCTTTTTGTAACATTCCTGCAGTTCCTTCACAGAATCAGAATTTTCAGGGTTGGAAAAGACCTTTAAGATCATCTAGTTCCAATCCCCCTGCCATGGGCAGGGACACTTCCCACTAGATCAGGTTGCTCAGAGCCCTCTCCAGCCTGGCATTAAAAACTTTCAGAAATGGGGCTTCCACCACTTCTCTGGGCAACCTGTTCCAGGGTCTCACCACCCTCATGGTGAAGAACTCCCTGACATCCAATCTAAATCTACCCTCCTCTAGTTTGAATCCATTCCCCAGTTTGAAGTGATAGTCCTATCACTTCCTGACATCCTAAAAGGTCCCTCACCAGCTTCCTTGTAGCCCCCTTCAGATACTGGAAGGCTACAATAAGGTCTCCTCAGAACCTTCTCCTCTCCAGACTGAAAAACCCCAACTCTCTCAGTCTGTCCTCATAGGAGAGCTGCTCCAGCCCTCCAATCATCCTTGTGGGCCTTCTCTGGGCACAATCCAGCACATCCAGAAGTGGATGCAATATTTCAGATGGGGTCTCAAGAGAGCAGAGTAGAGGGGAAAAATCACCTCCCTTGACCTGCTGGCCATGCTTCTTTTGATGCATTATTATGATAGGCCAGATCTAAGAAAAAGATCATTTAGTGGAGATGTGAAGCCCTGAATAAATTATCCTATTTTAAAAGGTACTAAGTCATGCAAACTTTGCAGTCCACAAGTGTACTCAACTGTTTGGACTGGTAGTCCTCTGAAAACACACAGTGACTCCTTCCTTGTCGAGGAACCCCAGGGCATGCAGAAGAATGTGCACCAGCTCCATCTCCTCCAGGCATGACCAGTGTGAATCTGGGGAGCTGAGCTTTGGGGCATGCTAGGGACTGTGTAAATTCAAATTATAGGATTTCTCATAAATAATACAAAATTCTTTTAATATTCATCACTTACAGAGTAGCCTAGAAAGTATGACACTGGTTATGACTCAACAAGTAGAATTTCAAATAAATGTCCTATAAACCTGCTTAGGATTGATAGACAATGGGAGTCAAATAGCTGTATTGTGTGTTGGAGAGTAAAACTGCAAAAATTAAGAAAAATTTTATATTTTGCAAATATTCTCAGGTAATTATTTTTTTTAAATTGAGGCCTGCAAGCAATAGATTTTCACATGAAAGAAAGAGCTATTGTTACACAAAGAGAAACAGAATAAACCAAGCTGATGGTACCAGACAAAAGAAGGAAATAGGTTGAAGGGAACAGAAACTATTGATAGAACAATTTGGCACAGTAATAGTAAAACAGTAGTACCTTACGCAGTATTGTTACAATAGATGCTGAAATTTCCAATTAGCTTTCATAATGATGTAAATTTACTAAAGAAGTAGGGAAGAAAATGAGGAAAGTAAATTAAAAAAAAAAAAAAAAAAAAAAAAAAGTTGTAACCTGAGTGTAAATAATATTCTAAGTGGATTGGTTTCAAATGTTAAAAATGTTTTTTATATGCTTAAGTATATATTATACTTTCATAAGCACAATGTTTAAATCCATACAATTTTTATGTTGTTACCTATTTCTGAAAGAGCAATTGTAGGTTACATTATTCTCCCTCCTGACAAACATTCTTTATTATTGAGCTGCAGGATGTGTGTTGACATAGTTGAGACAAGAGACTAAAAATTGATAAATGGAAGAAGTGCTTTGATTTTGGCAGTCTTTCTCTCTGGCTTTGCTCAGCCATTTGGACACCATCAGATTAAAGCTGTTAGCAGAATAGTTGGGGCCTAGATATGGAAAAACTGCAAGCATACAGCATACATGGGACTCAAACTAAGTGAGCTGAGCAAAGATGATGGTCAGGAGGCAGTTTCCTTATTTACAGTGCAGTTCAGTAAGTGACATTATGACTGTTCCTTATCTGACCTGAAGCCACCAACACTTGCTGTAGGAGCCAGCTTCCCTAACTCATCTTGCCATCAAGCAAATATTTCTTTGTCTAACTTAACTGTACAGTTCTTTTTTCTCCTCAAATATCAAGTGTCAATATAGGAAGTAAGAATAACTACTGAGATCTAAATAGCAAAATACAAATTATTTAAAGGGAGTATCATTCAATATTATAACCCGAATTTTTATCACACATGGATAGAAATTACAGTTTGTGTTTGGAAATTGTTGATAAGTAAAATAATTTTTTGAATAATATAAGAATTACGACAGCAGTACAAGCTAAGCTATAAATCTAAGGCTATTGAAACAGAGGAAATAATTTCTTTTTACCACCAAAGAACTCTTTCATTTGGTATATTACATGTGCTTAGATACAACTGAATTACCTGAACTAGTGTTGGTATTTTCTAGTGCTGTTTCCATCTGGGGGGGAGCTAATATTTTAATCTTTGAAAGCACCTAGTTTTACAGCATTTTGTTTTGCAATTTGAAATGTCATAAATGAGTTTTTCATCCTCAGATCTTGTCTCAATATGAATACAGAATATTTTAAAACTTTTGAGTATGAACATTCTAAAACAAACAAAATTATTCACTCCTTCCTTCATCAAATGGACAATTTGAATTTATTCAGAAGATAAGGTCAAGTATGAAGTAATCCACTAACTACTGCATACTAACCAGAAAGGTTTTGTTTGGTTTTTTTTTTTAACTTTGAGTATTATATGATACTATGTTGTAAATCCAAGAACAATAAACAGTGGAAGTAACATCTTTTAACTGGGGACTAAGTCATTCTGATTATTAAATCTGAATCAGACAGTGTATGAATGGCATGATTATCCATTGGTCCTAGTGAAAAACTTCCAACTTTAAGTGTATGAGTTTTGGGAGGGCAGATTGAGAAAAAGTAAGATACAATGAGACAAAGAGTACACTGTTAGGACCAGCTGACACAATATGTTCTCTCAGATATTCATGAAATGGTTACCTCTTTGACTAAAGAAAAGAGTAATTTGTGATTATTGAGACTTTCTCGTAATATTCTGCCTCAAAGACTAACAATAATTCCTGGATTTCTAAGAATTACAGAATGTCCATAGCTGAGGTTGATTACCAAACAATACAATAAATCATGCTTGTCACAAAGACTGATGTTGCCACATTGGTGCATTTAGTAGTGTTATTTGGCAACTCTCTGAATGGCCATTTACCATTCATTCATGGGTGACCTCTGGAATACAGTATGAAACTGACTTGGTGGGAAAAAAGACTTTTTTAAAAAAATTGTTCATTGTTTGTACTGTAGTAACAGAGAAACACTGGGGGTGGGTGAAGCCAGGACTTTGAGTTAGCTATTTCTTAATGCATATAGAATGAGAAGGGGGGGCTGGATTTGAGGAAAAATAATTTGCATTTAAAGCCCTACAGTGTGATAGTTTAAATACTTTTTCTGGAAGACCAATTGTTTCTTCCACAGCACTGTGAATGTCATATGATTAAAAGTAATTGGAGCATCAATAATTTCTTTTGATACTGATATGTAAGTTTTTGAAGGAAACTTTTTCACAGCACTTTGCTGCTCTGTTTCATCTTTTCATTCTCAACGCTAGAGGTCTGTGGGTAAGAGTGCATCAGTTTCTGTCATGGCTTAGAGTGGTGGGGAGAAATACTGTCTGCCTCTCCTTTCCACCCCTCCTCTCAGCAGCAAGGGTGAATATCTTTCAGACATGGTCTGGGTAGGATATAGAGTTTTCCTTAGCTGTCATTTCTCTGCCCTGATGAGTAGTGAAGGATGGAGCAGAGACAACTCCAAGTGTATTTGCTCAGATAAACAGCTTGAGTCAATAATATATCAAGTTTCAAAGGAAAATTGACATATCTTGTCCTGAAAAAAAATTGTTTTATTTCTGGAATAAGACAGACCGCATTTTACATTTTAGTAACTTTTTCAATCATTATGCAAGCTTTTGCCTGAAATAAAAAATCACATTCTGTCTGAGATTTGGGATTGAACACCACTTATCTGAATTGTGTCCATCTGACCTCCAGAGGACATTTCAAACACTTCCAGGTTTTTCAAGAAGCTGAAGATAAACTCCAAAGCTAGGAATCACAATGCTTTAGAAACTCATGTCAAACACTAAAAAATCTCGTCATCATAAGGGCAGTTTGAAGAATAATAAAGGAGGATTTTAAAAATTTCTTCTTATCCCCTGCCATTCTCTTGCACTTCTTTTCTCATTCTGTTGCCAGTTAAATTACTCCATTGATTTAGTAACACTATCTATAGAGATTTCACTTATTCATTCTTCCTCTCTTTGTTTCTGTTGGGCTAGTTTTTATTGTTCCAAGGCATCCTTAAGCCAACATAAATCTAACAGTTAGAGTCACCCAACTGAGATACTGAAGCAGAGAAATAATGGTTACTCTGGGCCTCCAGTGTTGAGGGAGGGTTACTTTCCAGTAACTTACTGGAAGTTGATTACCTCAGTTACATATCAGTGACTGGAAGAGATCACAGAATGGCTTTTTCCCTCGGCTGCCAGAACACCTGTTCAAATCTCCTCTCTTCTCTCATCTTCAGGTAGCATTCACATTTGCTTCTCTCTGCCGTAACCTATGGTGCTTGTTTTTTATAATAGTATTCGAGTAAGAGGATGAAATGGTCTAACCAAGATTTTTTAATTATAACTAACATATCTCTTAGATATAGTTATGTAAAATACAGAGGGGTTAAGGGAATGATAGTGGTACTGCTGAAGGCATTTCCAGAACCATAAACTTAGAAAGACTGAATTGCACCCTGTTTGAAAGCCTGTGGATAAAATGGGTACAGAAACATGTATAAATTGCCTGCTGAGCTGAGCAAGAAATAGCAAAACTAATCTTAAAATACTGTTCACATACCTGGCACGATAAACAAATGAAAACAAAATGTTTACTTTCACCCATGCCCTTCGTCAGGAGGACAGTAGCTAGAGAGGAGTTACTGAGGACAGAAACTGTAGTTGGACACTGACTGCTTTCCACTCTCTTCTGGTAGGCTGACAATATTACTTGACAAGGCAGCATTTCCTGTGTACCACTTAGGAAGTCAGCCACAGGGAATTTTCCAAAGTCATCTACAATTCTTTACACAGCTGTCTCAAAGTTATTTTTAATGCACTGCTTTTTCTTGTTGATAAACACTTTTTTTCCATTCAAAACACGATGACTTATGATGCATGGTGTATACTGTATCCTTTATTTCTTTCCCTTATTGTATTTCTTATTAAGAAAATACAAAAAAATTTGGCAGTCCATACAGGACTTGTTTGGTTTGCAGATTATCCCTGTAGGCTGCTCATATAAAATTCCTTTTCAAAACAATTCCATACTTATTAGGTTTATAAAAAAGTAATTTATACTTCACGCACTCTTCATATTTGCTACACCTCATTAGATCTATGTGTTAGTAAGAAATTAATCTGAAAATACAAGTGTATTTTGAAATGTTTTCTTGATAAAACTCAATGTCTTCTGTTTTCTTATAATCTAAACTCAAGTTAATTTTATTTTATTGCTCTTTTTAAATGACATTTAATCTGTAATATAAGAAAAAACAATTCCAATTTAAAGATGGACTGGAATGTATTGGCACTTGAAGTGAAAACTGCAGACTTACAGTCTGCAGTGGCTACAACCTGTAGCCACTTTCAGATGCATCATAACTTAAATGCTGTGGTACAGCTGCACAGGGCTTCCCCTACTGTTATGATTTTATCTAAAAATAAGTCCTGAGAGTTCCTATGGTTTAGCCGGTTTGGGAGAATTCATTGGGAAAGAATAATTTTCTTCATTCCCAGAAATGAATGACATTTTATGGTAGTTTATTGAGTTCAGTAGAATCACAATTCCCCTCACATTTTTGTCATAGAATGATCCAGGTTAGAATGTTAATATCATCTGATTCCAAATAGTTTAATGGAATGCACACATTTTATCAACAAATCCATACTCAAAAAATCTCATAATTTTCAAACAAAAAGCCATAAAAGATTTACAGAAAAAAATCAAATCATAGCCTTTATGAACGTCTAGTCCCAAATTATTATCTAAAATACATAAATGTTCCTGTAATACCTTGAAATACACTTTCATTTTTAATTTGATTTGAATATGTTTGCAAGGGAAAATGAACTATTTCTTTCTGCCACAGACAGTCTTTGGGACAAAGTCAGTTTCCAGGAGACTGTGAATATATAATATCAAATATGATGTTCTTTGAAGGAAATGAGTTCTTTATCTGAACTATGCTTTCTGCAGACAGCAACTGTGGAGCATCATCAAGAGAAAGATTTCCTGTACTTTTTTTTCTTTCCTCTCCTGTAATTTAACAAAAGTAACAGTGTAAAAGGTTATTTCCACATAGATTCATGACATGGAGATTCATGAAAACTGAACTTCAATGATCTCCATTAGTAGCTTTTCAAAACACTCCAGAAGCTCAGCAATAGATATTAGTATTCTTAGTTTTTAATGACCTAGTATTAATAATGCCACTTAGACCTATTTATTGCTTCATGTCATGAGAATGAAGGCAACATGCAGATTTTTCCATATTTGGAATCGCTTGCCTTATTCCCATGTCAGTTAAAAACCTTCAGCTGGAAAGAGCAGCAGCCCTCCATAAAAATTATCAGATCTTTCAAATGGAATTATCTTGAGATTTAGAAAATGTGAAAATGAAGGAGCCAAAGGATCACACAGGAACTTTTTTGTTTATTTTTTAAAATAATACTTAATAAAATTTAAATAATACTGCAGGAGTAGCTGGACACATCTTTTAAAAGGCCTTCCAGAGAACTTTGAGACCTGAAAGATGACTGTGTTGATGTATTTAGTAAAATCAGAATGAGCTGAAAGTATGAAGGGTGTTAAGCAGTGTCCATGTGAATGTTTTTAACCAGACAGTGTTAATGCCTGAATTGTTCCTGAGCTGAAATCTCCTCAGAGATGTAGAGATGAGAAAAGGTAGCTTCAAGCCAAGTTTGTCCTCTGAAAGGTCTGAGATGAGCTCTTAAAATGATGATGGCAGACTTGGTTTCCTGGGGAGCCTGGTTGGTACCCTAACTAGTCTTTGAGGAATATAAGTGTCCTATCCTCTTGCTACTGTTCTATGAAGTCAAGGCAGTGTTCACTAAGAAGGATAATGTTTGTCTTTCTGCTGAGAGATATCACTTGTCACACTGGTGGCATGCCACCAGAATGATCTCCCAGTAAAAAAAAAAAAAAAAAACTTGCTAATAATTTGCCAACAGTCTTGTGCAATAGATAGGAAATGAAAGGATTTCCATATTATCAATGACAGTTTCATCTTGCGGATTTAGAGAAAAAGACACTGGGTCTTCAAAGCACTCTTCACTGACTTGCTCCGACATCTGCACCAAGCTTTTCTTAATTCACTCTGATTCTTCTGGGATACAACTGCCCTCTTACATGGATTGTTTTACAAGGTCTGGAATCAAAACCTGCAGCCAGGAGGAAGCATCAATGAAAACCTGAAACACCATAAAATCCAGTTAACCTAAAAAATATAGAGCTGAGATAACTATACCCCAACTTTTGCTAGTCTAATGGAATGACTTACATGTCAAAAAAAGGTATGTAGGCCTAGGAATTTATCCGCCACAAGATGTCTACTGGGAAGGGTATCAATTAGCATGAGAGAACTGACTGTCCTGGACCAGAACTGTCCTCTAATAATATAACCATACTGATGAGAAAGCTCCAAGATGGACTATGTCATGGTGCTCTTTGGTACATCAGTACAGATATAACTATAGCGTCAACTGGAAATCATTGTCATGGTATGGTAGTGGTCATGAACCATGGTAGTGATATGATAATATTGGGCCAGTACACTGGCAAGCTTCCTCTGATTGTTTGTCCCAGGTTCACTATCAGTACAACAAGGACATACTCTTTGTCTCGGGTAAGCTGTCAAAATTTTGTGACGTTCCAATATCAATTAAAAAAATAACAGAAAACATGATCTTCCAAGTGGCAAGAGCATGCATATTCTCATAGGTTGCAACGCCACATAAATATAGGTACAAAAATCTAGAAGTTTGGATGACTAAATCATATTTTCAAATTTGAATAGCATGAAAAATGGATAAGAATGTTGCTTGGTGTGAAGCACTTGCTGTCACTTATTAAAAACATTTATTTTCTTTCAAGAAGTACAAGTATACCGGCTACAAGTATTCTGTATTTCTCTAAACTTTCAGAAGAATAGTCCTATGGGCTATTTTTCATCTGTAAAGTTCCTCTAACATTGTCCATATTTTTCATCCGACCTGTCCATACAGCTGTGCAGGGAAATATGTGCCTTCTGCTGTTTGGAAAGATCTTTGGAGTGTGTGTTATGCAGATACTTCTAGATGTCAAGAGACTGTCCTATAGTATAGTATACTGTACTGAAGTATTAGCTGTGTAATGGATGTAGGCAATGATCTAGGACATTATCCAAATCCCTCTGAAAGACAATCCACAAAAAATAAGGTTAGTGATTATAAGTATCTTTCCTCATCAGCTGTGTATGCAGTCTGCAAACCATGAGGCCAGGACTGTGTATTACATTCTCAGTACACCCAGTGTATTGTAGTGGGACACTGTGGTCAGAAATTGCATAGGAAATATGGTAATAAGAAACATTTTATCCCATTAAAATCAAATTAATGCTCTTAGAAAACTGTTCTAGCTATGGAAGCATGCACTATAACATGAATTCCATAAAGTTCAGCTATTTTCATGGGATATAGTCCCAGAAAGCATTCCATCTTCTTAAAAGATAAAAATGTTGAATCACTTAAAATGTGCACCTCTCTGCTAAGTAGATTTTTATTTTACTGTTTCCAGGCCTGGCTGTATTCCTGTTCATTTATTTCTGACTGGGTTCATTTTCCAGGGCAAGGCAACTTACTATGATGCTTTTTGTCCAATAAAGGTGAAAATAATGTTTTCCAAATAGCACTATTACAGCTGGCATTCACATGTGGCTAAACAGTTTGATTCAATTAAAACAAAAATGTATTCTGGCTGGAAATGCTATGAAAATTGATATTACAAATGCGGTAAAATGTTGTGTTCATTGAAATATAGGTTTTTGAATTGTCCTTATTATCAAGTATTTTTTCCAGTTCAGATATTTTTGTGTAGATAAATAAGTATGAATTAAGAACAGAAATATGAATTTATAGCCTCAGCTCAGAGAAGGGTTTACCATGTTGTTACATTGATTATCCAATATGAACTCATCTCCCCAGTTTGGAAGTGTTGTACTCCATCTTTTCATTCTCACTATCTAGCTATTTTAATTATAAAGCTGATATTTCTACAACATGAGTGATGAACATGTTTTGAAGACTTTAAAGTACTTATATTGCAGAATCACAAAATTGTCGTGGTTGGGAAAGACCTCTAGAATTGCCATGCTCAACCATCACCATCCCCTCCACAAGAAATAAAATATATTTGTCTCTTTCACCATGCCCACTAGAGCATGTCCTAAAGTGCCTCATCTTCAGAGTTTTCAAATGCTTCCAGGGATGGTGACTCAACCACCTCCCTGGGCAGTCCATTCCAACATCTAACCACTCTTTCAGTAAAGAAATTCTTCCTGATATCTAGATTGAACCTCCCCCACTGCAGCTCCAGGCCATTTCCTCTAGTTCTATCATTATTTACTGAGAGAAAAAACCTGCACCCACCTCCCTACACATCCTTGTAGGTAGTTGTAGAGACCAATAATGTCTCCTCTCAGTCTCCTCCAAATTAAATATTCCAAATTCCCTCAGCCTTTCCTCATAGAATTTGTTCTCCAGACCTTTCACCAGCTTGGTTGCCCTTCTCTGAACTTCCCTCAGCACCTCAATGTCTTTCTTGTAGTGAGGGGCCCAGAACTGAACACAGTTCATCAGCACATCAACAGTGCTGCATACAGGGTCATGGTCACTTCCCTTCTCCTGATGGCCATACCATGCCTGATACAAGCCAGGATGCTTGGCCTTCTTGGACACCAGAGCACACTGCTGGCTCATATTCGGCTAGGTGTCAACCAACACACCCAGGTCCTTTTCTGCTTGGCAGTTTTCCAAGGTTGTTGTGACCAATGTGCAGTAGCCATACTTCACACCCTGTGGGACAGGGAAGCCGCACTACTACCTTTCATTTATAAAAGAGAGACTGAACTGCAAGTGTATTTGTCTGAGTTCACAGGGAGTGTCAAGTCATGGCAAATCTCCCTGAGTAAAAATGCTTGCCTCAGACTGCCTTAGAAATGGATCTACAGTAACTCTAACTTAGAAATATAGTCTCACGTCACAATGTGGCACGTTTTACAGGAAATAGGATAAACTCTTTGTACACAATTTCCACATTCTGTCTATGGCCTGAAGACCTGAGAATTTAATTAGCTGACTTTGTGTTAACATTTATTCTGAAAAAAAGTGAAGGACAATTTGAATCCATACTTAAGGAACAAAGCAGACTCCTTTCTCAGAGCAGACACACACTGAAATTAAACACTCAGTCTCCTGAATCTTGAACCTAATAAAAGAATTATTTTTTTGACTGAAGAACAAATCATACACACCAAATCTAAAGATATCATTATTCTTTCTTTTGTGTGATCTAAATCAGCTAGTAGTGGATCTTTACTGTTGAACAGGAGAAAAAAAATAGCTGAAGAAAATAAAGTTTTTCAAACACATTATGTCATTGGAAAGGACCCTAGAAAAAATTTACATGGAAGCAGGAAAAAATAAATTAATGTGCTTAAATGTGAAATTATAAAAACAAGGATAAAGTTACTATACTGACAAAAAAAAAAAAAAAAAAAAAAAAAAAAAAACCAAACAAAAACCACCACGTTTATTTTAAGATGTTGGCTTGCCGCTTGTATTACCTAGACCCTCCTGATATTGATTATGGTGGCTCAAACATAAAATGCAATTTTTCCCTTGTATTAGCTGGACTGATTTGTTTGGCACAGGTGGGGTGCAGCTGTTGGAAATCACTGTAAGTTTATTTCTGGTTGAGGGTCTTTATGAATCACCTCTGTTGGTAATGGTAATCATCAGCTCCATAAGGTAAAAGAACTGCCATATGTCTCTGACTTGGTCTTTCTGAAGCATCTTGCTTTCCGTAAGTGAATTTCTCTTCAGAGACAGATCATTTTTTTAAAGTGAAATTTCATCCTTCTTTCCTGTGTTAATTTCTATAATGATTCTAGCTTGCTTTCATACTGGCTAACTGTATGGGCTTGCCTGTTTTAGTTGTATTTTGTGAGATTAGAAGCCCTGGGAAAAAAACCCCCAAACCTCTAGAATTCAGTTGTTATGGTTTGAGATCCCATCAGATTGTTCCCCTGGCCAAATGGGCTGAAATGTCCTTTTCACACTTTTTTGGATGACACGTGAGAAGATAGGGAACAGTTTTCTATTCAATTACACTGTTTTTAAAGTAACAGTTTAATGAAAAGTAACATTTAAACATTGAAATATTTTCTATATGATAAGAAATTTATGCATGTATCTCATTCATAAGAAATGATACTGTGTTTTTTACAATAGACAGTATACAAAATTTGTGTGGGGAGAAGTACAGATTTTCATACACCATAGTAACACTCTATGTGTTGTGATGAGTCCTATGACACCAGTTTTTAGAGACCAGCATAAGAATTAAGAGATAGCAAAAAAAAAGTTTCATGTGTGTTAAAAAAAACATTTTATTTAATTTTATTATTTCAGACTACAGTAGTGTGCACATTTGTATGTTTAGTGTGGTGTCCTTGAATCATCCATGACGAAGAATTGTGAGTTGGTTGTAAAAATATTTGGCTTGAACTGAGTTTACAGCTAGGGAAATGTTTTCCTGTGTTAAATTTGCTAAGCAGTTTTGTTTATTTTCTGTTAGTGGATACTGTACTTGACCTCATTGTTGATAACACCATGTAAGCTGACACAGGTGTTTTGGCACTGATAGACTTTTCATTCATTCTGTCCATGTACTTAAAAGGTTGTTTTTGTTCAAATACAAACAGTATCATTTAGGTCAATACAGATTGTATTCGAGTGTTCAAAATACTGCTCTAAAAGCTTATTCTCTGTGTAGATGAGATGTGACTTCTGAAATGTACAAAGGTGTTAGAATCCACTACCACCATCCAAAGATGTTTTGCTTTAAAGGAAAAAAATAGCACTCTTTAAACTGAAGGGAGGGGTAGCATTTTAAAGGAAAAAAATAGCACTCTTTAAAATGAAGGGAGGAGTAGCATTTTACCAATGTTTGTGTTCACTACTTCTGATGTGAATCATTTCACCTTAGAACAAAGGATTGACAATTATTTATTTATTTATTTTCAGAGCTTAAGTCAGTCCAGCAGTTCAGCTCTCTGGGATGTATTATTTCCTCGGACACCAAGATCAACAAAGAGATAGACAACAGATTAGCAAAGGCATACAGTGCATTCGAAAGACTTCATAAAAGAGTCTGGAGCAATAAACACCTGAAGAAAAGTACAAAGATGAGTGTCTGCAGAGCCATTGTACTGTCTACTCTTTTATATGGGTCTGAATCATGGGTTATTTACTGCCACCACCTGCGAATCCTTGAACGCTTCCATCAGTGCTGCCTCTGTACAACCCTAAACATCCACGGGACTGACTGTGTGACCAATGTTCCTGTCCTTGAACAGGCAGAGGTCACCAGTACTGAGGCCATGCTACTGAGGACACAGTTGTGCTGGGCAGGGCAGGTCCCCAGGATGGAGGATCACCTCCTCCCTGACATTGTGCTCTATGGTGAACTTGCCACCGGCTGCCTCAACAGAGGACCCCAAAGAGGAGATACAGGGACTCCCTGAAACAATCCCTCAGCTTTGGCCATACTGACTGCCATCAGTGGCCCACTCTGTCCTCCAGTCAAGAGACATGGAGAGACACCATCCATGACGCTGCTGCCTCCTTTGAGAACACAGTAGAATCAGTCTGGAGGAGAAAAGACAGCGCAAAAAGAGCCGTGCCTTGGCTGTCCCCTCACAGGAGACTTTCTGCTCTGCCTTCTGCAACCCCACTGCCTGTCCCACGTTGGCCTCGTCAGCCATCACCATCCTTGCAGCAAGTGTGGGGAGAGCCCTTCTGAAATCTTCATTCGCTAAGCCAAGCCATTAAATGAAGGTACTTATTTAAACTTTGGTAGTTGGTGATTGCATCAAGTCTGCTCAGTTTTCTCTGATGTAGCTATGCTTCATCATGACAAATAAAACATTGTAGTTAAAACTCTAGAAATTTCCAAACAAGATCAGAAAGCCAATTGCCTGGAATAGAAGTAACTTCTTATTTTCCACCATAGGCCAGTCTTGGTAGTACAGAAGTCAATGGAAAAATTCCTGTGAACTTCTCTTGGGACATTTCAAACACAGGAACTTTCTCCAGCTTCTTATGCTACCAAACACTTTAAATTTAGAGTTCCTTTCACTTTTGTTTGCAGAAGTAACTTAGGGAATACAACCTTGTTCCAAAAAATACATGTAAGTTTGTGCGTCCCATGGATACTGAAAAATGAAAGTGCTGTAGTTTGCAAAAAGCACCACCAGAGGATAAACTCTGGTACTCCATTGGGCACTAATCAGCTTAGAAATATCAGAAGCTACCCACTGTAAGAGTCCTAGAATTTTGTGAATGCATGTCATTAGCCTATGCACAATACACAGGTGTTCCAGCTGTACCTTTAGGGAATTTTCATATTTGCTGCTTAGGAAGTGTTGACATTTTCTGCTGTGGGTGGCAGTGAGCTTAGGAACAGGCCATAGTATGAGAGAAAAAAAAAAACCAAAACCACATTACAGGGAATTTTGGCCCTTGTCTTGATTCTTCAGCACAATTTTCCCAATAAGCGATGGACTTAAAAAAGTTTACAAAGTAGATGTTGAAGAGAAGGTGAAAGAGGATACACACTACTGTCTGCATGTTGTATTAATTTGGTGAGTAATGTTAAAGCTGTTTTAACTAGAAGGGGTTTTTTTTTGTAGTTTTTTTTATTGTTTTTGTTTGGGGTATTTAGTTTTTTGGGGATTTTTGCATTTTGGGTTTTTTGTGTTGTTTTTGTTTTTTTTATCTAGAACCCTTTATTAAACTAAAAGGAAACAAAACTTTTCAAAATTTATCGAGTTTACTATTTTTGCATACCATTAAGGAATAAAAAATAACCCCAATATTTTGCAAGGTCTATGCAATTCTTAAATAAACTTTTACATAAAATATCGTCTTCCACCCAGTTGCCAAACCACACCATTTTAAAATGAGCATTCTCTTAGTATATAATGTTATAACATAACATAGAGAACTATCATTAATTCATATTTTGACGCTATGAAGTGCAGAAATTTATTCAGCATGAATGAGAACATCCCCAAATGTTATCTTGTAAACAAAACTAAATCAAGAACAGATTTAGAAATTATGTGAAAAAACACTTGAGGTTTGTCTGTCACGCAGTGCTTGGCAGATTACAAATTATGATTTTGTTGCAAACTTTGAAGACTATTAGACATAAATCTGATATGGCTGGTAATGATGCCAGCTCCTCCAAGGTTAAGAATCATTGAAGAAAAATGTTCAGCATGCTTTTAGGGGCATGTAAGTATTTGTCTATCACCCCCTCTTCAAATATCAAAATTGTGAACAGTGTTTCAGACTGTGTTTAGTAATCCATTTTCCCCAACTGGCAGTGAATGTGGTAGCCAAACTGAGCTCACTGGCAAAGCAGAACGAAAAAACTATTAAAAACTTGGCCTCTGCCCTTAACCGGACATAGACTCATAAACTGATGATCAAATGTCACTCACTTCAGTAAAGTCACTGAGGAAAAGGACTGTGGAATGGGGATCCAGCTCGGGGACCCTTTCTTCAGAGGTAAAAAAAAAAAAACTAACCAGGAAGAGTGCAGGGAGAGAGTGGGTGCCCCAACACCACCATCCCTGGTGGGCAGAGAGAGTTCCTAGAGAGCTTGGACTTGGCATGGGCAGAGACAGGAGAGGTGGTGGAAGTTTAAAACCCAGCACAGCCACCATTTCAGTGCTCATTTTGGTGAAGTCACTGAGGGCCCCTTCCTCCTGACAGATAAGAGCAGCCCCAGGGGACCACAGAGACCAGAGCCTATAGCTGAGAGCAGAGATCTTATTTGGTTAAACAGAGAAAATCAGGAAGGGAAAAGCCCAGCTGGAGCTCACCTTGGCCACAGATATAAGGGAAGACAAAAAATGTTTTTGAAATACAACAATAAAAAGGGAGCAAGGGAGTATCTCCATCCCCTATTGGATGCAGGGGCGTGAATGTTGCAACTAAGAATGAGGAAAAGGCTGAGATACTTAATGCCTTCTTTGCCTCCATCTTTAGCAGTCAGACCAGCTACTCCCAGGGTGCTCAGTCTCCTGAGATGGAATATAAGTATGGAGAGCAGAACAATCATAATCCAGGAGGAAGAAGTTAATGATCTGCTTCTGAACCAAGACACACATAAGCCTATAGGCTTTGATGGGATTCACACAAGAATACTGAGGGAGCTTGTGGGGGAGCTCACCAAGTCTCTCTCCATCATTTATCAACAATCATGGTCAACAGGAGAGGTCCCAGGTGACTGAAGGGTGGCTAATGTGACACTCATCTACAAGATTAGATGGAAGGAGGATCTGGGGAACTACAGGCCTGTCAGCCTCACCTTGGTACTGGGAAAGACCACGGAGAGGATTATCTTGAGTGAGCTGTCATGACAAGGACAGGGCAGCCAAGGCACCAGGGCCAGCCAGAATGGGTTTATGAAAGGGAGGTCTTGCTTAACCAACCTGATCTCTTTCTATGACCATGTGAGTTGCCTTCTGGATGGGGGGAAGGCTGTGGGTGTACTCTTCACTGAGTAAGAGTAGGGTAAAATACTGGCTGGATGGCTGGGCCCAGAGACTTGTGATTAATGGGGTTAAATCTAGTTGACTGCTGGTCAACTCAGGGCTCAGTTTTGGGGCTGGTCTTGTTGTCTGGAGAGGCCTGGAGAACAAGTTGTATGAGGAGAGGTTGAGGGAACTGGACATGTTTAGTTTGGAGAAGAGGAGGCTGAGGGGAGACCTCATTGCCCTTTACACCTACCTGAAAGGAGGTTGTGGGGAGGTGGGTGTTGGCCTCTTCATTCAAGTGAGTAATGACAGGATCAGAGGAAATGGTCTGTAGTTGGAGGAGGGGGAGGTTTAGATTAGATATTAGAAATCATTTCTGTACTGAAAGACTGTTCAGGCACTGGAACAGCATGCCCAGGGAGGTGGTTGACTCACCATCCCTGGAGATATTTAAGAAATGTGTAGACGTGACACTCCAGGGCATGCTCTTGTGGCCAAGGTCATAGAGCTGTTTTGTTGGTTTTGGCTTGGTTTTGTTTTTGTTTTGCTTTGGGGTTTTTTGTCTGTTTGTTTTGTTTCTTGTTTTTCTTTATTCTTTTTTTTTGGGGGGGGGGCTGAGGGGGTTAGTTGTTTGGGGGGTTTTTTTTTGTTTTGTTTTTGTGATTTTTTTGTTGTATTGTTGTTTGGATTTTTTTGGGTGTCATTTGGTAAAGTATGTGATGTTTTTATTGGTGGGGTTTTTTTGCATATGTGTATGGTTGTACTCAGTGATCTCAGGGGTCATTTCACACTATGACTATTCTGTGATTCTGGTAGGATAAGGAGAAGTACCCTTGAAATAGAGGGCAGTTTACAGTAGCTGAACAGAACCATTTTACTGAGGAATTAGTCTTAATTCCATGTTTTCCCTATATTATGCCAATAAGAATATTGTGCAAATCTTCATTAAAACTGTCTTGACTTTAAAAAAGTTAAAAAACAAATGCACCCAGCAGTTAGGAACACTAACTGCAGCACACACACTCAGAGACTCAGAAACTCAGAGCATATCACAAATGCCTGCAACAATGCCAAGCTTGACCTTAGTATCTATAGGGCAGCACAGTTAAAAGATCACAGAATGTTAGGCATTAGGAGGAAACTCTGGAGATCATCTGGTCCAACCCCTCTGCCAGAGCAGGTTCACTTAGAGCAGATTGCACAGTGTGGTGTCCAAGGGAGGTTTGATTGTCTCCAATGACAAAGGGTCCAGAACCTTTCTGGGCAGTCTGTTCTAGTGCACTGCTACCCTCAAAGTGAAGAAGTTCCTCCACATGTTTAGATGGAATTTACTATTTTCAAGTTTGCACCCATTACCTCTTTTTATGTCACTGGACACCACTGAAAAAAAGGCTGGTCCCAACTTCCTGAAACCCATCCTTTAGTTATTTGTAAGCATTGATAAGATCACCCCCCCATTTTTCACTTCTCCAAACTAAAAAGACCCAAGTCCCTCAGCCTTTCCTCATAAGAGAGATGTCCTAGTCCATTAATCATCTTTGTAGCCCCTTGCTGTACTATCTCCAGCATTTGCCCATTCTTCTTGAAACAAGGAGTCCAGAGCTGGACACAGTATTACAGATGGAAGTTTCTCTGAAGTTTCCTAGAAAATCTTTTGGGTTTTTTGCACTACAGCAGAACCTATTCCAAGTCAATTCAATGCCAAAGTGCCAGTTTTACACCTCTACCTGACTTTTAGTAGTAATACCAGAGGAATTAGTGATGCTGCTGGCTGCACCCTACCTCCACATCAGGGTGTGGATCCCTGGCCCATCCTGTTCAGTGTATCACTTTTCCTAATACATAACCTTACTGCAAATGGGTAAACTGCCAATGTGAATAAGAGCTTATGGCCAACCTGTCATATCCTTCTGCATGCTGTTTCAGATATTGTCTATATTCTGCAGATCTTTTCCTGTATAGACTGTAGCATCAGGTGTTGTACCACAAGGTTCTTACAGCAGCTGCAACAAAATATGGAAAGTCTTGTAAGAACATATGCTTCTCTTGTTTCCTTTTTCATGGAGATGAATCTGTACTTGAGCAAAAAATAAGTATAGCATGTAGTAACTGAAATGGGAGACAGAAAAAATTTTAGGAGTTTTAATATCTGGTGTTCTGTTTCAGGCTTAACACAAATTTTCTTTTCAAATATTTATGCAATTGCAGATGGTATTATGTGACATTGTAAATATAACCCATAGTTTAAAAATAATATTTATTTAGGAAATGAACAAAACAACTAAGGGAAACAGAACTGTAAATATACCAACCAAAATCTGAAACACTTTCTCAAGTATTACCCATAACAAGATTAATTGATGCTAAATTTCTAAATTATGTCATTTTCTGTCATGTGTTCAGAAAAGACAGAATAAAATGTTCAAAGTATCCTAGAAATGGTCTGTGTTGTGAGATCAACAATCAGTGCTTGAAGTTAACCAGATGGTGGCAGATTCACAAATTCACACAGAAACTATCACATTTACTTTTAGAACGCCTTGGCCAACTACTGGTGTTCTCTGGAAAGTAAGGGTTCCAGTACAGTTTTTACAATATTTTAGATATAGGGTCTCAATAAAAGCTGAGGACTCGTAGAGGATGAAGGATGGAATAGAACTTATCTTGCCTTGAGTTAAAGTTTTTGTGGTAAAGCTTCCAGCAGAGAATTTTTTTATTTACTCATTGGCTGGCAAAGTGAAAAGGTCATTAACTGGATGAGCCTGTCATGTCTTGTAGACAGCTGCATAATCCAAGCCTTTCTGAGCAGCTGCTGAAGGGGAAGGGATAGCAGAAATGGCTAGATTTAAAAACATTATCTAAATTATTTTAGATTTGGTTTTGATTTTTTTTTTTCGGTTTGCTGGTTAGTTTTTTTGTTGTTTCTGGGGTTTTTTGGATTGGTTTGGTTTTTTTTTTCATAACAGAAGAGAGAATATCATCTCCAGTGCACCACAAAAACAGAGTAGGTGTCTTTATACTGTCACTATGATCACACTCTAAATCAGAGGTAAAATTTCTGTGTGCTTCCTCTTCCCTAAGTAGACCCTAGGGGAGAAAGACTAAGTGTAATTTTCTCAGTTCCCTTTACTTTGATCATTCAGGGGAAAGATAGGAAATTCTGGCAAAAATAGTTATGATTTCCCTTAGACAGTCCTGCAGTCTGTGTTTCACCTAAAGCCCTTGCAATGAACTTGTTGAGGAGCTGCAATGTCTAGTCAAATTCAGAATCCCATAGCATGGGACCATGAAGAAAGAGATCCGTACCAGTGTATAATGTAAGCAATCACACAACTGTAAATTCTGTTTTCTTCCCATCTTTCCTACTTGTAGGTTTTGAACTATGCATGACAAGAAGCTCCTGTAGACTCATAGGTACTATAGGAATATTGCTGTATGGAACTGTGGAAACATGAAGTTTGGAAAAGATCATCAAGTCCAACAGTCAACCCAACACCACCAGCCAACTAAACCAGGTCCTCAAGTGCTTTGTCCACACGATTTTTTACATCTTCAGGGGTGGTGACTCCAGTAGTCTGTTCCAATGATTGACCTGTCTTTAAAGAATTTTTTCCTAATATACAATCTGAACCTCGTCTTGAAGGAGGAACATTGAAGGGTGCATTTGTTTAGCCATTCTAGATTTATCCATCTGTATTAAAATGGAAGGAAAATACTTGTTAGTATGTGAGAAAATTTTTACTTTACATAAAACTATTTGAAACTGTTTATATCAGCTCATTCTGGGATTTGTGACCTGATCCATTTGTACACAATTAATGTGTATTTAGCTTGGACATAGTATGAGTGTGAGTGAAACTTCTTGCAGGCTGCGTATATACAGGGAGCATGTGGCAATTACAGAATTTTCCATAAAAGTATCGAGTGGATGAACTGAACTTTAGGTGACCATACAAGCCCCATAAAGCTATTGTTGGGGGTCTTGCCCAGCAGGCAACCACAGCACACGGCCTCATTGCTTTTTCCCCTATTAAACTGCTGCTTTCTGTAATTGCTTGCCCATAGCATGTGTATTTCCTAATGACATAAGTGAAGAAATCATGCAGTGTTTTTTATGCAGAACAAACAAACAAACAGTAGTGATTCCTTCTGTAAAATCTAATCCTGAGAGATGTAAGGTAGCAAGACAACACCACACACACAAACACGGATACAAGAGGAGAAAGAAAACTGGAGAATGAAATAAACTGACTGGCATTCCTTTGTAGCAACTGTACTGCTGCACAGTAATCCTTTACACAGGCATTCTTACCCACTCCTTCAACAGCTCTGATGCTTTGTATAGTCCTTGCTATTTTATTGTGTGAAAAGATATTTGTGTTCCACATCCTGCTTTGGCAGCTCCAGGCTCTTTTTTTGTGTGTGTGTTGGATGTAATCTGTGTAAAGATAAAGTGACAATCACAATCCTAACACTCTTGGGATCTTTCCTTTGCACCAGTTGCACTTTTTTGGCTTCCCAAACCTTGGCTAGGAGATGGTGGTGACCAGTGTGCACTTCTAAATCTGACAGGTGTGTCTGACAAGTTATTAACCACATTAACAAATGATGATGTTTGTTCCTTTCACAGGGGCTAAAGAGAAGGCTTCATTTGGACAGTCAGTCCCTACATAAGTACCAGAAGGATCTTTTGTGTGACAAACTGCTCTAACCTTGCCTTTGCTTGTAAAGACCACCCTGGCATGCTGGAGGTGGTGGCAAACAGCTGCTGCAACCCAGGTTTCCCTGCACCTCTGTGGAGCTTCAGGGCCAGAGTCACACAGAGGTTTCAAAGCAGAGCCAGGGTAGGAAGGAGAGAAGTGTTGTTCTGTATTCAACTTGGACACCACTATGGAAATTAAACCTGGAAGTTGTATTATTTCCAGTAATGATTGTTACTAGGCAGCTGCAGTGGGACCCATTTAGTGTGAAGGCAGTTCCCACAGAAACTCCACATGACTTTTAAACTGGGCCATATGTAATCTGTTAGCACTGGAGGGGAAAAAAGACTCCTAACAGACGGTGGTCATGCTGAAATCCAGCTGGATTTGTGTTTTTGCTCAGAGCTGATGGTGATTTTAATGGGAATATTGACAGATGCTTTGTTTAAACTGGGTTAATCAAGAGCTACTGGAGCACATGGAAAAGCACACCACAGCACTTCAGATGGGTGGTGTGGTGTAAAAAATAACAAGACCTATAAAATCCCAAGTTTTATCTTAGTGTATGCAAGTTGTCCTTCTTGTACACTTCTAAATCTCTATACCTTGAGATTTCTTTGCATAAGGGTCTTAACTAGAGAAATGGTTATATTATTGCCCATGATAATCCTATCCTTCAACTCAGTTTCAAGAAACTTGTGAACAAAATGCATTTTTGACCACCAATGGTCGTTATAATTTAAATGGATATTAAAATGGGTTATTTGCCATCTAATTTCTCTTCAATTTTGTTGCTCAGTAGTGATTATTTCAGACTATTTTATTGTTATTACCCTCTTAAACAAATGTATCAAAATCTCAAGTATAGTCTTTTCTTTGCCAAAAGCTACCCACTTGTTATTTTTCTATGGATTCTCAGACAGCTCTTAACACTATATTATTCTGGAGGAACATGCATTCATGCCACCATTTACAGTCCCTTTTGGCTCCAAGACTTGTTTTATTTCACTTTATCCTGCAGGGAACATCATAATGAATTCCTCTGTAAACTTGCACCACAAAACATGGCTCTCTGCCTGCATGCCAAAGAAAGCAAGTTGGCCACTGGATTCCAAGTTATATGCAGACTTGCTACATTTTTGTTTGGTTATTCCAACTATTTATGCTAATTTTGCACTTTTGGACATGATGAAACAGCTGACACCTGCTTGGAAAGCAGAGGGGATCCAGAGTAGACTAACAGCATCACAAGCTTCAAAACTTTAGTGGGCAGCTAAAAACAATGTGATTCTTTAATTTTGTTCCTGGTGGACAGGGAGAAAGTTAAACCCATTATTCGTTAGAAGTGCTTGCTGATCTGCTTATGTGCCCTTTTTGAACTGCAGAGCTCGTTTCACAGCACCTAATTTTCCACATGCATTCTTTATAAAACATTAAGGTGCCTGGAAGGGCTTTATACAATCTGCTGCAGAAATGTGGGCCCCAAGAAGATAAATTTCCTCGAAGTTAGATTCTCTATCCACTCTCTCAGTCGCTGATACACCATTGCTTTTTGTTGCATAACTTGCATTAGGTGTGGGAAGGGAAAAGATGCTGCTTGTGATTTTGAAAGTTACTCTTGTGTTGAATTTCTGAGTCATTTGAATTCCCTGATTGGATTTAAATGACAGGATAAATTAAAGAAACGGTCCATGAATGGGATTACCCCAGATAAAATGTTTGACTTGAGCAATAAGAACAGTATGAAATCTATATTTCATGCTTTCTGTTGGTTAATACTTGTGATAATTCTTCTATATTGGCTGTGTTATAGGCTTGCTTGTGATAATTTCACATTGATTTTGGTATTTCATTTCAGTTATGATTAAATGATGAATAAAATTATTTGTTAGATGTACCTTTCCATTAAGAACCATTCATCTTTTAATTGTTTTCTTCTTCTCTCCCATCCTCATTTCCAGATTAGTCTTCCTCAAAAAAAGATGGATGTTTTTCCCCATTATTTTTGTTAGATAACTTTTTAGTATATTGATTGGGGAACTATCTGCCATATGTAAGAAATGCACTTCATCTGAAATAGCATAATAACATTAGAGTTATGGCAATGAGCTATGACATAGAATAAAGTTGACACCATACGTATCATTATATATTGAGAGGAGTATTCTAACAGCACAGTGTTAAAAAACATAGTTCTCAGGGACTGTAAAAGATCTAGGCATTCATTAATAACATAACATAACATCTATGCCTTCTAGTCAATATCAAAGCCAAAGTAAATAAAAAATGTGTGACTCTAAGTGCTGAGGTTTTAAACAAGTTTTTCTCTGATTGTCAGTGATGAGTTTCACTATTTTCCTGGTTCAACAATTTCATATGCCATATTTTTAGTGTATTCACCTACTTCCACCTTGCTTTTCTTTAGCTAGAAGACGTGGCTTCATCTTAACTAGATGACATTTTTACTAGTCTTCTGACACTCTCACCAAATAAATAAATAAATAAATATGTTGAAAGATGTCCACAACTTCAGAGAAACTATGAGTTGCAAGAGAGACTTCTATGTATAGTTTATCCCTTGCAAGGTAGTTGATGTGTTTGCATATATATAGAAAAAGTCCTGGTTTAAATGTAGGTTCAGTAAAATGATTTGTTATGTCTGTGAATAGTGATGCAGTCTTCTGTTCCTACTTCTGAACCAGAAAAGATACCTCATAGAAGTTTTTTCTATGAGTAGGAAGAACAGATGTGCAAGTGCTGGAAGTGGCAGAGTTGAGGAGAAAACAAAGAAGTAATAAAAAATAAGCAAGTCCTGGTAAACATGAATCTGTGCCTGCACAAATAGAAACTAATATAGGAAATAAATAAATAAATAATAATGAAAAAAGGTTATATTACCGTGATGCAATTCTTAGCTGCCTTCATAGTTTGTTTCCTATAAATACCTTTTATGTCAACTCCATACCAGCACCTCTGACAGGAAAAAAAAATATTAAGAAGACCTGGAAATGTGGAGCATCTTTTTGGATAAAATGTAATATTAAATATGTTGTTTAACCTGTTTGAAATCCTTATGACCATAAGGATTGCTCTATAGTCATAGAGCAAGCTATGGCATGAATATACTATAATAGTCACTGTATTTTAGCCTATAAAACAAAATGAATGAAATCTTATATTTCAGAACATATGGTATCTTGATGTGAGGGTACAAACAATAATAAAACGGCAAAAAGAGAAACAAACCACTGGCTTAGGTTGATTAAAAAAAAAAAAAAAAAAAAAAAAAAAAAAAAAGAACAAAACTCAAACCCTGTTTGTTCACATATTTATTTAATGGTTTGGACCCAGAGTAGAACCAAAAGTGTTGAAATACCATGTGCATACCTGTCACTTAGAAGGAGAAATTATAATTTCCAGTACATCTGGGTCCTTATGCTAAACCAAATAATATTGAGTTCTTCTCTGCCTGGTATGGCTCTGTGTGTCTGCTCAGACAGTTCTCTTCCATTACTATTCCACCAAGAGAGTTAGTGTCCATCAGTGACCACTGGTCAGAAAATTATGAACTGTAGCAGAAGCAAGGTGGCATCTTAGCCTTGCTGATATCAGAAGGGAAATTAATTTAACTTCTGGGTTCACAACCAAATTGGGATTCATTAATTTTCATCCTGGTGTTTCATTTACTATGTACTGATGAGGCAGGCAAAGCAACAAAAGCAGCTAAATTTTGGTTTTGGAAATTCCATTATGAAAAGACATGTGACGAAGGATGACATATCCTTCAAGAAGTGTGCTTGCACTTGATTTTCTCCACAGTCTGAAGTTCAGCATATGTGCCAGGTCCTTCTTTGAGGGAATTTGTGATATGGCAATTTATGTTATAGGATAATAATTTATGTTATTTATATATGTTATTTATATATACTTTATTTATGTTATAGAATAATCCTATTTTATATATGATCTCTTATTTTATTATCAACACCGTTTTCTTGCATTTTGTTGATGTCTTTGCATTTCCCATTTTCTATTTTATAACTCTGCTACCTGCAGCTGCTTTCCATTCAAACACCACACATCTAGTAGTGATGCCTTAAAGATCTTCATCATATATTTCCACAGATAAATATGAGTAAATTTCCAATGACTGAATAGCTAAATGTCAGTCTTGTAACTTTCTACACTTATGATTTGTGTTTGTGTGTGTATGTGACGAAGTATGTGAATTGAGCATGTTGTTCAATCAGTAGATAGGAAGAATACCAAGATTTTTTTTTAAAAAAGCAACATAGTGTTTCAGTGCCTGTCTGTTGGGCTTGATGAGTTTGATGGGTTTGTTTTTTTTTTGCTTTTTTTTTCTTATTTGTTTTCCTATTTTCTTTTTTAATTTATTTTGTGGTTGAAAGAGAAATTTTAATTATTTCCTCTTTCAGTTGCAATGCCAACACTTAAAACTTGGGCCTCTTGCTTCTAGGAAGTATATGCAAGGGAGCCCTTGTACTTTTACAGAGACTCTTTTGTACGACAAAATCTTGAAAGTGTAAACCTCTTTGCAGAGTGAATGAAGTCTGTACTTTCAATTGAGAAGTTAATATCTGTGGGAAACATATTGGAATGAGAAAGAAAAGACAGTAGAATGCTTCCTACACATGTTGAGGAAACCTGGCATCAGAGTTCATATATGGCCATTTGTCTTTTTAGAATGAATGTAGTTGTTTACATATTGGAGATACATAAAGTTGTAAATACTGCTGCAATGTTCACTAACTTCAGTAAAGAAGAGATCTTCGGCACACAAGTTGCTTTTGAGAAAAGCTGCCAATTTAAATGTAAAAACTCAGGTCGCATCCCTTCCATGTAATTTTTTTTATCCTAAGCACTTCAGAAGTACTGTAAAATTATACTAACTGAAATGGATACGGCACTGGTAAGTAAAAGAATAAATCTCAGAAAAAAGAAAAAAAAATCCTACTCTCAGAATGTGGACTTTTACTGAGCTTGCTAAGTTGATGGAAGCAATAACTTGACCTGTATGTTTGCTTAAGGAATAGTTATGTATGTAGCTGGAAATTATCTGGAGGGTGTAGGTGGTTCCCCTCATAGCTGACACTTCAGTCCAGAGAGAAGAGTTCTCCAGATGTACATGGGAAGCAGAGGAAGAGAGGGTTGCTCACAAGATGTGAATTTTACCAAAGTAAGACCTCTTGTCCATATTGATTCAGATTTCCCATGAAGATGTCCAGCTGCTTCATTGATTAAACTATATTAATTTTCCATAGCCAATCATACTCTATCATCACTATGTTAGAAACTAGAAAAAGGAACGCATCAGATGGTAAAATACAGTGTTGTGTATTCTTTGGTCATCATTTTGAGTCTGTGGTGAAAGAAAAATGAAACTTTGGGCTATTTGACATTATTCAATTTTCTTTTTGTACATGCTTCATCCCAATAGTTCTTATTCATGTCTGTCCCAGGTCCGAGTTTTTAATGTTTCATTGTTTTCATTCCAAACATTCAAAGGACATACCGGTTTTGAGATCTAAAATAACTTGTCTTTGGACTTCACCAGAGTACTATGAAATAATTTCTGCTACCGTTTGATTCAATTAAGCCTTATTTCTTTGGAAAATTAAACATCTGGAAAATTTAAATTAAGAGTATTCTTTTGGTAAATATAAAAAAGAAAATCTTAGAATAGTTTACTTTTGAATTGTGGGTCCTTCCTTCAAATTACAAACATGATTATTCCCCATTATCTCAACACATGTATGATATTTCTGCCCGTTCATAAAGGCTCTGGTGTTATCTTATATGAGCTTACTTTTCTCTAAGTGTACAAGAAAAAAAAAAAAAAAAAGAGAGAGAATAAAAAATATGCTGAAGCAGCACTGGCTGCACTTATATCTCCACACAACTTTTGTCATCAAGAAGTGTTAAGGCAGTCAGAAGTACCCATTCTGTACAATGCCTTTCTGTACTCAGAGGTCTCTTGTGTCCTGTATGCCCCCTGAATAGAACTGGAGTGTGGACAGCACAAATAAGCTGAAACACTAACATGAATGAGCACTTGGAAGGGTCATTGTAATTTCCTCCTCTTCTTGATAAGTATTCGGCTCATACTTTCACAGGGCCCACAGGGTTTCCAACTATGCTGATAAGAAGGGCTCATTTTACTAGTCACCCTCACCCAACTCATTATCATGAAATACTTTTCCAAAAGCACCAGACTGCTCAGATGGAGGATGGAACCATTACAGGAATAAGTAATGTATGCTCATGAGTACATAAAAAAAGTATATAGCTGCAGGGTGAGGACCAGGATAAGTGTTGTGGGGCTGCAGGTAGATATGCTGCTATCAAGGTCTACACATCCAGATGGACTCCAAATTAAGGTACAAGTAAGCAGGCTTAGAAATAAGTTGACTTCTTGGACTTCACATCTGAAAGTTTTAAGGAGCTCCCAGACATTGATGAGAGAGCTGCCAGGGGAAAAATGAAGAGAATAATGAGTATGAACTTCAGGCAGATTTATAGTTAATCATATATAACTTTAAGAAATGGTTATAAATAATCATATACAACCATAAGAAACAGCCTAAGTTGCTAAAAAAAATTTTTGAAGTAGAAGAGATGATGGCTGGGCAGAGGTGTTTGTTGTTTTTTTCCCTGTATATATCTCACGTAAATAGAAAATATTTCAATTCATTTTATAGAGAAAAAAGAAATTGGCAACTTTCAACATGTGCTTTTGAAGAAGGCAAGGCAGGGTCTGGGAGAAGGAATATTGACTCATTCTAGGAGAAGAGTTGGTTCAAGATCATCTAAAGAATCTGAAAGTGCCCAAGTCCATGGGACCTGGTGAGATCCATCTGCAGTTCCTGAGGGAACGGGCGGATGAAGTTGCAAAGTTACTTTCCATCATACTTGAAAAGTCGTGGCAATCTGGTGGGGAAACACAACATCCACTTTCAAACAGAGCAGAAAGAAAGTCCCAGAGAACTACAGGCCAGGCAGTCTCACCTCTGTGCCTGGCAATATCATGGACTGGATCCTCCTGAAGGCCCTGTTAGAGCACATTAAAAATGTGGATGTAGCTGGTGGCAAAAATAGTGCCTGACAAATCTGGTGACCTTTTATGATGGGGTCACAGCATTGGTGGAGAAGGAGAGAGCAAGTGACATCACCTACCTGAGCTTGGGCAAAGACTTCAACACTGTCCCACATGACATCCTCGCCTTTAAATTGGAAGGATATGAAATCAATGGATGGACCACTCAGTGGATAAGAAATTGTCTGGGTGGTTGTGCATAAAGAGCTCTAGTCAATGGCTCAATGTTCAAATGGAGACCAGTGCCAAGTGGCATTTCTCAAGGGTCAGTATAGGGAGTGGTGCTGTTTAACATCTTTGTTGGTGGCAGGGACCGAATTGGGTGCACCATCTTTAAGTTTGCTGATAACACCAAACAGTATCTTGTGGTTGACATGCTGGGAGGGAGACCACCTAGAGGGACCTTGACAGGCTTGAGAGGTGGGCCCATGCTAACATCATGAGTTTAAGAAGTCCAGATGCAAGGTCCTGCACATGTGTCACGAAAATCCCAAGCACCAATACTGGTTGGGGGGAGAATGGATTTAGAACAACCCTGAGGAGAAGGACTTGGGGTGTCTGATGATGTGAAGTTCATCATGTGCCTGTGATGTGCACTTATAGCTCAGAAAACCAACTGTATCTTGTACTGCATCAAAAAAGAAATGTGGCCAGCGAGCCAAGGGGGATGGTTCTTCCCCTCTGTTCCACTCTTGTGAGACCCCAGCTGGAGCACTGCATCCAGTTCTAGAGCCCCCACCACAGAAAAGACATGGAGCTGTTGGAGCAAGTCCAGAGGAGAGCCATGAAAATTATCAGAGGGCTGGAGTGCTGCCCCTGTGAAGACTGGATGCGAGCTGGGGTTGTTCAGCCTGGAGAAGAGGAGGCTCCTGAAATTCCTTAAAGTGGCCTTCCAGTACCTGAAGGGTACTGAATCTCTGATTCTCTGAATCTGTGACAGACTGTAACAGTAAGTTGTACCTCTGCATACTTATTCAAAATTTGTGCTGAAATAAAATTATGCTTAAAATAATTCTAGACAACTTTTTCCATGAAGTGTCTGGAGAAAGAAAAATTAATTAATTTTTTAGTACCTTGTACGTCAGTATATTTCTATAAGTTTGTAATAAAATATGGTGTGGACATGAACACAATCTCACAGCAGTAAAGAGTATTTCAGAATACATCTTCATTCTGTACAATGTCTTCCTTTGTTTAGTGGCTAACACATACTTATACTCATTTTTTAGCTGATGAGTTCTATGTTATTTTAAATACTAGCATTACTGTGTTCTGATTTTTTACTGGTGTATCATAAGTTGCTGTTATTTTTCAGTTAAGAACATAAGATTATGATCATCCTTTAACACCAAGTGGTTTAATTAAGACAGCTTGTAATCTCACACTGTCATTTTCTGCATGAAGTTTTACAGTGTCAGTCTTTAGTTGTCCAATGGCCCTTTCTGTTTCGTTTTGGAAACTAACATCATCATGCTGTCCCTTTAAATCCTAAGCAGAAAGGTCTGTGGTAGTTCTAACTGCCTCAGTGTCTCATTCAGATTTGCTTTCAGATTGCTTTCCAAAAAAGTCTTTTCTTCTAAAGCATTTATTGTGAGCTCTGATGCGCATTCTGATGTGTCAGAGAACTAAGACGTTTACTAAACGGGCTTCAAAATAAAGATCAGGGCAATGAAACATGTTGAAATTTTACTGAAATAAAAAAAAGACTACTGATGACTTTGCAACATTGTGAGCAAAATAACACCTGAGTCCCTAAATGCTGCCAATTACCTGAAAGAGCTAAAATGAGAGTATTACAGACTGACATTTACTAAGAAAGGTAAAATTGAGACAGAATTCCTTCCTCTTCAGTTGAATTTATCATGTATTTTGCAAGTGTACTTTTACCGAGTTTCTTCTTGTATCCTGTCAATTAAAGGTGGGATTTTTTTTCAGAAAGTTTTGAAAGATTCTCCTGTTTTAGGGAGAACTGTTAAAATCCTCTTGTAAAAAATGATAAAATGGTGTGAAACAAGGCTGCGTTCTTGCACCCACTCTATTCACAATCTTCTTCAGAATGATGCTCCAAAGGGCATAGCAGACCTCGATGAAGAAAATGGCATTTACACCCGATATGGTACCGATGGGAGCCTATTCAACCTAAGGTGACTGAAGACCCTCACCAAGACCCTAAATCACCACGTCCCAGAGTTGCTTTTTGCTAACAATGCTGCCCTTGGTTGCTCACACAGGAGCAGCTCTGCAGTGCTTAACATCCTGCTTTGCAGAGGCTGCAGATCTTTTGGGGCTGGAAGTCAGCTTGAAGAAGACAGTTCTTTACCATCCTGCACCACAGGAACACTTCCATCATCCCCACATCACCATAGGAGAATCAGAGCTTAAGTCAGTCCAGCAGTTCAGCTCTCTGGGATGCATTATTTCCTCTGACACCAAGATCATCAAAGAGATAGACAACAGATTAGCAAAGGCATACAGTGCATTTGGAAGACTTCGTAAAAGAGTCCTGCAACACATTGAACCCGTGCATCAGTGCTGCCTACATACAATCCTAAATATCTACAGGAATGACTTTGAGACCAATGTCAATGCCTTGAACAGTCAGGGGTCACCAGTACTGAGGCCATGCTACTGAGGACACAGCTGTGCTGGGCAGGGAAGGTCCCCAGGATGGAGGATCACCTCCTCCCTGACATTGTGCTCTATGGTGAACTTGCCACCGGCTGCCTCAACAGAGGACCCCAAAGAGGAGATACAGGGACTCCCTGAAACAATCCCTCAGCTTTGGCCATACTGACTGCCATCGGTGGCCCACTCTGACCTTCAGTCAGGAGATATGGAGAGACACCATCCATGACGCTGCTGCCTCCTTTGAGAACACAGTAGAATCAGTCTGGAGGAGAAAAGACAGCGCAGAAAGAGTCGTGCCTTGGCTGTCCCCTCACAGGAGACTTTCTGCTCTGCCTTTTGCAACCAGACTTGCCTATCCCTCATGGGCCTTATCAGTATGGGGAGAGACCTTCTGAAATCTTTATTCACTAAGCCAAGCCTCCTTTCGCTATCTTGAAAAAGGAAGAACAATTCACTCTACTTAATTTCTGTAGCCTATTAGCACCCAGCAATCTGACTATGAACAAAATACCAGTTACCCTCTGATGCTGTGAATGAAGTCTTTGAATGAAGTCTTCCGTTCCATGATAGGATGCTATTACTTTTTACAGCTTAGTTGTCATAATTTGGCAAGTGCTAGTGCAAGTGCCTTTTAATAATGGGCATGCTTCCAATAAAGCCATAAGTAGAAATAGGTTTGTGGTACAAAGTTCTTGAAAATGGGAATGTAACTTGATTTTCTGCTGTCTAATGAAATCAGGACTGAACTTCCTATTTGTAAAGGAAGACTGGAGGTACTACTGACTGTGGCAAAATTATGTCATCTCTGTGGCAGCCATTCCAGGACATAAAAGCCACAAGAAACAAGTTCAAGGAGCTTCATTCACATAATGAACCTGCCTGTGGAAGGGATGTATTTCAAAGTGAGAGCTTGTATGACTACCAACAGTCAGATAATTTATATTAATTTTGTGTTGCTTTTCATGTCTTTTTCTGCTTTGATCTGTCAGCCGTATGTACTACAGCAATTAGGGGGTTTTTTGTGTTTTCACTCTTCTGTCTGCCTCTGCATTGGAAAAATGAATATGTTTTTATGTGAACAATGAGGTCCAGGCTACCCAACATTACAGAATTCCCAACCTTCTGGTAAGATGAAAGACCATTGTTATGATTGGTTTGGGTAATTATTCTGCATACAATTTTTCTCCTGCTATTTCTAAATGTGTGCAGCATTATATCTGTTTTCTTTTTCCAAAATCCATGCCTTTTCTTTTGTACCATTTGCCAACTGTGTTCTTGAAATTAGCTGCAGATTCCTGAAGAAATAAATATACATGTAGATTAAGACATATGTGTCAAACCTGGCCTAATCTACACTGACTCATTCATCAGAGTCTTAAAAAGTCAAAATATAAGGCAAATAAGCTATCATGTTATCTGCAAAATTTTTTTCCCTCAGACCAGTGGTGAGACACAGTCCATTGTGAGAAAAATTGTAGCATGGATTGTCATAGGGCTGCTTGCTGCAGCCTTCTTAAACTGTTTGTCTGCATCCTTTCACCACAGCTGAGACAGAAGAATGAGAATAAGAAATTAAGTTTTATCCAAACAGAATTTATACCAAATTATCTTTCATTAAATATTTGTGTGAGACTAGTATGTTTGGAGATATCTGAATTCACAATGATCAAAGGATTCTGTTTTCCTGAAAATTCACCTTTCAGTAAAAATTAGCACATCTGTTAACAATCCAAAACCACAATGACAACAAAAATGCAAACCGAATATCTTCCTTTTCTTGTACTAGTGATGGTGGCCACAAATTAAAAAAAAAACACACTTCCTTTCAGCAACAGCTGTGAAGAGTTCATTTGGAAATATTTCTGAGCCTTGCTGAATTCTGAGGTAATGTTTGAAAGTTTCAATATAATTATTTTTTGGCGTTTATGAGAAATACTGACAGCATGGCTTACTGGACAATGCCTTTCAAAAAGAAAACTTGAGAAACAGTGAAATTTCCCAGTACTCTGTAGAAGTAACATATTATTTCACTTGATTTTGTTTCTTATTCTTCTGAAAAGATGAAAGTTACATTGAGTTTGGGATACAAATATAACAAATCCACATTACTCAGAGAGAAAACAAAACTACAGTTATTACATGCAGGAAGTAAGAATTTGCCCACAACTGGGTAAGTATTTTGAAGTATTTGTGCAAGAAAACTTGCTGGATTTATTTTTTTTTTAATTAGCTGCAGTAATACCCTGTGCTTGTGCCAGTTATCTTTCCTGTGTATTGCACTTCCCAGTCTCAGGGTTTAGGTGTCCATAGGGTGGTGCATTTGCTTGTGCTTGCAAACAGACAAAAGCTTGTGGTTTCAGTTTGTTGATGGATATATTTAATTTCTGTAGCTTTCAGATATGCTTTAACCAAATGGTATTTATTCATTTTTAAGAGTGATTTTGATTTAATTTAAACCAAGTTAAACTTCACTAATATCATAATCATTAATATCATAATAACCTTAAAGTACGGTGGCCCCACTGAATTTAGTGGCAAAACTGGAAGTGAAAGCAATATTGGAAACATATGAAAGAAAAAAAAATAATCTTATTAACTGGAAAAAATTTGTTTCCAGCCTGAGTGTGCTCCAGGGAAATCCCACAGTGCTGGCTAGTTAATCAAGTGTCTGGAAATGCTGGGTCACCCACCTGCTTTCCAACTGTGTCAGAGCTGGGACTTCCATAACTCTGCGGTGGAGAGAATGGGTGCCCCAGAGCAACTGGGTTACTGTGGAGCCATAAGACTTGGAAAACCCAAGGAACCACTCCAGAACTGGATATTCCACGAGGCCTGATAGTGATTCATGAGGAAGCCAGAAACTTTCCACTTTATACAAAGCTTCATGGATACCCCTCCTCTGATACAGCAGATCAGTATTTTTCAACATAATCCTGTTTCACTGAACAGTAACACCAGGTCTAATGCTAGAAAGAACCTCAGTGAGCCCTGATGTTCTTCTTACATAAGTCAAAGTAAACAATAGTAAACCCAGGTAACTTTCATAGTTAAATGAAAGGCAGCTACTTTTATGTTCATATTCTGATATTAAAACCTATTTCTTAAAAACTGAATTGTGATGATATATGCATTCAAAATTTATTTCAGTGTGTGTGACTGGAGGTCATGTAATGGAGTTTAGTTTTGTGGAAGAATATGAAGTTTTGGTTTGGACTAGTCAATTGCAGATAAGAGTTCACCAAAAGGAAACAATCTGGGTTTTACTATGACTACATTTTCTCATTACTTTATCAGCTACTTTAAGCCCAGCTTCACTGATGAGGAAATAACATTGCAGTCTTGTAGTCTTGTTACTGGTTAGAGAGTGGCTTTCATCTTCTGTTTTATATGGAGTCATCGCTGCTGGGTAATGACTTACCCTTGGGACTTCTGAGAACTATTGTAAGTAATTACACTTCTCACAGAGCATCAAACATCTCATATTCTCAGTAGTTTAGCCACTTTTGATACAGCTCAGAATCTTTATACTACTTCCTGACAATAAATACCCCAAGCAGCATTTACTTTTATAACTTTTAAAGGCTTTCCACTGTAAACAGAACAAAATTGCTTATGATACCATTTCCAGTTAAGAGCAATGACATATTATAAATATCTTACAATCTGCTATTAAATTAAGATTTTCTTTCTTTCTTTCTTTCTTTCTTTCTTTCTTTCTTTCTTTCTTTCTTTCTTTCTTTCTTTCTTTCTTTCTTTCTTTCTTTCTTTCTTTCTTTCTTTCTTTCTTTCTTTCTTTCTTTCTTTCTTTCTTCCTTTCTTTCTTCCTTTCTTTCTTCCTTTCTTTCTTCCTTTCTTTCTTCCTTTCTTTCTTCCTTTCTTTCTTCCTTTCTTTCTTCCTTCCTTTCTTCCTTTCTTCCTTTCTTTCTTTCTTTCTTTCTTTCTTTCTTTCTTCCTTTCTTTCTTCCTTTCTTTCTTCCTTTCTTTCTTTCTTTCTTTCTTTCTTTCTTTCTTTCTTTCTTTCTTTCTTTCTTTCTTTCTTTCTTTCTTTCTTTCTTTCTTTCTTTCTTTCTTTCTTTCTTTCTTTCTTTCTTTCTTCTTTCTTTCTTTCTTTCTTTCTTTCTTTCTTTCTTTCTTTCTTTCTTTCTTCCTTTCTTTCTTTCTTCCTTTCTTTCTTCCTTTCTTTCTTCCTTTCTTTCTTCCTTTCTTCCTTTCTTTCTTTCTTTCTTTCTTTCTTTCTTTCTTTCTTTCTTTCTTTCTTTCTTTCTTTCTTTCTTTCTTTCTTTCTTTCTTTCTTTCTTTCTTTCTTTCTTTCTTTCTTTCTTTCTTCCTTTCTTTCTTCTTTCTTTCTTCCTTTCTTTCTTCCTTTCTTTCTTCCTTTCTTTCCTTCCTTTCCTTTCTTCCTTTCTTTCTTTCTTTCTTTCTTTCTTTCTTTCTTTCTTTCTTTCTTTCTTTCTTTCTTTCTTTCTTTCTTTCTTTCTTTCTTTCTTCCTTTCTTTCTTTCTTTCTTTCTTTCTTTCTTTCTTTCTTTCTTTCTTTCTTTCTTTCTTTCTTTCTTTCTTTCTTTCTTCCTTTCTTTCTTCCTTTCTTTCTTCCTTTCTTTCTTCCTTTCTTTCTTCCTTTCTTTCTTCCTTTCTTTCTTCCTTTCTTTCTTCCTTTCTTTCTTCCTTTCTTTCTTCCTTTCTTTCTTCCTTTCTTCCTTTCTTTCTTCCTTTCTTTCTTCCTTTCTTTCTTCCTTTCTTTCTTCCTTTCTTTCTTCCTTTCTTCCTTTCTTCCTTTCTTCCTTTCTTCCTTTCTTTCTTTCTTTCTTTCTTCCTTTCTTCCTTTCTTCCTTTCTTCCTTTCTTCCTTTCTTCCTTTCTTCCTTTCTTCCTTTCTTCCTTTCTTCCTTTCTTCCTTTCTTCCTTTCTTTCTTTCTTTCTTTCTTCCTTTCTTTCTTTCTTTCTTTCTTTCTTTCTTTCTTTCTTTCTTTCTTTCTTTCTTTCTTTCTTTCTTTCTTTCTTTCTTTCTTTCTTTCTTTCTTTCTTTCTTTCTTTCTTTCTTTCTTTCTTTCTTTCTTTCTTTCTTTCTTTCTTTCTTTCTTTCTTTCTTTCTTTCTTTCTTTCTTTCTTTCTTTCTTTCTTTCTTTCTTCCTTTCTTTCTTCCTTTCTTTCTTCCTTTCTTTCTTCCTTTCTTTCTTCCTTTCTTTCTTCCTTTCTTTCTTCCTTTCTTTCTTCCTTCCTTTCTTCCTTTCTTTCTTCCTTTCTTTCTTCCTTTCTTTCTTTCTTCCTTTCTTTCTTCCTTTCTTCCTTTCTTCCTTTCTTCCTTTCTTCCTTTCTTCCTTTCTTCCTTTCTTCCTTTCTTCCTTTCTTCCTTTCTTCCTTTCTTCCTTTCTTCCTTTCTTCCTTTCTTTCTTTCTTTCTTCCTTTCTTCCTTTCTTTCTTTCTTTCTTTCTTTCTTTCTTTCTTTCTTTCTTTCTTTCTTTCTTTCTTTCTTTCTTTCTTTCTTTCTTTCTTTCTTTCTTTCTTTCTTTCTTTCTTTCTTTCTTTCTTTCTTTCTTTCTTTCTTTCTTTCTTTCTTTCTTTCTTTCTTTCTTTCTTTCTTTCTTTCTTTCTTTCTTTCTTCCTTTCTTTCTTTCTTTCTTCCTTTCTTCCTTTCTTCCTTTCTTTCTTTCTTCCTTTCTTCCTTTCTTTCTTTCTTTCTTTCTTTCTTTCTTTCTTTCTTTCTTTCTTTCTTTCTTTCTTTCTTTCTTTCTTTCTTTCTTTCTTTCTTTCTTTCTTTCTTTCTTTCTTTCTTTCTTTCTTTCTTTCTTCCTTTCTTCCTTTCTTCCTTTCTTCCTTTCTTCCTTTCTTCCTTTCTTCCTTTCTTCCTTTCTTCCTTTCTTCCTTTCTTCCTTTCTTCCTTTCTTTCTTTCTTTCTTTCTTCCTTTCTTTCTTTCTTTCTTTCTTTCTTTCTTTCTTTCTTTCTTTCTTTCTTTCTTTCTTTCTTTCTTTCTTTCTTTCTTTCTTTCTTTCTTTCTTTCTTTCTTTCTTTCTTTCTTTCTTTCTTTCTTTCTTTCTTTCTTTCTTTCTTTCTTTCTTTCTTTCTTTCTTTCTTTCTTTCTTTCTTTCTTTCTTTCTTTCTTTCTTCCTTTCTTCCTTTCTTCCTTCCTTTCTTCCTTTCTTCCTTTCTTCCTTTCTTCCTTTCTTCCTTTCTTCCTTTCTTTCTTTCTTTCTTTCTTTCTTTCTTTCTTTCTTTCTTTCTTTCTTTCTTTCTTTCTTTCTTTCTTTCTTTCTTTTCTTTCTTTCTTTCTTTCTTTTTTTTCCTTTCTTTTTTTTCCTTTCATTTTTTTCTTTCTATCTTTTCTTTTTCCTTCCTTCCTTCCTTCCTTCCTTCCTTCCTTCCTTCCTTCCTTCCTTCCTTCCTTCCTTCCTTCCTTCCTTCCTTCCTTCCTTCCTTCCTTCCTTCCTTCCTTCTTTTTCCCATTTGCCTTAGGGCTGGTGTGGAAATGAAAAATAAGGGAAAAAAAGACAAAGATATTAGCAAAAAGTTTTGGTTTTTTTTTTCATTTATACCTATTAAAAAAAAAATGAGGGTGTGTTCCTCAATAGGATAAAATAATTCACTTCTTATGTCAGATAATCCTGTTTCATTTCTTATTCATAATGGATGGAGATACAGAAAGACACCAAGAAAATAAAGGTATCTGCCTCAAATTTGACCAAAGCCACTAGCTAGTTTGATATTTGTTTCAGTATGCCATGTCAGTAATTTTTAGTATTATATAATGTATGCAATATAACTGATCCTTAACCTTCCCTCTTTTATAATTCTATTTACTATTTTTAACAGTTGGTGATTGATGAGTCATAACAAAAAACTTTCAATAAAGAGTCTGGAGAAAAATGACAGATATTCAAAAACAATGAAAACAGAAGGCAAGAGAACAGATGCTAATGTACAGAAATGACTGAAGCTTCAAAAGAAGACCACAAGAAAGACCTTTTTGAGCAGATCCAGAGGAGGGCCGCAAAAATGATCAGAGGGCTGGAGGACCTCTTCTATGGAGATAGACTGAGCAATTTGGGGTTATTCTGCCTGAGGAAGAGAAGGCTCCATGGAGTAGCCTTCCAGTACCTGCAGGGGCATACAGGAAATCTAGGGAAGGACTTTTTACAAGGACATGTAGAGAAAAGACAAGGGGGGATGGAAGAGGGTAGATTTAGATTAGACATTAAGAAAAAAAAATTCAGTATGAGGATAGTGAGACTAGAACAGGCTTCACAGGAAGGTTATGGTTGTCACCTCCCTGGCAGTGTTCAAGGACAGGCTGGATGGGGCTGTGAGAAATCCAAAGTAGTTGAAGCTGTCCCAGCTCATTTCAGGGTGTTTGGACTTGAGATCTTTAGAGGTCACTTCCCACTCAAACCACTCTATGATTCTATACAGCAAACAATCTGTTCTTGAAAAGGGAAGGAATGACTTCACCATATATCTACCATATATTGTGAACCTTTAGTAACTGTGTAATTTTTGACAGTATCTTGACACTGCTTCTCTGTTACCACTAATACCTTTTTGCTATCCAAAGTATACCACTGGAGAACTTATTAACTTACATGTCTCTCATCTCATTTACAGAGTCAATTACTTGTGCTCGTTTTCCAAATTTCATGAGACAAATATGTGTGTTTTCTTTTATTTGTATCATAACAATGGATGAAAATTACCAAACCTAACTAGCTAATCCTTTCAAAGGCAAACATGCTAAGTCCTAAAGTCAGCTAAGACCTTGAATGTGCTTTACTTCCCTCTGGAAAAAAGCATTTGAGTACTTGTGACTGATTATTTATAGAATGTTGGTTTCTAGTCAAGCTGGAAGTTGCAACAGAAATGTTCTTAAGACTGTGACTCATTGGGACTTATTGAGTCAGGGATAGTAAACAAGATACTGTTAATATTGTACAACATTTACTCTTAAAGCAACATTTTTAAAAGCACAGTTTTCCTCCTTTCTAAGAAAAGATATTGACGTGTATTCAAAAAAGACAGGCAATGGTCTCAGCAAAGTCAGGGTTTTTTATACTCTGCTGATACTGATTTGCAAATTTCCATGTCTCCGAGTACATACTGAGTATCATACATACTCTCATACAGGCCCATAGACAGGGCCACAGGATACCTTGAAAAGTCATAATCATGACTTCCTAACAGCTCTGTGGGATCTTTAGATTATTTTGGAGTTCCTAATTGCAAAAATGTCCCCTGTGAAAGTTAGGCAAATCTATTGGTGTGAGAAGGCTTAACTGACTACTTGTGTGGGTAATAAACAGAGGAAGAGGGATTGTAACAATTTGAACTCAAGATGACTTATGACATTAACAAACTAGATATTCACATTTAAAATTGTGTATTAAATTGAATTGGTAGCACTTTATAAGTCCAGAATTCCATTCATTTTTCAGGTATCAAGAATTATTGATATGGAAACCCTGAGGACAACTTTCGAGTATGATAAAACCAAAGGCAGAAGTTCTTTACCTGCAGTGTCCTGGTTTGAATGATTGAAACCCACCTGTTTATGACACCTTTTATGCTCTGTATAGGTGCTTTAATGGTAACTTTTTTTTTCAGCTTTCCCACATTGACTGTGCTGAGGCATCTTTGTAAATTTTGACCTATAAAGTGATATATTAATACATATTTTAATAGCCCTTTGTGCATTAAATATTTTTAATATATATTTTGGAATTTTTTTTAAGAAATGCTTTCATTTTTCAGTAAAGGAGTTTCAAAGTTTAACTAAAATTGAAAATAAAGCAAATTGTATGAGCGGAGCTTTCAATATATTTCATATTTTGAACTATAAATGCAATCTTCTTCAGAGACTTTGTGCATCAAACTAGTCTGTGATTGTTAGTTTGTGTATTCATGAAACATAAGTAAAGTGCTAAGTAGTGCTAAGAAAAGCTTCAAAGCTTCTGTTCAAATACTTCCTCCTACTTCCTTCTTGTTAGAGGATCCCCTGGATATTGCACAGCACTTTTTTAGGACTATTTATTTTTCATAGAGGAGAACAAGTCTACAATTATATGGGCACAAAGAGGTGAGTTATGACCACGCTCTTGAAAAGGAGCTTTTTGGTAGTCAGTTGAGGTAACAAGTATTCTCCAGGGTAAAAATTGCTATTTATTTTTTGATTCAACACAGCTTTTTCTTTTCCTATAGTGCAGGGTATGTACAGCTAAAAGAACAGAAAGCCAATCAAAGATCAGTCTCATTGAGGTATCCCACAGTTCACTGTCATTTTCCACTTCAGAATGAAGAATGTTCTCGGCCTGTGCTTTGGCAAAGAGACTAAAGAAGAGGTGTTTTGATCACATTTGTGCCTACCTGGTATGGGGTTGTAGTGCACTCCCTAACAGTTATGGCCATAAAAGAGGCTGGTCCAAATATTCATAGTGTGATATTTTTAAACTCATGATATGCACACATGCCAAGAGTTCACTAACCTTCTCAGAATGGTAGCCACTGTCAGGCTAATAACTGTTTTTTCTGGTACTATATAATGTCATATGTCTTAAATCCAATTTCACTTATACAAGTGTAATTTGAGTCTGGAATGACTACCAATCCTCTAGTTAGAGCTGAAAATTGAAACAGACAAGATATAGAGTCTTAAAGTACAGATCTCAGCTATCTTCCAGAGCCTGGTATTTGTATGGATCTTTTAGCATTTGATAGAAAGGGAAACAAATAATTTTTCTAAACTTCGAGGTCACAAGTAGGACACAATTTCCTTCTTCTTGAGTGGATCAGTGTATAAGTAAGAAAAATGTGAACAGACTAAGAGGAAAAACTTCTATTCTGTTTCTACACTGATGTGTGTGGGTATAAAACTTTTAAACCTCAGGAAATTGTACCTGTTGGGGAAACAGGGTAAAGGAAAGGAGCTTTATCTGTTTTTTAGTGGTAAATTGCATCAATTCTTTATGGAGGTCAGAAACTGAAAGTTGTAAAAAACTCTTTTCCTCAGATACTACTGCTTAAAACCAGCACAAGAATTTACTAAATGAAAACCTACACTTTTGTACTTACATAGTTAATAGCAATTTGGCAATAAAAGTATCCAAGGGTTGTAGATGCCTTAAATGATGTTTTAGGATGAAATGTAGTCTTTTTTTAACTGTTTTATAAAGTAAAGTTACCAAGTCTTGAGTTTGTTAGGATTTGCCAAACTTTTATCTTGAAATAGGAAAAACTACAGTCCATTCAAAATTTTAGTACAGCCTGATTTAAGGTTTTGCTTTCAGCAATGAGTTGGCTACAAAATTTGCAGCTTGCATGCTTACATGTATAATTTGTGGAAGAAAAAATCAAACGCAGTTCAGAAGCTCAAATATGTAAAGGGGATGCAAAGGCAGACCCGACTATATCCAAGCACAGTGTTTACGTTATCATCCAGTCTTAGGGGGAATTGTTTGGCAACATCTACTGAGAGGTATTTAATTAGTGAAGAACTAAAGTAAAACAAGAGGATAGGTGAAGTATATACTTCTTCCATTTTTAAAAGGCCAGAGAAATATTGTCAAGTGTTCTGAAAATCAGTGAATAGCAGTGTAAGAAAGGATATCGAAGTATCTGCTGGTCCATCCCGTTACCTTACCTACAGATGGAATTAAAAGATATTGAGATTGTATTTAAAGATGTTTGATAACACAAACTTTAAAACCTCTTCAATGAATCTGTTAAATTGCTTTATAATAATTACTCTGGAAATTATGATGTTTTACATAGACCTTTAGGTCTATATTGAATATCTCTTGCTACAATTTATGTCTGTTATCCCAAATCTTATTTCTTTAGACACGGAGGACACGTCAATCACTTTCTTCTTGCAATGTCCTTTAACATACTTGACAAAGATTCAGATGACCCTCCTCATCACCACAGTCGATGTTTTGTTTTTTTTTATTCTATACTTGTCTTTTCACAGAAATACACAGACCTTTCCATGCTGTTATCATCAGTATAAAGAAAAGCATAATTTATTTTCTGTTGCTTGCCTATAACTTCTTTACAGACCAGGCTACATATTTGGCAGCCAGGAGGAAAGCAATAAAACATGACAATGTTCAAAATAGTCTTCTCTTCTTCCATGATAGATTTAAGTACATTATTACATATTACTTAATTAAGTACATTAAGTACTCATTAGATTTAAGTACAAAGATTCACATAAATATGTGTGTAATAGAGTGGTCTTTTCTTTAAGATTCAGAAGAATATGATCTTTAAATCACTTGCAAAGTCAATAAAGAAAAGGTCTGCATTGGTTCTGCATCATCTCAGACCTGTTGCTCCCTTCCAGGTCAGAGAGATATGGCCATGGGTCAGGTACTCAATTGAAGTGCATAGAATACTGTGAAGTTAATGTTCTCATTCATTTTAAAGTGTGTATTCCTGAATATTGAAATTATTTCTAGAGCCAGAACTAGAACACTTTAAAGTCTTCTAGGTTCCTAAAAAGCAAAGGTTTAGTACAGAATGTATAAAGCTGATTGAAAAACTGTGTACACAGGTCTTTCCTCCTCTTCATTCATATTACTTACAATCACTCTCTAGTCTAAAATAGTTTTCTTACCTAGAGCAAAACCACTCCTGATGTGGCCTGGCCTACACCACAGATTCTACCACTTCTGTTTATTCAACATTTCATTACACTAGAACTGTCCTTTTACTTCCACATATATTTAATCGAGCCACAACCACCTTCCTGCTCTCTCAGTACACTTCTGTAATACATTGTGCTTTAAGATAACTTTTCTTGTTTTACAATCACTTCAAAATGTAAACAAAACCAAAAGGGCACCAAGATAGTTTATAGAACATACATGTAATTTAAATTCTGGTACTGAATTGCATGGGTTTCTTGTGAAGTGGAATTCACTTCTCAAGTTTGAAGGGGAAGGGGCTGGGGTGGGGTGGGCAGGGGTGGCAGTAGGAAGCTGAAAGAGATGTACTTTCTATTGACTCACACCCAACAACAGTGACCACAACTTTGTGTCACTTACTTCCTACAGTGAAGAACTCTCTTTGACTAAGAACTCACAAATACCTTCCTTAATAGCTCTCAACCCTAGGAGAGTGAGAGAGGTAATGTGCATCTCCAGGATTTTTCTCAAAATTAACATACTGGGAAAATAAATAATTCAAATAGCATGCCACTCAAGTCCTGCTTTGGATATACACAAGCATTCTCACTGTCAGCTGAGGTTTGTTTTTTGTTCTGATCCTGCAGTTTCCTGAATACAGGGCTTTCTGCAGAACAGATCAACTTCCATTATGTATATGGGGAACAGCTGTCAAAGAAAGGAGAGATGCATCTCTGAAGCTCACATCCTTTTTGCTCTGAGTACCAATTTTAAAAGCAATATGTGGACAGATTATACTGCAACAGTTCTCTTTGGCATGCCTCAGCTGCATGGCATTTCAGCTTGACTGCCAAATTTACTCCACTTCTGAGTCTTACACATTCAGTTACTCTTGGGAAACCCCAAATAAACAGTTGGCATTTAATTGTCTTGGCAATCAAGACCTCTGTAATCTGAGACAGACTTCACTACTGTATTGAAGGTGGTGAGGTATCCTTTATTGAAAATGTAATGCAAATGTTACAGTGTAATATATTGTTCAGGAATTATACAAAATATTTGTTCTTTTCATTTCCATAAATGACGATGTAGGAAGCAGAGAGCTATCTTCTTTTTATTGGAGACTATAGCCTACTATAGACCTTAACTTTAAAACCAAGTGACATATTTTCCTCTCTTCCTTGCTTTGAGTAATATTTCTATGTTGTGTCTACACATATTTCTGTTATTTGTGGAATAAAACTCTGCAAATTTAGCTCTACTGGTAACTGAGCCAATGAAGTCAGCAGTAGGACCAGCCTATAATGGATACTTTTGAAGCCACAAATAATTTAAATTCTTTGAGTATCACCACTATCCACTGAGTACCCACCCAGCTAATTTTTATTATTTTTTTCTTTCACCAGCATGCAACTAGTGTAGTAAGTATCGGGACACTGCCACAAGAGCTATAGTATGTTAATTCCTTCTGTTAGTGTATTTGGAATAATTTTGGCAACAAATGTGTTCATTCAAAAGCTATGAAGATGCAACAAAAAATTTTCTCTCTTTTCAGTGTTTATCTAAATTTTAGCATTTCTATCTATGTAGACAGTGTTTTCCTCTCTTATAGTCTCCTCCCTTAAAACTAATTAATGGACTAGCCCATAATTATATGTGCTTCCTATTCCAGTAAAGAGGAAGGAAACTTCCAAATCAGATGGACGTCAATTGGGCTGCAACTTCTGTTGAATAAATGTCTACCCACAGCAGGAAAATCTCTTCTGTTGCCAAAACGTGGATAGGAACTGGCCTTCCTCTCTTTAATGGGCAATCTAAAGGTCAAGAGCTTGAATGGACACAAATGGTGACATTATGCCTGATGATTACTTTGTTTATTTGAAACGTAATTCAGGAAGTGACTGAAAGCTGCCTGCAAGCTGATTATTACTATTCCATTGCCCTCCTATCAACAACAAAAAATCAGCAACATGCAGATATATTTGCCTGGAAAATGATCATTATAATGAAAAAGTTCTAAGAAATAATTTTGCCATGCAGTGCAATGGAAAAATTACTTTCCTTTCCATACAGGATTACGTATATATCCATAAAGATTTACAGTAAATAGCACTCAAAATTTCTAAATTTGCCATTATGTCTGGATTGTGATCATGCAAACCTAAGGCCAACAGTAGGTTAAGTGATCAGACTGATTTAAATATTAAAAAAAACCAACAAACAAACAACAACAAAACCTAAATTTTTTTTCTGTGAGTTTGCTTTAAGAGAAAATATTTGTAAAAGAGAATTATTTATATATAGAATTATAAACTATATATATAGTTTAAATATGTTTTATTTTTAAATAAAGAAAAAAGATGTTAAGGTATCAAGCTCTTTTCAGACTTCATCTATATTGGTCAAACCCTAAGCTGTATTAAACTTTTCTATGAGTTGGTTCCACCAATCTAATTCATAATACACACAGCTGTACCAAGTAAATTCCTCTAGGATTTTCACATATCCATTAATTTTGCTAGCTCACCAGGAAGCCCTGGGAGTTTCAGTATTGCTTTGGGAGACCTGTAGTGTCAGTAATTAACAACTTTTTACTTGATGATGCTTTCCCTTTTAACTACTCTTATGCTTGCAGAAGACTCAGCATTTACATTATTTCCTTACTTCCTATGCTAATCATGTCCAGTCCTGTATCCAGGAGGCCATGTACAAGTCTCTGAAAAACAGTCAGAAAATCTTGCGAAAAGCTATCATATACAAATCACTACCTCCCACTCCTTTCCTCCCCCATGAGTTTCAGTTCAGTAAGGACAAATTCTTACATTCAAATTACAAACCCCAGTCTAGCTGTTTATAGACCAGAAAAATTGTGAAGATTTCATCTGTTGTGTCTATTTCATAATATCACAATAATGTATTAATTAATTTTTGGATTTGTGGGTTAGGTGTATTTATAAAGTCTTCTCAGTTTTTTAGATTAAAAAATAATGGGCCACACAGATCTGAGACCTCCCACCACCACTCTGATTTTACACAGGTCTTCAGATATATTTGATCATAATCCCAAATGATAAGAAAGAACTTGGCTCAATGAGACTTACTGCTGCACTCTGAAAAGTAGCCATCGGATTTAGGACACCTAGAAAAAGCAGAGTTTCTTTCTGCAGAGCAGGGAAGGAATGGGATAAGGTTCTTTTGCAGTTGGATTCTCAACATACATGTATTCTTGTTCCCTTGTGGAGCTTTCTGACTTATTTGGAGCAATATGAGCTAGCAACACAGCAGAGTGAGAAGACAAATAATATATGGCATTCTTCTCCCTAAAAGTAAAAATTCAAGAGTCTAGGAATTTGTATGATATTGTTTTATTTAGAATAAATGCCAGCATGCTAAAATTTGTGAAAGTTCCAACAGTTTTCAGAGAGGAAAATAAATCCGATGACTACATTTATTTTCCAGGGTATTTCACAGACTCTCAAATTTCTTGTCACCCTCCCTGCATTTATTATGCACTGGGAACTTACACAGTCTGAAGAATTATTGGGTCTGGCTGTGCACCCTGGCCTCTCCTCTGAAGGTCAGCTCTGTCTGGAGGGCAGAAGGCAATGTAGCACAACTGTAAGAGTGTTTTCATGCTCTTTTTCTCTATCCAGCCAGCACTTATGTTCTAGGGGTGTGTGAAATACATATTGCAGTTACAGTCAGATTTCCCACGATTTGAGTTTTCATGAGCATTCATCATTTTGCATACTTGCTTGGCACTGATGAGCTGATGCTTTCAGGCAATCTTAACATTACAAACATCTGCCTTATGCTTTAACACCTGTGCACTCACAGTAAACCAACACCTGCTAGCGTCCATGCCCTGTGATTTACTGACCCTGTTACAGGGTCCCCAGGGGTTTCTGTGTCTCCAGCTGCTGGCATCCCTGCACTGCAGAGTACACCAGACTGCTGTGTCCTCTCTTGACATGGGCAGTGCAGATAGACCCCAAAATGGCCTGGCTGGGCACTGCAGGTGAGGCTCAGCAGTAGTTTGCCAACACCCCTCTGGTACTGTGTGGGGAGCCTATAGCAGCACCTCTCTACCCCCCCTATCACGGAAGCTAAGGATCATAGAATCATAGAATCGGATGGGTTGGAAGGGACCTCAGAGATCATCAGGTCCAACCCTTGACCACTACTGCTGCAGTTACTAGACTACGGCACTGAGTGCCACATCCAGTCTCTTTTTAAATATCTTTAGGGACGGGGAATCCACTACTTCCCTGGGCAGCCCATTCCAATGTCTGATCACCCTCTCCGTAAAGAAATTCTTTCTAATATCCAACCTAAACTTCCCCTGGCACAACTTAAGTCCATGCCCTCTTGTCTTACTGGGAGCTGCCTGGGAGAAGAGCCCAACCCCCCCCTGGCTCCAGCCTCCTTTCAGGGAGTTGTAGAGAGCGATGAGGTCTCCCCTGAGCCTCCTCTTCTTCAGGCTGAACACCCCCAGCTCCCTCAGCCTCTCTTCATGCAGGATGCTGCAGGGTTTTGAATATATTGATCTGATGAAGGGGAGCAGCACCAGCACGTAGTCCATGGGCTGAGCCTGGCCCTGCTGGGACACTCTGAGGGGAGAGGATTCCCTGAGGGGAGCCCCAAAGCTTCCAGAAAGCCCCACCATGGTGGCACGGGGGTGTGAGGGTGTCTGAGAGGAGCTTCTCCTGAGCTCTGCACGCTCCCCCCATCTACTCTCTCAATGAAATTTACTGTAGCTTGTGTCTGACTCCATACTTCTCTGGGTACCATTTGGTGGGGTATTTTGAAATTGCTGTCAAAGAAATTCATGTCAGTTGAGGGTATGTGGAATGACTCTGTTTTCAAAGGTCAAATGGTTATATTTCCCAAACAGCTTGCCTTGTGTTTGTAACCAAAGTGGCACCTCCAAACTTAATAATATAGGTCCCAAAGACATTTAAGCATCCAGCATGTGCCTTTGCACCTGTCTGTAGTTTGAGCCCTAGCTGACACACAGAGTTTTGAGATATTCTGAAAATCTTGACTCATATACATGTAAAACTTTAATTCAGTTTGCTATTGGCAATATTTAAAATGGCAATTTTAGGAATGAAGTGATTAATTAACATGGGAATAATTAGATATTATGCTACCTTAGTGTGCATGCAGCTAGGCATTTCTCAGATATGCTTGCATGGTAGAATCATGTTGTCAACAGGATTTAGCTTTCTCTTTGTGATAACTAGGTATAGTTTTGTGATTTCAGCAAACGGTAAAAAATCATTAATCCTTTCACTTTTTTTTTTAAATTAACCGATTACTGTGTTTATTTGGCATAAGCACTCATCCATTAGTCAGACAAAGCGTGTGTGAGACAGCTTATACTTTCTACATGCAGAAATTATGCTCCACTTGCTTTTTTGAATTAGTACAGATATTAATAGAAAATCCTTTCTATAAATCAAAGAAATTATAAGATTTTTTTTGTGGTTTATTATACAAATGACTTAATACTACTTAAGCAAAGTCTGTCAACTTGTTCGTTTAGCTTATTTGCCATGTTTTATTTAACTACAATCTCCCTCTAAGGAAACAATGATTGAGTGGCACTAATATCTAATTGGACTGTGCTTGTACAAAATCTTCAGAACAGCTGTAAGAGAAATCAAATTGCTATTGGTTTTTGAGGATTTTCTTTTCCTAACTTTAAATTCTTTTCCTACCAGTAAACTCTGTGCGTGCCACTCCTTCTAAGCAAGTAACCCTCTGGTTTAGAATCAGAAAGCCAGTCTCTCTTGTTCTAGAAAACTCTTAAAATCTAGAGGAGAAAACCAAGTCAAGCTATTCTGGTAAGAGTTGTAAACCCAAAAGCTGATAAAACTGATTAAAACTCTTCCACTAAAAGTTCAGTTAAACATCACTGAAGATAGTAAGAGTAGGACTTGCCTAACATAACTCTTGGATCAAAAATGTAGGTAACTTCCTCTTCAAAACAAATTATTTTGTTTAGTTAGGCTCTAGCTTTCCAGTTCAGATAACTAATTCTGCATGCCCCACCACTGATATTCCAGTTGTCAAAGCATCTTTAACCAAGGGCTGAAGGTTTAATGTAACAGGAGACAATCTATGTTCTAGCACTGTACACACCAATAATCTCAGTTTAAGCAGATACTTCATCATGACTATGTTGTTGCGAGAAGAGAGAGGACTTCCAGACAACTATATAGCTTTGACTCTAGCTAAAAGCTGTTCTGTGAAGCACTACCTGCCTTTCATGCTCAGTTTGGGGAAAGATCATGTCTCTGGGGGGAGATCCTTTCAAGATATTCTACTTCAAAATCATCAGAGAAGACCGAAGGGTAGGCTTAACACTACCACCCAAAAGGCTGAGGCAGGAAAAACATGCTGGATAAAAACAACCCATGTTTATGCTAGCAAAGCATTTTTATAAAAACGGTGTCTACATACAGACTGTTGGGTGGGAATGGTCCTTGTCATCAACTATTAAACTCTTCAAGGAAATCAATTGATTTTTATCAGCATACAAGCATACACAACCATCATGTTCCAGTTCCCAGACAGATTGGCAGACACTCCTGAATTTACTAGGCACTGTAAGAAGTGAAAATAGAGGATATAGGCGAAGGGAATATGAATCTGTGAAATTAGGTATGTAAGGCTGGTTTAGGAAGCTAGTGTAGACAGGAATATTCCATTCTTCACATTTCAGTATATTGGTTAGTATTTATACACTGGAAAAGTTATCCAAATGGGCTTTATGAAAGTCAGATGAATGTTTTAGTGAATTTAAGTATCTGGAGTATCAGATGAGGGACTGTCTGTGCTCTTCAGTTTCAGTGTAACTGTGTTAGAGAATACTCATCAATCCACTTGACAGCCGTCTGCTTTTGGGATCAAAAAGGTTAGGCCTAGAGAAATTCTTTTCCCAATTTAAAAAAACTGAATGGAAACAGATCAGCTTTTTTTTCCAATTAAATGGGTTTTTTTCCAATTAAAAGTTCAGTGTTCAATTTTCTATATTTTTAATAGTGAAGATATTTGAAAATCATACATACTAAGGCTTCCAGCCTGAAGACAGTTCAATAGCTCAGAAGACCTAATCCTGAATCTGTTACCTCCAGAGTTTTTCCTTTAGTGTTCTGCAGGGTCTAACTGTATAATATATATATATATATATATATACATCATTGTATCACATATATGTATAACAATATGTAACATATATAAGTTCAAGGCCCATCTGGACAACAATCTCGAGTCACACAATTTAGTCATAGGTATGATTAGGCAGTTCTGGATGGAGCAGGGAGTTGGACTTGATAATTATTGTATGTTCCTTCCAATTTAAGATATTCTATGATTCCAAATGATCAATATTTATTTATTTTCCACGTGTAATATGACAGTGTAATAATATGTTAAAAGAGTGTGAATATAATCCAGATGCAAAGAGAAAGTACTAAATAAAACAGGTTAATCGATACTTAATATGGTTGTTTTCATCACCATTAAATATCTCACTGAATTGTTCCTTACCATCAACATAACCTCATTGACTAAGATGTCAATCCTTTCCAAATAGGATATATTTTCATCAAGTTGCAAATAAAAACTCAACATGATATGGTGATCCTTCATATAAAAAAAAGATTAATCTTATTTTTTGTTGTGTATTTATTATTGATTTCCATATGTTAAGATATTTGGGGGAAGTAGAAGAGGAGAAAGAAAGGGGTGTGGAGGGGGAGAGAGAGGAAAGGGATGGGAAAAAAGAGAGGGGGTAATGGTTCCCATTTCACAACATTTAAGAACTCTATCTGGTTTGTGGATTTTTTCTATCAATTCATTGTAAAGGATTTTTTTTTTAGGTGAAGGCCCTGCAGAAGAACTTCTAGTCTGCTGGGAATTTGAAAGAGCAGCTGCTGTCACTGTGTAAGGAAACAATGCACAGGTACTGAGACTGTTTCAGTTGGTAATTTAGAAGAAAATACAGATTCCTCACAGGAGGAATAAGAAACATAACAGGGTTTTTTTTTCAGTTTGGGGGTTTTTGGTTTTTTTTTGTTGTTGTTGTTGTTTGGGGCTTTTTTGTTTGTTTTTTATTTTTTTGGTTGGTTGGTTGGTTGGTTGGGTTGGGTTTTTTTGTGGTTTTATTGGGTTTTGGGTTTTGGTTTTTTCCTCTTTGTTTTTGTTTTTTTAATTCTTGTTTCTCTTGCTTTCAGAAGCCATGCTGCAGAAAAGGCTGCACACAAAGGGAACTTTTGTAAGGGCTTTTAGGTTTTCTATCGTTTCCCCTCTTTCAAGCAAATGGTTTTCATATGATAAGGCATATTAGTTGGATTTTAGTAGACTACAGTTTGACAAAAACTTCCAGTAGTGTGGATGCCAGCTCAGTCTGAAGTTCTCATCTCTGTTTAGCAGAGTCTACACTCGACTTGATGATAGAATCATAGGATCACAGGATCACAGAATCACAAAATCATACAGGTTGGAAAGGACCTCTGAGATCATCAGGTCCTTGATCCACTGCCACTGTGGTTACCAGACCATGGCACTGAGTGCCACATTCAATCTCTTAAAAACCTCCAGGGACACAGAATCCACTACTTCCCTGGGCAGCCCATTCCAATGTCTGATCACCCTCTCCGTAAAGAAATTCTTTCTAATATCCAACCTAAACCTCCCCTGGCAGAGCTTAAGTCCATGCCCTCTTGTCTTACTGATGGCTGCCTGGGAGAAGAGCCCAACCCCCCCTGGCTCCAGCCTCCTTTCAGGGAGTTGTAGAGAGCGATGAGGTCTCCCCTGAGCCTCCTCTTCTCCAGGCTGAACACCCCCAGACCTTGATGAAAAATCTTGATCTTGATGAATTTAGAGGTCTCTTCATACTTTATTACATTTTATGTACTTTAACGAAATCCCTGTCTTATTCATACATCTAGTTAAACACTGAAAAGGGAGGCGAGCAAGAGGGCAACGGTAGGATGCAAGTTTGGCTGCTACTTAATTGCATTTCCTATAGATGAAATCATTAAAATTAAAGAAAATACCATCATAGCCAAGATTAACATCCTGAATAACCTCAGCTCATGTCGGTTACCAACAAAACACACTACCAAAACACACTCAGATTAGGGAAGGAAGCTTCATCTCCACCAGTCTGTCTATTCAGTTTTAGTGTAGAAAAACTAATAAATTTCAATGTTTCAGAAGTCAACCAGTAATCTTCCTTCCAGATCTGGATGAAATCTTATCACTAGATAATTATTTTTCTCGTTATTTTAATCCTAAAAAAGTGTGAGATTGATGTCAATATTTAACATGTGGAGAAATTCCATCATTTCTTTTTTGATCCTCTATGAATAATTTTGTTCTTGTCCCCTGTAAAACAGTGCCGAATTCCATCAGTTTGAGAAAAGTACTTGAGTGTATGTGAAGTCTCATGGAAATCATCAGCTGCTCAGACATTTGAGTTGGACTTTCAGATGTAAAATGTGCCTTTATGGCATCCAGTTTTATTCTCTTTGATTTTAGTGAAGTTTCCAAGGATATTCCAAGGATGGGTAACAAGGTTAAAGAGAGCCTAGATTTAGAATAAGAAAGGAACAAAAAAGGAGTAAGAATTTCCAGAAGTGGAGTAATGCAAATGGATAGATATTCTAACTGAGGTATCTATGTGTAAGTTGCAGATGAACTAATATGTTACCAGTGACTTAAAGAGGAATTTCTTTTAATATTCTGATTGTCTGGAGTTTTCTGGATCAGTCCATAATGATAAATTGAATATTATATTCTAGTCTGCTTTCTGCATGTTATCTGCAGGAACCCTAAATTTCAAAAGAAATTTTTATTATCGCAGGACAATACTGGTGACAGCTGTCACTATTAGTAATATTGCTATAATATTAGTGACACTTCAGAACTTACCATGCAACTGAATTTCAAGCTGCCAGGGGCTTGTCTTTAAATGCATATCTACTGAGTATGAATGTTTGTGTATTGCTAGTGCATTGTCACCTGAATGGCTCCTTTCAGTAAAAACAAATACCTTGCTGTTATAGTTATATCTTCATGTATAAATTAATATTTTTTGGCTTAATCATAATTTCATGGATGACACAAAAAGTATAGTCTCACCTGATATGAACAGTCTCTGCCACATTTGTATGACCTTTATCTAGCAAATAAACATTCTTCCATCAGTTTTCTTGCTTGTGGAATAACTATAAGCTCTAACATTTCTGTGTAAAGTACATTAAACTGTACAAGAAAAATTCATTTCTGTATTGGTAGAGAATGCTACCCAAGCCAGCTCTTTAACTGCTGGTAATTACCACTACATCTAAAGTATATTATAATGTTCAGTTAGATTTTAGAAAAATAGTTCTGAGTTTCGTGTATTCTATGATAGCTTTCTGCCCAGGGTACAACCAGGCTCTTATAATTGTGAGAAACAGATTTTCCATTGTAAATTGAAAAATATTTTTCACTTTCACTACTAATTAATCCAGATTAGGTTTGAGGTTTGAAAAAGTTTGACTTGCTGTTATAAACCACCATAGTATCTATTACAGAAAAATGCCTTTGAACATGAAAAAAATTCCATTTATTCCCCTTCTATTTTTATAAATATGTTTTAAGATAGGTAACAAATATGCACAGCTTCATAAATAAAGATGTCATTGTCCTGGCTTGGGCAGTGACAGTCATTTTTCATAGTAGGTAATGACTACACTACAACTACTACTAACCACTAACTACAAGAAGCAGCTTGTAGCTTTCTTCTTGAAATGCTGATCTTTCTAACATTTCCACTACACTCTTTTTGCATGCCATGGAAAAGAAGAGTGGAAATAAACAAAACTGAGTAAGTGCATCTCTTTATCTTTTCCATCTTGATTATTTGAATAATAAAATGATTTTCAAAGAGATACTTTTTCATGTTTGATGAGCCTAGTGAAGAGAGCAAAGTGGACCTGTGGAAGGAATTGTTTAATTATTTAGTAAGTCCATATATAATTTCCATTCTAAGCTACTGAGATAAGCCAATGTTTGGTGAAGAATGAAGTGAAAAAAAACCTAATCTGAGACATATTAAAACATAATCACACATACCTTATGTGACAAGATTCTTTGTATGAGTCTTTGTGCTTTATGCTGAAGAGATAAAGGGGACATTTTAGAACTGAGAAGAGGAGAAGGGCAGATGTAATACATGTAAAATTACTTTAGTTTGAGCCTTATATTTTAAAAGACATTGAGTCACTTACTTGTACATACATTTATCAAATACCTTGTACTACTTGTAAATAAAAGCTTGTAAACAAGAGTGTGGAGAAGTGCTAAAAGATGATGCATGCTTTTATCTAAAGTTATTTAATAATTTGTCACTTCCCAGTCTTTAGAAAACCTTGGTGGTTCTTTGTTAACACATCCTTCTTGGAGTCTGTAATGCCTAACAGATGGAATCTTTTCTCACTTTGACTTTGAAAGATGCTCAGGAAGTAAAATTTTTGTGCATTGCATATGTCAACAGACAAAGCATTTTTTGAAGCTGAAGATCAAGTTGAAACATTCTGCAAGCCTTAATTTAATACCAAATCTGAAGGAAGAAAAGTGAACCTTAATCACATGCAGCTTAAAATATTGTTAACAAAAGGCATACAATGTTGTTTTAAAAATAACTGGGAATAATATGAAATTCACACACTATTTTGAGATTTTGGGGCCATAACATATCTCATTTATATTAAAAAAACCCATCATCTGTTTAGGAGAAATGTCTAAGGCAAACCTTTAGTCACTGGTTGGTTTGAAAGTTATAGAAACTGGCAACTAATCCAAGTGATGTTAAAAGGGCAAGTGTGAGAAAATATGTTTCAGCACTTACAAGCAGATGCAATTAACTTTCATGGTGTTTTAAAGAAATTAATCTATCTTTCTTACTTTCTTTTTTTTTCTCTTTTTCTCTCTCTCTCTCTCTTTCTCTTTTCCTTTTTGCTACCACTTGGTATTTTGTCAGAAACAGCTATTTTGCAGCCTGATGAAAAATGTAAGATACATATCTTTTTCAAACTGAAATAATTTAATGTTTCTACCAGATTCTATCTGTTGAAATATCTTTACAGAGAGGTTATAAAAGAAATCATTTCAGACACAAAATCTCAATAATGTTGACAAAAAAATACTATTTGGCACAGATTGTATGAAGTACATATGAACACAATAGCCAGTGTAAACATCTCTACAGTCAAATATATTCACTTTTCTTTCTTTGGAGTTTAGGCCAAGTGTACAGTCTAGCCTTAGAATGTAGAGAAACCATAGATATAAACATTCTTGAAATTAGTTTAAAACTGTCTTATACATGATGAACTTGCACTGAACAAGAGTTTGGGCTAGATGTCTTCCAGAGGCCTCTTTGAACCTAAATTACTGTATGATCCTAAGTCTGGCTCATTAAAGGGCTAGCGATCAGACAAGCCTGTACCCATTTACTTGCCTTTCCAGGTGATAGGTGTTGAAGGCATCTTGTTTTGCTTTTGTTTTTTAAAATTAATTTAGAAAGTGAGCTTGCTGCATGTTTAGTAGCATGAAAGAGTAGCAGAAAAGGGGTGTTCTTGTGAGGTTAATTCCTTCATAAGAGTAGAAAAGTTAGCTCTCGCTAGAGGGTAGAAATGTCAAGTAGAAAATTCTGTAGGAACATCTAAAAAGAGAAGGAAAGCTCCTTTTTCTATGTTGAAAGATAATCTACAGAAGAAGAAGCCATGTAGGAACAACTGACCTTAGAATCATCCTCAAGATGTAGTATTTTGCTGTCTCTGTAAGACTATTTACCTAGAGAGGGTAGCTAGCACGATTAACATTGGTAGTACCGTTAAGTCACTATGAAGTACTGTAACTCACACTCTAAATGCTGTAGTGCTTAAACCTGCGTGAGAAGAAACAGGCCTGCAATCTAATGTGCCAAAGTAATCTTGTTACTTCCTTTTTGAACATCAAGACTCATTTTTATATAGGAAAAAACCGTAATTCCCTGGCTAAAAAAATGACAACTTCATTTCCAGCACCTAACCAGATCTTAACTAAGTTTTTGTTAGGTTTAATATTCCAGAGTCCCTTTCTCTCAACTGACAAGGCCTTAAGGGGATGAGATACCAAAAAATATTTCATCTGTCTTAAGTTACTGACTTCAGATATGATGAAGATTATATACTGCTGCTCTGGATGCTTTTTATGTGATTAAGAATAGTAATGAAATGAAATTAAGCTTCTGCCAAGTCTTTAAGTACACACTGGAAAAGTTTTATCTTCTGCTCCAGTTTGCGTGTTACTTTGTAAAGATGCGAGAGTTCGCTGGCAACAAAGCAGTGTCCATCTTGCTTATTTATGTTATGTTTCACTGCTGTATATGCCTTACTTGCATCTAATTGATCTATGACTGTTAGTGCTTTTGTCTTTAATGGTTTTGTTACATTAACTAATAATTGGGTCTACAGTAATCGGGTATGCAAGAGCACTGGACAAATTAGCTTTATATGCAAAACAAATTTTAGTTCTGGTCTTTGCTATAAGAGTTCTACGATAGATATCCTTTTTTCTGAAAGTTAATAAAATTCTAAAGAGGCTGCTATTTCTGTAAAATCTTAAATATCTTGTGAGGAAACATCATGTTAGAATTCTGATCTAATTGTATTATGATTTCTTACCAGACAAGCTGCTCTTAAAGACGGCTAAAAGAAGTTTTTTAAATACTTCTCATTTCAGAAAAAACACACAAATCCTTTCTATTTCATTAAGAATAAGTAGAATTTCAACAGAATTTTACTAGCAAAAAAAAGTAAAAGAAAATTTGTAGCATTAAATTAAGCTTGTGTTCTTTCACGATAAATGCACAGAGACTGCTATCCATACATGTGCCTCCTCTTTTTCATCCAAACTAAAGCTGGTAGCCTGAAAGCAGTATGTTGTAGTATATGCCCTGGAGGTTCTCAGGTGTAGGATGAGTAAATTGCATGGTGATAAAATCTAATTTTACCTCCCGTTACCCCTCCCACAAAGAGAAACAAACAAACAAAAAGCACTGTGGAAAGAAATGCATACACATACACTGAAAGATAAAGATCTGTAGGTTGCAGAGTTGTGAGAAATCATGTCAGTATAATAATTCTGTAATCCTTTGCACCCTCCTCTACATCTCAGTGTATATTTACTAATGTTTTACTGAAACACTGAGATTTCTGTCTGTTTTTTTATCTTATCACCTGTGTGTCTGTTTTGTCATGCTCTTTAAAAGCTCTACCATGGAACAGTATGTTAGAGTCTTTGACTGGTATTCCATGAAAAAAAAAAAACAAAAAACCAAAAGAACAAACCAAAACACTTGGACTAACTTTGTAATAATAGAATGCTAAAGATCTATTTCATCTATGTTCAGGAATCTCTTTGCAGTCACTGAATTAATAATAACACATGAGTAAACATAATGCTGAAAATAAGGAATTTGAGTTCTGCGAATTTACCCTTTAAGTGGGATTTTGGGGTTTGTGCCACTGTACACAAGTGTGTGTACATAAACACTTGCATATACATCATGTATGTACTTGTAGTATACTGTCAGGGTTTTGCCTAGTTGGAAAAAATGATGCTTAGGCAGATTAACACCTGATAAGAAAATCAGTAGCAGACTCATTGACTTTCTTTGAGACACGATATGTTATTCCATATTCTCAGTCTTTCAAAACTAGCCCCCAGAGACAAGCCTAGGTCATTTATTAATAGAACTGTTAGAAGAAAATGCTGATTCAATGTCATCAAAACATTCTGTGGGAACAAGTTGGTTTTTCTTAGTTACTCTTGACAGAAACTAGGCAGGTTTCCATGGAAACTTGCCTACCTCACCAACAGTTTGCCTGTCTGGAGCCTGATTTCCATCCACGGGATGAGTCTAAGCTGCTTGGCTTCTGAGGCTGGCAAGGTTCAGAGAGCTTGTGAGATGTCATCTTGAGTTTGTTTTGAAAAGGCAAGAAAAAATATTGCATCAATTTTTGTAAACAACATTTGAAGATTCTTGTCTGAAAAAAATGTTATGTTGATGTCTTTTTCCAATATGCAACAGTTTTTGCCCTTTCTCAGATTTTCACTCAAAAAAGGAATTTTGTGTCCTGACCTCTAGCTAATTGAGAAGCTGTCGTATAAGGACATACAAAATATTCCCATCACATTTAAAAAGTCACAAGATAGAAAAAGGTAGCCCAACTATTTGTCTGAGATGAACTGTAACTCATAGACATGGTTTCAAAGGTTCTGGTGTAGGAGGAACACTGGCTTGCGGTGAGACAGGTGTGAGGGCAGTTATTGTTTAATAAAGCTGTATACTGTTCTCTGTACTGGTGTGCTTGAAAAGAAAACTAATCCTCTGACTTTTAAAATCTACATGAAGACCATTTTTAATGAAAATTTGAAATTTTTAAGATTTTCAAGACACAAGTCCCTGAAGAAAATATTTAACCTTGTTCTAAGTTTGCATTTATTAAATATTAAAAAATTAATATAAAGGTTTTTTTAAACATGAAAGGAGGTACTGAAATACTGATTCACAGTAGAAGAGATGCAAACAAAATCACATTAAAATAACTTTAAAACAAGGCATTAAAAAAAAATATATATATAATCACACTTGATAACTGAAATCTCTCATCCTGGCTGAGTTAATTTTTGTTATCTCTCTCTGAGAGCTCCATATGAGGAATGTTTTCATCATGTTCTTCCAAATGTAGTTTTTTCTTTACTTCTCATTGCAAAGAGCTGTTGTCACTATTTTAGTCATCCTTCTGTTTTGTAAACTGGGTGTTTACAGTGTGGTGAGAACATTAAAACTATCACTCACGCACCAAAAAAAAAAACCTATCAGAAAAATCCTACTTGCAGCTGTGAAGGAATCAGAATCGTGTCTGTACTTACATAGTTTAATCCCTAAGTAACAGCAAAGTGTTGCATATCTTTGTGATATGCACAGCTCCAGCTGGGAGAGGCAGCAGTTGTTCAGGAGCCCTAAGAAGTTACTGAACAGCCAAACAGGGAAGATGTATTCAGCAAAGAAATGTCAAAGGACAAATCTTAACAGAGCTGATTTTTGCCCCACAAATCTTGTATCACGTACTCTAGCCTCATGAAAAGCTCTGAGACTTGAAATCACTGCTGTCACAAAATACTTCTAATCAAATTCATTTAACTAAGCATGATTCACTAGTCCTTTCTGGCCTTCTTTGTTTTACTGCTTGCAGATCAAGCTTTGGATTTGGATTCACTGCTCTTACCATAGTCTCATGGCTAAGTTTCTGCACTATAATGTAGTTGCTTTCTCATATTAAATGGGAGCTCTTCTTTCTTTGGCAGTGCATCATAGCTGACTATGAAAAACACTGGAGAAACATCAGCTTAAGAAAAAGAATGAGTCTCCATCTTCTCAGGGAGATTTGAGATGTAGCCCTGCTTCTTTCAGAATGCAAAGCCAAAGTTCTCTGACTTTCAACACCCCCAAGACATTCTCCTTAGGGCTGTTCTCCATCTATTCTCCATCAAGCCTGTATTTGTGCTTGGGATTGCTCTGACCCAGGTGCAGGATCTTGCACTTGATCTTACTGAATTTCATGAGATTTGAATGGGCCCAGCTCTCAAATCTGTCAAGTTCCCTCTGGATGGCTTCCCTTTTCTCCAGCATGTCAACCACATCACACAGCTTGGTGTCATCAGCAAACTTTCTAAGGGTGCACTCAGTTTCACTTTCCATTTCAATGACAAAGATTTTAAACAACAAGGGTCCCAGTACTGAGCCCTGAGGAATACCCTTCATGATTGGTCTCTGTTTGGACATCAAGCTGTTGACCACAATTCTCTGAGTGAGAGTGAAATTTCTGAGTATTTACTGTATCAGGTCTCTTCTGGGACTGGCTGCCATGCTAATACTCCACCCCAATATTTACCTTTACAACAAAAATTGAATAATGAGCAGGTGATGTCTGTTTCGGTTAAGATGCCTGTTGGTGAAGTACTGAGTACTGTCAATTTAATGTTCAGACTATGGCTATTGCCATTTTCTTCCTTTATATTTTTCATATTTTCCCTATTTTCATTCTTAAACATGTAAGATGCATGTTAACACATCCCTATTTTTCAGCTCTGACTATATGATTTTTATTCAGGGTCTCAACCTTCTGATGCAGTTATTTAGAACTTTCCCATTAGGTATTACTGAAAATCCCTCTACCATTTTACCCGAAGGACATGTCAACATTCTGGTCTCTCTCCTGAAGACCTTGATACTCATAAAGCCACTGCTTGACTAATTTTTAAATATGCCCCTGAGGGAAAACAATGAAATCACCTTCACTACCATCACCTATTAAATTTAACAATACAGAGGCATCCTTTCTGGAAGTAGTGACCTGTGATTTTACGTTTTCTTCTATTTTTTTTTTTCTCTTGAATGTTTCCCAACTGTCTTGAATGCTCACTTCTGTTTTATTTTGTCCCATCCCCTTATTATTTGCTAAGCAATGAGACTGAGTTTCTTGAGACAAGAAATTATTTTCTAATATAGAATACCACACTTTTTTTCCAGGAGTTTTAATATCCAATCTATCTCAAATTTTAGTTTATTCATTTATGAGAATTTACCTGTAGAGGAAGATAAAATAGGCAACATCTCAACCTCTTCTTACTTTTCTACTGTGTATGTGTGTGTGGAAAAGTTTGGACATTCAAATACTGGTTATAAAAAGAGGCTGCCTTTGACAAATGAAGTGCCAGTGCCCTCAGGAAAATACAAGATGGAATAATATGTCAGTTATTAGCTGGCAGAAAATCTGAGGTACACTTTTATACCCTCTGTTATTTAACTGTGGATGCAGTCACTGCATGTACAGTGGGCCAGATTATTTCATGTTTTTGCCTGTTTGAAATTCTCTAGGGTGGTATCAGGAAGCCAGATCTATCCAGCAGGCTATTCCTTAGATACCTCACTTATGCTCACACACTGTACTTTAGCTCGTCTTGGCCAAAGTCTGGGGCATTTTTAGAACTATGTCATCCTCTTAGCTCCAGCTGGTTGCTATCTTTTCTGGATGTCTGTAGTCAGATACAGGTTAGAAATATTTGGGATCCTCATTCTCTGCCATGATGTACGTTCTTGCTAATAAGCTCCTATCTTTGAATGTTTTTTGGTGATTCCTACCCTTTGCACTATGGTATGGGGGTTCTGTTCATTATTTTCACCATTTTTTTCACCAAATTTTCACCAAATAATTATTTTATGCAAGAAATTGAGTTAAAAATTAATCCTAATTATGCTAGGGACAGCTATTTTACAGTTCTACTTGCCTGAAAAATCTTTTGACCAAGAGGAAAATTATCATTAATATTCACAATAATATAACTAAATTTCAGCATGTAAAAATAAAATTGACATACCAGTTTTTCTTTCTCTTCTGGTAAACTTTATAGCACTGGTTGTAAACAAACAAAACAATGCAGGCCTAAAGACTGCTACCATGTGTCCTGCTAATATCTCAGCAAACCAACAACTTTATGAGAAAGTAAAACAGACATATGAGCCAAATTTGAGTCTTGTATGTTGTAGCCAGTAAGCAAAAGAGGAAATTCTGGTTTAGGGGGTTCGTTGCTACTTTTGAGTAGTTAAATTCATTGGTTGTGACAAATAAGCAAAATTCATATAAATATATATGGAAGCATTTGTCAATTTTGCCAGCCAAATCTTCTCTACAAATCTCCACAACTTTGTTTAGAAAAAGAACTTTCTAATGTGTTCTATAATTTCTTTCTTACATACATGTGTTTCCCAGACTATACAGTAGGAAGCAATTACAAAAATGTGTCTTTGTCTGGATTCTTGTAAAATTCTACCACATTATTCTGAAACAAAAATTAATTTTTGTTTTTCAAAAATTGTGGTTACTAATGTTGTAAAGCCCTGCTTACTCTAGACCTTTCCAAACTGCTAAAGAGGGTGCAGCTAGGTTGGAAATGTTGTTAAAACATGATTTAAGATGTAAATATCTAGTGGATAGAATGTTTCATAATGCTGATGAAAAACTGTGTGTTAGCAGTGTGAGCATGTACCAAATTGCTTTTCTTGTTCCAGGCCATATTAACCTTTGTGAATCTTTGAAAGTATTCACTTCAGTACTCTTAGTTCAATTTCTGATAAGGTAATTATCTCCTGAGGAGGACAGAGGGAATGGTGAAGGAAGGGAGGAAAGATTTAAAGCTGGGAACTGATGGAAACAAAGTAGGGAATAGACTAAGCAATTGAGACTGGGAAAAGTGAATGGAAATGGAAAGAGAGAGTCTAACATGCCCAAGTACAGTGTTGTCCATAATTTATAGAACTTTTAGATTTTTTTCAGCTAGAAATAGGATAAGCATAAGAGCATTTGAAGGAGACAATCTAAATTGAAGTAATTGATTTGCACTCCTCAAATTAATTTTGGCAACCCTGCCACAGTAAAAGCTAATCATGATGTTTTATCTCCACTGTTTGCAAATCTATTCACTGAACTGGTTGGGTTTTTTGAGTTTTGTTTTATTGAAGATTTTTAATGTTTTGTTACCAACAATGCTTCTAAACAAGGTGGAGAATATTTGTACAGACTCATTGCTCTCTGATTAGAATTTCTCTTGTGTCTCTCTCTTTTAAAACAACATTTTATCTACTATAGTCTTTCTCAAAGTGGCTTTGATTTAGCAGCACTTCTTATCTTGTCCTGGAAAACATATGGATCATGTTGTCGAGTGTCTGTTCCCTGATCTCTTTTACCAAGCACCACACTAATATTTGGACTGGCATAAGAGAAAAAGTAGTGTTTGCACGGGTGGGAGATAGGAAAGAAACAATTGGGCCAAGCAGCTGCTTAAATTGAAACTGTTGCTGAAAGACATATTTGAATATTGTGTTTAGGGCACTTGGAACTAATTCCCTATTCTGCCAGACTTCCTTTCTTATTCTTTGGTGAGTTATTTAGGCTCTGACTGACAGTTATTTTAGTACCTAATTGCCATTAATTTTTATGAACTTTTGAAGCCTAAATTATAATGTGAGTCTAGACTTAGACCCTTATACCCTTTGTTAGGTATCTTTAAACTCTTTCAAAATAAAGAAGAATGAAATAAAAATTATGAAGGACTTTGATGTTGAGAATATGTGAATACTGTCAAATAAAAGTTCTCTTTTTCGTGTGACTACATATATTTTCTATGTAATTGCACAGGACAATTAATACTGTGTCTTTTATAGGGGGGATAGGAAGAGCAACCTTTCTGAGGCAATATGACAAGTCAGGATCTGATCTTTTTAGCAGAAGATATTTCTATGGGTAAAACCTGATTTGCCTTTTTTCATTTGGAATAAAATGATTCTTAACTAACAGTGCTGGTGGATCCCTTTCCAAATTCCTTCAAAAAAAGTGTAAATGAGCTAGCAAGCCAGGTTTTTGAACGATATTTTCTCATAACAGTGTTGGAAGTCAATGAGACATGTAAAACTTCCTCTAGCATGTTCAGGCTTAGCACTCCCTTTGCCTGGAATAGTATCTGACATGAATAATTTTTCCTGTGTGAAGTTTATTGTTTGAGACCTGCTGCTTACCTTAGGAAAAATAAATAACACCCCTTCCCTCTCCTCCTCCCCAAAAAGCAGAATTTTCCATGTCCGGCTTTGTTGTGACACACCTTCTGAAATAATAAGTGGAAGTCACAGTTCTTCAGTACTGCTTTCGTCACAACAAAAAGTTCTACAGAAGCCTGGGAAAATCAAGTAGCAATGTGTATTAAAGGGTGGGTTTCACTTGTGGTGGTATTTCTCACATGTTAGCTGTCCAAAATGCTGTTTATTTATCAAATTAGATGAGTGAGGGATCAAAGCATTCATTTTCTGTAAGCCAGCTACAGTTAGTGTTAAGCATGGGAAAATGGGAAGAATGTGAAATGAATTAGAACAGACAGATAATTTGTAATTATTAAATAGGGACTTGAGGGGATGGTAGGCCATCTTTTGACTCTGTGGGAGTGCTTTAGAAAACACAACTTCCAAACATAGTTCCAAACATAAGAATTAGCCTAACATCAATCAATAGCTTTCTTCATAAATACGAACAGCTTTTTCAAGAATAGCAAGACTGTGATGCTTTCATTAACTTTTTCCCTTTGTTATTTAGAATATGTTCTCTCACAGTATATATGTAACAAGATTTTCTGGTAAGTATCCAAAACACTTTAAATGAAATTAATAAATTATTTGTGTGAGTTGTTAGCATGCTACTTTTTATTCTAGTTATGGATATATTTGCTGCCAGCAACTCAGTTCCTTAGAACAATTTTCCTGAGGATATATCAGACTTTCCATTTTAAAATGTAAGCACTTTCATACAATAAAGTATTTAGTCTTGATTTTTCATAATAGCTGGGAGGTAATACATCTTAAAGAAACTGAGTACACTGAATTTCTTGTAGAGGATTTTTCTGTGGCTAGAATTAGGAATATTTTGCAGTAAAATATTGATGGACTGTACAGAATAAGCAAACAAGTAATGTAAGGAGCAGAATAAATGCTACAAAAGGCCTGTCCAGAAATAAGTTAAACCTATCTCGGTACATTATTTTGCTTTAAAAAAACAAACAAAAAAAATTTTAAAAATCGAACAAAAAAATCCCATACTATATTATTAATGTTATAAATCCTGAATTTGGATTATGGTCTCACTCTCATTGAGATCCTGTTATAGCTCAAATATTGTCAAAAGATATTTTCCCTAGAATAGAGGAAAATAGGTATGAAACAGGTTCTTTGAGAGAACATCTGGCAAAAACATTCTTACACTGTTTCCATGCCCTTCCTACCCTACTGGTATTATAGGAAAAAGAGAAAACCAAAGAGAACAAGTATTAGTTGCATCAATATTGATTTCTTTCCTTTAGTGTACACCTTTCACAATGTTTATAATCTATTGCAAGTGTCAAATCTGTAGGAAATAATTTTTAGAGGAAAAATCCTTTTCATAGGAAGGATAAAATAGAACTGTTTCCTTAGTAATAGGAAGAATACTGTATGTAACTTTCACAGAGAATATGTCTATTGTACAGTTCAAATCACAAGTAATTTCACTATCAAAATATGATTTAGTATTTTGAATATATTAGCATTATAGAACTGGATATTTTACTGCCATTCTCTACAGTACATTTGTGACAACTTTATGATCTGCAGATAAACCAGAAAATAATTTTAACAGCAACTCCTATGAGTTTCATATGATCTAATTTCTTTTCTGTCTTTGGAATGAGTATGCTAAATCCCAAATAGAAAGAGGTGGAGTCCCTTTTGTCCGCATGAAAATACACAATACACCCTCCTACATTTTATAGTGGATGGCTATCATTTGACTATTTTATCATGGAAAAAGCTTTGTAGTTTTCACATTGCATGCAATCTGCATGTACACCTGATGCCTTCCTCTGAATAGCAAGGATGAAAAAGAATTTCAGCAAAAGCATGAAAAAACAATAACCTCACAATAAAATCAGTTTATTGGGGGTCAAAACTTGTGCTCCGTGTCTCTACTGTATATAATACATCTATTTCCCACAGAAATCAAAGATACAGTCAGATGTTAAGGGTGGAGTTTATCCATGTGCTTGGTAAACTTTACTTTCTTTATTTTTTTTGTAGAGGGTATGATTTTAAAGTACTGTGGTTTTTTTGTTTTGGTTTGGTTTTTTCACGTCCTGTGTTGAAAAGATTGATATTGAAAAGCCGAGAGTTACTTCATGTGATTCAAAAGGGTGTGAGGAACAATAAAAACCAACACTCCTTGGGATGGGAAAACTCCTCTCTTCCCTAGTGAGCAAGGAAGTCTATCCACACCCAATATTTTCCAGAGGCCATTCACCACCAGAGGAGAGCAAAAGAGGGCAAGGGAAACTGAATTCACTATAGTGTAGGGATAAGATAAAGGGTGATGAAACAGATGAAGTAATGTTTCTAAAGGTATGTTTCTAACTTGTTGGGAATTGTTTTCAAATGTATATTCACTGGTGATATTTTGTTAAGGCACAATATTATATGAGCAATACTTCAATATAAAATTTCCCTTACTATTACTTGACTATAAAATGCTGATTATGTGTATATTTTCATGTAATTACTAAAAATATGGAATCCAAGGAAAACATGAAGAAGGAAGGGTAAGTTAGTAGGGGTATATTTCTGCAAATTGTGGTAGTTTTTCTGATTTATAAAGTTCCTTATAGTCTTATCCAAAGTTATTTTTAAAACATACCTCCTCAGCCTCTAAAAAAATGCTTTATCAGTAGTCGTGAGATCTGAACAGGCCCATGATATCAAATTCTTGCTTCAATGTTCTGAGCAATCCCACTGACATTTTAGTGGCTTATCATAATATTGGTTCACAGGCTACTGAAACTAGCTTTGAACTAGTTAGCCCAGATACTTTTCTAGTGGCAGTTGAATCAGATTTCCTAAACAAAAACATCACCTGAGCGACTTGAAGTTCTTGGCATTCTCAAGATTTTACTTTCCTTTCATTGAGTAGGCAAACAAAGTCAGGCTTGCTATAAAGCACATGTTATCTTGACAGATGAAGTCAAGGTCTTCCTAGAAAATACACCAGGCTGTTTTGTCTGCTAGATATGGATCCGATGACATGGAAAACAGGTTAACAGAAAGCTTTTGGACTAGGGTACAAGAAAGATATTCAAGTTCTGGAAAAAACATAGACTTTTCCCAGGAATACTAGTTAGATTACCCAAGCAGTCCCTGTGATTATTCAGCAAACAGTGTATACAAGTAGTAAATTTGACCTGAAATTCACTCTTAAGGCAATAGCTCCATATCAGTATAAAACCATCTAGTGAGAGCAACCAGGAGTTGTGGGACTGCTAATTGTGGACATATGTTTTGAATGTCTGCCACTGAATAGTGATCACACATGGAATAAATAGAAAAGAAAATATTTTTCCGTAGACAGGAGCCTTGTGAAATTTCTCTGGATAGTCTCTCGTAACTTGCTAACGGCTCAGATTTGTTTTGAGTTTCATCTGGCACAGTGAAAACATAAAACATTTTTAACATTTTGTGTTCAAATACCAATTCAAAAAACTGTGAATCTTCTAAAGAGAGACTGGATCCTCTTAAAGAAAAATAAAACAGTTCAGATATCATAATTTAAAGATCTTATTTCAAATACGGCCAAAATAAACCACCAAAAAACAGGTCATCCAGTAAACAAACATGGGACACTTAGGTTAATCATCACTCAACTCCTGTAAAACCTATTGGGATCCACACTGCATGATCCCCTTTACTTACCTGTGAATCACCTCATAGGGTTTCCAGGAGATGCGGGGGTCAACTTTCACATTCCTTCTTTTACATAAAATACAAAGAACTCTCTTCCAATTGTATTATTTTAGGGCAACAGGCACATTCGAGTGGCTGATCGTCCAGGGAATATTACCAGACAATATAACACCCAGACAGATCTTGTGGTTTTATATACATATACATACATATATATATATATATATATATAAAAGCTAAACATAATCTTCCATCTATTCAGCTGAGCAGTCAAAGAAAAAAAAAAATAAGGCCAAGCCTTAATTAATTATTTGTTCTTTCAAAAGTTAAACATTTCCCCAAATGTTAAGTGCTTTCTATTATTGAGGACTAGGGAAGTACCAATAATTCTACCCTTGAACTATTTCATCATATCCAGGTTTTGGTAGAAATACAAAACCCAAAGATGAGTTGTTTTGTTAGATTTTTTGTTACCACTACATTCAAAAGAAATTAAGTCAATATTGATTAAAATAAATAATCAATAGGAATGTAGCTGTATGTAATGAAGACTGGGCAACATTTGTACAGATGTGATCTTTCATTACACAGCTGCTTTTTCATTGTTAAATGTAGCTTATAACAAAATGGGGGGATGGTGTTTAAATTAATTTTCAGAAAACAGGGTAAAAACTAAGCAGAAGGAAAAGATAGCTTTATCAGTCCTGACCTATTGCAGCTGAGAAATCTGAAGCTTTGTCAATTAATGTCAAAAGTAATGTGATTACAACACTTTGGCAGCTGGAAAAGTTCATTGTCTTCTACAGGGTACACAATATATTTTAGTTAGCATTTAAAGACCTAATAACAATTTTTAAAATTATTCAGTGAGGAAACCTAACTGACTTCCCAATATTTTTGCAGAATAACTATCTAAATATTCATCATGGGAAGAAAGCAAGAGGGAAATAACGTAAGAGGTTTAGAGGGAAACTGAAATTCTCTGATTACCTTCTGGGGAACTGTATATAGATACAAGAAGGCTGACCGAAGGCATTGAATCAGTATTTTCAAAATTTAATTCAGCACATGAAATGCAAATCCATTCTTCTTACTTTTCCTCATTCACTACAGCTGAGATGGTTCCACCTTATGACTTCAGTAATCAAATGATTAGCCAGTAGATATGAATTTTTTTTCCTGTAGAATTCATCTAGTTTATATAACTGATACTATGTAGTTTATTTCTATTGCATTTATTTCTCTTGAATTTGTATCCTGACAGCTACTTAGTAGTTGCACTTTGGTGGCAGAGGAGCAATTGTAAGAATGGTTGTTTCATTCTTATCCTCTGCGCTTCTCCCCACACTTGAAAAAAAAACCCTAAAAATAGTTGTGTTATGTTGTTACTATGAAGAAATAGTTGCTTCTACTGTTTTTGTTTCTAGTGGTTTTCTTTCTCAGAGTGGACATTGTGCTACAGCTTAGAAAAGGAATGGAAGCAACAGATTGTTTTAGAAAACTGTAACCCAGTGACATCTGATTGTGTATAGAATTAGGAAACCTGAGGGTTTACAGTCCTGTTGTAACATTATTTAAAAACAAAACAAAAAGACAAAAAAAATAAACAAACCCCACAACCTGCAGGGAGCTCATTTTCAGTTAACTAACTTTTTCTTTCTTTCTATGGCTTCTTTATTTATGCTTCACAAGTTCTTCTCTAGTTTAGACTAGCCAAGGTAAACAGATGCAGTCAAAACACTTTCTGCTAATGTTGCATTACCACTATTGGAATTACTTATGGATAACACACTTTAAAAATTAATAGGTGTTAGAAATGAAGAGAAAGGAGATCTGGAAACACAACTATTTGATTTGTTCTGTTTAATCCGAAGGAGACTTTCTATTTGTGATGATACAATGTACCTATTAGCATGTTTAAATGTTTCAGCTATGAAATGAGAAGTAAAAGATTGCTTTCCTTATATGATGGGGACACCAGTTAATGGGCTAGTGGTCTCAAATCGCACAAATATTGGGGTTTTTTTCTGTGCACTTCTGAGCATTTTTTTAACACTTCAAGTGTATAACACCATTAATTCAAATACCACAAGACAGGGAGTGATGCTTTTGTGAAGGCAACAGTACATGACAGTAGCAGGAATCTAGCAAGAAACTCAATAATGTTTATGTGAGGAAGTGATACTTCTAAAATTGTCACTACATACCAGACAACACGATAGCATAAAAATATTCCATCAACAAAAATTGTTCATTTTTTCTTTTTACAGTATTCTGTTTTCAAGTCAGACTTTCCTAACATGACTGTACTTGCTTCCTTCCATTTAAAAAAAAAAAACAAAAACAAAATCCTTTTTGCCTTGGGTAAATTACTGGGAAAGCCATCATCTTGAGTGCCATAGTTTCAAGAATGATGTGTTTTATACTTGAGGTTCCGCTTCTCTCCAGCTAACACATTGATATCCTCTTCAAAGCTTTTGCTAGTCTCTTGATGTAAATGAAACTACTACATCTTCATGCAGTACAGGTAAGACTAACTCCTCCAGCACTCAGTATGGTGAATTAGAATTTCAGATTTATGATACAAATATTGGCATGAATTCTGAAAAAATAACATCTGCAGATTAATAGTAGCTTGTTGGACTGTAGGAGAAAATGCATACAAAGATACCTGGAACATAAGAATGCTGTGTTACAAAGTTTAAGACATTGATTAAGCTGATCTTATTTTCCCCTTATGAAAATATAAAAAAAGTTTTTCTTTATGAAAACATCCCTTGAAGTTATTGTTTCAGACTAACAGTTTCTCTCTTTTAAAACAGCCCACTGTGCAGTAGGCCTTCTTCACCAAAAAAGCACACTGCTGACTTTTGCTCAGCTTTGGGACTCCCCATTTCTATTCTGCAAAGTTTTTTTCCATCTTGTCTGCTCTCAGCCCATACAGTTGCAAGGGTTATTCTGTAAAGGAAGAACTCACTGTCAAGAGTTATTCTCTGGTTTTCAGTAAGAGGAGGAATAAGCATGAGTTTGGTCAGCTTTATCAGTCCTGACCTATTGCGGCTTAGAAATCTGAAGCTTTGTCAATTAATGTCAAAAGTAATGTGATTACAACACTTTGGCAGCTGGAAAGGTTCATTGTCTTCTTCAAGAGCAAGGAAAAAAAAAACCAAAAGCCTAGTTGAATAGATTAGCAGTAATATAGGCTTTGGAGGAGCTTTTCCAGCTGTTGAAGACAGATTTTTTAAAGTTCAAGGTATTGGCTCATATCATGCTCAGATAATTCATTAGAAGGGTAAATTGAAACTAACCTGATACCAGTTAATTTGGAATGTGTGACTTCAAAATTTGTAAATTTTAAAAATATATTTGAATCATCAGATTGCATGGCTTTTAAATGATTTTTTTGCATTTCTTGAAATGTTTGAGAAGCATACAGCAGTGTTTCTTGATTACCACTGTTTTTGGCAATTGAATGAATTCTGAAATTTTGAGGCAGTCTAAGGATTCTGCGTCAAGAAAGTATCCTAGAGCACAAAAAAGAAAAAAAAAAAAAAAAAAAAAAAAAAGCTAGCTGGACATTATGCCCACACCCCTTTTTGATTCAGAAAATATAGTGTGTTTTCTGTCACAGAAGACCTATTTATTATTGCAGTTTTGAACACTGAATTCAATATGTCAAGAATGCATTTCCAAAATTGAGTTGCTTTATAGGTTTTAAGCTCTCTTTCTACACACACGTTGACTCCTGTTCATAAAGGACATGTCATGGATTGTCAAGTTGCTACATGAAATATTATCTTTGTTCCATGAGATGACTCTATGTTTTTAATTTTGTTTTTCCTGTAGCTCCTTCTGAAGCTACTGACTCACAATTTTGCACTCATGTCATAGATTAGAAATGAGGGCAGCATAGTATATTTAATTGTCTTTTTCCTGCTGTACTAGCCAAAAAGTGGCATAAATCAAATTAATAGACTTTTCAAATAGTCAGCACTCAAAGAGTGACATCTTGAATCAAATACGAGCCAAAGGCAGCATGATGTTCACAGCTTCTCTTGTCTTCTGCCTGAGGACAAATCTTAGTGCTTCACTTGTACTGTGTACAGTAACTAAGAAACTTGTAGGCAAAAGGTAAAGATATCAGGGTTGCTAATATGGTTACATAGTTCAGGACCTTCTTTGAGTCATGTGAACACCAGGAAGCTTATGATCCTTTCTGCCATAAGCTTTTATTTTCACTATATTTAAATGTAGGAAGGGCAGAGTTTCAGATGTATATGTGGACAGTTTTGAGTTGGCTTTTATCGTCACTGTTCATACTGTTACTATTTCCCTTATGTTAAAGATGTTGCAAAAGGAGAACAAATATCTTGCTGTGGAAAATTTTACCTCAGCCAAATGTTAGGTGAAATCTTGTACTCTCACTAGGTGCAATAGATAGAGTCTGCAGATTCCTATGTATGTAATCTTAGATTCTAGTGAAAGAAGTTCTGCTTTGGCATGTTATAGAGAGACAGCACACTTTATGTGTAGTAAACCTTTATCACTTTTTCACTTTTCCCCAAAGATGAGCAATCACTTTTATAGAGCTTGCAATATGTATTTATACAATATAATGTCTTTTATATAAAATCTTTTGCATAACTCAAACAAATGTATCCTTAGACGGAATATAAAGAATGTTTCTGCACAAGTCTTGAAATCTCATATAAGAATGTATTGCAAAGCAAAGAAAGCAGGCAGGAAGTGAAGTCGATTTGGGTACAGAACTGGAAGAAATTTTGAAACAAGCATTGGTTCATAAGTTTTGTACGAGTCAAACTGATGAAAACAACTTTCTGATGTCTAGATTGACATAGCCTGTCTGAAGGTGGTACATATTATTATCACATATGCAAAGCTTCTCTCAGATCATGTGCTGATTCTTCATACTGTGACATGTAACTTCATTTAGGACTTTACCTGCTCAATGTAACTTTGCTTTTCTTTGTTTAGTGGAGATTTTTAGATATCAGAAGCCCAGGTCCTATCTTGAGGGGTGGACTAAAAGCTCCATTAATTCAAAGAAACTGATTATCTTATCTATCTATCTATCTATCTAATGTGTGAAGGAAAGATACGCCTCAGAGAGCTGACAGTCCTTAGCATTCCTGAGACCAATAAGAGATGCAGTTCCTCTTAGTCCCATCCACATTCAAGAGTCTGTGATAGATAGTGGTTTAATCTTGCATTCCTCATCACTGAAAGGTCTGTAATAACATGCCATTGAATGTTAGTATTTCTAATGCCTAGATTGGCAGCTTTTTTCATGGATATGAAAACAAAAAAGCTGTGTGAACAACTGTCTTACAGTACACAACCTTATTCTAAGGGTCTTCCCCATTTCATAATTTAAAGATAGGTAAATGACTTGAATGTTATTCTACTGTAGCTGAATAATATATTTATGTATAAACTTTTGTAAGCAAAATTTTTCAGTCTTGAGAACTCCAAGTGAGAAAATTCAGATATATTTCCCAATGTCTTGCAGTAGTATTTAGTGTACCTAGTCATTTACTTATTTGCTTCAAAATCAAAAACATTTGTGTGATTTCATTTCCCCATCTGCAATTACATCATGCATAACAATGTAGTGACACTTAATTGCTACTTTAATTGTGAAATGTAATGGCAAGAAAAAGTCTCCAGCTTCATAAATATATAAATATATATTTATTCCTGCAATTTGAAATATCTTTGGTATGTTATACAAATCTTTTGTTTTAACCGTAAAAGATGTGTTTACACATCATTTTTGAAACTACGAATGAATCAGGAGATATCAAAACAAAATTTCTCTCTTGTTGTACACAACAGCCTCAACGATTTCTAACTGGTACTGGTGTTTGCATCATGATTTTTTTCTGCAACTCCAATCAAAGTATTTAAATTTTTAGGATTTTAATCCAACAGCCTTGATTCTGTAGCACTAATCTTTACATTTCCTTGTTTTCTCTTTTTATCTCTCCAGAAACTTCATCAAAATTAGAAAGTGCGTGTCACCAAATACTGTAGGCTTTTCAAGTGCTACATTTGAAAAAAAAAACAAACAAGCTAACATTTATCCAAAAATGTGGCTAAACTTTGGGATTCAAACATTGAAATAGTTTGGCATTCTACAAAATCATTAATTTTATTCCAGATTCTAGGAAACCCTTAAATATGTCTTTTGCTGCAGACACATACAAGATATAAAGGATGACTAGACATGAGGATATCTCTCTATGAAAGAGTATCTGAAATTAAAGGCCATGCAGTACTAGCAAGAATGTATATAAGACTGCATCGAGACACTTTTATTTTCAGAGGTTTTGTAGTAAAATAATGATTGGATTGTAAATAGACCTACTTTGTGCACCATCAGATAAAGAAGCATTGATATTTCATTAGTTATCCACAGGGAACTGAGCAGTGATTACATGGCTCAATTATAAACTGGCTTTAATTTTTCAGCAGGTTACATGACCATTATTGCTTTAAGGCTGTTTTGGGACTGAAAGACTTGGTGAGCCACAAAGCTTTCAACTATACAACAAATTCCATGTATGAAACAGGAATTAAACCTGTATTTTAACCTGTATTTTACCATACATTTGTTACAGAGAACAGAAAGCATATCATGTATTAAGATGTGGGTTGTGTAGAATCTTAAAGCATGAGGAAATTCAGTTGGTGACCACACATCATTGTAATCCCTTCACAGAAACAGTCGAAGTAGCTTAGTTTAAAACAATCTAACAAAAGAAGCAGTGCTCTTTCATTGGGATCATAGAAATTAGTAACAGCTGTATTGATTATTAAGGTTATTTTAATTAATCATAGAACATCTCCCTCCAGTCCCCCCCACACACACTTTTTGAGAGTGAAGAACCTATTTACTCCTCAATTCCAGAAGATAAGCAGTCTGACCTCTCTCTTTCATCAAGATCAGTCAATGAAGAAAGACTTTAAGGTTGTCTCAAGTATAGTGAAAGAGAAACACCAGGTGCTGAATGGAACACTTATGACATTGGCATGAGCAACTGCCAGATGTTCTAAACAAAATCTCTCCTGAAGGCCAGCAAGCCCAGGCAAAAGAAACTATTCAAGTCACTAATTCCTTCATTAATGAGTAAACGAACAGGACAGAACTGAGAGGAAAATAATTGTAGGCTGTGTTCTTTGCCTTTTTTCTCCTGGCAAGTGATACTCCACTGTCCCATACTCTCCTTCACTTCCCCCTGATAAGCAGGCAGAAAGAAAGGTAAGCAAAGACCTAAGGTGTGCACCCAGCCAGTGGAGATGGAGACATATTTTGAGCCCCACATGGATGGCATTGTTTGGAAGAACAGTGATAATGCTGGATTCAAATCTAAGCTCCTGCAGTTCTGGGAAACTCTGAGACAGCCCTGCTGAGTTCCAGGATTCTTGTACACAATCAGGTGTAGCCCCACGCTACTGCAGCTACGTGTTCATTATGCCAGTATTTATGGCTGAACTTGTGTCTGTTGAAAATCACGGAACAGTACTATACAGTTATCTCAGAGCACAAGATTTATTTATTTATTTCCATTATTTCTTTTTGAAAGATTATTGATTATAAAGATAGACTTTTCTTTATGAAAAGAATGAATTGTATAGGCATTCTTCCCATTAAGACTGTATTTCCTTTCTGAACAGTGATGATGATCTTAACACAAGTAATTCTGTTCCATTGTTACCACATATAGAAATGCATGAATAGGCTGAGAACACAGTGAATTGTTTCATTAGTATGTGATCTTGTCAGGTTCCTTTCATTAAGCCAGTCTTTGTATACTTGACTATCAGGATATCTTCCCTGTAACCATAGTAAAGAATATATCTGAGGTTCAAGACCTAGTCAGAAAGGTGATGGCTGATTTTGATGACATTTAAGGTATTATGTGTCCAGATTTGATAATGAGTGTATTGCCATGTAATGTATACGAAATACAATCTGACCAGAGCTGATGACATTCTGTCAAAAAGTGCCAATCATCCCATAAAGAAAAAAAAAATTGTTGGAGCTTTTAGTTGGTTACAAATGACAGTTCACTAGACTAACAAAGTGAATATTTTAGTAAGTTTTGAGTAGTACAGAGGTGCTCTATGTCCACAATGAACATACGGACTTGTAAAAGTTTATATATTCTATGTTGCTAATTAAGGTGTTAGTATTGAAGGGTGGTTTTGTTTTCCTGTCAAAACATTACTGTTACTTAAACGAAATACCACTCTTCTGCTGTATAGTGGATATTATTTGAATACATCCATACCTTTGAAAGGACTCCTTGTCAATTCTTTCAGACAAATTGATACAGAGGTGCTCTCTAGGATATTAAAGCTCAGAAAAGCATTGTGTAAGTATCCCCAGAACTTCTGTCTGCAGGCAGAAGTGAGTCACTGCACAGAGAGGTGAGCCTGTCTAAAACACCACCAAGAAGAGATGAAAAAATGTTCCTGTATCTGGGATGCTGGATATTCCATGTTAGCTTCTTGTATGTGTCATATGTTCACTGTGATTCTTTTTTAAAATGTGCAGCTACATGCAATATGGTTTCTATTGGAGGAATTTAAAACTATGAATCTCTTTGAACTACATCAGGCTTATTTTTATCGACAAAAGGCTGGATGTGATTCATTGGTTGAGGATAACACAGACTGAATGAGATGAAGAGAGAAAGGGAATTCTGAAGAGATACAAGTGGTAATGAGGAAAGAAATAATTATAGATCAAAACTGAAATGAGGCTCTGGGTTGGAAACTCTGATCTTCTGATTGAATAGTATTAGTGACCATTTGTTTAGAAAAAGAAAAATATGAGGAGCCCTGGCCTGAGTTCCAATTTAACCTGTGATATTGCTCATTCTGGATGAGTATGTGTCTAGTGGTAAAATGCAGTAAAGACCTCAGAAGATTAAACTTTTCACAATCACCATGGTAAAGCTCTCAAACTGGAAAATATGTGTACTTCACATGAGAAGGAAGATGTGTAGTAGCACAATTAATGTGAATAAATACATATGCTTTAGTGGTGTAAACCAATATGAGTTTGCTCACTCTGATTCTCTGATCCTTCAGCTCAGATTGTATTTCTTTGGAACATTAGCCCAGATAACTGGTTAATTGATACTCAGTGACTGTCTCAGAGATTCTGTAGTTTCCAGTCTGGCTCCAGAAGCTAGATGCAATCCAAAGGATAAAAATCAATTTGAATACTTCTTAAGATTTCACTTCCTCTCTTCCCCTAACCATAGCTGACACAGAAATTTTTTGGTATAATTTTTCCTAAAAAGAACACTTGGTCCCTTCTAAAAGCTATTTCCATTTTTTATGCCCTTTTAGTGGCATAACTAAGTTATAAAGGGGCAAAAAAACCCGAACAACATACAATCCTAAAACAAATAAAAAAACAAATAATAATAATAAAAAAAGAATAAATAAAGCGAGGCGGGAAGTGACTCTTCTGATTTAATGGAATACTTCAAGTTTGCAATAGTGAGATTACAAGTTACATGAAAGCTGTCATATTGCAGTCTCCTACAAGAGCTATGACATTAGCAAGCATCTCAGCTTTTGATTTTTTTTGTCTCAAATCTCAGCTCATTTAAGAGACCCTCAGGGAAATGTTTCAAGAGTACACTCAAAAACGTAAGAGAAATCATAGATATCAAAAACACTGACAATAAAGCTAAGAAGCTTCTTAATGTCAGTGTTTGGAGAAAGGCAATAAGAAATACATGATGTCATGTTGAAATCACATATCCTTCGGGAGATACAAAGAAATTCTTTATATTTCTACAAAGAGAATCAAGTGCCACTTTCTTAGACATAAGTCTGATGTGGACAACATTTCAATCCAGTGAGCTTTTGAAAGTGTTCTCTTAAAATATTACTGTAGTATTGACAATACAAAAAAGCAACTAAACAAACAACAAACAACAGACTTCCTGCAAGATGGCTGTTCCTGCAAATTTTGAATTTATATATATATGTGAACTTATAGAATTCATAATGAAAGAAAAATCCTGTGGGAAAATACGAGTTAATTTCTTATTACATTACCATAAACTACAAATGAAGTGTGTAGACAGCTCCATGAACATTTAACTAGAATTTTCAACATTCTGCACTTCTTGGACAGAGTTCTGAGCATCTGATTGACTTCCCAGTATGGATAGGGAAAATCACACTGTAATGTTAGTTCTTTGTGGTTGAACACAAAATGAGGAATTGATTTCTCTGTCAAGGGCAATTATTTACATAAAACTGTACTTCAGTAAGAGTGCCAGTTCTGAAAATGAGGGGTGGAAAGGAACCCTGCCACCATACAGTGTGGGGAGATTAAAATGTTACTTTTGTGGGCATGTAGTCTGCTGTAATGATTTTTCCTATAACACAGTATAGATTTCCCTAATTGTAAAGTGCTAAAGAGTAACAATTATTACTTTAGAAAATACAAAACATATAAGGAAGTAGTTCTCCTTCTTCCTTAATGGGCTGATAAAAACAACTTTGATTTTAGAGAGTTAAAGGAAACCTGGAACTTTCTTTTCCTATACACTAATAGTTAATTAATCCAAGGGAACAAATATATGTCTTGTATTATATAGGGACTAGCACTACAGTCCTGTATTTGTATATTTATCGAATCTTGGTTAGCTTAGTCAGGCAGACATTCATGTATTTCAGAGTTAGCCATACAAAAACACATAACTGACTGTATTTTTTAATTTTATTGCAAAGCTAATAGAAAAAAGTCCTTTCAGAATTTTTTTTAATGAGCAGATTTTGGCAAGACACTTTGAGTTTTAACTTCATCCCAGGACATATCTTAGATTTTGGTCTTTGTCAGACAGACATGTATTTTGAATCCTTTATGTAGGGGTTCTGACTTGGAAGTGTAGTCTGAGTAGTGCTAGAAGGTACCTGAAAAATTCAGCTTATGGTTTCAATTTGGTCCTCTCTTGTGCATGAAGGAACCAAGAAACAAAACCATGCTTTCTAGACTACTTCTTTATTCAGACACTCTCCATGAATAAGTTACAAGTGTACTCTTCCAGACCACAGATTCTTAGAGCCAACAGGGACAAATATCATTCATCTTTTCTGTAGGGAGTATAAGTAAAGAAGAGCAGATATTTATTATGTGAAGAAGAGATGTTGTAGCATAATCCTACCTCACCTACCTTCTCCACAACATCGTATATCTGCTGTGCTTTGAATTGCTTACAAATATAAATCTATATTCATAACAGATTTCAAATGCTTCTCACATGCCCACTAAGTCCTGCTGTGTTGAGAACACCAGTCTTTGCATTACACTAGTGTTATGACATGAATAAAAATCATACTGTGATGAAGATTATATAAATCCATTACACAATCTGAGAGCATTTCTAAAATGAATAAGACTAATGCACCTTAAGACTAATTTGCGAATACAGGACTCCAAGGAAATGAGGAGAAACAGTAGTCAGTGTTAGGTCTAGTTTAGAAAAATTACAGACTTGGGGTCTCATCTCCAGATGGCTGCAGATTATTATCAAAAAAAGTATCTACATGTCCCTCAGGAACTTGACTTAAAAGGTATGAAATATCATATAGAATTACACGGGTGCAGAGGATAGACAGGCTAATCCTAGCCATGCCTTTTAGCCTGACCCAAGTTGCATACGACATAAAAAATCCACAACTATGATCAAGTGTTTTAGGATTTTCAAACTTCACAGCTGTTTAGAATTTTGAAGGTAGGTACCATCATCTCCCTAACTTTTTTTGTATATTTTCTTTAATGAAGGGTAGGCAGAAGTAGACAGAAAACATCTTTTTTTTTTTTTTTTAAGGTAAACACATGGTAAATCATGCTGGAAAGACTTAAAAATGGACTGTGATTCTGAGGAGTGATACTTTTCATATTATTCAATACATCCCCTTGTCCCCGCTGTCCCTACCATTTTGCTTCTTACTAGGTTCAAAGTCAATTCTAAGCAGTTAAAAAAGTTTACTGTATGCCCACTAGACAGGATTCTTCTTTCTACACCTACTTCTTATCTTTGCTTTCTAACCTATGATAAGCATTCTACAAAAGGTAATTCCTGTACATCACATTTTGAACTTGTATTTCTCAGGTATTCCACCTAAAGGCTTTTCAAAAACAGAACTGAAGACAGAAGAATACTGCTGTTGCTGTTTACAGTAGTGGTTTGTTTTCAAAGAAAATGAAAACAGTTTGGTAATATAACTCATCACATGTACTCTTTTGGGGGTTTGGGTTTTTTGTTTGATTTGGTTTTTTTTCTTTCAGTAGTGCAGAATTGCTCTTCCCAAGTGCAGGGCTTTGGACTTGTCTTTGTTAAATTGCACGATGTTTCATTTAGCCCAGCTCTCCAACTTGTCAATGTCCCTCTGGATACCCTGGTGTATCAGCCACTCCTTCCAATCTGGAATTATCAGCAAACTGGCTGTGGGTATGCTCTGCTCAGTCATCTGTGTCTTTAATGTACATGTTGGGTTAGAACCAATACTGACCCCTAGGGTATGCCGCTAGTTACTGGACTCCAGCAAGGCTTTGTGCCGCTGACCATCACACTGAGCTCAGCTGCTGAGCCAGTTTTTACACCGCCTCTCTATCTGCTCATTTGGCCCATACTTCCTCAACTTTTCCACGAGGATTTCATGGGAGACAATGCCAAAAGCCTTACTGAACTCAGGTCAGACAATAGCCATGGCGCTTCCCTTGTTCATCAAACCAGGCATTTGGTCGTAGAAGGTTATCAGGTCAGTCAAGCACGACATCCCTTTCTAAATCCATTCTGACTGTTCCCAGTCATGATCTTCTCCTTCATGTTTTGTCATTCATGTTACTTTTCACCAGCTTTTCACTTTCGTTCAGACACCAGCTGTGAGTTTTCTGGGTCCTTTTCTGTTCCCCTTTAAGGGAACATGCTGACATCTAGTCCTTCTTATCTTCTTTGCATCTGAATTCCATTCACTGAGACCACAATCTCTCCACTTTCCTGCTTGCCCAGCTGAAATCACTGGAAGTGGCCATTCCAATCCTGACAGGGAGTAAGTTAAACATACCACATGAAGTTTGATAACAATGAGGAATATTTTTGTTTAAAAAAAGGTCACCATTGTCTGTGATAGTAGTAGCATGTCACATGTAATTCATTTAATCCTGCTTTTAAATTAAACAAGCTCTAGCCTGGCAAATCTACTAAGCAGTAAGAACTATTTTTGTTTCAATTTTCAGGATATTCTGATACTTTGAAAACTCTTCCTGCTTTGAGTTGGAACAAAAGGCATATTTAAAAGGTGGTCTCTTCATGGAAGATAAATGGTGCACATAAAAAAATAAATCATCAGAGTTATTTTAGACACTCATATTTCAAACCCTTGGAACCCCAGACACATAATTTTGTTTTATATGATCAAAGTCAAGAAAAACAAGCTTCTATTTCAAGAAGAAAATTGAAATATTTGTTCTTAATAGTTCAAATGTTCAACTGGGAAATAAATAATTTATAAAAAAATTTAAATTTAAATAAATTGATATTTTTATAGCTAATTCAAATACAACAGATCAGGTTTAATCAAAGTTTACTAACATATCTTTTTTAAATTGCTTAAACTACATGTATGTTTATTAATTAATCGTTGTACCAAAAAGCCACTTCAAAAATTTCTCTGACACTGTTAAAGCAACGTGCAAGAGCAGGTCCCCTTTAACAGGCCTCAAATGTAGCAGTTTTCATTCTGAAAATTGTCTTTTCTCTGTGAATGGAATAACTAGATCTTAATTGTTACTATAAAAAAAAAGTTTACTAAGCACTTGAACCTGCAGAAAAATCTGCTGTTTGTGTGACCTTTTTCATACAAACAACAATTCTGGTTTTACCTAGGGTTTTCTGAACTTTCATAATGGCAAAATAATATGCATTTTAAATGCAGTAAATAATAAAATGTTGTTCGTCGCGTGCTAAGACTCTTGGGTCTGTCATGTTTTGTTTTAAGTATTAAGAAACTCTTCTGGTTATCATATCACAGTCATGTCATCATTGTGATTTCATTTTGTTTTTATCGTCCTATAATCAATCCTAAATCAAACCATTATATTAAATCTCTAGCATGACTACAAAAAAAAGATCAAAGGATGGAAGGGAGCAGAATTATCAATTTGGTTGTAAGACTGTTTGCACTTACTGCAAGAATATTACTAGTTGGTTAGAAAACTAAGATAATTGAAGGATAAGCCTGATGGAAACCTCCAAAGTAATTAAAAACAGAAATAAAATGCTAATTTGAGTCTGGCTCTTTTAGTGCGGGAACTGGAATATATACTATTAGAAGTTCATGGCATGGCTGGATAAATTTTCTACCACTGACATAGTAATTTTCTTGCTGTAATACATTGGTTCAGAATTGATCTTGGAAGCTTAAATTAATTTTATTTGGGCACTTTTAAATAAAGCATAAACTTTATACTGTATTGTCTGAAATATGATTTCTGTGGAAAGGCTTATCAGAAGGATTTAAAACTTCTAGAGCAAATGAGATCAGAAAAGTGATTAACATTTACAACTCTGTAACTTTACAGAATAAAAGTCAAGCACATGAGTTTGAAGAGGGGTGAGCTAATATTGGTATGGATTTTCCCTGATAGTTCATACTGAGGTATATGCATCTTTTATTCCTATTATTTCTTATGCCCCTCTGTGCATTATGATCTCTTCTGGAAGTTTAGGTTGCTGAGACATAGTCACATTCTCAATTTCTGTAACATTTCTGATCTGACTAGAAAGAAAACGTCTGTTCTGATTTACAGCCCTAGGAAAAATAGGCATAAGCAGGAATTTGAATAAGATCTTGTTTAAATATTCAGTCTCTTTTTACTGTTGGAAGAGGGGGTCTTTTTTTGAGGGTGTTGGTTTCATTTTTTTAAATTAACTTTATATTTAAGACACATTGAAAAATAGTAAGAAATTAGATTAAACTTTATGGGCTGGTAAAACTTCATGACTTTTATTATAATTTGAATTTGCATGAATTTAAAAAATACAAAGAAAAAATTATTGAAATAAAGTTTAGTTTCAAATTTATGCTGGGTCTTTGCAACCCAAGAATATAGTATGTCTGATGAGAGGACTGTTCTTGACTCATAAAAATCAATGGTCTGATCAACAATGTGCTGCAATGATACAGCTATGGTATTTATGGTACATAAAGTTCTTGTACCATCAGAAATTAAAGAAATGAGAGCAAGGGAGAATTCTGTTCTACCCCTTGGCATGGCATTACTTGTCCTATTCTTCTGAAGTATTTCATGGCTTTTGAAACTAGAGAGTCAATAGCTATCTAGGAAGGAAATATTAACTTGGCAATGAAGCTTTCAAATCAAATAGAAAATATCTGGTTTAGGAAGCATATCATCTATCAAGTTTCCTGCCTTGGAAGTGCATACCTCTCCCCTTTGAGATGATGGGGTTTGCTCTTCACTGCTGCTAATGCAATCTGTGAGTGACGAAGAGTCTTCCTGGAAGACAATCCAAGCATACCCAAATAAACACAAATAACATAATGAATTCTGTATTTATATCTTGCAGTCATGAAGATTGAATGGTACAGTGTTGCTAGGTAAGTCACCTGAACATTTGTTGTTTTACTACATCCTTTTGAGACTTATAATGGCTGATTCAGCTGTTTTGCTGACATAAAGATTATAGTTAACTTATTATTTATGAAGCCCTAGGAGGACTTTTTGACAAGTCTATTTGGCTTGCAGTAGAAAAATCTGTGCTATAACAGCTTAAACCATATTTGGCTTACTTATAGTACAGTAACATCATTACCTGCATTGCCAGGGTCTTGTTCCAGGAATTTACACACGTGGGGATGACATCAGTGGGGTTGTTTAACATTTACACCTCATCTGCTGAATCATTCTGGAATAAGAAATGTACCTTTAATATAAAACTCTCAATTACACATAATTTGCCTCCTCATTTTACATAAAAGGAGTCATGTTATAGGATTGTTCATGATGATCTCCTTGGAATCTTTACAACACTTCAAACTGTAAGACAGAATTTCTGTAGCACTTCATCATTGTGGTGTTTTATCACCTAACAGCATTAATGATTACTTAAGAAGACCAACTCTGTTGGAGGTGAATTGGTAAGAGATCCAGAACTTTAGACTTCTCAAGTTGCATTAGCTTATAATTTTGTTAATTACTAAGCAGGGGGGTACACAGAGGAATTGCAGACCTCTGGTTTGTATTTGTGATACATGCAACCTAGCAGCAGTTCAATGTCAGTATTACTTCTATCAATTGGAAAGGACTTTTAATGTGTGATGAGTCAATTGTACGCATTTGACATGGGTTAACACACTTGCTCTGCTTTATGTAAATGTATACATCTCAGAAAACAGCACTTGTAAAGGGGTGTAATTGTTTGTTCTCCCTAACTGTAACCTCTGCAAAGAAGCTGTAGACATAGGCTGAAGTATTGTTCCACCTCTCATATAATCACTACAAAAAATGACTGAGACATTTTGAGGGGTTGTGGTAGATTGCATAATCACTGTTCACTTCAAAGGAATTTATCCTCTTTTGAAAGGTTTTTGCTTGTTTTGAAAAATTTCCTTTTGGTTGTGGCAATATAGATGAAATAATATTTCCCAACAGCCACCAGAGTATTAAATGCGGCCATTAGGGTTGCTGGATTTCTAAAATAGACTATGTTCCCTGAAGACTTAGGAGTGAGAGATGGCATGCACTTTTGCTTCTGATATTTTCTGGGTGTGTACTAGTAAAGTCTCTGTAAAAATTAGTGACCACTCTCCTTTTTTATGAAAGCCAAGCTGCTGTTATTTTCCTTGTTTCCCACACTGTAACAATCACATGAATCCTTTTTTTTTTTTTCTTGTTCTCTCTTTAACAAATAGTTTTGAGGAATCATCAGATATGCAAAAAGCCCAGACCTGGTTTTATGGATCCAAAGTTTCTTTTAGGTATTTGTAAGTGGCACTTCAGGGTGCTATCTTTCATTTATTGAGAAGGGTATTGTAGCAGGAAAAGAATGATACATTTCTCTCCCTTTTCCTGCTTCTCATCCAACTATGGTGCCTACAGCTTTAGACTTCAAAAAGCTCAAAAACCCTAGCCCTAACCCAGAGCTACTGCACTTTCAAATGAAAATCAACAGAAAAGCAGACTAGATGTTAGAGACTTTAAAAAGTAATAATTATTACATTTGGCACACAAACTCTGAACACAAACAGAGAAGGTAGTTTCTTACCCTTAAGCATCCCAGAGTCTCAACCAGTTGTGTTAATCATTGCCAAAATAGAAGCAAAGTTACAGTAATACAGACACTTCTGGGTAAACACTGAAAATGCATGATTGTAGCCAGAAGTAGGTGAGTAAAGCCATAAAATTTCACCAGCCTCATAAACAGGAAAGAAACATGTTTAAATACAATCTGAAAAAGTAGTTGTCTCCCATGTTTATGCAGTTTTGGTCCTAGTGTCACCTCTAAGAAGTATTGTCAAAAAAAAAAAAAAAAACCAAAACAAAACTGAAAAGGAATGTGGACATGCAGAGTTGGGGCAAATATTTTTGCTTTGGGTCCCAGAAGATTTTAAAGTCATCATATTAGTAATTTGCAGTACTCAAAAGCTGAAGAAAAAGTTGCAATGGATATGTATCAGAGGTACTTTACAGACCTCAAAGCTGTAGGTGACTGTGAATCTTTATTCATGCTCATCTCTGTCTTACTCTGTCTTATATTATGTAAGTATGTAAACCATTGTGGTCTAATTTTTTGTTTGTTTATAGTGTTCTATGGGCTTGAAATCTCAGTATGAACATGAAGCAATGTTCCCCCATGTTAATTTACATTGAAAAAAACAATAGTACAAAGATGAACTGAAAGTACAGAATCATTTAACACTCAAGACTGTAGTCTGAGTGTCCGAAGCCTGAAATATTTTTTCAGTTAAAATTAGTAAATTATTCTCAAAATAGTCAGCTTTAATTCTCAGAATTCTGTTTTGCTTCAGAGTAACAGAGCCTGAAAGTGACTTCACTAGTCAAAAGGGGTAAAGCAACTTCTTGAAAGAGAGTTAATGTGATGGTAATAATATTAGTAGTGAAACCATGAGGACATATAAGGCACACTATAATAAAACACGACTTTTGCAGAAGTTTGCATCAGACCACTTAATAGATATATTTCCTCCATTTTACTTTTAGGAAAAGGCTATTCTGATTTTTAAATATATTTATTGCATTTTACTCACATGACATAGATAGAACTTTTATTACTGAAACAGAATCATACTCTAAGTCCTACTGAGGGACTTCATCATACATTTAAAGCTAGTGGCACAAAAAGTTGAATGCTGCATGACTAGCCCTGTCTTTTAAATGGGTATTAAAACAAAACCCTATTTGCTTACTCATACCAGAAAAGGCAAGACCTTAGATCATGTTCTCTTTATTTGATCCTTAAAATGCTACTAAATTCCTTCTTCCAACTTTTACCCTTAATGATTACAATCCAGGCTTTGGATCACTGTAAATTAATCTTTTTGATGTATTCTCAATAGTAAGAGAGTAATCTTACCTTTGCTTTCTTTAGTTATACTTATCATAAAATCACATAAACGAGAATGACAAGCCAGTAGCAATTCAGTGTCGCATTTTAACACTAATAATGATGGTGGAGTTTCAGCTTGTGTGAGAGATGGGCTGGCTAGGAACTACTGAAAGTTTTAAGCTTTTTGCTAAGCTAAAAGTCTGTGCAAAAGGCTAGAAATAAAATGGCCCTTGCTGCAGTTGCAGAAGAATATTTGAGAAGCCATGAAATTCCTCTCAATTAAATGAAATTCACCTTAAAGATTCAGTCCCTGCAGTATTAAATTTTGCTACAGGCAGGTGCTCCTGAAGCTTCTGCACCAATTCAAAGAGCTGGCTAAAAAGTTCTGGGAGGATATTCCAGCCTTCATCTCTGTGACCCATCAATTTTGCCCATACTAAAGCCTTCTATCCTTATCTGTATCTCTGAATATGTCTTCTCAAAGAAATCAAGATATTCTTTGAGGAATGGGGAATGTAAATGACTTGGTAGCTTTTGTTAGTTGAATTCCTAGACCACATGCCATTGGGCCAAGTTAAATGCATAGAGTCAAGTATAAGTGATTTGCTATGCCTTCCAGCCTATAACTTGGTACAAGCAAAATTTTGGCACATCAGACACTACAGGTAATTATTTCAACTATTCAGGACTTTTATTTTGTTTTTCTACTATATGATAAATTTTCTCATATAATTTTCTCTGGACAGAAAAAAGGCCTTCAAACACTTTGATTTGCTTCATGGATTAGAATCAAAATAATATTGCTTTTTTAAATACTGAAAAATTATAGGCTTCAAATCTTCATTCCTCTGAATGCCAAAAAATGCATTTTCCTCAAGACTATCTAGTATCACCCAGTTTCTTAGCCACACAGTGAAAAACCACTGATTTTGGTCTTTTCTTGAAACAAAACCATAAGCTAGTGCACATTCATTTGGGACCAAGAACATCTGCTGTTAAAAGATGATCAAAACTGGCCAAAAATCCTTGCTGTTATAAGACGTTTATGACTTTCAGCGCCTATACGCAGAAACTTCTGACTAACAGCAAATGTTCATGTGATTTGGTCTGTAAAATCCACAGGTCTTATTCTGGTTTCAATTTTAGGGGTGTAACTCAAAGCAATTCTTGGGATTTCAACGAGATTAGTCCCAAGGAAGAGAGTAAATGAGAACAGACTGTGAGCCATATTGTTACAAATCTGTTGTTTAATCACTAACTCCTCTAATTCCAACATAACTCAGCTGGATCATTTCCAATAAGCTTTCCATTCTTTAAGAAAAGGGGTGGGGAGGAGGAAAGCAGGGGACTATAGGGGCTAGATCAGCATCAAAGGCCTACAAGTGCCAATGAATCCTGCATTTAGCAATAAATGTTAAAACTGCATTATTTCTTTGAAAGAAAAAAGGTGGATCCACTACTTTTGGCTTGATCTAATACAGGCAGCAACAGGAATGTAAATTTTTTACATGGGTACAAACTTGAGAACAAGCAGATGAATGCTATCTTTTGAAATGGATACAGTTCAGCTTCTCAAGATTTTGGGTTCAGTAATGTCACATTTTCTTTTATAGAAAGAAAATGTATATGTATACATTATTATAATAATACATGTATAAATAATATACCTTATTATAATCATATACACATTTATGCATATGAAAAGGGCTTTCAAATTCTTATTAACTATAAAAATGCCACTTAAAATTGCTTTATATACGCTGATACATTTCATATTTATTTATATATTAAACATCCACAAATATTTATAAATATTCATATATTGACATTAATACTTTGAAATATTTACATATATGTCAAAATATGCATGTGTATGCTTATATATACATATGAAAAGGTACATGCCCCAAAAATTTAAAAGTAATTTGATAAGAAAATTAATTACATTTGCAAGATTTATTTTTCCTCTATGTATATCAAATTATAATAACTCAATTTTATTTATTTATTGTTTATTTGTTTCTGGAGCTTTGGGGTTTTTAAGTAAGGACCTTCAGACATGTTACACGTCTCTTCCACTGAATTTATAATAATAGCAGAAGCAGCAGTTTAGACCTGTCAACAATTTTTTAGTTCTTAAGCAAAACTAACAAATATAATATATGTACTGATTATATGTGTATAGTCAGATAACATATCAACCTCTTCTATTACATCACTTTGTGGTTAAAGTTTGAAATATAACACACCATATTGTGGTTTGCATTCAGTTACGCAACGAGCATCCCTGTGCCTTGTGAACTCTGTATTTTCAGATTAGTTTGGTTACTATGAAACTATCAACAAATAAAACTCTTCTCCATAGTCCTGTTGACAAGGTTATGTCATTTTTCTCATTAATCTAAGTCTACAGCAGCACCTAAGAATCATTCCAATTAACTCTCACGACATGTCTGCTTTTGATCTAATATCTTAGAACAGTTCGGTGCAGACAGGAACAATTTTATATATTTGTGCTGATACAGTCATATTTCTTTAATTTTTTACCCTTAAATAGAAAAAGAAATAAGTCAGCCTTCATCTTGTAACTTCACGGCAAACCAGACATGGATTAGTTAGTCCTTTCTCAGTATTCTCTCTTGGAGACCCCGGACGACATTGTGATGAAAAGATGCCATAGGCATGTAGCAAAAAACTGTATTGATGATTACTTTGTTAACTGAGTCATGGTTTCAAGCCTGTCAGATGATCCGGATGGAAGAATTAGAAGTTAGACCAGCTTCTAACAATGTTCCAGAGGAGAGCTACTAAAATGATCAGAGGGATGGAGTACCTCCCTATGAAGAAAGGATGAAGAAGTTGGGGTTCAGCCTGGAGAAGAGGAGGCTTTGAGGTGACCTTATAGTGGCTTTCCAATACCTGACGGGGGCCTACAGGAGATTTGGGGTAGGGCTTTTCACATGGGTGTGTAGTGAGAGGACAAGGGGTAACAGTTTCAAACTCAAAGAGAGAAGATTCAGGCTAGACATGAGGAAAAAAATCTTTCCTGTGAGGGTGGTGAGATGCTAGAACAGGTTGCCTAAGGAAGTTGTGGTGGCCCCCTCCCTGGAAGTGTTCAAGGCCAGGTTGGATGGGGCCTTGAGAAACCTGATCTAGTGGAGGGTGTCCCTGCCTATGCAGGGGGGTTGGAACTAGGTGATCTTTGAGGTCCCTTCCAACCCTAGCCATTCTATGATATAATGATATAGTGCAAAGGCCCTATAATTTTTTTTTATTGATTTGTCCGTCCAAATCTCTTCTTTTCTTTCCACTTTGGTTTTATAGCAGGTGCAAGGAGCAAAGTAAATTCTTGAGAACCTGAAGTTTGCTCATCAGATGAAAAATTGTCCTAGTAATTTTTTTTTTGAGCTTGAGCAATACTAAAAGTTGATAAATTTAACCTTGCACTTTTTCATTTTGTGCAGAAAGCCATAGTTAGTGCCTTTATTCAGATTCTAGTAGTTCATTCAGAATTACAGTTCTAACCCACTAGAATTTTTTCCATGAATTAACTTAAAGTGACTTCTGCAGAAGTATCCATACAGCAGTTTCTGAAATATGTATGAGTGTTAGTGCCTGCAACTTTTATTTCCCTCATACAATGGAATGAAAAAAAATGTTACAAAAAAATACTCAAATTAGTTAGAGTAAAAGGGCTAATGCCCCATGTATCTTGTGACTAGAGCAGAACAATCAGCCATGGACAGAACAAAACCCCATTACCCTAACAATGCCCCCATTACCCTAAAGTGTAATATAAGGACAATCCAAACAGAAAAGGGTTTGGACAGGAAGAAGCACTTAACTAGTTTCCAAAGATTTAGGGGCCTATTTCCTCTATGTTTCCTTGCTAACTTTTGTTCAACCAAGTTCCTTCCAGAAATTGTGTAGCTTCAGAACCAAAATGAAGTGAATGTCCTTGTTTGGATGCTATGTTATTGGTGTGATCTCCAAAATACTAATGTGTCCCTTTGTTTTCAGCTGTATTTTCATATTTCTTATTGATTATTCAATTTTTGCAGTACTGTCCCCCTGCAGTCAGAGTACACTATGTTTAGATTTTTTTCCCCATCAAATACATTTACAAACTATTAATCTGGAGATGAAAATAAAAGGAGAGAAGCAGCTAAGGGAGAAATATAGCATGCAAACCATGAGCTGTTTTGTAAGTCTGCATTTCCAGAAGAAATATCATGAGGGGAAACTACGAAGACAGCCAGTATAAATTGTATTGGGTAAGTTCCAGTTGAACAATCTGGAAAAAAAAGCAACACAGGCAAGAATGTGTTTAATCTGGATACATCCCAGGTTTATGTAAGTATACAGAAAATTGCTGTATGAGAGGAACAGCATAACTGATGTCACAATGATATAAAGTACATCTTTGACTTTCTGCATATTTAGCTATATTTACCCAAGTTATCTGACAATGCAGTGTCTTTTCATTAAATGCAAACCACTGCAAGAGAAAAGTTGTTCTGCTTCACCCCAGTCTTCAGATCATGGCTTTCAACAACCAAAGATGTTTTGGCAGAATCATAGCACCAGTCTATCAGTCTGATGAGCCAATATATTTTACAGGTAACTAGACCTTCTGTTAAAAACTGAAAAGGTGTGGATCAATACAGTGTCCCAGTTACTGACAGCTAATAAAGTTTGCCTCAACCCATTCAATTGCCATCTTCACAAACAGTTCATGCAGTGAAAGCTGGCTTACCTGTGACTCCAGTGCATTAGTGCTGCTTAACAGAACAGCTGGATATTTTCAGAGTTCCAAAGCATTCTGAATAGGGCCTTACACAGAATATAGGACATGTATTTTTTCCCTTAGGAACCTACGTTCAAAGGACTGGTCTAGACTGTAGAGCATATCTGTGTCTGGGTTTCTATATGTACAAACAGAGAGACCAGACAAAAGGCTGAGAGGCTAAATTCTACCATCCCCTGGGAATTTTTCCAGCAACCGCAACTATTGGGTTTTATAATTCCAGAGACCGCTGAATTGTAAAAGAGATTTAATCATGTATCAATGTGACCAAAATACAAAGAATGCTAACTGCCAGAATTGCCTGTCAGACTGCTAAATCTCTAATCTTGATCATATCTTTAACCTAGGCCTGTGTTTGGTAAATATGAGCTGTTCTACTGCTGCTTCTACTCCTTTGCTTAATCATCTGTGTGCCTTTTGTGACAATGGAAATATGGAGGGAAAAAGAAGTTGGTTTCACTCTCAGCAAAAAGCTAAACTGTTCTCATCATGTCTGCCATGATCAGAAAAGAAAGATGGGAGATGATATCCAATTTCTCTTGCTTCGCATCTTGAAATTCTGTCTAAGTTTCTCTGGTCTACCACCTAATAATAAATCCCTAATATTTATATATATATATATATGTGTCAAGTCTCCCATCTGGATTTGTTCTGGCACTGACTTTCTGTATTTGGATGTAATTTCCTCTAATGGAGAATACTAATCTAAGGGCTACCTAATGCAGCAATGGAAAGCAGTATGTAAAATTTCTTTATGGTGATCAGGAAAGTGCTAGACTTGCCATTCAGGACTTGCTTTACAGTAAGCTGTATCAAAATGCTTAATACACTTGCTTCTTTTTTCTGTTATCCAGATGCTCCTTTTGTCTGCCAATGTGTTGAAAGAGGCAAGTGGTTCTGGTGCACCTTCCAAAACCTTGGGACTCTCTTCACTATGAGGTTAATCAAAACATTGATAGACTTAGCAGCTTAATTATTGTTGAAAAGAAACAGACAGACCTTTCTCGTTGCTGTATAATAAAGCAGAATTAACCTTCTAGAAATTTTATAGCTCGATAAGGAAGAGAGATTTCCCACAACTCCTGGACTGCAGAAAGAACACCATCTGCAGTGATATCCCTAGATACTGGAAATTAGAAAATAGAGAGATGAGAGGTCTCCTCTAGTGTGGCTGCTCACCAGAAAAGCTTCAAGTAGAAATCCTATGGTGAGTTAAGTGTAAGAATAAGTCCAGAGATAAGCATGAGTAAAGTTCCCACACTGTCCTACTCTTGATTTTCCCTCTACCCTTAATGTAGTACTTGGCCATTTAGAGTAAAATTGTTGTGGATTATAGTACAGCCTTGACATATGATCTTTTCACAGAGACTATTGGAAAGAGAGAAGTCTTTCACTAGCTTCCCCTACTATCAAAAATGTCTGTTTAGAAATATATAGCTAAAAGTTCAAGAATTAGATATTAGGGAACTACAAGCCCATGGGAGTTAGACACATTTGGAAAATAGCACTTCTTTTGTTCACATGTTCCAATTATTTTTAGGTAAGATATTACTTACCCTTAAGTAAAGGAGGACAACCTTATCAGCTGTATTCCTTGAGATTTTTCTTGTGGATTTTTTAGGTTGGAATATCTGCCTTGCCACAGTCAGAATCTGAGCTATTGAAGTAAACATGTAGACTCCCAACCCTCTATATAAAGCACTGTATTTATTCTATTTCCTTCTGCTCAAAAATGATGAATTATATTTTATGACTCAAAGAAATTTCACCTGAAATATTTTTCTAGTCAGAACATGTCCTACCTCCTTTGCTGCAACTGCCTGAGGGCTTTGTTCTGCTATAAAACACAGAAGTAACAGAGATGGTCTGCTGGAATATTATTTCTTTCTATACACTCCAAAAGTACGTAAAATGTCACCTTGCCCAAATACCTCATCATGTGAAGGGTGAAACAATTCACACCACATGACAGCCTAAAACCAGATTTTGTGCAAGGCCAGATGAACACATTTGTTTGAGTAGGCATTACAGTTGTATTATCTTGGAGGTAAGGATGTTTCTGTGCAACAATACTGGAGGACCATAATTTCCAGGGTGTGTATTCTTTCCATTAATCCAGCTGACAGCTATGTATAATTTCCCCCAACTCAGCTGTGCTGTTCAGTTGTGCAGTGGCCAAGACAGCTAAGACATCAGCCAAAGAAGGGGGAGGGAAATGTCTGACTTTTCCAGCAGCAGATTAATGTGTCAAAGAGAAAGGAAGCAAGTATTGAAAATATCAGGTGCACTTCTGAGCTGTGTCTGCCAAAGGGCGGACATGAATAATGTGGCCCATAACCAGCTTTATTACATCAGTATTTGCAAGCCTTAGCTTTGCATTAACTATCTCTAAAATTGACTGAGTATTTGGAAAAGTTTGTACCATACATACATACACTCATACACCCAGTTATACTAAAATATATCATGAAAGATTATATCAGCTGAAGATTTACTGAATATATCTAGCTTTTGCTCTGTTAAACAAAGAAGGATATTTTACTGAAGATCTCACGTAGCCATAGCACATCAAAATCTCTCTGCAGAGGTATGGATCATATCTTTGCTGCTTCTGTTGTCTTATGGTATGTGCAGAAATAGAAATTTCCCTGCTTTCCTTTTGTGTTTGGGACTACAGCAGCAAGAGATGACTGAAAGGAAAATATAGATGCTGAATATGTTTTCAGGGTCTGAATAAGATTGGCTTATGAAAACTAATGGCTATTCTGTGGTCTTTTAACCAGTAGGGGAAGAGAGAAGAGAAGAGAAGAGAAGAGAAGAGAAGAGAAGAGAAGAGAAGAGAAGAGAAGAGAAGAGAAGAGAAGAGAAGAGAAGAGAAGAGAAGAGAAGAGAAGAGAAGAGAAGAGAAGAGAAGAGAAGAGAAGAGAAGAGAAGAGAAGAGAAGAGAAGAGAAGAGAAGAGAAGAGAAGAGAAGAGAAGAGAAGAGAAGAGAAGAGAAGAGAAGAGAAGAGAAGAGAAGAGAAGAGAAGAGAAGAGAAGAGAAGAGAAGAGAAGAGAAGAGAAGAGAAGAGAAGAGAAGTCGTGTTCAGTTTTGGGCCTCTCACTACAAGAAGGACATTGAGATGCTGGAGAATGTCCAGAGAAGGGCAACAAAGCTGATGAAGGGTCTGGAGAAAAATCTTATGAGGAGCAGCTGAGGGAAGTGGGGTTGTTCAGTCTGGAGAAACAGTCTGAGGGGAGAACCTTGTTGCCTTCTATAGGTACCTGAAAGCAAGGTGGAGGTGGGCCTCTTCTCCCATTTAACAAGAGCAAATGGCCTTAAGTTGTGACAGAACAGGTTTAGTTTGGATATTAGGGAAAATCTATTCTCTGCATGGATTGTCAAGCATTGGAACAGGCTGTGCAGGGAAGTGGTGGAGTCAACATTCCTGGAGGTATTTAAAAGACCCGGAGATGTGATGCTTAGGGATGTGGTTTAGTGGTGGACTTGGCAGTGCTGGGTTAGCAGTTGGACTTGATGATCTTACAAGTCTTTTCCAAACTAAACCGTTCTGCAGTTCTAGAATTATAAGATAGGACTTTTCTTGCTAGCTGAGATGAAATACAATGATCCTAAAGGTCTTTTCAAACCTAAATTATTCTATGAATCTCTGATGTTTCAGGTATTAGCTTTGCTAACCTGGACACATAAGCATAATAAATTATATATTTAAAAAAAACTCAGTTGAGCGTATTTAGTATTAGAAAATTGGTGTTTTATCTAATGTCCACTCAGGTCACCAGCACATGAAATTTGGCATCTTAATTAAGGATGCTGAGCCAACACTACTGTACAGTGGATCTGTAACTCTTACCAGGAATGTTTTTGTAATGTGTATGACTTATTTCACAGTAGTAAATCTGTTCAAGTGCAATTGCCATATTTTTTTGCTTCCTTTGCTGGATTAGTGTTTTTTCCATGATACAGATGTTTTGTTTTTCAGATGAGATATATTAGTTGTGAAAGAGCTGTTTATAGTTAAAAAAAATATCCCCAAGCTTAGATTAACATTTAAATCTGACCCTGACATATTTCTTTCTTCTGTTTTCCAGTGTGAAATATTGGTATATTGTAAATGCATAGCTCTAAGGGTATCATTATAATCCATCTAATAATAAATCTTTTACATGTCTCTGATTCCAAATAACATCTGTCAGTATGGAAAACCAACACGAGATAGCATAGGACCTACATCCCAATAGACCAGGCTGTAAATTCTGTCTTTTCAGAGACCAGAAGAGGAAGAGAGAGGATAGAAATGATTCTTCTGACTTTTGATCATGCTGGTCATGTGGAAAGCTATATTACTATTTTTCTTGTGTAAAAGCAAGGATGGGGCAGGAAGGAAAAAATAATGTTAATTTTCTTTCTCTTTCCCTGACATAGATATGTAAGAATTCTGTGGAGAAAATTATGAGGTAGATGACAGCATTGAAGAACACAGGCTATCTGCCACATTGCTTATGTCTTCATAGGCAGACGATTCTGCTTTTAATAACACTTAAGCTAGGTCAATTAAATATCTTCTCTTTTAAAACTAAATCTTTCCTTTCATGCCACAGTGTAACAGGATAAACTTGCTTAAAATTGACTGTAGGAAACATCATGCTCCTGCAGTTTAGCAATAGGAAGCTTCAATATGAATACCCTTTTTACTATCATTATCTAAATGCCAACCTTAGTTTTTTCATGTTTATAATTTGTTTGCTATTCATAAAATCAAGAGAAACATAGACATCAAGGATGACATTGCAGTGAAAACCCAAATTGCAAGTGTACTTAAGCTATTCTTAATTGCATCCTACCACGTTTAGTGTATAAATAGGTGAACTAAAAGATAATAGTGTCAGTCAGTACAAATGCTGTTAAAGACAGTGTACAAATGTTTTGAAAAGTGAAGCCTGATGTAAAGGTGTAAAACATGTTTTTTCTTTGCTAGTGCTTTGTACCATTAGAAAAACAATGTTTATCCTTTTGTAAAATATTAATGTAGCAAAATAATGTATTTCGCATACATATTTCATTTAGTTTATTACTTTCTTAGATGATGTTTTTCTGTAATGGATAATCCTTCTGCATCTCTCCAGGCCTCAAGGGTCTTTTCCTTGCAAAATCTTATTTATCATAGATAAGGAAAAGAATAAAACTTAGAGAAAGAGGAAGAGTGTTCCCAGACATGTAACAGTTCCCATGTACTTGAAGTAAACAAACAGAGTTTATTTCAGTTGTGCTGCCTTTATATTTAAAGGGAAGAAAAGAGGTTTCTTGGTTTTCTTTTTAACCAGTAATATTTTCCTATTCCTGTGGCTTGCTTGTGAAGCAGTTCAAGGTTTCAGTTTCAATACTTTTTTTATTTACCTGAAAAGCTTAAGTGATATACTATTTGCTTGTGCTGCCATATTAAATAATTATGATATTTGGTTCTATTAATGAAAACCATATTCTGAACAACCACCTGATTCTGAAAAATGGTAACATTTATTTCCATTATACTTTAACTCTTAACCAGATTTTTTGAGAATTCCAATTAGATAAAATGGACCAAATCCTCTCTTCAAAAATCAGATGGAACTCCATCATATTGAATTTAGAACTATACAAGTCCCTACTTTTTTATTATTTTTTTTCATTATTATTATTTATTGAGGAGATGAAAGCCCCAGAATCCTAAAAAATATATATTTTCTGATAAATTTTTGTTTATTGAATGGCAAATTGGCCAATATAACACCTGTGAAAAGACTTCTAGTAAAACCCGGTATTTCCTATAGAAGCATGACTCTTTTGGAATTGTCCTTTCTTCAAAATAGCAAGTAATTGTTGCAGTGGATGCAGATTTGAAAAAATATTAGAGAGATTACTGAGAAGAAAAAAAAATGCCATTACTTCTAATAATATTTTGATTTAAAACAAGACCTAAAAATCCTGCTAAGTCAGATCTTCTCTGCTGTAGCTGTACCAAATCACTGTTGAATACAAATGTTGTTTTTGGAACTAAATCTTGCTTCAGCTCAGTTAGTAGTCGTTGTGATAAGCTTTACAACGATTCTGAAATGCCAGCTGCACTAGAAAATTTGAAGCAGTGCTAATTTAATAATCATTAAGTGTACTATCACCAGCCATTGTTAACAAAAGATAAGTGCTAATTAGAAACAGAAAATTCAAGACAAAATGAGCATTTAATTTAATTTTCACCACCACAACATATACTGTAACATCAGAATCTACACGGTAAAGATGGAAAAAATGCCATTGCCTCCAGTGAGAGTGGAATCAGAAACATAAATATTTTTTCCCTCAAATCTGATTATTTGGAAAATATGAAATCATTTGAGTATGAGTGACTGGTGAGAGAGTGGAACATGTAGCCTGGGGAAGTTTTGGATTCCAATCTCTGAAAGTGCTCAAAGCCAGGTTGGACTGAACATTGAGCAGCCTGGTCTTGTGGAGGATGTCTCTGCCCATGCAGGGGAGTTGGAACTAGATTATCTTTAGGGCCCCTTCCAACCTAAGGTGTTCAATGATTCTATGATATTTTTTCTAAACAAGACAAGTCGAGAATGTCACTGGGCTCGACTGATTCTGCTCTCTAATGGTTGAGTCCTGATACTAAAGACACACTCCAAGTGAATTGAGAAGACATGATCTGAGTAACTGAGGACTTCATTACTGTATTATTTAGGTGTAAATTGACTTTGATGAACAGCTGCTTAACACAACCAAACAAAGACTACTTCCTGATAAACAGTTCATGACATTTGTAACAGTTTTTCATCAGGAGTATCTATATTTCTAGAAGAAAGCAGAACCTTAGCCAGAACACCGTCTGCTGCAAATATTCTGTAAGCTAGGAGTGAGTTCCATTCACCCTTTATAAGCAATCAGATTTTTTGGTGCATTTCCTATGTCTTTTCCAATTTTTTTTTTTTTTTTTTTTTTTTAGAACAAATCAATGCAAATTTGCTTTGACTATGGCCCTGACACTAACATTTTTCTTCCTTCTTAGATGTCTAAATTTACCAGTAAAGCAAAAGTCCACTGCTTAAATTAATGTAGTTAATTTATCTTTTACAAAAAAACTAAGTACAACAAAACAAACCCCAAAAAAATCCAAAATGCAAACCAAAACAAACAGAAAACCCAAAACCACAAAAACCCCCAAAATAAATTAACAAAAAACAATCCATAAACAAAAAGCAAGACATGCAATTTTTCCAAGAATGAAAACAAAGAAGTTGTCCATCTAGTTATAGCTATCTCATCTTTTCAATTTGAGGACAAGCTGTTAATTCCCTTTCTCCCTGCTGTAAAGACAATCTTTCTCTTAGCACAACATTTTGCATAGCACAGACTCCTTTCTAATTCTTGTATATATCGTTGCTGAATTCAGCAGACTAAGTCTCTGACAGTGCAAAATGGGATTTTATCAGTCTGGATTTCATGCTTCATATGATTTAGCTGCTGGAGTAAGTAAAAGAGTAGGCAGGGTACAAAGTTCAACATGCAGAAAAAGCAATGAAACTTTGCAAATTTGCAAAGTGATTTGTAGATGAGAAATTCTATGATTTGATAATATTTTGGAAAGCTAATAAAAATTGTCAGGTTTCAACATGTTAACTAATCAGTAGCTAGTATAATCTATAAATAAATCTGTAAACAGCATCATTTCCTTTGTACATAAATCAGATCTACCGCAACCTCTTTTTGGTCTGCCATAATGTTGCTGAGAGAACAGTAAATAAGAAAATAAAGCCTTTAAGTACTAAATTAGTGTTCTTGTCTTTCTTTGTATTCCTAACTACAGTAACTTAAGTCTCCACAGGAAATAATAACAGAAGAAATATTGAAACAAAATAAAATTATCATACCAAGCTTTCATCTTAGTTGAAGCAGTCAGAAGCCTTGGGATGTAAAATTAAGTACAATTCATGAAAACAGCCTGACAGAAAGCCAAGTGGAAATTTCTCACTCTCGTGGAAAATACTACTTGCACCAGTATACAAAAGGCTGATGCTGACTCAAGTAGGAAAAAAGAAAAGTAATTCATTCATCAGTGATAAAACCAAAGACCATGCAAATCAACTACATGAACCAGGAAACTAATGGAATGGCCTACCTCATGGTAGTTAGCAGAATGAATAGAAGTAGTAGTAATGTAATATACTCTTTATCATGTCTAAAACCATGATCATACCTAAACACTGTTCTGACCGTAGTGGAATTGTCTCTGTTTTTCACAAAGGAGCTACAAAACCAAGAGGACATCTGTAGGATGTACGTACATCTGTGATAATTATAAACTAATGACAAACAAAGCCCTGCATGCTCAGGGTTTTGCAGTACTTGGGTTTTTGATTTGGATTTGTTTCTTTTTTCCCCAACTGTTTTTTTGTTTTGGCTTGGTTTGGTTTTTTTGTTTTTGTGCTCTTTTCCCAGGTGTCCCATTCAGAAACTCTTAAACAATCCTTAAGAAGAAATAAGTAGGCTCCAATAGCTCTGCAATTCCAAGAAAGTTAAATGTGAGCATGGCTTTGCTTCTTACCATTATTAAAATAGTGACATGAAGTAATCTTAGCTAGAACTGGCAGCGCTCCAACAAGTTGAAATCCAGAACACTTTCTCCACAAAACCTGGGATTGTTTGCATCTCTAAATTTTAGAGGAAGCATGTCTCATTATAAGCCATTGAGTTTTGCAGGTTTTTTGGGTTTGGTTTGGGTATAGTTTTGATGGATAGATCTGCACAGATGTAGTATGTTGCTCTGTCCTGTAGCTACCATGAAATAACTTGTTTTCTATTAAGTCTCTGCTTTGACAAAGTGACTGTCTTACTGTTACTGGTGTTTTCTCTTAAGTAGTCAGTAGTAGAATTTCATAAAAGGATTTTCTGGTTGGAAGTTACACCCATCCTGACAGTGTGATCTCCTACATGGAATGACAATTTAGCAAGATGCAAGAGTTCTTCGGTAGCCTGAGATATGGATTTGGCTATTTAATATACACTGACTAGTCCTCTAATGGTTGCTAATCATACATCCTTTCTTTTCTCTCTAAGATTGTTGCTAGCTGAAAACTTAAAAGAATTAGATTTGTAGTGACAGTTGGCGGAACTTAAAAGAATTAGATTTGTAGTGACAGTTGGTATTTTTTTAAGCAATAAACAAATCTTTCACTTTTTAATAATGAACATTATTTTTTAATTCTTATTTCATCTTCAGGATTGTGACAAAGGATACCTTTGATCAGCTTATGCTGTCAGAAAAGCAAAAAAAAACATTCTAAAGAACTTGTGTGGAACTTGGCCATGGAAAGAAAGTGACAGCAGAATTCTCTAAATGTTCTTTGAGTAACCTAAACCAAAAAGCAAGATCAGCTTAATAAAATCAGTTCTTTTTATCAGTCATTTATTACCGCTTTGGTTTTGAGAAATGCCATATATCTTGCAGAAATTGAAAGGTCAGATTTACACAAGAATGTAGCTGTTTGACTGAAAACAGATCTGCAATATATACAGATACAAAGATGCAAGCAGTGGACATCTTTTTCTGCTGTGCAAACAGATCTTTATTTCAGTGGCAGTCTTTTCCTTTTCAGGACCTTGATAGACCCCTTAACATTTTTACCCTGATAATAAGATTTTGATGTTGATTTTTATGTCCTTTTAGTTTTCTTTCATTTTACTCTTAAACAGACTACTGGTAATTTAGAATATAGTTACTCAAAGCAAATTTAATCAGTGGGACATGAAAAAAACCAACACAAAATATCTGATCAGAATTCATTTATATATTGCAGACTGAGTTTATAGTTTATATAGATTAACAACTCTTCTAGTCCATTTCTTTTAATACAATACCAATAATGCTGTTTTTATTTGCCTTTTAGCTGTCACTTAGTCAGTACTTCTCTTGAATTTTTGAGAAGTCCATATTTAGCACTTAACTATCAGGATTCTTAATGTCAAATTATGCATAATTTGGTCCATCAGTATTCTCAACATAAAGGACAAAAAAATTATTCCTTTATATTTGTAATCAAAATATTCCTCAGATTTTAAGCACTTCTAGACCCTTGCAAGAAACGAGTTCCTGAGTAAAACTGACATAGGAGAGAGTTATCTTGGCATACTTTCTCCCATCTTGAGACTCAGTGAGTTTCTGAAGATGAGAGGCAGCTCCTAGCAGGAGCACAGATGGCAAAATAGGAGTTGACCTACATTAATGTGAAGAGACAGTAGCCATTCTGAAAAAAAACTTGGCCTCATTGAGCCTTTTTGGTTGAAGACATAAATGGGACTAGTGACTCACCAAAGAAGTACTCAGCTGTGATTTTTACAGGGAAATAAATATTCACTGAATAGAGATCTGGGTAATAAGAGTGTTTCATGTTCTTCCTCCAGCAGGAAGTATCGGTTGTCTCTAGAAATACCTATGGCAGCAATATATCCCCAAGTTTATAGGAATTTAAAAGAACATTACGTATGAAAATATCTAAACTGTTTGCTGTAAAGCTTTCAAAGGCATTTTGGTGTGGTAAGTAAGGAGGACACCACATATTTTGGTTCTTCTTTCCATGAAAGATTCATTTAATATTAGACAATTTGTCAATAATAAAAAGTTTGTCAAAACAGAGGGAAAGAAATAAATTTTCTGTGGGTCAGATTTTCAAGCAAACCTAAAAGAGTTATGAAAATCTTCATAAAAGGTGTAATCCTATTAAATCATTCCTCAATATTCCAGTCAAAATAGTTTTGATCTGATGATGCATCCAGTGAGACTATGGTAATGTAGTCTTACTGCACCCTAAAAATATACATTCTTGATCTGAGATGAGGGTGATGTCAGTGGGTCATCCAAAAAAGAAAGGTTGCTATCATTATGCAAATATTCTGAAGATCACAGCTTACTGAAACTTTCCGTCTGTCTTGGAAAGTAGGAATTAATAACTTGGGGAGGGGGAAGGAAAAATATTATCACTGATGTGGGCAAAATTAGAATGGTCAGTGAGGCCAGGCTTTTGTGGAGCACACAGTCAGACCCTACCTGCAAACTTTAATTTGCTGTTCTGATGACAGTCCCAAATCTGACTTTTTCAGAGGAAATAAAACGTACAGATGACAGTAGTTAAAAAGGCCAGTGATGCAAAAATATGATGAATGATTATTGAGGGTGTGTTAGCCAATCTAAAACCAGCTGAAATATTTCATGTAGAAATAGATGCTGAGAAGTGGTGCAGCCTTACAGTCCCAGATCCTCTTTCTGCTACTACTCTTATATTCAGCTTGGGGAGAGAGTGGATTTTTTTTTCCACCTATAAGATAATCTTGATTTTAGGTCCGAAGAATATTTGGTATACAGTACCTACATACACTTCTCTGTTTAGACTCTCCTCACAAAATTATCTTCTTATGATTTTGATTGCTGTAAACATAAGACAAACAGTCTTCTTTAGGTTTTTGTGATTTTTTATGTCATTATCCATAGTGGTTATAAATAACACACTGCACATTTACTTTATGTTATACATCAGGTGTACCTGGATAAAGTTTTGAAGAAATCCACTTTTTAGCTTCTATCTCTTGTCATTTTCAAGTTAAAATAACTAGGAAACTGTAAACAATTATTTTATAGGTGTGATTATTTTAGTTTTGTGGGATATTTCTCTAAATGGGGAATTATTTCACAAGTTGTTTTACTTTCTAAGCTGGTATAAAGCAACACATATGAAATATTGGGAAGATGAGTTTTTTACACTGTCTTTAAATTAGTGCTCTGTCAAATGTTTTAACTAATTTTACCTATCTTAATAATGTTATTTTCTTTATTAATGCACCCACTGCTTCCTAAATTAATATGAACCCCTATTTTCTTTCTTGTTTTTAGTTCCCATTTCCCTCTACATGTTGATTTATAATGAAGAGCCTGTATCCAATCACATGGACATTGCCAGATCTGTCTCTACAGCTTTCACCTTCAATTGAATTTGCTATACTTGTAAAAGTGAATGGAAGTACTATATGTATATCCTGTGCTTTACATAACAGCTATGTTTAGGCCTTTCTCAAATAATTGACAATAAATACATAGTTTCTGAGTAAACTTAGTTCATAAACATTTAATTTTCAACCAATTTCTACTTGAATAGGTTGTTCTTAATACTCCTCTGTATGCTATTTGTTGAACATATTTTTGAGAGTTTAAGGAATTTTTTTTGTATATATATATATATTTTTGGTGTAGAGAGGGAGGTCATCTGGGCTCCAGTATCTACACAGGCTAAGTTGCCTGGAAAATAAGATTTGTATACAGATCTGTAAATAACATGTGTCTTATAATGTAACTGAGGTACCGATGTAATGAGTATCTGGAAGTTATTCCAAAAATTATTCTGGTGCCTGGGGGAAGGGAAGAAGAGGTGGAAACACAGGAGACTGGAAGAAATGGCATGGGTGTCTTTAGATAAGACACTGGGTTTGTCTCCTTCTCTGTTCCTTTTGGATTTCCATCCTTTTCAAATAACTTCTAAGAATATTGTCTTCTAACAAAAATATGCTTTGTGTTAATATGTGTGGAATTTAGGTCACTGAACATTGCTCATTTTTTGTCTAGCCCTTGAATTAGATGAGGTTTCTAATAGCCACTGCAGCTAATGAAAGTTGTTTCTGTTTTCATACCAAATTCCAGACAAAGAAATGCCAGGAAAAATCTGCATTATTGGTGGCTGCTGATAGTTGCCTAAGCTAGAAGGAAATCTTGTTGCTACCTGATCACAAGGGGCACTCATTTATGGAGAAATTAAATTAGCAGCTATATAAAAGGCTGATTGATTGATTAGTTGATTGATTGATTTAGAATAGGTTAGTATTATCCAGAAAAAATATTTAGTAGAATTCTTCATGCTCATCATTTGGTTCTCAGATCTTCACAGAAGTATGAGCATACGCTCTAATTTAAAATTTTTGGCTGAAACTATACAGGACCTGTCATTCAGTGTCCAGGTTTTTGGAGACAATATTGAAATACTGGAGCATGCTGGCATACACTGGAATATCTGCAATTAAGCAGTTGGCCTAGAAGTAATCAGCCTAGAAGCAGTCATGTTAAGATAATATTTTTTTATTCATGGGAGAAATACAACTGCTTGCTCTTTTTTTTTTTTTCAACCAGCTATAAAAGACAAAGAGCTGTAGATACATGCAAAGTCTCCAGGTAAATATGTTAAGGATCATCAGTAGCCATGGAGTCATTATAGAACTCATAGTATAGAGTTGCAAAATAATTGGTAGATCACTGAATGAAAACTGTTCTTCAGAGCAAATTCTCTGTCAGGCCAGGTTTCCTTACAATGAATGAGTGGAAAAGGCACTCTCACAATGTTTTGTACACATCTAATGTAGATTACAACAGCACAATCATAAGTGCAAAAATTAATATCTTTCCAACGTAAATAAGCAACCTTCAGAAGACACTATTAAGCTGTTCTAAACCCAGAAAGTTTTGAGCCAGAAGTTTTCCATAACATAGTTGAAAGTAAAAATGTTGATTTGCTAAAAGAGTTGCACCTGACAATAGATAATTATGTGCTGCAATTCTGACATTATATATGATCATCTCATAGCTCATTCCCCTCCAAGTGATTTTATTTTTTTTCAAGTAACACAGGAAAAGTACAAAATGTGAATTCCTGAAATATATATGTAGAAACTGAAGTTTCCTACATAAATCGCATTGCTGACACTTTTACATATGCATTAGGAGACCTATTTTCCTCACTTCTCACAATATTTCTGTGTACCTCTGTACATAGACTGGACAGACTGGGATAGCTCTATTTGGTTTAACTAGAAATTGTTCAGTATTTTTTCCTTGCTACTCATTGTGTGGCCCATTTATGGCATACTAATCAAACCCACATCTGAAAACAATGTTATTCATTTTCTCATGAGATTTATTATGGGATATGTCAGTGGAGAACAAACACTTTACAAAGATTTCATTTTCACAGTAGACCATTACAGTCATTCCCACAGTGCAAATTGCAAACTACAGTACAGACATGAAGGCTGCCTAGTCCTGAATTTTATGTGCCAATTTTAAAGCAAGCAGGACTTAGATTTTTTCAGGTAACTTAGTGTTATGACAGATGTGAAACATTCAAAGTGCAGTCTCTATAAACTTAGTTCCCATTATGAGGGTCCAGTTTTTTTGTGGTGTAAATCTAGATAAACAGAAAATTAAGAACAGCCCATTAGCAGCTGACCTAGGAAAAGTTCAGCTTCAGGGAGTTGTCCAGCATCACACTGAAAGTCTGGAGCATGTTATTGTCTCATCCTTTTCCCCAAGGCAGGATTCAGCTGCACAAGTCATAAGACTAGAACTTGGAGAAACTTCTGAAATCAAAAGGTTTCTTAAGATTTTATCGTTTTTCTCCAAGGTCTTTCCTAAGAACATGGGGGAAAACAGAATAATGTTTCAACATTTAGCAATATGTATTGTTTCATGTGTTTCAATTAAGCATTTCATTTTTTTCTTCCTTAATTATTTTTGTAGTAAAGAGGTTCTCAATGTGCCTTTCATCTTACTTGAGTAATATATAACTGAACAAAAATAACAAAAGGCTGGTAATAGTAATTTTTTCTTAAAGAAGAATTTTTTGAAATTATTTGAAATCAGAACTGTAAACAACCAACAAAAGTATTAAGTTGTGATGAAACTGAACTTTTCTTTACTGATTTTGGAGTTCATAACGACTTTTCCTGAGGTTCTGCCTCATTCTCCTTTTCATCTCTGCAGCTAATATTGTGCTCATGTCATGACTGCCACTCTTTCCCAGGGCAGGTCCATTCTTTTTTCAAAATGACACAGCAATTTTACAAACTGCACCCTAAAATCTGTGTACAAAGAGCTGAATTAAGATTACATGGGAAACGATAATTACACTATTTCCCAGCTTTCATCTGCATGCCTTGTCAGATTTAATTTTACCCGCTCTGTGTGTGTGCACGTGTGTGTGTGCACGAGGGAGGGAGACAGTGCCACAGAGAAAGAAAGTGAGGCCTTCAAGAAACAATGTGGAACAGCCCAGTGGTTCTAGTCTGTGAGCATCTTAATGTCATGAAGGGAAATCAGCATGGTAGAACTGTAAAATCCAGAGCACAAATTTGGCTCTAGTGCTCATTCTATGAGTGGAGCAGGACCCCTAGCAGCACTAAGCTTCCCTGAAGTTCAAAGACTGTGACTACTGGGATACTCTTCCAATTGTGTTACTAGCAGTTGTTATGCAGAGACAAATCACAACACTCTATATAATTTAGACCCTCTTGCAAGCTCTTGGAAGGAAATTTGGTATACAGAAATATTTGGGACTTCCTGTACCCATATATCTGGTCTATATTTTGTTGTTTCGAAGAGATTTTTTTTTTTTTTTCCTGAGTCAGTTTGCTGTCCTGACTTTTCAGCACTCATTTCAGTCCTTCAAACTTCATTTTCTCGTTGTCTCAATCTGTTTGCCTAACTAGTGCCAGTTCTTCATGACTCATAATACAATTTTTTTCTCTGCCTTATTGGCATGTGGTCACCCTTTCAGCCACATGTGCATTTTACATTCCCACTGGCTCCAACTGTTAGTTTCCCTCCTAGGTTCCTTGTTTAATACTCGTGTCCCACCCTGCTCTTGCTACATGTCACAACAACCTAGAGACCTTTCAGTTTTCTGCAATTCTGGGCTTTTTGTGGGCACTTCAAATGGGATGTTCACAGTCTGAAGTCCTGATTCTCTTTTGCTGGGAGGAAAATTCTCTTTCACATGCTCGAATCTGGTTTTGGTCATATTGAGCTGTGTTTGTAAGTCTTTAAACTTGGTTAAATTTGGCTGCATATTACTGGGAATGATCTAGACAGACACATCTGGACTTCAATGGTATTCTTGTGAAATTTCTTTTCAACAGCAGCTTGCATCAGATTTTTTCAGCTGTTTTTTTTTGGGTTTTGTTTTTGTTTTTTGTTTTTGTTGTTTTCAGTCAGCATTGCTATTATTACTACAATTAATCTGGGTAAAACCACACATTTTCTCTTGCCCTGTTCTAAGAAATGGTTTATGTTTCTCATCTGAAAAGCAATATAATAAATCAATGTAAATATCTCATGAAAAATATCAGCCTCTATCTTTCAGATTGCAAGATTAAGCATCTGAAAATGGGCTTTTCTAACAGGAGTACGAGGCAATCTTCATATGCAAGCACAAGTTACCCTGAAATGCATTAGCAGATTTAATCATAGATTATTCCACTATATCCTGTTCACTTTATTGTTCCAATAAAGAAAGGGGAAAAAAAGCCTGTAATGTGCAAAGTTTCAAATCCTAGAATCTGATCACATAGACATTTCAAAAACAGAATGAGATGTAATTAATTTTTATGTTCCTATAATACCCAGTGTTAATGATTTATTATATTTTAATTATTTTTATGATCCAGTACCTTTGGCAAGTGTAGGGCATTAGTATGTAAATACGTAGAGCACAGTAGCATGCTGGAAAGTGTCAAACAGTTCGGAAAGTTTTCTTCTTCTTCCTCTGCCCTTCTTTTTGTATTTGCTTTGGGATGGATTCAAGGAATTTGGAATCAGTTTAAACTTATGAGGGTTTAATGCATTTCTGAACTTTGGAAACATATCTCTACAAGTTCCACTTAGCCATCATGTTTCCCAGGCATGCTGGAGTTTTGTTAGACACTGACAAATACTTTCTTACCACTTGCAAGCTGTTAACATGGGAACACAGTGAAAAAGAAAATTAGATTTGAGGTATTTTAGTTTCCAAAACTCTTTAATTAAAAAAATTAAAAACAACTCTTTAATTAAATCTTTCAGCTCTCATTTTTTATAAAAGATATAGTTATTTTAAGGAGATTTTTGAGACTCTGGGTTGTTTTGGGGTTTTTTGGGTCAGTGAAAAATAAGATATCTGAAAACTAAAATGCATACTCTTGGTGTAAATCACAGCTCCCAGTTTTATAAATCCTGTTGACTAAAATACAAATATGGTTTTAAATATTTTATACTGTTCTTTTCAGCCTTTACATGGAATCTAAGGGACCGCAAAATTAAGGGAAGAGTTCTGGTTTTCTTCCAAGCCTGCAATACTTAAAATTAACTGCTTTGCACAGTGCTTATCTTCACCTCTACTGTTATTTTCCAGTCTGTACAAAGCTAATTCATCCTTCTTTTATGTTCATTGTGACACTGAGAAGAAGTCATGGGTAAACTTTTCTAACCTCTAGAGGGATATTTGAGAATCTAGCTTGAACGTCTCTGCAATCAAATATTAAGTCAAGGGCATCTTGACTTAATCCTATGATTCTATGATTTTGTTTCATAATTATAAATACAAGATCAGAACATACTGTGTGAGTATTCTGAATCAAATGGCCTATATATTCATATTGGAGAATTAAACAGTAATTCCCCTAGTCCTTTCCTCAGCAGCTAGATAGAAAAGGATCATGTCTTCAGTGTACTGTGTAGTAGAGTTTAAATTTAGCACATCCACTACTCAGCACTTGGTCTCATCAGAAAGTATTTTGGAAGTCTTGTCCCTGTAAAAAAAAATGAAAACAATATTTTTAGTTTCTGGCACTGAAGAACTGAGAAACTTTGACTAAAAATAAAAATATTTGGACATAAGTAGCAGAAGTTTGGAAAAAGGTTTCCAGTAGAACATTTTTGTTTTCATATTAAAAGCTTAAAAGTCTGTGTGAAGGGTTTATTTTTTTCAAGAAGATTTTGCATAGTAAAAAACGTAGTTTGGGATAAAACATTTGGCAGTCTCTTGAACATGCCTGAGTACCAGTCACTTTTTTTATCTAAGAAATAGTTTCTTTTGCTAAATTTATATGTCTCACTGTAAAGGAAAGATTCATCAACAATTACTTAGACCAGTTCTTGAGAAAATACAGGGATAGGTGATGCGTATAATTAAAAATACTTTGGTTTTTACCTTCTCTTTAATAGTATAAAAAGGCATTCTTATTTTATAATCCATTAGAATGAATCATTTTCTTGATTTACTCTTAGTTTCTTCAGCCATTTTTCCTTATCTTTTTCCATTTTCAAAGGCCATTTAGAATGATTTGATGGTGTCTTTATTTCCAAACATATACTTGTAAAAAATTTCTCTTAGACCTCTGTGTTAACCAGTTTTTATTACCATCCTCTGTTGACTTCAGTTTCAAAGTAATGTAACAGGGAATTATTATTAAATAAATTTAAACAGTTCTTTCAGAAAGTAATGTATTCTTCAGTTTTCTTCCATTGCTAGTATTTATTCTGTGGCTTAAAAATATAATTATGAAACTCAAAATGAATTTCGTTTATGAAATTAAAAATGTATTTACCCTTGCACATGAATGGCTCTATTGAAGATATTATCTGTGGAATCTAAACTGAAATAAAACCAATAACTTGTTCCTGCATATACAACAATAAATTTATTGTGGAGTTAGGAAAAAGAAGGCACAGAGTTTGGCACGGGTAAAGGATATGGGGATGGTGTTTGAATTTTTCAGTCACCATGTATTATGCCTTATTTTCTTGTCTCAAAAGAGACTTAAAGCTTGTCTCAGGACATTTCTACTCTTAGAGATTTAGTTTCCCTAAATTGTTATCACATTTTAAACATTTTAGGATCTGATTGAGTTCACAATTTTTACAGTTCTTCACAATCATGACATTAAGAGTTTGCATTGGTACACCTTGTTCCATATAAGGCCTCATCGACCTTTTCACATTTCACAGATTTGTAATCTTGTTCCAGCTTTTAATCATTTGGTATCTAAAACAGTTGACAAATCAACAGTATTTAAATCATCAACTCCTCACTCACTGACCATTTTTTTCAGGAATATATTAAAGATAAATATATTTAAAAAGTCAAAGATTTGTCACTTTGGCAAATATAACTGGTCAGTCTGAGAAGCATTCTTTTTTTTTTTTCCCAAGAAATCTCATTATTTGAGGATACTACGAAATTAGTAGCTCTTTTAGGTCATAAAAAGATTAGTTATAGAGGATTTTTAACACAGCATTGTGCTGCCCTTGAGGTGGAACTATATTGTTATATTCTGTACTTGTCAAATACTGTTCATTAATGAGTGATTTTTGCAATTGTTCTATTAATAATAATATCTACATATATTTAAAAATTACAGATGAAATTACGTGCAAAATGATGCAGAAGCAAGGAAGAACAAATCATGGTACAACATCCAGCAGTCAGAATTTGATAGTATTGGACACAAACTTCCCAAGTCTCTTATTATTCATATGAATTTCAGCTTACAAATACCGCTAGTATAATGTTCCTTTAAATCACTTTAATTTTTTCTTTTTCTTCTCTCAAACACACTTTTAAGAAGGCATCTGTAAATGAAGAAATGTAACCAATACACAGAATAGCTACAGTTAACCTTTGTCATGTGTTCCTTAAAAAAAACAGGCCTTATAAAGGCACAACTATAAAAATTTTAGCATTGCTAACTCAAACATGAAAATTTTCCCACGCATTAAGATATGGAAGTGATCCTGGAAAAGCAAACCAACAAGGTCAAATTGACCTTCTTGGTTACATTCCGTAAAGCCTTATTTATGAAAACAAAGTAACCTGAAAGATGGAAAGGTTTATCAGAGTGCCTGAGATGATACAGAGCATCAGTATTGAATGTGGAGGTAAAAGAGAAGCTGGGATATGCTGTGGACTGCATAGTAAAAGAAAAGACTGTCCTGGCAATAAGTGCACTTCCTATGATATTAACAGTGTTGAAGAATAGACTAGAGTATCACTCAAGTTGGTAGCAATCTCTAATGCAGAGAAAAGACTTCCTGAAAGTATCAGCTTGAATTAATGAAACTTGAACACTCTGTATGATACAGTTGGAGAGTTCAGATTCATGTTTTAACAGCAATTCTTTCCTTGTCACTAGATCAGTCCTGGCATAATTGTTTGTGATGTCTATTATATGCAGTCGTGGCTTTTAGGATGAAGTTCATCCCCACCAGAATATATAATCCTCACAATCCTTATAATTCTCAGTGAAATCTCTATGAATCTCATTTCTGTCTTGCAAAAAAAATGTGAATAGAGCATATTCTAGTGCTGATACTGGACAGGTAGAGTATTGCCCTGGTCTGACAGTACGTGCCATCTGCTCAGAAGCAAGTCCTCATCCAACAATTTCTTTCCTTCCTCCAAAAGACAAGGGTGGACTTGTAGTGAGTTAGGCATGGAAGCAGAACACAAAAAAGTGAGAAGCTCCTAATGCTCTGATTTTCTTGTTATTTCATTCATGAGGTGAGTACTGATAATTTATAATAATAACATTATACTTGAGCCTTCTTTTCTTAAAGTGACCTAAGATTCTTTTTTTGTTAAAAAACATTTTTACTTTTTAAAAAGTGCCTTTGAAAACACTTCTGGGAAGTGCTTTATGCTTTGCAAAACAAATCATTTATCACTCCTGATCTGAGCTACTCTCTTAACTTGTTTGGAAAAATTGTTAATTGTGTAAGCCAGGACCTGTGAATGCCAAAGGTTTGCCATCTGCCCACACAGGGATATGGTTCTCTGGACTGCCAGGGATGCAAAGGATAATATAGACTTTATTGATGAACAGTTGCTAGATCTATGGTACTTTGTAAACAAGTCAGCACAGTGGTTCAAGGATGGCTTTCCTTCTTCAGTAAAGAATACTGGTTTTTAACTTCTGATAGTACACAAGGGATTTCTGACAGTGAATGGTTGGAGGGAAGGTAATATTTTTGCCATTTATGTAGCAGATTTCTCTTCTAGTTCAAGTTTGTATTACGGGTGTCAAACTCCTGAGATATCTCTACTAAAAGAAATGTCATTACTTTGGTGCTTTTTGGTTATTGCAAGAGGAAAAAAGAGATATCACATGCTTGGAACAGAGAAGTTTGCTGTGTTAGTTGTAAAGCACATGTCTCAGCAAAACCACACTGAAGTGCTGAACCGTTTCTCTGATAACACCGATACATCCAGAGTCAACACGGAAATGAGTCAGTTTAATGGTTTGAGAAACAATGAGCCTGTTTCTACCCATGAACCTATAAAATACTGTGTCAGTCTTTAGAAAAAAAAATATTAAAGACATATGCCAAGGCAGAATAAAACTAACGCATATTTATATTAAATTGTACTTGTATTTATTTTAATTATAAAGGTAGAGTTATTTTGAAACATTGTTTGCTGAGCAAACAATGGCAAAATTGATGGCAAAAAAGATGGAGCAGATCTGTACAATTAAATGTCACATGTTCTGTTGCCTTTCCCAGCTTCAAGAGAAGGGAGAGCAACCAAAATAAACAGATAAGCAGAGGGCCAAATGATAAGATTTTTTAGCTGAACATTTGGCAGGCAGATAGAAGTTTTAAAAGGAACTGATGAAAAATGTTACAGAGCACACTACTGAGTATTTTAGCAGCTTAAAGTAGTGAACTCATGTATTTGGATGGCAAAAGTATTTCAAAGGTGCCAGAAATATGAAAAACAGATTAATGAAAAACATTTAATTGCTTGTTTTATAAAAGTATAAGTTTGCACCAATGTAGTTTATCAATGGCAAGGTATGTGTAAAGTTAAGCATGTGGTTTTCTTATTTTATTTATGTATGTATGTATGTATGTATTATTTAATCTATTGATGGTTGTATAAGCCCATGCTTCCAAGAATTTAGCAAAAAACTGTAACTAATTCACGGACATTTCTTCTTTTCAGTGGAAGAGCTATGGTTCAAAAAGAACTACAATGAACATTCAGGCTAAGCTCAAAGGAATATGAAGTTCTTCAGGAAGATCTGGCCCTCAGTGTGTTATAGTTACAACTTCTTGATGGTGCCTGAACTCTTTCAGAATGGTGTAAGAAAGAGATACTTCATGTACCTAGGAACAGCCTTCTGGATGAACACTGAGGCAACCACTGCAGAGGAGATAAAATAAAGAACCCTGGAAATTCCTGCACTAGTCTCAGACCTTTCCTCCTCCTCTGGATTATCTGGTGGATTTGTAACCTCCCCTAGATTCAGGGTCTATGGAGCATGCTGTCTTTCGTGGTGTCACCAGTTCATTTGCTCCTATGATGGAGCAGAGTCAAGAGAAAGTGGGACAAGGCATTCTCTTTTAAAACATGTTTCTGTTCAGAATTTTGATCATGAGACAAGAAAACCTGCAGAAGGGGGAGCTACTTCTGGGCTCCTCACTCCCCTCCAGCTGGAGTAGAAACACATTATTGGTATCTATCTATACTACAACAGAGTCACTACAACAGAGTCCTTGTTGCAGAAGCATAAATTTTTTTCTTCATGATACGAAGATCATAATTTTCTTCATGATACGAAATTTTTTTCTTCATGATTTGCACAAGGTCACTGAAGTAGAAAGCAAAGCTGGGAAACCTCTGATTTTAGAGACAATGCTAACTTCCCTTGCCTCTTATTCCTTCTTGCTTAACCCTTCCTTTCATCCTTCCTTCTATTTTCAGGTGGCCTTTCTTATTTAAATCTTTTTTGTGAAGCTTATTGTAAGTAATTAGGAGAAGGCATTCAAATGGCTAAGTGTTTAAATTACCAAAAGTACAGTGAATCCCAGAAAGGCAATACAAAATATGAAGAAAAATTTTCCTTGTATTTCCCCAGCCTTTTGCCTTTGAAAAGTGATTCTCTTTGTAGCATGGGTATAAAATATAATTTCTGTAAAATTCTGTTCTATGCATTAAAAATTATACCTTGAATGATTTGCAACCATTTGTCTTTGGTCATGAGATAGCGTCCATCCCAAACACAGTCAAATTATATAATGTCTATAGCTGTTGTTATTTGTAATGGCTGCACACTAATTAATATTGTCAATATAGGAGCAAACATCTTGTTACATTTAGCCTAAGACACAAGTTGTAAGCAGGTCTTTTCTAGGTTTGACATTGTCAAAAGCACGCCAAGTACTTTGCAACTTTTTTGCTTCTTCAGTAGCTGCTGAAATTCAGCACGTAGCTGGATGTATATATCTTGATTAAGCAAACTGTCTTTTGGAGCCTTTGTTTATTTACTTAGCAATGTCCATGAAAAGAGGGCAAGTTAAAGGCCAATGTCTTTGGAGCCATGGGAAAGAGCACTAACTTCTAAATAAAAGGTCACCAGTGAAATGAAAGGCCTGCTGAGAATGTGTAAGCTGTGTATACATCAAGTACTATATCTATGCCTCCAAAGTCATGTATCCCCCAAACAAAAGCTCTTTTTAAATGGTTTATTTTACCAGTTAATTTTTTCTTAAATCAGATGAGTATGTCTTTAGTGGACTCTATGTACATGTAGTGAAATACTACCCTTTCAGAGTAACTCGGAAGTTGAAAGGAATGTGCACAGGAAGTCAGATGGTACTGAACTTGTTTGAAAGCTGATAATGCTTATATTCACCTCTACACTTCCAAGGACCAAAGCTTAAGGTGTTCTAAGTACAAAGACTTCCAGCAATATGGTTTTCTAAGAGGAAGCAACACATATTCAGTATATGATACTCTATAATCTGAACATGATGAGTGGGGACCAAAGTTAATGACCTAGCAAAGATTTTGAAGGCTAGAACTCCTGTGCTTTGTTAAATGGATGAACATTTATGCATCTTTAAAGTGGTTCTAATTAAAAATGACACTGGAAACATTTTAACAAGACACTTTTTTTGTTTGTTTTTCACTGAATAGCTGTTTGAGTCTTTCAGCCACATGGATTCTAACACGTACACATGTTTAGCAGAAGTTGCACTTCACTTCATCCTAGTTCATTATTCAGTCTGTCAAAGAAACAGCATCCCAATAGCTATGAAAAAAACACACACAACATCTACTGTATGTTATTGTTGGCATCCAGAATTGGCATGTCTTCTACAATTAAACAGAAGTTCTAAAGGATCCCCAGTTGAGTGCTCTCTATAAAAACTTTGACACTGCAAAAGAGTAAAGCATGGACAAGAGAAAGAGGGTAATAATGCTCATGTAGTGTGTGTTACAGACTAAATACATCAGCGGAGAAGAGAACATCCCATGGGGAGATAAAAATGAGAAAGAAAATTTTATACAGAAAAAAATTACAGGAAAATTGTATTTGCTGTTAGAGAACTAGAAGATAAAATTGAAATGATAACTTGTGTTTGCATTTAAAATGCCAGGGTTACTACCTTGTATATTTCACCACTTTTTAAATAGATTTTTTTCAGGATAATAATTACATTTACAAGAGCAGATATTTTGCTAGATGATAATTTTTTTCATGTCTCAAAAAAATTAAATTTATGGATAAATACACATAGTTTAAGAATATTGTTTGACAGAGGCCTTTGGAATTCTTCCTTCTCCATGGTATTATGAACATCTTTGAACATTTTTTTTAATATTAAATCTTTTTTAATAGAAAAAAATATAAGTTGGTAAGCTACACTACATAGCTACATCCAAATGTATTTCTGAATTTGAAAATGTGGAAGTTTTAATGCTTGTGAATCTTGAGAGTTTTAAAACAACAGAAATGGTTTTCCTTTAATTATTTTTTTTAATGAATCAGAAAAATGTTGCACTGAAATGGAAGTGGGATATTCAAGAATCTTTCCAGTACTCTCAGTTTTGTGATTCTTTTAATAATTAAAAAAAAAAAAAAAAAAAAAAAAAAAACAAAACAAAAAAACATTTCTTGTAATAAGCACGACTTAAAATGTGTCCAAAGTACATGACTAAAGTCATAGGATTTAGTTGAAATTATATCCCCATAATCCCTGTGCAGGTCATATATATATATATATATATATATATACATATGAAAAATTTCATGTACTGTTTCTGTTTCTGTTACTAAATATATATAACAGTTAAACATTGCCAGTGAATTAAAACTCTTCCTTAACTGTCACTGGTTAGAAATTGGAGGTTATTAATGGTGAATTACTGATCAGGAACCTCACAAAACTGTAGTGTTTATTCTAGAAATCTAAATGTACACTCTGAAAAATGCACTTCTCTGCATCAGTTTTATCTTTTTGTAGAGCCTTATGAAATATGTTGCAGATTGCAGAAGACAGTTAAAATAAAGTGCCTACAACTGACAATTGTTTTCCCTACTTCATCCATTCACATATCTGATTTCTTTTCTGTTTTGAGCATTACTGAAAAAATCTAGGAAGGCTAACAAAATCATTCTCTACTGTATAATGAGAATATTTGCATTTAATCAAATGGTAGTATGATCTCATCAAATGTCTGCAAGTATCATGTGATGGGAAATTAGTAGAGGAAATAAAACAGGAATGGCAACCAAAACTAAGTAAAATTTGTTAGTGATAAGCATATGAGTAAAAACTTCATGAAACAAATAAATACATTTTTGCTGTTTTCAGAGTAAGTTTCAGAGAAAAATCTCTGAGTAACCATATCAGCTCAGTATAAAAGATTTTCAATACAGTTTCCATCTGTAGAGTGACAAGAAGAGGAATGTGCATGTGTCCTAACCAAAGTGTTAAACCATCATTTGCACAGAAGTGCCTCTGTTGGACTGTCCAGACTAAAACCGACGTGTAGTGTCAGTGCTCCTCCACAGTTATATAGGATATTTGCATACAAGCTGAAGTCTCACAAACATCTGTGAAAGAGATCGAACTCTAAACTATTCTTGAAATGTTTTATTTGAACAGAGTTTGTTGTTTCTGGGAAGTTTCTGGGTACATGAGTTTATTCTTGTAGTATTTTTTCTTGTTTACTTGTAACATGTTTGAGACCTGTGCCTCATAAATCAGGACTGAATTCCAAGCCTATTTTACAAACCTTTGTCTTGTAAAATAGGTACTGTTTTGTATGTACTGTAGAGATTCGCCATACATGTTCTGTGTGAGGACTCACAAAAAGTGCTACCTTTAATAAATATGACATTTTTGTTAGAACACATTTGGGATTTTTTTAAGCGTTGCCATCTTTGCAGTGTTCTACAGGTGTTGAGTTGTTCTGTCATTTTGATACTTAGGGTTTTTTCTGGTTGGAAAAGACTTTTAAAATAATTGAGTCTAACTGTTAACCTAACTCTAACAAGTCCAGTGCTAAAACACATTCCTAAGCACCACATCTACAGGTCTTTTAAAGACCCCAGGAATGGTGATTCAGCCGCACCTCTGAGCAGCATATTCCACTGTTAATAACCCTTTCAGTGAAGAAGTTTCTTATAATATTGTTACGGTCCCAGGTAACATTAAAATTTGTTTTTGTTTTGGCTCCGTGAAACAAAGTCCAACCATAGAAAGGGTTGGATGCAAGCAGATGTTATTTGACAGTTGACACAGGCAAAAATATAGAGCCAGGCAAAAGAGGGAGAGACGAAAAGAAGATATAAGAGAGAGAGGAAAAAGTGGTAAGAAAGTGGTAAGAAAGAATGAGACAGAAAAGTAGAAAAAAAGGGGAGGAAAGTGGGAAGGATGAGAGAGTGAGAGTCACCACCAGGGTTCCGGCTGTCCAGCAAGTTTCTTCAGGCTGGCGCTGATTCTGGACAGGGCCCGATGCAGAAATGGCGGCGGGTCAAGAGACGACAAAACAGCCAAAGCATGGACGGCCATAGATACACCCCTGAGTCCCTTTTGTTCCAAAGGGGAAGCTGTCAGTCAGCCAGGTTCCTTGGGAGACAGGATGCCCAGAGGGGAGCAGAAGGGTTCCAGAAGGGTACATAATCATGCCTCCAGGGGCATCCTAGCATTGAAGGCTGGCCCTCAGGAAAGGGGAGTAGTCTCCATCCAGTCATCAATTCTTATCTTCTTCCAGGTGCCATTCCTCCTCTGTTCCAGCCACCTTAGTCAGGTACTTCACAAGTACAATCAAGGTGGCTCAGTCGTGCCTGGAGGGACCACCCAGCATTGCAGGCTGGTGCTCAGAAAAGGGGAATAATCTCCACTAGAAGGTCATATCACATCCCAAGGTGTCACCCCTTGCTCAGCTCTGGACAGCCAGGCCCTCCACCCTAGCCAGGGCTATTCATTTTAAAATCGCTGCTTTGAGACAGTTGCAAATCAGTGAGGTAAGACTCTGTATAATCTAAACCTCCCTTGATGCAATGTGAGACCATTTCCTCTTGTCCTGTTTGTTTATACTGGGGAGAAGAGACTGAAGTCCACCTTGCTACAACCTCCTTTCAGCTAGTTGTAGTGAGTGATAAGGTCTCCCCTCAGACTCCTTTTTTCCAAATCAAACAACCTCAGTTCCCTCACAAGCTCTTAATAATACTCGTGGTCTTGGTGAGCACTTCTGCAAGTTCCCTCAGTACCCTTGCATGTATCCCATGTGGTCCCATAGATTTGTGTGTCTCAGTAGTGCAGCAGGTCTTTGACCATGTTGTCTTGGATTCTGGGGTGCTTCAAACCATTCTGCATCTTCCAGCTCAGGGGACTGGGTACCTGGCAAACAGCTTGTCCTACTACTATAGATTGTGGCAAAGGCGGCATTAAATATCTCAGCCTTCTCGTCTTTGATCACTGTTTACCCAGCAGCCAATGAAGGCAGAGGTTCTCCTTAATCTTCCTTTTGTTGCTAAAATATTTGTAGAAGCATTTATTGTTATCTTTAACATCTGTAGCCAGAATAATTTCAGTTTGGGCTTTGGCCCTTCTGATTTTCTCCCTGCATAGCCTAATGATATCTTGTAGTATTCCTGGGTATCATACCCTTTTTTCCAAAAGTAGCCCTAAACTCTCCCTTTTTCCCTGAATCGCAACCATATCTTTCTATTCAACCAAGCCCGTCTTCTTCCCAGAAAGCCTGTATTTTGGCTCAAGGGGATGGCCTATTCCCTTATGACTTCTTTCTTGAAGAATGGAACACATTAGTGTCTACCATCTTCTTTTCTTCATATATTTCTTAGCAGAAAGAAATTAACTTTCCTTAAAAAATTTTTTTTCTCTAAGAAAGAAACTAACTCATGTTTGTTCTGAAAACCTGAAAGATGCTGAGTAATAAGCATTAGAAGACCAAGAGACAGCTCTTTTTAAGTCAGGTGGATACAAAAGAAAGAACCAAATCATGGACAAGGACCACACAAACTAAACCTTTTTCAACTAAGTAGGTCAACACGAATAATTATAAAAATGTTTATGGAAATACAGAAGTAGGCACTTTAACAACAACACTGACTTTTAAAATATTTTCAGCTAAAAGAATGTTTTCCTGTCAAAATCATTATAAACAGAGCTATAAATTTCTTTCTCCTGTGAGCTGTACAATTAAGAAGTCAAACATTTTATGTCAGACCCCAATTTTTTTTCTTCTTCTTTGCTTTTCTGCACTAACTAAGCAACATGGAAAAGAGTTCTAGAAAGTGATCCAAAAAAAGGATTTGCCCAGGGCACAATTTGGTGCCTGACAGAAACGTTACAAGGCTTCAGGACACTGTATTTAGGTGGTCATTTTGGTAGACAGGTATATCTGATATACCTGAACACCCTCTCTTCCCTCTCTGCCCCCTACCTCCCACAACACCTGGTAGTTTGTGCATGTACCCCATGTCTCTTGATCACATGCTTTACCTCTTTTGGTCTTTTTTCACTTTCTCTCTCTTTCCAGCTCTCTTTCTTTGCCACAATCATGTTCCCACCAGGACAGAAACCATATCTGGACAGCTAAACTTCCACTCCACTCTTTAGATATAGATAATTTACAGACAGATATGTTGTCTGCTGTCATTGCTGCTGTATCCACACTGACATTCAGCTAGGCAAACTGTGAAGAACCTAGTATCTGAAGAAGATTTCTGATCTACAGTCTGTCTTTTAAATTATATTTATGTAACAATTTTCTATACCCCTACATTCAAGATTGTTAGAAGTAGTGAAACCATGTCCATCCTGAAAGATGAACTATTGAGGATATGAAGATATCTATTCAAGTTCTATCTACATGCATTCATAGGAAAATTGAAGTCATATATGTGTTAGGTGACACCTTTAAAATACTGCACTTCAAACTCTCAAGAGAAGTTCTTGGTTTAGACTTGGCATAAAAACAGTTACAGCTTCATGGCTTTTGGCTGGATCAGGGTAGGAGCAGAACAAACTTGCAATAGCCTGCAAAAATATTTTAGGTTTGCTCTTCAAATTAGTTTGATATATACTGATGAGTTATATTAGACACATAAAGATGTCTCTTTAGATGAATAAATATTTCTTAAATTCGAACAATGATGGATATGTAGAGTTATAATAGTGATTTTCGTCAGTCAATTAATAAAATAAGATTCAATAGATATTTTTTTAAAGTGCTTAAAGGCCTTTTAAAAACTAAATTTACAATCCTAAACTTCACTATATATACAACTTATAAGTATCCTAGTCCTTTAAAAGAATGTGCACAGCCTATGGTCTCTTCAAGTTGTCAGACACATTGATTTTAACTAAATATAACCTGAGTAAATTTACTTTAACTGTGAGTACTCCATAAGACTGAAAATCAGTGACTGACAAATTTGAAAGGATGTTCATTTATCAATAAATAAACAGCACTCTACAGGATATCACAGATGAGGAGTTCTCTGTGCAATGGAAAACAGCTAAGTCTACAAAAATGACCTTTGGCACCACAGTAATAAGCAAGTCAGAATTCTTTCATGATAACAAAGAATTGGAACAAGGCCATGGTAGAGGAATTTGAAAATATGAAGAGCTGGTTATCTTCTTCTGTGCCTCTGCTATGTGTAGACCCCAAATACTTGCCATCAGTTATGTGATGGAATGTGTAGATTACACTGACATTCACAATATGAGAACCTTCTAGGCCAGAAAAATTGTCTGACCTCCTCATGATCAGAAGGAACTGCAGCTTCGCCTCACAAAGAATTTTTCTTTTGCACACATTATATTATCTGATATATTCTTCTGCCTAGACACATGACAAAGAGATGGTTAATATGCTGTCACTGGTGGGATATTAATTTATTTCAAAATGTTTGTTCCATACTCAGCTGAGTATGGCATGAGGTAATGAGCTGTGCGAGTCCCCTGAGTATTCATTCTCTGAAAAGTGTATCCCAAACAACAGACACTGTCTTCCAGGAAATTTTTTTACAATTAACTCCCAACAGGGTGTAACAACAAAAGCTCTGTCTAGAAAAGTATTTTATATAACATAATGTTAGCTTTATTTTTGTGAATATTGTGTAAAGAGATTTTACACAAAAAAGAGGTAAAACAGTGGGTTTCATTAAATACAAGGGCCCAACATGCAATCTGAAGGGGAAAGTCAGGAAAGTCAGGACATTTGCTTTCCAGTAGCTAGATATGCTATAGATTTAAAAAGTGAAATTAATGAAATAAGATAATTCCAGAAGCCAATATTAGAAAAAGAACTGAGAAATAAAGAATAGACAAGATTAGCCATTCTGTGGCTTCAGGTTTTTTAAAAGATATTAATATGCTTTAATAATTTTTTATTAAATTTTAGTAAGAACTAGGTGGCAAGCTATTACATACTTAATGTAAAAAATTAGTTATTTGAAAAAAGTGACCAGCTCATGAAATAGTCAAGTCAATACGTATGTTCATGCATAGTTAGCTTCATAAATACCTGCCTCCAACATTTTAAAGCTGTACAAAGACCCATGATATTCTCCAAAAGTTAATGTGTCCCTGATGCTGGCTTGCAGATAATATTCTGAGAAAAGAAAGCAGAAATTGGAAAAAATATGTGGACAGACTTTACAGTCATGTTAACCAATGTTATTCACCAGGCTGTTTTACATTGAACTAAACCCATCTGGGATTAAAAGCAATGATTTTCATCACCAACATTAAATTTTTGTAATACCTGCAGATCATCATGGCATGAGAGGCCTGCTTAATATGAAGTTTATAACTGACACAAAACATTTCCCCAGTGCTTAAGTATGTGCCTAGATGGAATGAGAGGATTTTTTTTCTTCATTTTAGAGGAACTGAAACAAATATAAAAATATTTGCCTCAAATGTCCAACCAGTATTTGTCCTCCAAAAATTTCACTCTCAATAGTCCAAGCCATGTGCAACCCATCTACCTTCTATGGGGACCTCATAGGAATGCATTTTTAAAATTGCCTTTTTATTTTAAAATATTTATGAAAAACTAATTTAGTTTTCTTTAGATGATCATAGGGGCTGAGAGGGGATTAAGGACTTAAGTACAGAAGGAAAGAAGTTGCTCAATTTGTCTTAAAATACTGTAAAAAAATTCCAATTTAGGTCTCTTCTCCTACCACCAAAGAAACAAGGAAGAGAGTAATAGTCTGTCCTGATAGTAAAGTTCCTATCAGCCACAAAGCCCTTCGATGGATAAGTTTAAAAAACTACAGATGAAGCCATTTTTTTTCTCTCAATATTCTGACATCATGGCTGTTTACAGCAATGTCCTGAGTATAACAGGAGGTGCTTTTTTATTCAGTGCATTAGGATTCGCCCACATAGGCATTATAGGTCATTATAATCACTGCTTTTTATAAATGCTGGTTTTAAGTTGTACGCTAAATATGTTTTCATTGAAAAACAGGATCTGTCCGTATTGCTTTGTACTCTTGAAAATGTTCTTAAGAGTCTAGATATAGCTGATTTTCAGCATTACCTTTGAAATATGCATGTTATGACAATTAGAAATTATTTGTGTTATTCTAACTTGCTTTTCTGCTTGTGGCATTTGGAAGGTCAAAGAGATCATCTGTAGAAAGGGCTGTCTGCATCTTTTGATACAATTCATGCTGTAAGTTTGCAGTTGTCAGATCTGGCAAGAGGCAGATATGAACTAAAGGTGTGCTTTGAACATCAAAGACCAAAGTTGCTGTCTGACTACCAAAAGGCCACAGGACCACTGTAGTCAAACCAAGTTCTTATACCTTGAGTTTTTTGTGTGTGTGTCTTGGCAAGGTTTTGGTAGTGGAGGGGCTACAGGTGTGGCAAGAAGGTGTTAGAAGCTTCCAGTAGGCTCCAAGATGGACCTGCTGTTGGCCAAATTCAATCCCCTCAGCAACGATGATAGTGCCTTTGCACATATTTAAGGGGGGGAAAAACTGCACAACATCAGTACTCAGAAAAGAGAAGTGAGACTATATAAAAGAAACACCTGCAGACACACAAGTCATTGAAGAAGGAGGGGAGGAGGTGACCCAGGCACTGGAACAGAGATTTTTCTGCAGCCTGTGGTGAAGATTAGTGAGGCAAGCTGTCACCCTGTAACCTATGAGGGTTGACAGTGGAGCAGATAAACAGTTGCATCCTGTGGAGGACCCTACACCAGATATATGTTCCCTAAGGAGGACATAACTCCTTGGTAAACCCACAGTGGAGTAGGCTCTTGGAAGGACCTGTGGAGAGAGGAGCCCACACTGGAGCAAGTTTTCTGGAAGGACTTACAACACCATGGGAGGGATCATGAAGAACTTTAGCCCTCAGGATGGACTCATGTTGTAGAAGTTCATGGAAGACTCTTCTGTGGAAGGAACCCCACACTGGAACAGGGAAAGGGTGTCAGGAGTCCTCCCTTTGAGGAGAAAGGAGCAGCAGAAACAATGTGTGATGAACTGATTACAACACCCATTCCCAAACCCCCTTCTGGAGGGAAAAGTTAGAGAACTCAGGATTGAAGCCAAACGAGGAAGAAGGGAGGAGTTGAAGGGGAGGTGTTTTAAGATTTGGGGGTTTTAATTTCCCCAACTTCAATCTGGTTTACCCATGATAATAACTGATGAGTGATCTCTCCCTGTTCTTATCTCCACCCATGATCCTTTTGCTATATTTTCTCTCTCCACCCAGCTAAGGAGGGGAGTGATGGAACAGCTTGGGTGGATGCCTGGCATACAGTCAGGAATAATCTTCCACAGTGGGATAGGTGGCACAAATTTTTCCCAGTTTTATGCTGTTCTGATATTCCCATTAATGCAGCTACTAATTAGTTTGCAATGTGCAAGCAAAATGAAAAATAAAGTTCAATTATTTTTCAGTTACATATTTTTGGTATTTCAGAAGTAATTGGCAAAAAAATGTTGATTTCAAAATGACTGTTTTTTCCTCCTGGTAATATTTTTTAAACTGTGAGCAGAAAATAGTTGTCTTCATTTCCTGTGAATTGCTAGCAGGTTTGACATGACATTACAGTGACCTGAAGAACTGAGTAAAGATGAAGTTCCTAAAGTCTCTTACTTGCAACTGATTTTGTGGTTAAAGCTGACTGCCAAAGGACTTCACATTACCCTGACATTGTTCTGAATATATTTCCAGAACATTCCATCTTAGTGATGCTGTGAAATAAAATTTGATGCATATTTAAGTTTTTACAGTTGGTGATGAGTATCCAAAATGTATTCTCTTTTTCATTCTGTCAGTGGCTTAATCAACAAATATTGTATAATGAGGAAAGCAGTACTTATTATTTTAATATTTAGAGCTTTTCTTAACAAAAGTTTATGCTGTGCTCTTACTTACCCTTTCCATTGTGACAGAAACAAGATGCTTGGAGAGGTTCATTATATGTATCTCTTCAGCCTATTTTCCAAGGGAAATACTCTGAATGTGGCCTTCATAATGTCTTCAGTGTTTCTCCCTTGGCCTTTATAACACTTATGTGTTAAAATGACGTGGGCATAGATGTCCTCACAGTTCTTGGAAACAGGTGGTTAAGTAGACGAACTTTTTCAAAACCAGAAAATCCAGACAAACCTATGTGCTCTAATCATCAGACAGTTTCAGTCAGAATTCATATCTCATACCAAGAAGAGTGTTTCTAAGGCCTCTACGTTCATCATTCTCATATTTCCAACCCAAGTTTGATGGGACTGTAAGTAATGGTGATCAGTATTCATAAACAAATTAACATTTTCTACTGCTACATCAAGAACCAAACTCTTCAGCCAAGAAAGCAAGTGGTGAAGGGCATAACCGACAAAATTCCCCCTGGCACACTTGACTATGTGTGGGAGAGACTCTTCCAACATTACTGCTTCATTGTCCTGAACGCAGTGGAAAGCACCTGCCTGTTCTGTCTGGACATTCAGAGCCTGATATCCATTACACCAACAATTACAGTTGCCAGTTACAGAAACAATAAGCAAAATTCCAGACTATATCAGTCAGAGAACACATTGGTTGATTTAGTAATCCAGTAACTAATTAATGCAAGATACACATCAGATTAGTAGTTTGAAGTTTGCAATCTTCCTGGACACATTCCATTCACAAGACAAAGAGTATTTCTTTAACTTTCTGTGGAGTGCAAGAGCTCTCAGTTCCCAGGTGTAAGAAATCAGGAAAGGAAGGCAAGAAACCAGGCATGGATGACTTGACACCTGCTGGTCCGACCGAAGGGCAAGAAGAAAATGTACAGGCAGTGGAAGCAGGGTCAGGTATGTTGGGAGGAGTATAGAGGACACTACACATTTGTGTAGCAATGGAGTCAGGAAGGCCAAGGAGCATCTGGAGAGGAACACGCAAGGGATGCAGAGAAGAATAGGGGCTTCTACAGGTATTCCAACCAGAAAACCAAGGTAAAATAATGTTTTCCCCCTGATGAACGTGACTGTCAAACTGGTAACAATGGATGAAGAGAAAGCTAAGATATCTAATAATTTTTTGCCTTGGTCTTCAGTGGCAATCTCTCTTCCCACACCTCTGGAGTGGCTGGATTGCAAGACTGGGACTGGGGAAGCAAAGTCCCCGCCCTACAAAATAAATTTTGATACATTTTGTGGCCACCTGAGAAGCCTGAATATACATAAGTCTGTAGGACTTGATGAAATACATCCCAGAGTCCTGAGGGAACTGGCTGATGCAGTTGCCAAGCCACTCTCCATGGCATTTGAAAAGTTAGGGCAATCAGGTGAAATTTCCAGTGTCTGGTAAAAGGGATACATTGCACCTATTATTAATCAGGGTAGAATGGAGCACCCAGGGGACTACTAAACCTGTCAGCCTCAACTCTGTGCCTGGGAAGATTATGAAAAAGATCCTTCTAGAAGCTATGCTAACACACATGGAGGACAGGAAGGTAATTTAAGACAGCCAGCATGGCTTTATTAAGGCCAAATCCTGCCTGACCAACCTAGTGGCTTTCTACAATGGAGTGCCTACAACAGTGGACAAGGGAATTGCTAGAGATGTCCTCTGTCTCAGCTCCTGTAAGGCCTTTGACATCCTTGTCTGTGAATCGGAGAGATAATGGGTTTGAAGAAGAAACGATTTGGTGGATGAGAAATTATTATTTTCTGAAAGTTATAATCAAATTAGAGTTTCCCAGTAGCTTAACTGTAGATCACAATACAGAAAAGATCCCAAAGGAAAAAAGCAAAGTCCTTTAACCATGTTGTCACACAGATATATGTTTACAAGAGTTTTTGCAGATATATTTTTACAATAGTCTTTAGTTCATTTTCAAAGGCATTTTTTCATCTTGGCAGGAAAAAAAAAAAAATGTTAATTTTGCAATGATTCCCCTGATTATATGTGAACCAATTCATCTTAGACTGTATTTTCAATAAAAAAAGTGTACAATGAAGATAATGACAACAGGCTAACACTATAAAGGTCAGGGCACTCACTGATAAATGAAACAAACTGTACTTATTGTGAAATATTAAAAACAATCTATTTTTCTGGATTTTTCATAAGAGATGTAACTAAAGCCATGTGCTATTTTTTGAATGTTAATTGAAATAACAGCATCAGTACCTTATATCCCTGTTAAGTACGTAGAATGGTTTTCTGATTGCTTAGTACAATTTTTGGAAACATAAATAAACGGGACAAAGGCCTGAGGTATTGCTTAGTTATGTTTAGAGCACTTTTTGCAACTTTCACTTTACCAGAAGTGAAGAAATATCACATTTTTTACACATGGTGTCTTACTTCATTTTTATCAAAAATATTTTGAGCAACATAAACAGTTTTTCTCCTGTGGGGATACTTGAAAACTTAAAGAGAATTTTCCCCTGAAATGTGTGAAGCAGAATTGTCTCATATTTTGCTTTAGCTAATCTGGCAGAGATGTTGTTTCTATGCACATCCTCCTGTAGGAATGGGAAATCCAATTTTCTAATTTAACCGTACTAGTTTTGGTGTGACTGTAAGAAGATTCAATGTCTTCAAATTGCAGTCAAAGGCTTTGGTAGCATTGAAACATAAAATACTTGTTTTTCTGGATGGTCAAGAAAGAGGAAAGCAGGCTTCTATTTCCAGTCAGTGCTTCTGATTGGAAAAAAAATATGACTTTCAATGACTAAGCAGCTCTTCAAATACTGCTATACATTTATTTTACAACAGATGATATTTTAGTGTGACAGTCAGTCTCTATTTAGCAAAACTTAAAGGTAGTATTATTGTTCTGAAGTTAAGAAAACCAGGATATCTGGGTTTTTAAGAGAACACTATGATTATTCTTGTGTCATTATTTTAACTTGTATGAGAATGAAAAGTCAAATTTGCTACCTGTGCTTCAGGTAAGAGCAGAATCTTCCTCAGTTAGTTCCACTTTGTATCATTTTGGCAGGGATTCTGTATTTTTGTAAGTCAATGGCAGAGCTTCATCAGCTTCACTTGAGTAAGGATTTCATTAAATGAATATTTGGGATAATTAATGATGAATCATAAGACTCATGTTTTTCATTTTTAATGATCACAAATAAGATCCATGAAAGGCCTGCAGAGGTTAATTGGAAGATTAATGTTGCTTTCAATAGACTTTGTTCAGGCTTTTTATTTTGCACACAGGCACTTGTGTAATTCCTTTCAAGGTTCTTTCAAAGGCTTTTGAATTTGCTATGGCACTTTCCCATTTACAGAGTTCCCACAGTGTCCCATATTCCCTAGCTACAATGTAGAAAATATTGAGTCAGTTATATTTCTTAAATTATGTCAGTCCACTATTAGCATGTGTGATGGTCATTGTTCACCACCACCCCTACTTTAGAATAACAAGTGAGATGATTGTCCTGTGATGCAAATTTCCCTCCCCTGGATCTGTTTAGCACTGGATTTATTACTTTGGCCCCATATTCTCTCTTCTCCGATCCAACAATTAATTTGGTATACCAGTATCTTCTGCTTATCCCTCACACTTCTCATAATTTCTTACTTACAGCTCAATCTCAGTACATCTCTCCTTCAGATTTACTGGTAGTTTATCCATTTCTCTCATTGTAGGAGAGAGAGAGAGAGAGAGGAAGTAGCCAAGCAAACTGAAGGTCTTTATCTATATATACATATATATATATATATATATAAATAAGAGGAGAAATATTTCAATTAAAGTCTTTTTCAGGACAGGATTTAGGATGGACCTTCACATGTGAGTCTCTAGCATTGGCTAAAGTATCATTAAGAATTAAAATGAGAAAAAGTTGGCAACACTGTATGACCATGATCTTTCCATGTTTTTATAATGGAATATATCATTTGGGCAATAATATCAGATTGAAGAACTCTTGTCTCTGGAGGATAATTTGCTTCCTTTCACAACTGGAAAGAAACAAAGTCAAGCAAATGGAACAGAAGAGAGGAAGCAGGGAAAGGACAATTTATACTGAACTGTTAAGGAAGCTATGCATTTGATACCCTTCTTTTGAATTATTCCTTCAATTTATCCATCTCTGTATTTACACAGCAAACAGACTTTGACATTCCAGTACAGAATCTTTCATGTGAGAAGGTCCCTCAGGAGGTGTCCACTTCAGGCTCCTCTCCAAAGCAGGGACAGCTCTGGAAGCAGACCAAAAGCAGATAACAAGGATGGTCTTCCAGTGAGACAGAATTTCCTTTATAAAGAGTGTTTTAGAATCCTATTTTGACCCTAAATATGGCATGATTTCTCTATGTTAGTTCATGAATTCTTTGTGTGAATTAGGTTAGATGTGTACACTGGATAGTATCATGGTCCCTATGTCTGTTAGAAAAGAAACCTTTCACTGTAAACTTCTGAAACAAAAGGAGAATGATGATGAAAAGTTACTATTAAAAGATTTAGAAAATACTTTTTAAATTTGGAATTTCCTGTGTTTCAGAGACTAAAAATTTCTATTTCCAATTTTATACTATGTGTCATTAGATTGCATCAGTTATGAAGAAGTTAGATGGATTATCTGCAATCCCAAAAAGCACAGAAGGACTTTTCCAGTCTTCAGGTCCATTTCAGAAAATAGCTATTTGCTCCTTAATCATCAGAATGATGACAGATTTTCTCAGTACATCCTTTGCATATTTATGTAATTTTCCTTCAATAACCATACAGACTATTTGGAAGTTAATGCTTTCCCAGCAAGACCCAGTACACATGTAAATTAATTGATTATACATTTGCTCTTTTTAAATTTCTAGAATCATGAATACTAAAAAGAATTTATAAATTAGCATTTGCATAATATAATTAAGTGATCTTTATCAAATGATGCCAAATGTTGACTTTGAACATAGTAGAAATTATATGGAAATTATTTTTTTTAACCAAGATAATTAGAGAGCTTGTGTTAACATACTATTATCAGTGATCCACAGGTAACTATCATTATTTTTTGGCTGAGAATTTACTTCTAATATTGTAAGCTCCTTGATAAGATAACTGAGTTTTAAAGGAGATTTAGTAGACATCCACAAAAAAATACCTTTTCACATTATTTGATAATGCAAAAAGTTAAATACTGGAAGAGATCAAACAAAATCTTAACTATCTTCTAGATGATAGAGGTTATCCAAAATAAATTACTAAGCAGCTAGGGTCTAAAGTATTCTCCAATCATATAGTCAAAGATCGGCTTATTCCTATTAGAATTTCCATTTGAAGCATGTAAATTTCAGGGAAATGAGTATAGGCTTGTGTGAAAAAGAAATTATATTATTAGATATTGAAGAAATACAAGATAGTCTCAGAAGGACATTTTCTTAATTACTGTACTGTTGGAACACTGGTTTCAGATTGTTTTCATTAATGTTAATTAGGTTGTAAGTGCTTTGCCCATTCTCGTTTCCAGCACTGTTTAGACTTCTGCAGATTCCAATAGCATAATTAAATATTAAGTAAGGACATGCTGACTCTTTTTTTCACCCTTATTTAGATAATTTGATATATTTTAGGATAATTTAATAAAAGAAATATTGAGGGCCATAATAATACAGCACAATACCATTAATAAAACCCTACAGTGGAAGAAGATTCAGAGAATATGGATAAGGGCCATATGCTGCTGTGCAGCACAGGTAAGGATGTAGGGAGTAACTGACCACAGCTGTTGCTAAGAAAGACGAACTTAATGCAAAAGTGACCAGGAGGTGGCCTTTTATATAAACAGCTTAGCCCAACATAAAGTACAAGAATGGAACAACAGTAATAACTTTATAGATAGTAAATAGGCTTTAGTTGGCTTCAATTCATGTGTTCCTTCTTAGACACACAGGATATAATGGGGAGCATCTAGAGACCAGCAATCAGAATTATGAATGTATTATGATTCAGCTGTAATATATAGAAACTGATATATTTGGCTAAGTGCATCTGTAATATGACTTCAGTATATTGTGGTATCATTCTGCTAAACCAAAAATACTCTGTAGCATCAAATATCTACAGATAAATAAATTTTGTGTTTAAAATTGAACCTTCATAATGTGGAGTATCTAAGAGAACTTGCACAGAGGCTGTTGGATTCTGACTGTCTTCTGTAGAGTTTACCAGCCAAAATCAGTTTTTGACAAGGTGAGTGCCTGGGCAATATACACAGTTATTAGATTTTAACAGATTGAAAGGAAGAGGAGAGGGTTTCCAGTACCTGCTAATGTAAAATAAAAGTCAAATATATATAAAAATAATAAATAAAGCAACTGATTGACTTTTGGTCTGAGGAGATTTTTGTCAGTTTGAGAGGAGGTAGACAAAATTCTCCCCATTAAAGCCCCATTGAAGCTCTTGATTTAATTTCAGTGGGCAATGGACAATATCTGTAACTAATACCACTCAGTATGAAGTATACACAATTAATACAGTTTTTTCTTTTTTTGGAGAGCTTCTTCCTCTGCTTCAGGTATACTCGGAGAGGGTGGCAGCACTTTGCTGAATTTGTTTAATACAAATGAGGGACTTTGCAAATTATTGCAAAGACTATTTTTATTCTGATATGGTGAATTTTTTGACAGTTCATTAATAAGATACCACTATAGAAATCTCTTTAAATTTTCTGTCATATAAAAACATAAAATGATTCATACTTATTTGGCAAAATATACCCCCAGCTGATCACTTAATATTACTTATTCCATACATTCACACTATCCGCATTCTTTATGGCAAGTTTTATGATTTGTTCACTACCACAATTTGGTATCAGAAATAGTAGCATACATAGGGGATGGAGATAGAGAGGCATGATTTTAGGCGAGAACTAGAGAAAGACAAGATGAGAATGTACTGCAGATGAATGAAAGATCAAAAACCAAGTGATTCATGAAAGACCAAATGAGGTTCAGCCACAAAGTCAACATCAGAAAAAGGGAACACAGAGGGTTTGGCCTTTTAGGCTACTACAGGAACAGTCTTGCACATTTCGGTCAGAAGGGAGCTACATAGCTCTCTAGTTCTTTCTTTCTCGATGGTTGTCTGCAATATTTTTACAGGACTCTCTCACTGTAATTTACAGTGACAGGCAAGAACCACTTCCTAAAAATTATTTTGTTTTTAGTAAAACAGCTGGAAGTATTTATGTCTTGCTTTGATTTATCTTTATATGATACTTCGGTAATACAAACAGAGGTAAGCTTTATTATGAGATAAAAGTATTGAATTTGAAACTCTGTACTGAGAATAAGCATAGTAAGACAAAGTAATTGTACCTCACTAAATTTTTGCTTAAGAAAGCAATTTGACTGTAATAATTCGTCTCATTTGGAGATTTACCAATTCAGCTTAATAGAAAAGATGCAATAAAAGGATGCTTGGTCTGAAAGCTATGTGAATATCTGGATCATAGCAAGTATTCTAAATTTTTGTATTCTGTGTCATATATAATCAGCATTCTAGGTTTATCTTTAATTGAGCATTAAAATTAAAGTTCTCCATTTTGCAACCAAAAGAAATATCAGAAAAGTCTGTAAAACATTCAAACCTTTCAATTCAAATGCCTTTATATGTGTAACCTTAATGGAAAGACTACGATTAGACTTTGTTAAACCAAAATCTTTGGTTGCAGAGCCAAGGTAAACTTGGCATTTGAAGTTAAAGAATAAACAGAGCCACCAGAGCTGACTGCATATATATGAAAAGGAAAATAAGTAATACTCATATACAGAATTCCTGTGGCAAAATATTTTATGTTCTTGCTATTCTCAACTTCTTAATAGGTTCCTACTACTTTACTGTATCATTGTTAGCCAGAACTATGAAAACAAAGATTTTAAATGTGTAATGAATCTGCCATATTCAAGACACAAAATAACAAAAATGCTGCAATGTGACAGGATAAATTCCTCTGAAATATCCATGTAACCAGTCAGTTATATCAAACAAGAGTCTGTGATATTTTTAATCAAAAATATCCTGGCATATGTCATTGGTTCTCCACATGCTTTTCAACATGTCACTCTGTTCCACTCCTCATCCTTGCCTCTGCGACAGACAATTTTTCCAGTGTTTTATACATATAGGCACACACAGAGAGAAGTCAGAGAGGCTAATCCAACACACTGAGGCACTATGAGTTTAGTTGCTGTGGCATAGCTGGGGAAGAGAAGGAAATGTGGCTGCAATGATGTGGCTGTAGCAAGCTGAAGGGCAAGAGAAGGGAGAGAACTTTGGGTTTTCTCCTTGCTTTTCCCTTTCACACTTCAGCTTGTACTTCCTTGAAGCACTGTCCCATGCCCGGCAGTATTGACAGCAACATCCCATTAGAGAAGCTCTGTATTTAATGCAGCACCTTTGTATCATGATACAAAGAGATGATCTGGAGAACTATTGCTGTAGTTGGTTTTAATATATATGGTTGGAATCAACATGAACTTTGGCATGAGAAAGACAGCAACAAGGACATCAATAGGAGCAGGGAAACTGATAATGTAACATTAGAATCCTATAAAAAAAAAAGCCTCAACCCATTTTTCCTTAAATAAATCTTCCACCATTTTAGTTCCTAATATTTTGTGGTTAACCAGAGCTAGAAAAATAATGGTTTGTTACTACCTATTGAAGTTGATTGCAGACATCCTTATTAACTTCAGTGGGATCTGGAAGTAGTCTTTTATGTCTTGTACCTAGTAGTTAAAGATGGAGAAAGTTGGCTTTATTTGGTATATGGTTTCTGGCACTAGCAGTGGTTTTTGTTTTGTTTCATTTTGTTTTGTTTCAAGGCTGTGGCTTTTTTTTTCTCCTCAGATATACAAGCCTCAGCTCTGAGTTTCCATCTCAGTGTCCAAAGTATTTGCAAATATCATGCTAGGGAAATCTAGCAAAGATTTCCACATCCCATAAAATGTTAGCCTCTCTCTGAAAGGGGATCCCACCAACTGATGATGTTTTACAAGACAGCAACTAAATTCGAGGGACCTGTAACTTTTGCCACAGTGTGACAAATAGATAGTAACAAGATCAAGATTGTAGTAATTCAAGGAAGTAAGTGAAGAGAATATTTTTATCAAAATAGTCCTTAGTAATCTTTAAAATTTAAAAATGTGAAAAAATATAAAAATCAAGGGCTATTACTACGTGGAAGTTGTAGAGACCAAACTTTTCTCTTAAGAAGGTACTTTCATCAATATTTAAATAAAAATATTATAATTTCTGTATCTTAAGAGACATATATAGAATTATACTTTAACTCCTGGAAGAATCACTTTCTTATGAAACTTATTTCAGTAAACAATAAAAAGAAAAAAAGGATTAAAATTCTTACCAGAAACATTTTGCAGTCTTTGTGTGACATAGCAGTTACATTTGTCCTCTATGTATTTTAAAAAACCCTGACCTTTACCCAGATATCCATAACCAAAATGTTTATGATACTTTAAAGCTATGCTCACAGTGGTTTTTGTCAAAGCACATAAATGAAGTGTATTTTAGAAATCCACCCTAGTATGTAGGCATTATGACAAAGAAAAAGGAGGAAATCTTATAATTCCAGGCTGAAGAGGAGCAGATAATGGTCATGATGCTGTTTTTAGTGGGAGCAATTCATACCCATAAATTCTGAGTTTACTAAAATAAACTATGATATTACTAAAATTACAAGGAAATAAATACATACATGCTTTGGCAGATTGCACATTTTAGAAAAATAAGGAACTGTGAGGGTAGGTATGAGAAAAGGATATTAAAAATACTATCCTCTTACTCTTCAAAGAAAAATATTTCTTGAAAAAATTATTTGAATTCCTGCAATATAACTTTATATTACTTTCTTCCCCTTTAATATTATTCTATACTAAATTACTGCTTTCTAACGAGGAAGGCTTATAAAATCTAGTTTTAGTTTTGTATTCACACATCACATAATTGTGAGTTTGTATTAATGAAAAGGAAAGGGAAAAGGAAAAAACTAGTTCACATACAATACTTATACCTAAACAAATGCTTGAAGATTGTGAAAATACAAGTATTAATAGCCATACTTTTATAAAATAAATTGATACATTAATTTCTCAGTCTATTGTTGAACACAAGACAGGTTACTTTGTCTCAAGCAAGCAGTAATTTCTGTTAAAGTCAGAGCACAGTTGACCTTCTAGTCAGTATTAAGATGTTACAAAGTATAAGGTGTATTTCACTAAGTGTATTTCACTCCTTCTGTGTTGCTCCAGCTTCATTGTTCACCTCATCAAGATTAAATGTTTTGGAAACATTTGGATGGAGAAGATTGCAAATGTTGAGCATTGGACACCATTTTTACAATCTGAAGGCGTGCTTTTGACTGTCCCTTGTTCATTCCAAAGTTAATAAAATAATGATGTTATGTTTCAAATGAATTAGAAAATAAAATAAAGAAGAATACAGATGAAGAAAGACATTAAACAAAAAAATAATAAATTAGATTTACTCACATTTCTTATTTACAAAATAGCAATTTAGCAACAGCATAACACAATATGCTTTTGAAATTTTAACAGTATGGGAAAGAGCTCAGTGAGTCTGACCACTTCCTATTTTATAATTATATCTTCTTAACAGTAATAATATGATTTGATGCCTGAAATGTCTCCACTTAGAAGTATGCTGTTATCGCTAAGTCTAAATATCACTGAAGTTTCCTGATGTGGTAGAATTCTTAAGCACAGGGAAATCAGGTCATGAGAGAAATTTACATCCTTAACGATCTATTCAAGATTGTTCCATATATAGATGCATATATATACTTTGTATACACAACCTATTGATGCAAATAGAATATTTTTGTCATGGGAAAAATGTTTGGAATGCAATATCACTACAATTCATCAATATCTTTTTACTCTTGGAAACAATCTCATTTGAATTACATGTTGCAGAAGCTCATAATCCAAGCAAAAGCAAAACCATAATGAAAAGATATATTGTAATCAAGGCAAACTTATTAAAAGGGGGGAAATATTAAAAAAAAAAAATTCAATTATTCAAAAAAAATGGACAAAAGTTACTTGAATGTAAGAACACTGTAGAGCTAGTTTTGGAAACAGGCAGGAATAGAGTCACATACATATAGGAGAAATTTTGTTCACCTATTTGCTTCATGTAATATTTCCACAAATGTACAAATGGAGAATCTCCCTAAAAAAAAGTTTAAAAATCTTTAAATTCTCCTTTTAAAACTGCATTTCAGGATAGCATTCTTCTTAGATACACAGAATGAAATGTTTTTCTAAAAAGGGAGTATGTATTTTTATTGTTGCTTTTTCATATTAGAATACATTTAAACATATACCTAATCTTGTGATTCACTTTAGACCAATTCATTGCTTCTGTCAGATGAGTATCTCTGGATCATTCCAATCATTTTTGCAGAGGAAACTCATAACCTTCATTTTCTTACAGGCAAAATTGTGTTCTCTAGAATTTAATATGAATTTTCTGTGAATTTCTAAATTCTGATTAGGCAGAGGAAATTCCAGTCATGAAATGTGTCATTAAAACAGACACTTGAAAATGATAAGAATTCATCAGTGTTTGTATGGGTGAATTTTTGTCTTGTGTACTCTATCTTGAGATGAGTTACCATTCTTTTCAGTATCGTTGTAACAGATCCTCATTCAAGAAAGAATATTTAAAATGTAGAAGAATGTAATTTACAAATTCTGCTTGCTTGTTTTAAAAATATTTAATTTAGAAATACAACAGCAATTATATTAAAAGTAATATAATTGGAAAATACATGCGGCAATGGGTACAACCTACTCATGAGGAGATTCTGATTGAACTCAAGTAGAAAATTTTTCACAGTGAGAACATGAGTGAAAGTCAGAATTTACCATGTTAAAGATGTTGATAATAAGATATTAAAGATATTGTATTAAGAAACTATCTGAATTGAAACTATCCAACCAACTTCTTTCCATAGTGAAAGTTGGAAACCCTGAGCTGCAAACATGAAGGATGAATGCTCTTGCCATTCCTCAGACTTGTTGGAAAGCCTTTATTAGCATTTTTCAGAAAGAATATTCTAGTTAGTCTAATTATACAGTAATTATAGTATATATATAGTATTCTAGTAAGTCTAATTATACAGTAATATACTCTTCCCGCTCTTTTACTGTAGTATTCAATAGCAAGTAGCCAATATCATTAGCTAATTTGCTGTTGTATTTCCATGCTCAGTGACTTTCTGTTTCAAATATCATTCAAAAGAGTTAGTCATTCAAAGTTGTATACTAAGAAAATATTTAACTAAGCTTTTGCTTTATCAAGAGCTATTCATTTTAAGGTGTGCATCAATGTAGCAAAATGGTGATGAACAAACACTGAATAAAGTTTCTGAGATAAAATCATTCACAGCAGACATTCATCAGTAGTTTTATAGTCATCTTCTGACTTCCTTTAAGATAAAAGGTATTTCTATGGATTGGAAGACAAAGCAACAAATAGTACAGAAGTAAAATTATCATTTTTTGGAATTTCTCATTGTTTAACACTGGGGCAGCAATTAAATGACTGACAGATGCCCTCTGTTAATCCCCCTCCCTAATAAAGAAAAGAGAGACAATAAAGGACAGAGATTTATGGGTTGGAAACTAAACTGCATGATGCTTTAATGAAACAGTATTGATGAAAAAAATTATTCAATATTTACAAAGATACATAAAAGTGATGTCACATTCTTACCCCTTCCCCCCGCAGTATTGCTCATGTCACCACCAAGGCTGCAGGCCAGGCCCTGGAAAAGTCAAAGGCTGGGCTCCTCCTACAGCAGGCAGGAGCTGTAGCAGAAACACAGATTCTGGACTATACAGATGACGACCACAGGCAGACGAATGGACAGAATCCTCCTAGGATGTTTGCCATGGGTGAAGAAGCAGAAAGAAAGAAGGGCCTGAGTCTCTTGATCTCTCAAATTTATGGTGCATGAGTATGTGATGGAATACTCTATTTGTGCCAGTTTCGGTCACCTGTCTTTTCTGGTCCTCCCTAAAGAAGGGTTGCAGGTGTGACCTCTTTGCCCCCTTTTTCATTCTGAAGCATATGTTCCTCAGAACTGAACAGTGTCACTGGTTCTGCATAACATTCTCTAGCCATAACTATAAAAAATTAGCATTATCAGTCATAGAAGCAGACACTGACTGAGAAACTTGCTGTTAATTTCAGCAAGTGAAGTTACTTAGAAGACAATTAGCTGCAATCAAAATTGCAAGACAGAAAAATAGCTCTATCCTGGCCCAAACCAGGACAGAATTACATTAAAATTGCTATCTGATAGGCTGCTAAGAGATTTTGGAAAAACTGGTGTTCTTTGCATCTCATTTAAAAAAATATCGAAGAGAATATAGTATAGCAGATTGGATAGGCCAGGTGGGGTCACAGACTCTGGTCTTAGTTGGAAATTCAATACTTTGTATGCTGGCTAGCATTTATTGACAGATTTCTGATAATGAATGAGTCACATAAAATGGACTTTCCTGAGACATTCAATACACAGAGATAAATTCTGTACTGGGGGTAACTTTTCAACTGACGGAGTAATGGGAACGTGATGAATGGGTGTCATGGTCCATAACTGTTATTATTTTATATTTTGCTTAGGAAGAAATATTAGCCACTGTGCCTACACACCTCCTGAAATGCAAAGTAACCAACTTTAAGATTCAAGTGAATTAGAATGGTTTATTTAAGGGACAAAGCACCAAGCTAGTAATGGGTCTCAGGAAGGGGTTAATAGTGGGGAAGAACACAGAGAAAACAGATTTTTAAACAGGTGAATCACCCAAGAGCTTTTAAGAGAAGGAAAAATTAAAAGAAAGGGAACAGGTTATTGGTTTTCACCCTCCTAAGGTCCCTGAAGAATAGTCACCTCGCTGCCAAGGTTGCTGTCTTGTTGAAACCAATGATGACAAATGAAGTGTAAGAGAGTATTTCAAGTGGAAGTAGAACCCCAGAATTTTCTCCTTTTTCCTCTGAATTGTATAGCCAAAAATTTTCTGCTTCCCATCATTCATTGCCAGAGACTGCAAATTGGTAACTGCAAGCCTTCCCTTTGGTATTCAGGCATTCCAAGAATTCCTTAGTTCTTGTGCTCAGCACCAATTTGCAATACCTGTCTGGCAACTTTGTAGCAGGAGACTTTCTGATTTGCATTTTATCTTATCAGACTGTTCCTTCAAGGTGGCTGTTATCATATCAAAGGAGAGGGGGTGGGCTTCAGAAAATAACTTTGTTATCTTTTGAAGAGTGTAGACAGAGCAAATGGTGCAGTCTCAAGCCAGCTTGGATGTAATATTTTTTACAATTTACTGATGTGTCCGTGACAATGGGACAAGTAGAAGAAGAGTGAGAACAGACAGGGAGAAGGCAATAGAGGACTGTAAGTCACCCCAAGAATCTCAAAATGTGCCTGAGACTGTCACTCAAATGATTCTTGAGCTCAGGCAGGTTTGGTGCTGTGATCAGATACAGAATGCTTCTATTCTCATATTCATTCTCCTGGTGTGATCAGACCCAACAATTTAGTACAATTGACCTGCAGAACATATATATCTTTCATTATTTATTTTACTTGCCTTTATTTTTTTTCCTTTATGTTTAAATGTCTCAATTAAAAAGAATAAGAATAAAGAGAATTAAAAGAAGTTTCCTAAGTTTCTCAAATATGAGAGAAAGATTGCTTCTTTTCTTTTTTTTCATCACTGAAGAAATTAATTTCTCGGTGCCATAAGCTATCCTATTTATGAAAGACAATCGACAGTGAATCTGGCCCTTTGTGATTTCAAACTTTTAATTTGTCCTTCAACTTCCTTTAAAAGTAAAATGAGAAATACATAACCCTTAATATGCACTGCTCAATGTAAACTAACTTTGAAGTATAAGTAGCTCATCAAGATTTGAATTTAACCTCCAAAATCTTATTACCTGGCTGCACTGTTAATCGAATGCTATTTATTTCCTCTGTTTTCAGTAATAGAAAACTCTCACTGAGTTCAATGACAGCAGAGATAAGCACTTTTATAATGTCTTTTCCTATTTTACCTTTCTATGACATTAAATACATGAGGAATGCAAACAGGTAGAATTGGGTATCAAACACATGTACACAGACACAGAAAAGACAGTTGTGTGTCTTTTCTCTGATTATTTCTAAAGCATAGAAAGAAATGAGCATTGCTTGGGAGCCTGCAAACTATTTCAAGGGTATATCTGCCTTCCATATCTTTATAATCAGTTAGAGAATTAATTTATATAGAGGTTTATTTCGTGTTGTGTACTAAATTACCAGTGGGTTTTAGCCCAGATTACTGTATATCCACAGGTACATAATGTACAGAGGACACCTTCAGTTTGATGTATCTTTCCCAGACTTTTATATGCCTCATGGTTGGTCACATTCTTACCATTGTTCCTTCTCAATAAGATTGGAAGGATGAAGTGAGAAAGATGGAAGTCTTGCTGTATTATCTGACAAAATGCAATTGCACGTTAAGCATCCTCTCTGGGTAAATGGTAGCTAAGAGCTTTGCATAGTACTTAAGGCTTAAACCATATTTTAAAATTGTGCTGTCCTCTGATAATGGATTCACAATCTGCCTTATAAAGCATGTGATAATGCATTCATGTGAGCTGTCTTTCAAATGCCTATCAAAAGCCTTAATTTTGTTCTTTAAAACCAATGTTACTGCCTATGCAAAAATTAGAAATAATACCAGTATAACGCTGAATAGAAAATTCATTCTCTCCCTCTGTGCTTCTGTCCCTTTATCTCTGTCTGTCCCTTCCTCTTCATTTTTGTCCTTCTTTTGGTCTCTCTCTTTCATATCTATATGAAATGTGACGATACAAAAGCTAAACAAACAGTATAATAGAGAAATTAAGGGTAATATTTCTTAATCAGATAAGTGTTTTGTTAGAAGAGGGTTGCAGTAAAAAAAAAACAAACTATTTTTTATATAGGGACTTCATAAGTAGTGTCATAGACTTATTTCTTGGCAGTTTGATGAATAACCCCTTATCTATTTGTAGCGGTAGGTGATCAGTCATAACCATTTATTTGACAAAATCCAGATGTGCTTCAGTGAATTAATTGCTTGCAAGTTTTCATGTGTGTACTTGCTATTCAGCAGACATGCATTGACTTTGTATAGAACATAGTTTGGAATTAATATTTTTCTTTAGGTTTGTGACAGAAAGAATTATGGTTTAGTGCAAATATCTACCATCATAAAAAATAAATTCTAAAGTGATAAATATTCTTTAGTTTGAAAATTACCTTCTGGAAGATTTTCTGTGGTTTAAATTTATTGCTAAGAAATTAAAGAACAAAAGCAAAGGAGACAAAAAAAAACAATGAAATTGCAGTTAATAAATTATATTTTTCAATATATGCCCAACAGAATTTGAGTGAGAATTTAAGAAATTTTAACATTGATACTCTATTGCTATATCAGAAATTCTCACAGATAAATACCTAGAAATGTGTTCTTTTAAAAAATGTTATCTGACTGAGGGACAAAACTCCCTCAGTTGGACTTTATTCTAGGGCAATAAGTAGTTACTTTCATGACAGAGTATTGATGATATTGCCCAAAAAGTCAGTGAGGACTTACTTCCTTCATATGGACAGCAGAAATTCTATATTCAAATTGGAAGTGATTTCATCATGCTCTTGGATCCTGGTTGAGCAAAAAATCCCGTCAAAGGATTTAATACTTAAAATGTGGAAAACATTCTAGGACATAATTCTTTTTTATTTATATAATTTGCTTATGTGATGTTTAAACATAATCACCTATGACACTTCTGGTATCTCTAAATAGACAACTGAGCATGGAGATATGGGTCATATAAACATCAGGGAAAATTTTTTGGCATGAAAAGACACTTTCATTTAATCTGTAAAGAATATATCTTATTTGACCTCACTTGAGTGGTCAGTTCTGAGTCACTAGGAGAATGTGGTTTGTAATTTAACTTTGATTGACAAGTGGCATCCCACTGAGGGAACACTGAAAAGTGCTGAGGAAGCAGCTTCCCATATAGACAAGATGGTTTTACGGTTTTGTTTGTGAGAATTAGGATAACCAAGAGACAGAGAACATTAGAGGTTTGCATAAGTTCTCCAAACAACCAGGGCCTCCAATTGATCTTCTGCCTGCTTCCAAAAGCATTCAGACATTGGTATCTAGTCAGAACCATAAAGCTTGCTGACAGTAGCAGGGTGGAGAGAAGACTAAGTTTAATTTGAAGTTTTCCAGCACTATATATGTCACCTCCTCCTGGGGTCGTGTTGATGCACAGTGTAACTTCCAGCAGGAGCAAAAGAGCTGCGATGTCTACAATGCCATGGAGCAGTGAGAAGGGAGCCAAGTATTTGTGGAAATAAGCATCCATTTGTTTCTATGGAAAAAGTCCTTGTGCCCATATGACTAACGAGATGGAGTGGACTTTGTTTTGGCAGAACAGTTTTTACAAAGTATCCACTTCCAGTTGTTCCTCCACCAGAAGCCTTCATGAACCACACTGAAGCAAGAGATTAAGTCTCTGGAAAGTTTCCTATGAATTTGTGAGTTTGTAATGGAACTAAATTCCTCTGCTGCAAGAAAAAATTGATGTGAACAATGCTGATAGTGGTGATAATGTCTTTTTTTACTAATGGACTTGGGGTGCATTTCCTTACAGCAAGAATAATCTTGAAGCACTGAAAGACATTTGATTAGAGCAAATAGTGAAGAGACATTTTTGTTGTATGCGTTTATGTGGGTAGGTTTATCTGTGCTTATAGCTTTGCTGCATTATTTTGCACTGTTTCTGGGGGAAGAAAAAGTCATCACATTAAGAAGTTACGGAATTCTCTATGCTTTGCTTGGCAGGCTTTCATACAGCAACTTGAACTCACCTAACTTCATTCTATCTTCAACATAAATCATGGGAAGGGCTTCAGAAAGACATTACCTACTGAAAATACACAAAGTACTCTTTTACCACAAAACTTAAAAATAACAGCTGTTTTCTGGTTTGTTTCTTTGTTAGTTTTTTTTTTCTTCTTCTGAGAATACAATGATTTGACACATTGTAATACAGATTTTAGTTAGTTCGTATTTTTAAACAGTAATTTCCATGACAATAGAAAATATTTGCATTTACACTTTGTACATTACATTTTCTTTCCCACTATATATTTTGGTATTATTTTCCACAAGTATTTGATAAGAAAAAAAAAATGCTCTGTCCACCATACCTTTGAATTTATTTAACAAGATATTCATAGTTAGAAACAATTTCTATCTTGATTGTCTAGAATAAACAGAAATTAATTATTATATACATATTAGCATAAAACAAGTTTATGTGGCATTATTAAACATACAAAATACAGAAGGAATCAGTGTTGATCACCTGATTTCTGTGGAAACAATGGGTTTTTTCTGGTTTACTCTTCCTGAATAATTGCAGGAAACGGTTGAGGTTTATCTGAATCCAAGTCATTAATCTGTCCTTCTTCCAAAAGAATAGTCACATAATTCCTGACATGAAATGCCAGAAAGTTACAATTAGACTATAGAAGACATTTACAGTGCCATTCACAGCAGCCAAAATTTCTTCTGTAAAAACTTCCTGTGCTCCATATAGGAAAGGCCACATATGCTATAGCCAAGGTAAAACCATGTCTAGGGTATAGTAGATATTCGAATTTAATGTAACCCATTTTGGTAAAAGCAGTTGTTTGCTTTTAGAGGGAGGGCAGCTTTCTGTAGCTCCACTGTGGTTAGTTGTCTGGATTTCCCACAGACTTGCTTAGAACAGGTCCTGTAGGGATATTGGTGTGCAGCATAGTGTGAGATGGATACCAGGGCTGACTTTCAGAGGAAAAGGAGATACAAAAATAAGTATGCAAAAGTAAGAAATATTGGTACAGAGGGAGTCAGTTGATTGTATAAATGAAAGGTTATGTTATTTCTAACACCAGATTTCAATAAGCAATTTTGCTATCACTTGTTAAGGAGTTTAAACAGCAACTCACAAAACTGCGTTAACAGATTTAATGTAGGCTACTGGAATACCTTAACACTTCTTATGTATTTTTAAATTGCTAAATACCCATCAAGATTATCTGAAGAGTAGATTAATTTGACCTTACATTACATTTCTAATTGGTTTTGTTGTGGCAATGGAAGGTCCAGAAGATTGTTTACCTTTCACATTTAAAACAGAAACAGGAACAAAACCTCTGGAATTGGTGCCAGCTCTTGAAACAGGACTAGAATAGTGGCCTGAGCAGTTTGTTGCTGCCTGTGCCTCTCTCCATGAGCAACTCCCACCAGAGTTTCTGGTTCAGTATCTCACCTTTCCCCAAACTTTGCAGCTAATGCATAATAATTCCCTAGCAAGAGTAATGTTGAAAACAACAGATTTACATGTATTTCCTCATCAGGTGTTACAGTGCTGAGTAAAACAAACAAGTGCAGTGTGAAGCAAGTGCTAGAAAATCTGCTTGTTAATGGTATGTGGGCCTGTAGCATTTCTGGTGCTCTGGAGACTGCCTCAGGCAGATGCAGCATGAGAGCAGCTCAATGAGTGTCAGTCCAGAGGCTGGGTTTATGTCTCATTTATGCAAAGTTCTATGCATTTACTGACTTTCACCAAATGAGTAGTACTTCTCTTGTATCAATACAAAGCACCTGAATAAATCTTTCCACAATGGAACTTTGATTTTTATATGTTAAGACACTCACACACTGAGTTATTTTTCCTTACAATAACTAACAAATATTCACAAACATCACACAATGAAATAAAAACATTTACAAAGTAACAAATATAAAATCTATATTTCTTGAAAAATTCTCTGCTATCTGATATTTTATGGTTATTAGATTTTAGAGAAATTGTTGTTATTTTTGTTTTAAAAAAGTGAATTACTTTTTATCAATAAAAACTATAAGTCTTCACTCCATGTCCAAAGACACTAAAATTTCTTCCAGTGAGTTCTTGGTTTCTTTTATCTCAATTTTATAAGAAATATTTTTTTTTTTTTATTCTAAAAATAAATTTAATTCTTTTATAAAAACTAAGTCAACAACCTTTTTTCAGCCACTCCTGCACTGTCTTTTATTATCTGTCTCCTGTAGCCCTAGGCACCTACTTTTATTTTCATATTTAACATGCTAATAGATCTTATCTAACTGTTTTATTAAGGAACTTTTATGTGGCATCTGTTAGGCTGAAATGTTCAAAAATACTTCTGGAAGAAGTGCCAATTCTTATTTAATGCCCTTAGGGAATTGATGTCTTTCTCTTTGGGACACTTAAAATATACCACCAGTGGATGCCATTTCCTGGTGTTTAGTTCTGTGTACTGTGCAGGTGAACACTTGCATAGCTTTTATTCTGAGTCTCAACTTTTAAAGTGTCTTTCTCTGCCACTTCTTTCTTAATAGACCCTTGGGATCTGATCCAGCTATGTTACTAAGCATGAGACAAGCTTTACATTAACCACAGTAAGACTGCTCTATGCTGAAATTTATTCATGGATTAACATGTTTACCAAGACTGGAAATTTGATGGTAGTGATTTCATTAGATTAGATATTTGATAGAGCTCCAGACACATGAGAAATTTCTCATGAAATGTTTTAAGTCATATATTTTAATGTATTTTGAATGGTGAGTGACAGTAACATCATGAGGCCAAATTTTTCTCCTTTGGAGAACACAACAGAGTACACTCTCAGGATTGACCAGTGAGGCTGTGTCTGTAAGATCCAACAATGAACACAGGCACTGCAGAAGTGGAAAATTTTAGTTAAGAAGAAAGAGTTGAAGGCCAGGTTGGATGGAGCCTTGAAAAACCTGATCTAGTGGGAGGTGTGCCTGCCCATGGCAGAAGGGATTGGAGTTATATGAACTTTAAGGTCCCTTCCAACCCAAACTGTTCTATGATTCTATGATTTTATGATTCAGAATTTGTGTACTATTTGTTCAATAATGGATGTGTTGAAAATAAAACAATAAATGACTGTGTGTGATATGGAACTAAATAAGTTTTAGCATATCTCCTCATATTAGGAAATACAACCTCAATTGCAAATAAAAAATTTAAATCAACTCTTCACAGTTTAAGTAAGATCAGAGGTAATAAATCTAGGAAGTTAGTGTTTGCTAAAGTCAGCAAGGCTGTAGTCTTAGAAAGATGGTGTTTAAAAATATTCACACTTTATTCTTTATTATTATATCCTACATAGCACACTATTGCATTACATGACATCTGTATTAAGTGCAGATAGAACTTACTCCAGAAAGAGTTCAGCACTCTGCTTCTTTTTCACTAAACCATTTTTGACTCAAATAAATTTTAATGCAGTATAAAGATATGCAGAATGATATTCCATTTGATAGACAGAAAAGCAAGAGGAAGACAAAAAGACTACAACATAACATAAAAAAGAGTAAAAATCTGTATAGAGAAAATGATACCCAGAAACACTGTATGAGAAAAAGTAAAGGAAGAGACTTGGGCTGAAGAGAATATGACAAGGAGACAAATCTGTAAAGGCTTGATTATTAAAAACTTTCATTAAAAAAAAAAAAAAAAAAAAACAAAACAGAAATAAAAAAAAAAGTGGATAACAATTACTTTTTTTTAAGTGTTCACTTTGTACCATGCTACTAGAGAATGCATTTAACAATTTCTATAAATCTTCCAAAATTTTAGACCTGTGTGACTGCTAAATCAACAGAATGTATCTACAGTTTGTATAAATCAAAGAAGAATCAAGACTTTTTGTTTGTTTGTTTGTTTCAAATAACTTGTAAGGAATTTTATCAATCTATTATTCACCTATAGCAGTTATAGTATCCAGATGTAAATAGTGCACATTTTTAAATTTTATTTTTAATGTGGACACTTGTTTGTGAGCAACAGAAGTACTTCATTGAGATGTCTTGAGGCAGCTGATATTCAAATACTGTATCTGTATCTGCAGCTGTCAGTTTTTTATATTTAAAAAATTCTTTTTATATGCTCAAAAAGAAGAATTACAGAACAAAGTATTGCACCCTACAAAGATCTTATGTTTGTGGAAAAAGAGATAATATCTATCTTTATGTTTTATATTTCTTTTGTGGTAATAAAAATAAATCTACCTTTTTCTCTATATCTCATATCATCTAATTTTCCAGTGGTTCTTGTTCAATTTTTCAAGTCCGTATCAAACCCAAAGCCTTCCATAGAAAGAGGAAAACAAAATGGCAACCATCCTGTCCTTGGACTTAGAGATTAAACATAATTTTGCTGTTGGACATGGTGAAAGAAGTTGCATTGCAGTTTTGCATCATAACAGAATACTAAACAGGCTAACTCAGTTTTTTATAGTAAACAGGGAAACATTTTTGTTGTTGTTTATGTGTGTTTCAGGAGCTGGAAGAACCTTGGTGTCTTAGATGCAGTTAAGAATATTCAGCTCTCAGAAGAGCATGTACAGTTTACCACTGGTAGTGGAGTATAGCCAGCATCACATGTTCTAGCCCAGCTTTAAGGAATAGCATCCAAGTTTGAAGTAGAGGAAAAAGTATAGTGGCTTGTATAAAGATCTTTAAAAACTAAAAGGCTCTGTGCTGCTGGTAGCTAACAAGAGAATTACACTTTTTTCAGTGTTATTTTACTCCTAAATGAAATAACATTGAAAAATATGCCTCTTCAAATGACTCCTTGACTTGTTCTTCCAACATACATGCATATATCAAGAGTTTAAGCACAACCACTATAAACAGGGAGAATGATCTTGTTATTTGACATTGCTGGGCTATAGAGAGAACATTGGAGAAGTTCTTCAGTATCCAGCAGAACTGATGATGTTTCCTTGTTAAATGTAGATGATAATGACCTATGAAGGTATAATTATACTAGTGCAGCTACAATACCTGGGGGACCCACTTCCACATTGTTGTCATTGAGGAGACATTATCTGAATGCAGTGCAGTGACAAAATGGTTTTCATAACTTCCTGAAAACATTCTGTTGTATCAAGCTTTCCTATCTTCAGATGTCTTGGCATATCTGAAATTAACTTAATATTCATGCTAATCCATGCATACACTAATACGCTATTCATTTTTCAAAAATGACCATGTTAGGCTTCTGGGTTTAGAAAGTCAGATTCCTGCCCTTCTAGAACCATGTGCGTCTATTTCATATGAGTTTATTTTATACGGATCTAAAATGTTGATATAGTGTGAGTTCACGAGAGGATACAGAAATAGGCTTTTGCACTGGTTTTGATTCACCTGGAATTTCACCAGGTTTACCTTAAGTGTAGGGTTCAAAGAAAATTTCAGTGATTCATTCCAGAATTGGCTTGGGTGAGTTCCAAAATCATAAATCCTTCATCCTTTGTACATGCGTATTAGAGTGCTCTCCTGTGCTCTGCAAGGTGGTACACTCAGAACTCAGCAGAGGTCTTTTGAAAGTTTGTTTAAAGCAAGGCCAAAATTTGGAGTTGTAATTAAACCAGAAGTGAGGCAGATTTGGCCATAATTTGCATTCAGTTGTGAATTATTTGCAGAATTCTAGGAGGTAATATTAGGCCTTACTATTAGTTTACTTACCAGATACTGGGAGGCCTGAAAGAGGGTCACATTGGTCTGATCCCCTCTGGTAAATGTGCTTTCTCTCAGGATGTGTACAATGTTCTTAGTGAACTTTATTTAGAGAAAAGGTTAGTCTTACACAGAAAAGGACAAGTTTGGTTGCTGCAAAAGCTTTTTGGATTTAGTAAGGTATATCAGAAAAAATGTTCAGATAAAATCCTGAAAATAAAGAAGACATTTTAATTGCTTTCTTTCCTTATTCCCTATCATATTGATTTGGCCTTACAATCATAAAAATCTCTGTTTTGGAATATGTAATTATAGATTTTTTATTATATCCTTCATCTTTGACCATGTGAGAATAACATTTTAATTACTCCTGTACTATAAGCTGTATTTTTGTGCCTATAGTTAATACTTTTATCATACAATTAGAGAAAACTAAAGAAAGGATATACTTTACTCTGTAATACTTGTCCTTTAGGGCTAAATTCTTCCTCTTATTACTGATATATTTTTAAAAATAGGAGTATTTTTCAGACCAGGGCATTCCAATGACATAAATTAGATAACATTCCAATGAAGACTATAATTTAATGCAATGTATTCTCTTTCAATAAATATGCATTTTCTGAATTTTAATTTCAGCAACAAGGAAGCATGTGCAATTTTTTTTTTTTTATTTTAATTTTAATTTTCATATATCCAGTTGAAGTCCAAAGGAATTTAGTAACTTTTTACAGAACACTGATGAACATGCATGATTTCTGTCTCAGACTATCAAATTGTCTGAGCTTCCCATCATGAGAAAACTCCATGGAAACTCAGTATGTGAAAACAGTTGAGAAGCTGCATAAAGCCCATGGAGTGAAACCTGAAGACAATAGAAAAAACTCTTTAAAGTCAATACACTCTGTCAATTTACCATTATTTAATTTCCAAAAATTGCAGTTTTTACACAAATGTACTCTGAGTTTAAATTTATGTTTTAGTTTTATGTGCGTTCTTGCACTTAGGTGGAAAATGTTAAATGTACAGAAAAGATCAACATTTGCCTGTCACTGGTTCCAGCATAAATATTAGAGACTTTATCTTTTTTTTCTGGGCTGCTTTGATACATGCTGAGGTTTTTTTTTTTCCACCTGAGGTCACAGGTGTGTTTACATAATACTTACCTGACTTATCTTTAGCAACCTTAGAACAGTTTAGGCAAAAACAGACACCTGCTCTTCTTTAAGCAAAAAGCATGTCAATTTCTTGAATAAAGCCTTGCATAAAAAAAAAAAAAGACTTTTGCAGACCCTTGGGTCAATGAGAAACCAAAGTTTGGATTTGGATGGAATTCATTTAGTGCAAAAAGACTGGGAGAATTCTTCAAATCACTGAGAAATTGATTTTAAAGTGATAAGAAGTTGTTTCTGTTACTTCTGAAGCAGTAACAGAGTAAGAGTAAAGGAATAATGGTGACGGAACCACTGGAAAAATAAATTTTCTGAAAGGCGAAAGATAATATAGCCCCAGAGATTACAATGGGCAGTGATATTGAGTCTGTACTGGTCACATGAGGGTGACCTAGTTTCTCTCAAGAGATCTGACCATGTAAATGTAATGTACTGATGATCCCACTGCTTCTGAGACCTTACCAAAGCTCAAAAATATCTTGTCTCCACAAGGAACTATCTCCTTTTTGCTAATACTCCAATAAATGGAAATTGTTTTCAGATTTAAGGTAGCTGTAAGCGATAATAAAAAGGTGTTGGTTTTTTTGTTTTTTGTTTTTTTAAAAAGGAATCTAGAATTGTCCAGATAAGGCACAGACTCTCCTCCTTTGGATTGCCCTTGTTTCAGGAGGTGACTACCTATCTTTTGCACATCACCACTAACACCAGTGCAGAAATACAGGGCTTCTACGATGTCTTTTAACCCTGTTATCTCCTAAAACTGAAAGGATGGCACAAATAAAGGAGTTCCAATGTTTTATGAAGGCTGGGTTGAAGAATTTGTGGCACCTGCCCAGCACAGAAGCAACCACAAAGGAGTGATTCAGATTTTCACTTCTCTTTCTACAAGTAAGACATAAGACTTAGTGTCCTCCAAAAAGCTTGAAGCTAAAAGAAAATTGGTGATGTGCAAGTTAAAAACTTTTAGACAAAATGTGACGACTATAGACCAAAGGCAATTATGTAAAATCACACCAAGTATTCCTGGTTTTTTGGGTCCCTTTAGAAAGAGAAAATGCTCCCATATCCCATCAATATTTGAGCAAATTTAAAAGCTATATAGAAAGACTTAAAGGCTTTATAGCGAGCTAGCAGAATAGTGTCTTAGAGAATTTCTGAGCATGTAGAAAACATGCAGGAAGATAACCTAGGCAAACACGTTTTCTTGTCAGCTGTGCAATATCATAATAATTTTCTTCTCAGCTTTCCATATTTAGCAATTAGTATTTTACCTCATTTGGAGAGAAGAACACTAAGAATAGCTTTCTGAATAAAGTCAGTGGCACACCAGAAACAATTTCACAAATTATGTTTAAATTTGTATATAAGTAATGATACACAGGGCTTGCAATCTACTGAACATTTTCAGGTGATATAGAAATAAATAAAAAATAATTTCTTTCTTTCTCTTGTGCCCATATTCACATTTCAACAGGAGCTATTTTCTACAAAATGATGTTGCGTACAACATCTCACAGCAATGCTAGTCCTGGAAAAGTGAGACAGCCAAGTCACATTCTGAAACTTGGACCCCTTTTCAAATCCAGGCATCAAATAGCATCTGAGGTAATTAAAAGGAACGGATGTAAAGCTTCTGTACCAAACCTATGTTAAGCCTCAGAAGCCTCTAAAACAGCTGCTGAATATTTCAGAAATGTAGACGTGTACATAATTTTGTCAGTCTCTAATGTTCACAGAGAGCCTTCTTAAAGTCTCAGCTGTTTACAGTTTTCAGAAATGGCAAACAAGAGTACAACTATGTACCACTGAGATCTAAGTTAATTCTCCAGGCTGAGCTAAGATGCTCAAGATGTCATGAGTAACAAATTGTGTGGGAAAGATGTGAAAGACCCAGGAATAGATGAAGAAATTTCTTGCCTTGTGGAAGGGATCTCAAAATATGAAGACCCAGGTAAGCAAGATTTGTAATAAGCCCTTTTCAGTGTTCAGAAAAGGATTAGAAATACACAACTTTTAGTGTGCATCAGCTGAAGAGAACTGGGGAAAACAAACAAAACAAAACAAAAAAGGCTGTTCAGGGAAAAAAAAATTATCAGTAGTCAGAACAAATAACTTAAGAATTTAAGGAGTGTGGGGAACTGGACCCCACAGGACTGGGGCAAACACTGAAGACTTTGAACAGCACTAATAAACAAAAAAATTTTGCAACTTCACACCTTGAGTTGCACCCTTCTTTCTTCTCGGTTTTGAAGAGACACTGTAGACACCCTTATAACTAGTGGACTTGTCAGTGTTACCGGATGCTGAAGCTGCCCTTCTATGGTAAAAATTTCTCTTCAACACTTGTAATTTTATTGAAATTCTTTTTTCTGGTAACAGATATCTAGTTTCTGGTACAAAACTTGGTGGGGTTTTTTTGTTTGTTTTACGAGATTGATTTGTGGGGCAATACAAGAAAAAAGCTATTGTATGGGACACAATTGCTGAAGGAGGTTGAAGAAAATAACTCCCGATTTTTAAAAATGTACTATCATATTTTTCATTGAGAAAAATTCTGGCACTTTCTTAGTTAAGTTCTCTCAAGTGAACAATGATAGAACTAGAGGAAATGGCATGTAGTTGCACCACAGGAGGTTTAGACTAGATTTGAGGAAGAGATTATTTATTGAGACAGTAGTTAGGTGTTGGAGTGGGCTGCGCAGGGAGGTGGTGGAATCACCATCCCTGTAACTGTTTAAAAACTGTGTAGATGAGACACTTCAGGACATACTCTTGTGGGGGATACAGATATTGGTATATATATTTTATTGGAGGGGGGGTGTTAACATTTGGATGCAGTGATCTTAGAGATCTTTTCCAACTGTAACAATTCTGTGATTTTGTGACATACTTGTGTTTACTGCATGTTCATGTTAAGCTTGTTGTACTATATTTTTGTGTTAAGGTTTTGCTGTAGAAGTACTGGTGTCCTATGACAGGAAGTTTTCATTCTTTGTTTTCATGACATGTAGACTATGACTGCAACTCCCAGACATCTCATTAAAATGAGTAAGATGTTGAGTTGTGGTTGGGGCTTTTGTTCACAGAAAAATATGGGAATTTTATTGACACTGCTAGGGACATTGTATTTTCAAGAAAATTAAAGATGCATAACTATTATTTTTTGTGAAAATGCATGCTTAAGTTATTGAGATTAAGACCACTAATTGCAAACCAAAATATTTTCCCTGTAACCTGCTTCCTGATGATATGGTCTCTGAATCTTGATTTATTTAGCAAATACTGAGAGGCTTGACCTTTCCAGCACACTTGAGGAAAAACTGCAAGATGTTTGGGTCTATTATCCCTGTTGAGAAAAGTACTAAGGGCATGTAGTTATACATATATGTACTTTAAATTTTCCTGAATTGCAATAGTTTCCTCCTAATTGTAATTAATTGTTTCTTACTAGGAATGGAAAGGGTAACTAAACAAAAATACTTTGAAACTGAGGTAATACATGGAATATATTTGTTTCCTCAAGTGAAAAGGAATATTAAAAAAAAAAAAATCTTGCCTTTTTTTCCTCTGTCTCTGTTCTTGGCCCTTTCCATCCTCTCCATTATTTTGTAAATAATCACATATTTCACCCCTAGAAATTAAGTACCAGATTCAGATGGGCAATGAGACACACAGGTCCAACAGCTCAGCTTGTTGGATAGACCCATCCATTCATCAGACCCTGGGTGTGAATGCTTCATAGTCCTGGACAGAGTTATGATTCCTGGCAGCTGATGTAAGAATTTCTTTAATGTATGTGTATATGCAATTTTCATCTGTTCTACTTTTCAATAGCTAATTTTTGGACAGCTCATATTTTCCATCTTCGTCTTGTTCCTTTATTTTGTTCCCATCATGCCTAGTTCAATATATCCATGCTAAGTCACACTTGTTGGTTCCCATCATAATTCAATAACAACATATATCTGATTTATGATGCCATGAATGTTTAGAATTGCAATTTTATGGCACCTCTCTATAGGTAATAAAGAGTAATACTGTGTAAGATTTGTTCCCTTTCGTTTCTTTTAGTTTCCACAGTATTTCCATAGTAAGCAAAGAAATTAGAAGCCATTCAAATGTCAGAAGAATTAGATAATTTTGAGGTTGCACTGCTGAATCAAACTAAATAATGCTAAAAATTATGAATAAAATTCTAAAATATTTGTCATAATCTCAGCTAGGAGAGTTCCAGTGGAAATTGTTTTATATTTAATAATAACTGCAATACTAATATATAAGTATATTCTAATTAATATATAATACAGTTGAGAAAGAGATTCAAACTGCACGATCTGTTAGAAACTCCTCCTTTAAAGAGGAAAAATATAGCTGGTCAAGAATATTCTAAATAAACTGAAGATGCTGCCACTGAAAGGTTATTTTGTTACTGGTGTAAAGGAGCTCCCTATTTTAGTAGCTTTCAAACACAGGTCTGTGATATTATGACTATCTCACTGTAGATTGTTCACTTTCATACTATTTTCCATGCTAGAGTTCATAATCAATGTTCATGGACTGTGAAATGGGGAGTAGTGAACTAAAATATTTGGGAGCCATGCAGTATTGCCTTAAGTATGCTATGCTATGCTGTGCTATGCTACATTATACTGTATTACATGTAGCAATCTGTTGTGAAAGACTATTGTTGCCTTTCCAAAAAGATATCAAAAAGTTGAATATCACAGCCATTTGGGATTTTTCTTCTGCATGAAAAATCTAGAGTGGTGAAAACTATTGTCAAGGTTTCTAGAATCCAGTCCCTAGAATCCATAATGATTTTGTGAACAAAATAACATTGTTTACAATGTTAAATATATTTGGATCTTCTAAATATCTTACATCATCTTTCCCTGAAGATGGTTTATTATTTCTTCTATTTACAGTCTTGTCGTAAACTTGATTTGTGTTTGTGCTATGTAGAGAGAAGGTTAATTCTACAAGGTAGCTTTTGTGATCCTGCATCAAAATGTTTTAGGCAGTTTTGTTCTTTTTTCCAGCCTTCACTATTTAAGCAAAAAGCTCAAGCTTTATCTGTGCAGCAAGATGTGCTCTACAGAGAGTTAGGATGTTTATCAGTTATTATTTTGTTTCAGTTACTACTGGGATAATGGAAAGTTTTAATTCCAATTCATTTATTCTCTTTGGCTACCCCTCTAGTGGATATTGCATTACAAAACTGGAGAATGAATAAGGAAAAAAATGTGCATTCTGATGTTAAATTTTTCTTTAAACTGGATTTGAACAAATACAGAAAAAACGTGGTATGGCATTTGACTGTAAGTGCTTAACTGAATCTTCATTCTAATTCACAAATTAGGTATTTCAGAATTAATTCGCTTCAAAACAATTCACCAGTAGAACAAAACAGTGAGACAATACTACCTAAGCCACTGAAGTTTGTGGGCTGGAGAAATGACTGAGCCTTGGCATACTGAGTAAAAGCAAAGAAGACTGGGCACAAACCTGGCTGCTCATTGGGCTGCAGTGCTGCCCAGTACAAACATCATTTGGCTCCTAGTACAAAGATTGCAAATTAAGTTGCCAATATTTATCTCAAATAGTGGGCCCACGTGAGAACCTCTGCCAGCTCAGATATTTAAATTCTAATCCCTTTTTAACAGTATGAATATCTTTGTTTTGCTGTCAGAACATAACATATTTATGGAACGAAGGCCTCCCCGCAGTAATGAAACTGGCACAGGGATATTTCTGTCATCAGTACTTGGCCAGAGCCTAAAACTGGTTGCCAAATATAGAATATCTATTTAATTCAAGGATTAAAATTATTCATTCTGGTTTTTTTCCTCTCTCTTTATTCATCAAAAGCTACAGATGTTTTTATTAGAATAGAATTTCTATTAAATAGGTGTTTGTTAATTTAATAAGGAAGCAAAAATCAGTGCAATCAATAGAAGGCATTTTTTCTTTGATAGCCTCAGATGAAAAAGTGTCATCAACTTTATTGAGCAGGTTTATTAAAGATACTACACACAAATTCTACCAAATTTATTATGTTGTGATCCTTGATTACTTTGCAGTTTCAATTCCATTCTATTGGAACACTTAGGTAATCTCAAAATCTGCACTAAAATGTGAAGATATTACTATGTAACTGTATCTGTTCAAAGTATGTTTATTTTCTTCAACCAGTTCATCCTTTCATGAAACAGTAAAGACCCAGATTACTTACCTCTGAAAGTAAAACAGCTACAGGGAATTTATCTATGTGAACGTCTGGAAACTACCATGTCAGAGCAATCAAAACTTCTATTTTACTTTGCACCACAGAATATGAAATGTCTCTATGAAATCAAAGTTCAACATACTTAGCTGCAAATGAGTAAGCAGAGTTGCAATCTAATACAGTTCCTCAGTGAGTTTCATTACCTCAGGAGGGGACTGAAGGAAATTTCGTTGCGTCACTCATTGCTCTGAGCTTAAAGTAGGCATGTTAAAAGCCTGACTCTGCAAAGTACCCTCAAAAGGCCATCTTGCACTGTTGAAAGATTGTCATACTTTATTTTTTTAGAGTGTCTCTGCTGTGATGAATGTCAGTGGAAAGCAACATAGCAGAGTTAGTCAAGAGAAAGATAGAGCTCTTTCAGACAGGAACTTAGGACCATTGGCTCCTAATAAATCAGCAGAACACTTGGAAGAAAATGAAAGGCAGGTGGTAATAATAAATGGTCTATCATGGAATATATGAAGAGAGTTCAGCGTAAGTGTAGTGCCTTGAGAGTCTGAGAATTTAAGTTGCTCAGCAATAAGGTGCTTCATCAGATACTTTGATAGTTTTGAATAAGCCTAAACGAATCCTCAATATACCCTTATGAGGTTACCTCTCTCTGAGATCTGTTAATACCTGTTTCTGCCAGATAAGCAGGGCCAGCTCCTGCCTTAACTACAGGTCCTTAGGGTGCCTAAGCAAATTAGCGTTTGCTTAGGGTCCTTAGGAAAATTTTATTGAATTGGTTACCCTATTCAAGAATAGTTGTTGTCTGAAATAACATTTATTGGATTTTAGTTGTTTATTTTTTGTTTGGTTTGTGGAAAATTGAGCACAAAATAACAGAAAAAAACCCGACATTTTTTTTGCAAATACTGTCATTATGTTGTTTCATTAAGAAAAATGTCATGTTTATAAAATTAAAAAAGAAAAAACTCTGACAGATGGGAGACTATTAGCATGGGAATAAATCTTACAAAAGAAAAGCAAGAAATGAGTGGAGAATTACCAAAGATTTAAATGTGAAAGCTTCTGATATATGCAGTGGTAGCCTGTAAGAAAGCAAAATCATTTATCCTTAAACACATGGCAACACTTTGTATGTTTTGGTTTTTTTTTTTTTCTTGTTCCAAACAACAAACAGAAGAGTGGAAGGATGATGCGTGTCTGGCACAGTATCCCCTGCCCTATGATTTTGTTGGCAGGCTAATGGCTGTGACTGACATCAATGGCAGATCAGGTAGCTTAGTAGAGTACAGAATCTTGGCAGTTCACCCAGCAGTAAGCACACAGAAGTTTCTAGTTTAATTAGTGAAAGACAGTAGCAAACCATTTGTTTTCCCCAGAGAACATTAGAGTAAGTGACTTATCAGATCATTGTTGGAGCTTTTGTCGCCATTCACAATTTGAAAGGCAGATGACCTCTATGTTTTTGTGTGCCATGGTCTACTGCTGGGAACAGCAGCTTAATTCCCCTAAGAACATTGCTGAAGTGCCATTACAGAAACATGCAAATAAAAGGGAACAGCTATCTTATGTTTATGAAAAGGTTGCAAGCAAGTCTTTCTGATGATTCAGTTCTAAAGAAAGCAAAGCAAATGAACAAACAGCTCCCACACACATACATACACTTAATTCTTCTCTTAGTTCTACCATTTAAATGCACTGAGATGAGGAGCTTTCACGGTACCAAAGGACACTTAAAACTTTCAGTAATCTCGCTCAGATTAATTTCTGCCAAACTGATTTTCTCCTTGCAGATGAGAAAAAAGAAAACTAAGAGGAAAAGGGAGTTGCAACATTATTCTAATCACAAGAGCTATTTGTGGGCTGTAGAAATCCCTCTGCTTCTTTCTATTTGGTGAAGTCACACTTCTGAGAATTTGTAGGCTGATGCCCAGTTTATTGTTTGGGGTTTTTTTCCCTTTCAAGTGACTTCTCCCACAGTAGATTTCCTACTTACAACAGTCACGTTGATGTGATATTTTGTTTTAGATGAAATTTCCTAGGTAAATTCACACAGTTAAACTTGTAGGTATATGAAATAAAGCCATATCATGAGACATAAAAAGTATACAATTTTTTTTTTTGCAGAAAAAGAAATGTGTTAAATTATAGATGCTGTATTAATACTTGAAGAAGATAAGCTTTCTTTTCATTTTAGAGGTCAAAGAAGCAAAAGATGTACAAATGATATGTGTACTATGATTTAGAGACCGAGGTCACTTTAATTAATGGACTGCTACATTTGAGTGGTTGGTAGAATCTGTTACAATTATTGTGCTGCTACTGTAAACAAGCTGGGGGGGTTAGCATTGTTTGGTTTTGATTTTTAGTTGTGTTTTTTTGTTTTGGGGGTTTGGTTTTTTTTGGCAAAACCCAAGAGTGTTCTTAGAAATATTTTGTTTTAAAATACCAGTATCACAAAACAATGAATGAGACTTTTCTGCATCTGAGATGCAGTCAAAGCAGTTTTTGAATCAGAGTCTCTGAGGTGGTCAGGGCACAGCTGCCAGTTCCCCGGGTACCTGCCATGCTCTGGCATGCCACCAGTCACCTGTAGATCTGAAGGTGAGTGACAATGCTCCAGAGAAGGCTTGCCCACACAGACATTTTTAGTCCAGAACAGCTTTCCTGAGTATTACCAGGTTAGCAGACCCTTGGATGCAAACAATGTGGCTGGCACAGTGCAAGGGAGGTAAAAGGCAGTGTGTTTGTCTCTAGGAATGTTTGCAGTATATGTACAGCTGGCATCAGAAAGCAAATGCATGCCACAAATGATATGTAGGGTCCAATTTAAGACACAATAAAACCAGATACATTAAACAAGGCCTAGAACTCTTGTTTTCACCAAAGAGGAATATAAATCAGCTGAAAGAGAGGAGAGAGAAGAAAAGAATTATAGATGCCAGGTATTGTTGTCTGATAAAGCCAGTGTTTTCACATAAGCTACTGATTTTTATCATCTTAAAAAGAAGTATGGTATATTACAATGACATCTGCAGTCTGCATCAGATGCAACCTGACTGTCATAGCCCACAAGTGCAATGGTCCTGAACCTGCAAAGTTGCAAAAAAAATTGTGTTCAAGGTGATCATCAGGATGCAAGTGGTAGAGTCATGACTACGCAAAAAGAAAGGCAATTTCGCTTGTATCTGGACCAAACATGTTTAATCTCAGTAATCCTTACAGTGAACTAATATTTTGATTCATGTTACTGGCTGCTGCATCTTCAGGTGTTCTTAGTGTATTACTTCACATTGGGTATTTTATACACAAAGCTAAGAGAGCTGCTTTTTTTCATCAGAGAATTACATACAAGAGTTACTTTAGCATTCATTCTGTTCATGCCCTCAAACTCTGTCCTCCAGTTTTTACTAGGACAGCCAATGTTTTACTAAAAAGTCATTCTGAGGTTGCAGGTCAATGATTTAACTGTCTCCAAATCACTCCCCAGGTGATATGCATGACTAGCTCTCCTGTTCACATGAGACAGTTAAGAACTGTGGGTTAAATTTTAATGAAACACCTCCAGCTTGGTGTTTGACATCAAATTGCTGATATATTGCTTCTGTGGGAATAAAGAAAGCCAAGTGTCATCTGCAACTTTATCTTCTGATAACAGCTGCAGTCAAATAGAAATATTTTAACATAGCAACTGAATACCATGACTGCCACTATCACTAACCACTGACAACTTCCAGAGAGTTCGCAGGAGAAGAAAAATCTTTGTGCAACTAAATATTACTCAAACTATTTCTGGCTTACCATCTCTCTCTGCATCCTGTGAGCATGTGTGGAGACAGGGATGAAGGAATGAGGAAAATCCTTTGCCTGAGGCCTGTGCATGTAGAAGCTTCCTGGTTTGTATTTAGAGATCAAGCTGAAGGAGGAATCTATTTCGCTGCTTTTCTGCTGGTCTGAGGAAGAAAATTTACCCCTCAGTTCCCTTGATTTTTTATTTGTGTGTACTCCCTAAAGCAGTAACTTATTTCAGCTACAGTTTGAATAGATGGTGCCCTGAGAAATATGCTAAAAAAATTGATATATGAGACAAACTACAGCTCAGCATCTGAGATATGTAGAGATACTTGTTCTTGTGTTTGCTATTTGTTCTTGCCAGCGATTCAGCTATGGGGATACAATGAAGGCGTTGTTTAAAAATATTGTTAACAACTGAAAGAAAACACTCTGCCTATTATATACCTAATGGGGCTCCTTGCTGTGGTATCTGACTGCATTTAAATAGAGGAGGAAGTCATCATCATCATTAAGAACTGGATGAAATAAGAAAATACCTCATAACTAATAATTTTAAGGGATACTTCTAGCACTGCTTTTAACTGTCAATGGTCAATGTATGTAGAAATAGGTCTCTGCAGGCTACATACTCTTGAATTTTTTTTCAAATATATAGTGCAAATATATTTTGGTCAATTTGAAAGACTCATTGTGACCATCAGAAATGTGAGGTTTTACAATTGTTGTTTCTTTTATTTCTTGTTTGGATGAGAATAATTTTAACATTCCGGTTCTCAGAACCAGTTCCAACAAGTTAAATATTAAAATGTGAAAATGTGGTTTTTTGGTAAAATATGAAGGATTAATTTTTGACTAATGTCAATAGTACAAAAAAATAGGTGGTTTTCCGATATTTAACTTCTGACCATTAAAATATAACTGTGTTACCTTTCTTATGGTATATTAACATAATATAATGACTTTAAGCAAAAGTATTAGAAATTGTCTTATATGACATACATGTAGCCTTTTCACCTGTCTTCTGCAGTCTGCACAGTGTCATTGAACCATCACTAATTTGTTAAAATATCTCTGAAAGCAATGCAGAAAATGCAAAGAGAGCAACCCTCACCAGCAAACATGACTTTTCCTATGAGGATGACAATATGCAAAATTTGTGAAAAAAATCTCCACAACAAAAATGAAGGCTAAGTCTTAGAATTCTTTTCTGAATTCTGCCGCCCTTTCTTCAGACCTGGAGAAACTTCCATGATCAGGTATACACAGATGGATGACTGTGAAAAGGCAAACTGTACAGAGTAGTATTTCCAGCTTTCACCACACTTGATAATGTGATCACTTCAAAAGCAATGATACCAAATAAATCATTCCCAATAGATATCAGCACAAATATTAGTTTATTTTAATACCAGGGAGCCCAATACTTTCAGAAATGTGAAGGTCAGGGTTCTTGGGCTATCCAAAAAGGTGAAATATAGGATACAAGTTACTATAAACAAATTTCTGGAGTGATCAAGTACATGGACAGAGCATTCGAAATGTGAAAATTATGTATTTGGATTTTCTAAGAGACCAATCATACAACAAATTTCTCACAAGTGCAGGTTCATATCTGGTAGAATCCTATAGTACCATGAATGGACACCAGCTCCATGTAGTAGCCAGCATGTGGCGTCTTTATGCTCTAAATTATAGCTCTTTTGTAACGCTGAAAGAAAATGAACAACTAACAACCCAAGGACGAGTCCATCCAGACACAGATACTTTATTTTGGCAGTGTATGTATGCTGCTGTTGGGTAAAAACAAGTGGGTTAAAATTGCTGTCGACATTTTACAAAGGAGAGAGTCCCCACTTTAGTTTTTTAAGTATTTTTAAGATGTATCAGCCTGGAATTTTTGCTCCGCTGTGTGGAGGAGGGGATAAATGGAAAGGTTGTCCAGTGAGATTAAATGAAATGAAATATCCAACTTTATAATCCATGAATGATCTGTTTAATATGTTGTTCTCCAATAGTTGTTACAGGATTATCTATTACTTTTCATACTTCCTCTGCCTCATGTCCTAAAAAGAAGGGAGGCAACTCTTAATCTTTTTGTTCTAGTTGCTTATAATGCACAGCCAAGGGTTTGTGGTTTTGGGTTTTTTTTAATTTTTTTTTCCAGTGCTGCTTTTAATTAAAAAGAAGATCAATTTTCAAAACATTTTACAGCTAAGATTTTATCTTTACAGTATTACAGGAGCTAGAAGGATATTATTCACATTTTTAGTATTCACAAAGATTTGAATACACAAAGATTTGAAACACAAAGAGAAACTAAGATCACTTAAGTAATTCACCTCTTAACATTTTCTTCTCTATCTCTTTATCTCTCTTCATCTTACTGCTATTCTTGCTATCCAGGCTCCCCTTCTCCATTATTAGGTTGAATTTACCAAGCAATTATACCAGATTATGCCTGTTATCATAATCCAGCCCACCCATCTTGAAGTACTGGTGTTCTGAGAAATACAGCTTCACAGTTTTTGCCACACAGACTAATGCATGACAATCTTCCCTCTGATTGCTGCCAGTTCTTCAACAAACCACAAACTAGTTACTGGTGTTTCCTGAAGTCTTGGGATTTTGTTTCCTCAGCCAAACCAGAGGTGAGTCTTGCAGGACTGTTGTAGAAACAATTACCTACAGAAAATTCAAAATCTGCTACACAACTGCCATATGATTAAGTATTTTGAAGAAGATTTTGATTCATCTAGGTTATTCCAAAATTTAAGATCTAGACATTTGTTTCCTATATTTTCTTACCTTTTGTCATGGTTTCACAGCCTGCAAAATCCTAGTCTCGTTGATCAAAATCCTAATTTACTCATCTCCACTCATGACTTAGTTCCCTTTCTCCCTATCCCCTTAACTGTGATAAATAGGTAGTTTGTGCCCTCTGCTCACAACTGTGCTTAGTCCTAGTCTTATTGAATCTCAGTTTCTCCCAGTACATTAGTTACTACTAATTAGTTACTTCTGTCTCCATTACAAGCTCTACATTCTATTTTGCTTTTGTGTGTTTCGCCCATTTCTTTCCCTCCTCAATACCAATTCTTGTTTCTGGTCTTTCCAGATACACAGTTCCAGGTGTTTAAAAAATTCATGTATTTCTAAAACTGCTTTTATTCCACCTTGTGAAAACAAGTGATAGAGAAACTGAAAAGATGGAACCTGAACTTCAGCCGTAGCTCAGTAACCAGACACAACATAGATCATCAGTGCAAAAGTCTGAGAAGTTTTTCCTGAGCATGAAAAAACTTTTTAAAAATACATGTCTTTCCCATAATGTGGACGTTTTCAAGGGCTGGTAGAATGTGTATGTATATAAATATATATATATATGAATATATATATATATTTGACAAACAGCTTATCTTGCTTTGACGTTTCATAATTCTTCTTCAAACTTCTTAGGATATTGAGCTTTCAGGAAAGGGGTGAATTAACAAGGCAGATGACCAACGTACTTTTCAGAAAAATTTGAAGCATATGGTTTGTATTTCCCAAAGCATTCAAGAACCTGATGTGGAAATGTCTTTTCAAAAGGTTTGGTAAAATTCTTAATTGGGGTCTTCTGTTGGCTAGTATTAGCCAGCCTTAAAAAGAAGAACTGCCACTAGCTTCACCTACAATTAATCAGAGGAAAGTTTTAATCATGGAGTCACTTGTTGTAACTTCTCCTTGACAGAATGCTACAGAGGAATTATTACCCCATTGTTTGTGCTAAACTCCTAATATATTATTAGTAGCAGTGGACTGTCTTTCTTTGAAAGTACCGGCTCCGTCCATACATGCATAAAACCCCAGTCTAGCTAGGAAACACAAGACTAAACATCTGTGAAACAGATTTTATGTTGCATTCTCCTAAGTTCTGTTTTGTTCTAGCATTAGCTACACCACATGAACTCCATGTTATGTAACCTCACAAAAATGCAAGAAACAACACATATCACCCATGAATAAGTGGCGGTAAGCATCAGTTAAACCTCTGTTTAATGAATGTTCAAATAATTGTGCTAGGTGTTGAGAATTTGGTCTGTGTTACATCATTTACTTAATGACAATAAATTAAGATGACTACAAGGTGACACTTTTAAAGGTTTATTAGATAAGTCTTCAGGGACCTATTTCAGTTTCATCTTAAATAAATTAATGCTCATCAGGCTGGTAAAACAAATAGGTTTTGCTCATTGGCCAACTTCCAATTTTATATTCCCTTCATCCTTTGAATCTTCTGAAATATGTCTCAGACCTAGAGAAACAATTTTATAATAAGATGCCAAGAATAACTTATGAAGGAACGCAATAGACTGTTTTTAGTATGGCTACTGAGGAGAAAGGGGAAGGGTCTTGTTTAATCCATACAAACTTTTTGCCAGGGGCCAAAGAGGTTAGGGTGAAGAATTGACACAGATAGACTTGTTGAAAATCTTCTTAACTGCAATGGAATTTTTCAAGTTTCATTTACTCTTACTGAAGGATATAAGGCATAAGGGTGGGTATAATGTCAGTTGAATAAAACTGCCTTCCACTAATATAATACAGACATAGAGCGTAATACATTCACAGCAGCAAGGACTACAAAAAGGTCAATATGTTTGATCTGTGTAATGGATGGCATATACAAGGATAAAGTGATAGCTGGACTAAATATCTTTGACAAAATAATTTAGTAGAAAAGGTAAATTTGAGAGCTTTGTGAAGTACCTAAGAAAAAAATATCAAGGCACACATCCAGGTCTCTGTTTCATCACCAAGCTCCTTCGTTTGTTGATAAAACTGTTCATGGGGACATGTCCATGTAAAGTGGCTGTTATTTTTCTAAATGTTTCCAAAGACAGGGGGGAAAAAGCACATCTATGTAAGGAATGCAGCTGAGGAGTAACTGTTTTTAGGATTATCATTATAGAACTTGATGTCTTAAGTTTTTAAGAAAAGTAATAATTACTTTGAGTCACTAAGGATATCATCGTATCCTACAACTTCTACAACTGATTTATTTTCTTATAGCCTGTGTATTTCAGAAGCAGTCAAGTGATACCTCACGCAAATTGAATAAAAGCTCTCAAAGCAGTGTGTAGAGAGGGTAGACCCATAGTATCCTTACATCTACTGGACTCAGCACAAGTCTTTTCAATGTCAGACATAGCTCGCTGTCTCTGAATTAGAAGTGTTGACAAGAAACCCTAAAAGCAAGTTGTCTGGGGGAGGAAATTCTTCCTACCCACAAATGAGTTATTTTAAATTCTTCCTCCACTTTAAGGTCACCTTTGTCTCAGGCCTACAGACATATCTCCACGTCTCAAATTTTCAGAGACCTCTGGAAGGCACTCCACTCATTTAAACAGCTTACTGTACAGACATTGTCCTGGAATTGCAAATGGCTAATTATTGTTCGTTTAGCTGCTAGTTAGGAAGCAGACATCATGAGCATTATTTGTTTCAGGATCTTGCTTGTAGCTTGTTTAAATAAAAAGGAGTTTCACCAGAAAAGGGAAGGACAACCCCGTGACTTTGGAAATATACAAATACAAATACTTCTGTTGGGAAATCTTTAATAAGCTTATGAAACCCAACTAGTAAAGGGAATTACCTGCTCCCCATATGCAGAAGCATACAGATGTTCAAGGTCTCTACCAGAAGGACAGAAATGGTAAATGGTTTAAACAGTCAGATCTTAGAGGGACAAAAAAGCAGAGAACAGAAGAAAGAACAAGAAGGGAAGGAGGACACAAGCAGATATAGAAAAAAAAGGTAAACAAGAAGATGATAAGGAAAAAAATTATGGGCATTACTACAGAAAGGAGTAAAACAGTCTAGAACCAGGGTAGTAACAATATGTCTGGGTAAGTAATGCACTATATCCAAACAAATGAGAAAGAATGACTGAAAAAATTAAAGGGGCACAAAGAGGAAATTTAGAATTCTTGGCGTAATGTCAGTGCATTGTGTATTAAAGATGATAATACCCCTTACAAGGTGTCATTTTTAAGCAACTAATATGTCTATCATACTCTGTGATGATAATGAAAATCATAAGCAGTAAAGATTATTTGTATTTTTGCTTTCCTGTACTGCCAGCCAATTAATGATTTCTAACTTTTGGCACAACTCAGCTGACTTGTCTTCTCTGATTATATGCACTGCCTATTAAAATAAAGTATATCTAGCCTGAAAGCATGCCAAAAAAACCCCATGCTTCTTCAGTCATAACATATTTTCCCATATAGCAGTTGGCATTTACTTACTGCAGTTTCACTAAATATACTTAATACTTAGGAAGAAGGAAAAAAAAAAGTTCATAGTGTTGGATTGTTTTTATTCTTAAGGACACAGAGTTTAGTCTTAATTAACATTAGTTGCACATTATTTACAGGCTTATTTCAGTTTCTCAAGCTATCCTTCATGTAGCTTTGCCTTTTGCAGTATATTTATGGCACACTAACTGTATTTGGAATTACAGTTAGTGTATATGTAAGACTAACATGGAGAATATAAAATAATAAAATAATATATATATACACTATAAAATAATCAGTGTAATATTAAGTTAAATAATTGCTACTTCCCTCTAGTATTAGCCATTTCAGCCTTTAATTTAATAATGTAATATCTTCCAGAAGATGCAGAAATCAAGAACCTCACCACATCCTTTGTTGCTTTTATATTTGAAGATACTTTTCTTTTAAGTGGCCTGCCTTGCTTAGTCCCACCTGGCCTGCCCTCCTGAGAAGTCAAGATTATTCCCAGTAACATAGATGTAATTCTGTCAATGTTAATCATAATAATTTGATTTTTCTCTCACCTTCAGAACAAACTTTTTCAACAAAACCATTAAAAAGAACTGATTTGGAGAGTTCACCATGTATAAAATATCAGGGAGCAGAAGCTTTTAAAAATATACATAGCTAAAAGCTTAAATAATACTCCCCCTGGAACAAAAATTTTACTCCTAAGAAAACTACAATGAATAAAACCGAGTTACTTATGGACATTCTGGTATTAGGTGGATCTGGGTTAAGAAATTTAAGTATTTATATGTAGAATTATGAAATAAGTCAGGTTGAAAGGAACCTCAGGAGGTCTGTAGTCTGAATCCCTGTCCAAAGCAGGGCCAATGCTGAATTCAGACCATGTTGCCTGGGGAGTTGTCAGTCAAGTCCTGAAAAATTTGCAAAGAGTCTGCTCAACATTTTAGTAGGAAAAATGTTCTCCCAATAAAAACTTTTTTTCCTTATAACCTGACAGCATTTCCCATCTCAATTTAGGACCACTGTCTTCCATTGTCTCACCATGCACCACTGGGAAGAGTTCCATTTCCTTGATGAAATCCCTAATAAGTGCTGAGAGGATGGCAAGTAATTTCATTTGCAGGGGTCTTTTCTCCAGTCTAACGAACCTCTCATCACTGAACAATTGCTGGACTGAGCTATCCTGGTGGCCTTCTATTGAACTTGTTCCAGTTTACTTGTGTCTTCATATACTGGGGAGTGGACACAGAACTGAATGCAGTATTCCACATTAAAAAGGAATAATCTTGTTCCTTGATCTGCTGGCTGGATTCCTGTTAATCCATCCCAGAATGCTGTTGGCTTCTTTGCTAATGCTGCGAAGTATTAATGCAATTTATGTCCAGCTTTCTGTTCACAAAGATTCCTGATGCCTTTCTGAATTCTACCCAGACCCTAGCCTGTACCTTTGTAGGGCTTTATTCTCTTCCAAGTGCAAAACTGCATTCACCCTCACTGAATATCATAGATTTATAGAATGTTTTGTGTTGGATATGATTGGCTTTCTGGGCTGCAAGTGCACGTATATCATAAAGTTGTTAGCCCATTCCTCCAGATTGCCAAAGTCCTCCTGGTGCTTCTTTCAAGCATATCATCTATTATCTTCAGCTTGAAGCTTTCAGCCAACCTAATGGGTGCATATGCCTTCTCCTTCTCTGTATCACTGACAAAGCTATTAAGCAGAGCAGATCCCAGGACTGACCCTTGAGGATATCCACACATAAGAGGCCTCCAGATGGAGGACTAGTTTTTAATATTCTACACTCTGAGACCAAAAATCCAAACAGTTTTTTAATGATATTTAATTTCTAGAAAATGTTACAAGGTACGTCTTTGTGAAAAGGACAAAAAAAAAATAGGAAAAAAGATTTAAACTAACTAGCACTTGTAGAATAGCTGTGGTTGGAGAGAGTATCAGCTGCACAATGCTGATAAATTTATGTTAGTGAGATGCAATACAATGCATTTAATGCTATGGGTAAAATTAAACTTGTGCATGACTTCAAATATTTAGTATCAAAAAGAAAATACTGCTCTCTTGTTATTCTTCCCTGGTACTAGGTAATGCTCCATTACTGCTTTATTTACAATTTTACAGGAACAGTTCTAATAAGATCAAAAATTTTGTAGTTAGGTAGAGTTCTGGGGATGAAAGAATAGTGTGCTATGTCTCTTACCCTGGAGAAAATCTTACAGAGATAGAAACATAGAATCATGGGATGGTTTGGGTTGGAAGGGACCTTAAAGATCATCTAGTTCCAACCCTTCTGCTTGGGCAGGGACACCTTTCACTAGATCAGGTTGCTCAAGGCCCCATCCAGCCTGGCCTTGAGCAGTACCAAAGAGGGGGTGGATGCTACTCCCTTGGGCAACTTGTTCCAGCATCTCACCACCCTCACAGGAAAGATTTTTTTTCCTAATGTCTAACATAAATCTCCCCTCTTCAGCTTTAAAACCATTACCCCTTGTTCTTTCGCTACACACCCATGTAAAAAGCCCTACCCCAGCTTTCTTGTAGGCCCCTTCAGATACCCTTCAAGAAGAAGCCAGATTAGCCTAAATAGCAACTAGCCAGGCACACCAATATTTACCTGTGTTTTGTTGTTTTACCCTTAGCATGTGTACTGACAGGATTACTGAGATTAAAGGGCTCACCATGTGAAAAGAAAAATCTGTTGTGGGGACTTCACATCAAGTCTTGCATAATGTCAGTGAGGAGGAGGCTAATCTCTAAGCTCATCTCCAGCAGTTGGGATTTTATGAAGATGCTAATTTTTATTTTAACAGAAAAAAAACACCCATGGTGCCTTAAAATCTCAGAAATAATTCTCTTGCAAAGAAGAAAGAGACCTCTACCTACATTTTCAAAATGCCATTTACGTTTCTCTTTAACCTTTAGGGTTTTTAAGATAAGATTTTGATTTTTTTGAGGCTTCACTTGTGATTTTAAATGCTTATAAAGTTATTTTTGTGGAATGGTTGAATATGGAAATATGGACTGAATATGGAATATGGAAAAGGAAAACCCAAATATAAAGTCAAATTTGAATATGGGTTGACCTACCAATATCACTGTCAAAATCTAGTGATGGTCGAATAAGTTCTGATACACCTTAACTCTTTCCATACAATAAATATAAAAGCAATCTTTTGTGGAGGAATTACATATCAATGTTTGGTTCCCTTTATTATTATTAAATACATGTTCATTTACATTTTGCAGTTAGAGCCAGGTCAGAGGGAGAGTTGCCAAAATACATAAAAGTATAGATTCTAAAGGTATTTTTGGCCTCATTTGTCCTACTTTGGCACTTTAGATCATCTGTAATGCATTTATATTTCTATCCTTTAACATTTCTGTGGTTTTACTCCCAATTTGCAATTCTTCTACAGATGCATTTTGGACCACTTGTCCTCTCTTAGGATTTGTCCATTGCTGATTGGTTTACTTGCCTCAGTATCTCACGTTACATACAGCATGAACATGTAATAATTACTGATTCGTTTGCAAAAATAGATACAGAGGAGAAAAAATCATTTTTACCATAGTTTCCTGACTTCTTTGCCCTGTGTCCCCTTGATGACTCTCACCTCCTCAGCAGCTCAGATCTGATGAAGAACTTTCACACAAATATTCCTTTTAAAACCCAGAAATTTATTTTGGCATGTTGCAGAAAGAGGAATTTGGTTCTTAGGAGAGGAAAGACTAACCACATCACAGAGCTGATCAGGACTGCCAGCTGCACTGCAGGGCAGGCCTGTAAACCAATCCCCAAGCTTGCCTCCACTTGTGCACACAATTTACCTGCAAGCTCACTTGGAGGTAAGGTTAAGGAAAAGCATTAAGAAGAGAAGAGAAAAAGAAAAAGGAAAAAAAAAAAAAGACAAAGAAGAAAAAAGAATACTTCTATAAAGTTCTCAGAAGTGAATTCAATTCACAATCAAAAGTTTATAATGTTCTCTATGTATTTTGGTAGGTCAGCAATATAGATTCTGTATTTTTCACATAAAGTAGAGAGGGAATTCTATTTTTTCCTATTTTGATAACATGCTTTAGAATGTTAACATAATTAAATGGAATATGGCAGGGGAAGCGTTGTTAATCTTATTCTTTAGAACTCTCCAGATGTTCGATTTATAATATGTTAGGGTGTTTGTAGACCCTATGTATACACATAAAGAACTAGTGCTGAATAGATAACAAAATTGAATTAAAGAAAATAAAAATAATTTGTTTAAGATACACTCCCAAGAGTATCCTTGATCTTGTAAATGGTAATTTTGATTGAAATGCTTTTGTTGTAAAATTGTGAGTGATTTGATCCCCTTACAGCATATGATACATATCAGATTATCCAGTTTGAGGTGGGACCAATGACACCATGAGGTCAGCACTATAAATACCTACACAGATATGTAATTGATCTTAAAACATAATTGAAGGTTGATTTTTTCACTTCTTTCTTCAAGGTACAGCAGCAGTTTATGCTATGTTTAAAGAAAATTGTCCCAGCTACACACAAAGGGGACTATTCAGTGGCTTTTCTTCAGTCTTCCAGATTCTTCTATTTGTCTTCCACCACAGGTTATACTTGCTGGGGTAGACAAGGGAATGGTGTAATCATGGATTACTCTATTTGCAAACTATGACTGGGATACAGACTGGAAGTTTAATTTATTCTCTTAAATCTCTGATCTTTTTGTTTACATTGATGTCATTCATTTGGATCTTCACAACTCAAACTGCAGTTGAATCTTTCAGTGATAATCTTCTAAAAGAGACAAACATGACAGAATTTGCCCGACACAATTTGCCACTTTGGGCAAAGTGTAGGGTGCTTAATACACTCAACTTAGATGGAAAAGAAACTCTAAACTTGAGCAGACAAATGCATTCACATCATTTGGATACAGCTAACCAAAACAATTCAGGAAGCATTCTGGAAAGTGAGATAAATACTTTTTTAAAATTAAGCTTTTTATTTCTGAAGCTGCATTTTCTATTTATCTCAACTTTCTTGTGTGGCTCCACCCTGTTGACTGGGAATTTCTGTCAAACAGATTTTTAGCTAATTTATTTTGGGAATTAAATGATAAAGTAATCTTCAAAAGCCCTGTAAAGTGCTGCTTAAGATGAAGAGGCAGCAATGAGCAGGTAATATTAGAAGAGATGGGGAAAGAGAAACATTACTAGCTAGTTACATCACAGTAGGTGGTAGGCCAGAAACTACACATGTACCACATAGCACTATGTTCTGGATATAATAGTATTGCAAACTCCGGAGAACAGTGAAGTTTAAAAATTGATGTTCTTTAAAATTAACAAAAAGTTTTCACTTGTTTCTAATGTCAACAACTAAATCTAATGACATACAGGCTATGGGTGAAATTAAGTCACAGTCAGGTAAGCTTACCAGTCTCCTGTGTGTAATCTCTTGCTTACATACAACAGTACAACCTGTTGCCACCAACCACCTCCACCTCCAGGACAATTTGTTGTATGTAATCAGCTGCTGCCTATCATCTTGTTTCTAAATTTTAAGGAATTTTGGATCTATTTTCCATCTTTGCTTTCAACACAACCTAGCACAAGGGGGGCAAAGTCTATAACTAGCGTTCATTGGAATCTTGATAATTCATGTGGTAGTAATAATAATTACACATTTTCAATGTTGGTGGAAAAACAGCTGACATAAGGAAAGCATATATATTCCAGGCCGGAGCAAAGTGTTTAATACACAGTCATTATAAATCCCAGAAGCAAACAATTTATAATGAGAAATGCTTGTACATGAACAGTGCTGCCATGACACTGAAATGTGACACAATGATTCAATACACACACATGAACTGCAGTGGATAAATGCATACAGATTTGTTCCATGCTGTAGAGATATTTTTACACAAATGTTCTTAATTGCTAACAGAAGTAACATCATCTACTGCAGCTTGATTTTCTTTAATGAAGTTCCTTGTGTCAGTAACACATCTACAGAAGCAGACTTCATCCAAGTTCTTGCCTTGTCGATTTTTGATCTTTGAAATTTATTCTGACAATGCTCCTAGCCTAAGTGCTTTCTTTTGCAGAAAACAAAGTAATCAGATTTCATGAGAGCTGGGTTATTGCACACTTGTATGTAGCTCTTGGAGGAAGTTCCTAAAGGAAATAGAAGTCTGTAACATGTTTGAAATTCCCTTCAGGGCCCTTGGTTCTTTGATTTAAACTTGAAACAGTCAAGACTTTTAGCCATTCTTCAGACACAAATAGGCTGTGGCATCAAATTCACTTCAGGGAAGTACATTGTGACTTTGTACTGATCTCTGCTACAGCTAAATATATTTTCTCCCACCTTTTATAAGCTTCCTCCATTATCGTCAGCACTGAAAATTTAATTTAACAGAAGTGATAGCTGATACTTTTAGAAATTGAAGGAATAATCTAAACGAAATATATTCTCAATGGGGATTTTTTTTCTGATCCTCCCTATATTTGAGTTTTGCTTTCAAATGGCTAAAGTGGAAGAAACTTACCAATAACTTTTTCGGCTTCTTATTTTTTTATTATTGATTAAATAGAATGTTTTCTAGACATCACATAAAGTCTGTTTAATTTCTAAAACAAACACCCCTTCTTGCAAATTCCCAAAGGAAATATGGTGGCAACTCAGAGTTACATTAAATTCAGGACACCTTTTTTCTGAAAAAAATTACATCGACTTTTTTTTTTTTATTAAAAATTGCTCTTCAGCATTTACATGTTTTATATGTCCTTAAAACCTATTCCCTGGAGGTCACTCAGGAGATGACATCTTTCATTAGCACACAGGACTGCTTCCTTAAAGGTAAAGACTTTTTCTACTACCCCCAGGCTGTATAAATAGGAACCTTAAACAGGACTAACTTGGATAATAATACTCATGACATTTACTTGAGAAGTGTGGCTATATATTTGAATTTATGATGCATGTATTCTTTCCAGCAGATTGAGCTTACACACAAGACCTGATCTCATATATAAAGTGGTGTGTTCTTTGGTTTTGTTTTTTTTTTTTTTTTTAATCAGGCACTATTCTCCTGATAAAAGTATCAGATATCACAGTATTCACACTTGGTAACCTCACAGCTGCGAGAACTGGGGAGGAGTTTGCCCTTAATAAAGCAAGCCCATGTTGAAATGATTCATTGACATGCAGTTTGCAATAGGTTTCATCTCAGCAAGAGATCTTTGTATGTGACTAGAACCTGAAAATAAGATAAAAGTAGGGCTATAGAGAGAATATAACAGATTCATGTTCTAACATCTAGGAAGTAGTTACGGGATTTTCTTAAAGAAAGTGACTGTAAGCAGGGTGTCATTAATTATCCATTGGAAATAGAATGGGCTAAGATATCACCTTCTCCAAGTCCAGATTCAATGCATGCCAACAGAGAGGAAGACAGACAAGAATGCTAGGAGGTCTGCGTGGATGAAAAAAGATGCTCCTGGACACACTTAGATTTAAAAAGTAAGTCTACAGAGGGTGGAAGCAGAGAATAGTAACCCAGGACGAGTACAGAGAATTTACCCAAGCACTCAAGGATCACATTAGGAAGGCTAAAGCCCAGATAGAACTAAATCCAGCCAGGGACATCAAGGGTGACACAAGAAAAGTTTCTACAAGTAAGGCAGTAATTAAAAAAAAACTAAAAACCTAGGCATAATGTGGGCCCTCTCCAGAAGAAAACAGGAGACGTTTTCAAGTGGAATATGGAGAAGGCTGAGATAAACAACTTTTTTGCCTAAGTCTTCACCAACAAGGACACTTTCCAAGTTGCAGAAGTCAAAGGAAGCAACTGGGAGAAGGAAGATCTGCCTGCTGTAGAAGAGCAGGTTCAAAACTATATATATAAACTATATATATATGGGGGGTATATATATATATATACACACACACACCTACACATACTTTATTGTTGCTGCTCTAAGTAAAGCTCTAAATATATTCACAGTCATTATCAAGTCATTTCAAGGTTCTGAAGAAAAAGCCAAAGCCCATGTCAGAGAGAGAACTGAGCTCTCTGAGGAATTATTCTTTCCATGCGAGCAGAACTGATAACCTCATTCCTTGATCAAAATTTTCAGTGCATTTTGTCCTTAATATAGTCTCAGGACTTGAGTGCAGTAACGGTGAGTTTCTGTGTCCTGTAGCCAAGTAAAATGTTTTGAGCTAATTTTTTTCTGAAGTGAATGATCAGGGAGACTTCAGTTTTCAGTGCTGCTTGAAAGCTTCACCTACCTTTGATGGCAGTGCTACCAAACTGACATCCATTGTAGGAGAACAGCAGAGGACCAGGCCTGCGTGGGATAGAGTGCTGCAGATTCCCTGGCACTCACTGACCCTGAAGAAGAACAAAGAGCTGTAAATAACTTAAGTAATTTGCCATCTGGATGATGTTATGTCCTGGTACCAGGTGCCTCCGGTGGGAACGGATAGATAAGGTTTTATTTTATTAGAGAGAGCACTTTTGGGTGAAAATTTTAGATCAATTAATAGATATCAGGATACTATATAATTGTAACAAACCACAAAATAAACGATTCTGATTGTGCACAGCAATCAGGGTCTGTGCCTTCATGTCTTCCATCAAACCACAGCTCAGCAGACAGGGAGTCTCAGACGTCCTTAAGTCATCTTTCCAACTCTGATACTCTGTGGGTGCTGGAAACAGTCTCTAATGTAGAACAAGGAGCTCTTTTCCATTGCAGATATTTCCTTACAGCCAGAAAAACACTCATCCCACAGTTTCCAGCAATGGGAGATTTATGGAAGCCATTGATAGTCTGCTCCCAACCACACTTTCCCCCAAACCTTGCTTACTAGGAAGAAAGAAATTGACTGCTTTTTTGCTATCCTGAAGAGAACTCAAGCCACTCTACAACCATTTGCTTATCACCCTTTCTCTACCATGCAGTCACATCTAGAAATACTGGAACATGAAGTTGAAATTTTGAAGATTTGGACTGTCTAGAATACTCTTGATCTCTCTGGTACATTAAAGAGCTGCTCACCAAAACTAGAGAATAAACATCCAGATAAAAATGTAGTTATAATGTACATGTGAAGTTCTTCATATATTTTAGTGAAAAACTGTTATTGAAAATCCTGTGATTCAGATATTTCCACATCACATCTTCTAACAAGCTGTTTCTTAAGTATTGCCAATACAAATGTTTCTTATATGGGAGTTATTCTCACAGCCTTTCTATGCAAGAGCTTTGGTGCTTGATAAGTAAAAGCTATTTAATGTTTAGTTTTCTGTTAGTACTGCAAGCATGCTTGAGCCTATCAAAACCTAAGCATCTAGTTAGCTTCATTTTAGGAGTGTCTTACTAAGCTCAATGGAACTAAAAAGATGTGTCTTGAGTGAAAATATAGTCATGTGATTTGTTGGGCATGGAAATAGTAAGGGCATGAAGACAATGACTAAAGATTGTGAAATGCCCTCCTTTCAGAGGGCATTAAACAATGTTGTACTGGGCCTTCATGTGTGTGGTGACGTTCCTTTATAAGAGTGAGGTAATACATGCCTTGATGCTGAGTTCTGTGTGTTGAATACTTTATTCTGATTACACAGCCTCTGCTTTTCATCACTCAGAATCTGTTGGCAGGTTGTGATTCCTCAGATTAATTCCATATTATTTTGTCCAGATTTTTCAAATGCAATGGATTGGACTTGAGTCCCCTTCTCAGTGATTAGTAAGGAGTTAGAAGATGAGTATACAAAATGTCTTCATATTCTCTGGAAAATTCAGCAGTATTTTTAGCATGAATACTTTTGTGCGTAAATATGAAAGGTGTTTTAGTAAGTAAGTCATCAACAATCACTTTGCCACAATCATTCATGACAATAAGACAAGATCATTGAAATGTATACAGTAATTAAATGCACTACTGAAAATATTGAATTCCAACTAATATCACAGAATTATTGAGGCTGGAAAAGTCTTCTGAGATCATCAGTTCCAGCCAGTGACCTAACACTATCACATCAGTTAGACCATGGCACTAAGTGCCACATCCAGACTTTCTTTTCACATCTTCAGAGACAGTGACTCCTCCACTTTCCTTAGCAGTCCATTCCAACGCCTGATCACCCTTTCCATGAGGAAGTGTTTTCTGATATCTAGCCTAAAACATCCCTGGCACAGCCTAAGCCCATACCTTCTCATCCTGTAACTAGTTGCCTAGAAGAAGAGCCCGACCCCCACCTGACTAGAACCTCCTTTCAGGTAGTTGAAGAGAGTGATAAGATCCCCCCTCTGAATCTCCTCTTCTCCAGGCTAAACAACCCCAGAACCCTCAGCCTCTCCTTATAAGACTTTCCCCTGAGTCCCTTCACCAGCCTTGTTGCTCTCCTCTGGAACTGTTCCCATACCTCAATATCCTTGAAATTAAGGGCACAGAACTGGACATGGTACTCAAGGTGTGGCCTCACCAGTGCTGAGTACAAGGGGAGAATTACATCCCTAGACCCGCTGACCACACTATCCCTGATAGAAGCCAGGATGTCATTGGCCTTCTGGGCCACCTGGACACACTTCTGGCTCATATTCAACCATCTGTCAGTTTCTGCTCCCATGTCTCTCTCTTCAGGCCACTCTCCAGCCACTCTTCCCCCAGTCTGTAGTGTTGCATGGGGCTGTTGTGGCCAAAGTCTAACACACTGGTCTTAGCCCACTGACCCAGCCTGTCCAGATCCTTCTGCAGCATCTTCCTACTGTCTGAAAGATTGACACTTACCCCCAGTTTGGTGTCATCCACAAATTTACTAAGGGGAGACTCTATCCCCTCATCCAGGCTATCAATAAAGATGTTGAATAGCACTGGGACCAGTACTGATCCTTGGGGGACACAGGTGGTCACTGCACACTAACTGGATGCAGCACCACTCACCACCACTCTCTGAGCCTGATCATTCAGCCAGTATTCTAACCCAGCAAAGGGTGAACCTGTCCAAGGCACAAACTTGGATGGAGGATGCTGTGAGAGCCTGTGTCAAAGGCTTTGCTGAAGTCTCAGTAGACCACATTCACTGCCTTCTCCTCATCCACTAGGTGGGCACCCACTTATAGAAAGAGATGAGACTGGTCTGTCAGGACATTCCTTTCCTAAACCCATGTTGGCTGGGCCTGATTCCCTGGTTGTCTTCTACAAACTGATTGATGGCACTTGGGATGATCTGCGCAAACCTTGCTGGGCACTGAGGTCAGGCTGACAGGTCTCCTGACAGGTCAGGCTGACAGATCCTCCTTCAGGCCCTGTCTGTGGATGGGCATCACACTGGCCAACCTCCAGTCACCTGGCACCTCCCCAGTTAGCCAGGACCAGTGACAAATGAAGGAGAGTGGTTTATCCATTTCTTCTGCCAGTTCCCTCAGCACATTAGGATGGATTCCATTCAGAGTCATAGACCTGTTGGGATCTAAGTGGTACAGCATGTCACTAACTAGCTCTTTCTGGATTGCAGGAGGAGTACTCTGCTCCCTGTCCCCATCTACCAACTCAGAAGCCCAGTTGCCCTGAAGGTAGTCAATCTTTTTGTTATAGACTGAGGCAAAAAATTTGTTAAATACCACAACTTTTGCCTTGTCCTCCTTTACTATGTTCCCCCCCTCATCCAATAAGGAATGGAGATTTTCCCTGACCCTCTTTCTGTTATTAGTGTATTCATAAAAGCATTTTTTATTATCCTCAACAGAGCTGGCCAGATTAAGTTCTAACTGAGCTTTTGCATCTCTAATTCCCTTTCTACAGAACCTTACAATGTCCTTAAATGCTTTCTGTTTAGCCTGCCACTTTTTTCCAAAGTTGATACGCTCTTTTTTGATTTCTGAGTTCATATAAAAGCTCTCTGCTCAACCTGGCCAGTCTTTGTCCCTGCCAGCTCTTTCTCAGCACACAGCTCCTGCATCTTTATAATTTCATTCTTAAAGTAAGCCCAGCCTTCCTGAGCCCCTTTGGTTTTGAGGACTGCTTCCCAAGAGACTCTCTGAACTAATGTCCTAAATAGATCAAAGTCAGCCTCCTGAAAGTCCAAGGTAGAGGTTTTGCTGACAACCCTCCTAACTTCCCTCCTAACTTCATTATGTTTTGAAAGCTCTATGGTGCCATGGTCACTGTGCCCAAGACCTCCGACCAGCGCATCTTCCACCAGCCCTTCTCTGTTCAGAAGCAGTAGGTCAAAAATGGCACTACCCTTGGTAGGCTCACTTACCAGCTGTAAGTTGTTATCCATACATTCCAGAAACTTCCTAGTCTGTCCTCTTTCTGCTGCTTTGTACTTCCAGCAAATGTCTGGTAAGATTAAGTCCCCCACAAGAACAAGGGCTAGTGGATATGAAACATCTCTGCGTTGTTGAAAGAATGTCTCATCAGAGTCTTTATCCTGGTTGGGTGGTCTGTTGCAGACTCTCACTAGGAATTCAGCCTTGTTGGCCTTCATCCTTATGCTTACCTACAAACATTCCACCTCTGGTTTGCCTAACATTGTATTCTAGGCAGTCAAAGCATTCCTTAACATATAATGCCACCACACCGCCACCACCACTCTTTCCTTGCCTATCTCTTCTAAAGAGCCTGTAGCCATCTACTGCAGCACTCCAACCATGCAGATCATCCCACCACGTTTACGTGATGGCAGCTATATGGTTTCCCTGGTGCACAAAGGCTTCTAACTCCTCCTGTGCAAAATACTTTTTGACTTTTGAATTAGTCAGAAGTTTTTTTTAATTTTTCCAATGGAAGGGATTTCAAAGCCAGAGTTTATGTGAAGTACTGTGCTCCATTCAAAAGAAAAAGTCATTGACCCTAGGTTGCTGGAAAGAATTACATGCAAAAGATCAATTAAGCACCTGAAACATCTAGAAATCAAAAATCAAGAAAGAGAGGTTTCTGTTAAAGATCTATCACACTTACTATCTCATGATTTTTCTGATACTTTCCAAGAGGTCAAAGCAGTGAAAATATTCATGTTATATGTTAAAGTCTAGATAATTTTCCCAACCTCATGAAATTATCTAGTGTTTGTTAATGCTTAATTTACTGTTTCTCTAAAGGATCATCCCTCAGCATAGATCCAGTTCTTAGTTTACCCATGCTGAGACAATAAGTGAGACGAAGAAACCTTTCCCCCTTTTTTCTTGTGGTAATGCTGCCTACTGTTGTATGAGAAATAGCTTTGGGCAAAAGCTCAAGAAAGCTGGCGAACAGACTTCATATTTTTAGACCGTGAGTGTTAATGTAACTGCAGAACAATGCACTATAGAAGTAACTAAATAAGACACAGACGTTGGAATACACAAATTGCTCAAAAAGGGGACCAAGGACATAAAAAATGAATTTTACAGATGACTCTGGAGAGGAAATTAAGTATTTTAGTAAGACAAAAATAGAACAGAATAAGTATTTGGAAACAGTGAAACTACTACCGTATTTGCTTGCAATTTCCCTGCAGTGCTTCAGTGAAACAGATCAGCGTTTCCCTTTTTTATCTGTTCTGAATCACTGCATATAACTTTTTTTTCAGGCTTGTAAACATGGAGGTCAGAAGAGACATGGTTCAGGTAGTTTCCCACATGATATGAATGATATAGAAAACACATGATATGAATGATATAGAAAATACAAAAGCACTTGGGTGCTTTGCTCATAAACACCAAAGATTGTAAGAAAATTTTTCAGCTCAATCATATCAACCCAGAAGCCAGTCCTTTCCTTTGATCCACATTTCAGCAGGCTTTTAAGTTGCATGTGTATGTATGGACATTCAAACGATTACATAAATATACAAGGTAAAAGTGGCCTATGATAATACTGCACTTGGTACCTGTGCATAAGATTATAGACTACACAGTTTTATTTCATATAAAGTACCCACCATGTGAAAGATATTTATTTACTAGTAGAATTATCCAGACATGAATTAGTAGGTTAGTCAAATGTGAATGAGAAAATGGTCACATAATTTGTGGAATTACTTAGACAAACATTCACTTTAGGTCATAAATGGAAATTTTACAATTATTTTGAGAATATGCAACAAAGCTTAGAAATTAAATCTTCTTGGAACCTCCTGTATAATCTTTTTAGTTATTCTAGTGTCAACAGCAATTCCATTGGTGTATTCTGATGCTCTTACAATGGAGTAACTATAGAAGTTCTAGGTCCCTTTGGCACCTTAACTGCAAATGTGTTTGTTTCACTGGAAGTCATGTCAACAGGTGCTGACTGCCTACAGTCATATATAGAATTGACTTGAGCTTTCATGTATTTGCAGAATAATAAGGAAAAAAAAAAGTTATGCAGAAAAGAAAAGCATAACAGTAAATGCTGCTTTAGAGTAAATGTTTAGAAAATGAAGAAGCTGTAATCTGTCACAGTGTAGGAAAAGAATAGAATAGAAAAGGAATAGCATCAGGATGTTGATGATATTTCATTTATCCATATTCTCTCAACTATGAGCTTTAAGACATAACCAAGTTTAATTTTAGAAATCAGTTGCTAAAACTGGAAGCACTCTAAACTTGGAGGAAGGAGGGTTGGAAAGGGGGAGGGAAGAAGAAGGAATTGGTCCTTGAATGCACTGCAAATAACTTTTAAATCAACAGTATGGTAACAATTAGACCATGGGTCTTTTTTTATTTTGCTGGATTTTGAAAATCGTAAAAATAGATTATGAATAAGCCTCATATAAGCCAAAAGTTACATTGCAACAGCTGCATTATCCTACCAATACATACTAATTTTATCAAATCTATTCACAACTTGCTGCTAATATCTCACAGGTGGTAAGAACACATCTCAGATTCCTCCTCTAGGGATGGATTCTTCTGTGATATTTTCAGCTTCCACCTTTTGTTTCCCACATTTACACCTTAATAGCAGGAAAGTTGTATGGAAGAAATTAATTTAACAAAGCAATATATTAATGTCTAATACACATACGGTTTCCTTTATTGTTTCATGGAGCTTTCTTAGACCTTTGAAAACAAAGCCTTCATCATGGGATTTTCTTAGGAATTTTGGATTTGTTACACAATTGTAAGCAGTGTAAGTCTCCTATCAAAAGCAATCCTTAATGTTTACATTCTTTTAAAAAAAGTGTCCTCAAAACAGTCATCCTTGCAATTTTTACAGTTGTGTAATTTTTATAATATTGATATATGATAACAGGTACACCATTCATGACTAGATTGCCATGTAATCATTCTTAATTGCATATTACTTCATGTTGTCTTTTTATATATTAATTACTTAGTGTTCAAATTCGGTATAATGTCCAATCCCTCATCAAATTTGGGATTTGGAGGGATTTTTAGAAGGTTTTTTTAAGTTTGTTTGGTTTGTTCTGGTTTGGTTTGGTTTTGTTTTCTTTTTTCATAAGACTGATTTATACTTGATCTGTATTTTAAATGTAAAATAAATTCTTATGGAAATAATTTGAAATGCTAAACAGCAGAATGGAATTAATATTTAGAATGCTAAAGACAAGTTCTCTAGGGTATTTGGTTTGATGCATGTTGGAATGATGCATATTTGTTGGTTGGTTATTTTTTTAATGGCATTATTTGGAACTTATTTTAAGTAATGGAATTCTTCCATTTCCCATTATTTATTAATTAAATTTGATTGTTCTCTATTGATTTCCTTTTTAGATTAAACTGGCAATTGGAGGTTTGTCGTACAAGATTTTTAATTCACTTAATTAAAATGTCTCATCTATTTCAAATAAGGCACTGTAAAGTTAGACTAAGAACAGAATATAAACTATTTTAAATAAATAATTATGGTGGAAAGGCATGAGCAGTTTTAAATAAGTTCCCTAGGTAATTAAAGGCCAATGTATAGCCGGAGGAACCTTATTCTCCACCTGTGGCTCAATTTTTTTTAATGTTGCAAAACAGTGAAAAGCCACTCTTTAGACAGATAGATAATTTCCAATATAAAATAGCTGCCTTGAAAGACAGAAACATTGACAGTAACTGACTACCTCTGTTGAGGTTCAGTTTAGAGAGGCTAACAAAGGCCATCTGTCCTCATGAAAATAATAATTTCTCGAAGACACAAACTATCTGTTCTCACTTTTGACATGTCAACAACATGATAAACACAGCTTCAGACATGCATCTACATGAATCTCATTAGACAACACTTCATTTCTTCTGTAAGTGCCTAAAATACTAGATGCAAGAATACAAAGTTCATTCCTCTATCTCCATGGAGAGAAGAGGAGGGAGGTTAGCATGCACATGACTCTATAACACTGATTTTTGCTTGATAGCAGGGGGAAAAATATCTTTCTCTTTGGAACATGCGGAAAGACAGGCTTCCCTTTTTCTGTGGAAGATGTTCAGCTACTATCTGCCACCTGTAGGGCAGAGAAAGGAGACACTTCCAAACAGCTACAAATCAACATCAGATGAAATTTTTACAGATGACTGGTTCTCATTTTATATACTACATATATATGCACATATATCACAAACAGTGCCTCACAGCCATCATAAACATGCCACAGGTGGTCTTCCATTGACTTCTAATTGAATTAGTTTTAGAATACCAGGCAAATGTATCTAATTAATATTGTGAATTGCTCTGGAGGACATAGAGCATATTGGTTGAATGGGTTTTTTTCTTTCTGAAGGAACTGTGAGAGCAAAGTCAGTTTTATACATTCTCTTCTTTTAATGGGAGGGAGATTTTTTTAAGGCATACGGTTGGGACCAGCAATTCCAGCTCAAGCACTTTGACAAGGTTCCAACATTCTTGATGAATTGCCAGTGAGGGAGGGAACCCTTGAAACAGAGCTGTAGCCTGTAATATTATCAAATCAAGACAGCCTTCTGGAAACTTTTTTGTTTCTCCTATTCAGCTGTTTCATAAGCATATGTGTCAAATGTTTTCTTTAACAGAAGACATCTAGGAGTGAGTAGATCACTTTAAAGTGGATCCCCCTCCTTTATAAGGGCACCTCTTGCATTGCATATTTGTCAAATTAAAATTAACAAAGCTAGGTACAGCCGAAACACCTAGAAGTGCAAGTATTTAAAAGCATGTGTCTAAGAAGAGAGAGCAGAAGAATTTTCAGGCTTCTGGAAAATACATGACTGATGAAAAATTATGTCCAGCTATTTGCCCTAGGTTTGGTGGAGGGTGGGAAGTATTCATATATGCTGTGTAGAAAAAGTCTTGAAAGGATAGGAAGAACATCCTTATTGTAGCAGGTGGCAAAAACAATCTATCACATTCTATATCCATTTTCAGGGCAGACATACCAGTGGACAGGGTGCTAACAGCCTCTCTGTTAAAGCTGAGTCCCTGCTACAGCTGTTTATGGTAGACATTATTAGTATTGGTTAATTGTTATGTAATGGTTACTTTATCATCAATCTACAGCAGCAAAGTAACAATTACACTGAGAAAATTCAGTGTCCCCTTGTGGCAAATATAATTGCTTTCTTTAGAGGAATTTACTAACAACGTATCTGTAGTGAGGATAGGGCTGCTAAAGAAACTGATTATTCCTTTGTCTTCTTTTGAATATACCGATGTTTTCAATTTCATCACATAGCTCCTCACTTTCTCTCCTTTGTATTCTTGTTTTTGAAGATGCAGTGAATGAGGTTCTGACTAAAATTTTATTTCTCCAGGCAGACCTTCTCTACTGAGTGTTGTCTATCCAAACCTTTGTTGTTCACAGGCTCTGATTTTCAGTACATTATGTTAAGTACCTCCATGAGGAAATTAGGCAGTATGAACCTCAATTACAGAGACCTCAGAGCCCCATGAAGATGTCTTTGATGATCTGCTCAGCTTTTTCTCCTTGTTAAAGAGGCCAGAGGTGCCAGTCTCAGTGTTCCCTGCTGTCTCAGAAAAATTAATCCTCAGTCTGTCTAAGGTCTGTGACATAAATAAAATCTCCTTAGAAGAAGTCTTCATTAGATTTGATGAGAATTACTTGTTTGCCTTGTCTATGGAAAGGGAGAAAAATTTTAATTTCATGTCATATACCAAGCTATTAGGTCTGTACAAGGAAGCCTGGCATTTCCCTTTATCCAGCCAAACTAGGAGATGGTAGTGTTACCTTTGATCTAGATGGTAAAATACATAAAATTGATGTCTAGTAACTAGTCTGGACCTTAGAAATAAAGTTTCTGCGATGTTGTGTTCAAGGCAGCTGATGTGTTATCTAGGAAAGGAACAGGTCTGATCAGACAAGGAAATCCTATGCAGACACATTGTAGGGAAGAGCTACTGTTGTTGGAAAAGTAAATAACCCTTAAATTCTAGGGATAGCTGCATAATTTTTAGGAACTGGTTGGAGAGGTTTGCAGTGGCATGTCGTGTGTGGTATACATCCCGTACTACTTCATTACATATATTAGTGAATTACTTTGTATTCATATTGGTTAGACATTTTATTGATTTTGAAAAGCACTGCAGCTTGCTGAAGTTAATAATCAATGTAAGGACTAAAACTCTATAACAGTTTGATTAATTCAGTGAGTATTTAACTCTCAAGACTTGTGTTTGCTTTCTGGAAAACATAGTCGTGTACATGAGAACATGCGTACCAGGTAGATGTGTAACATTATCACTGAAAGAACATTGATAAATGATATATAATTCCCAATGAGCAGCAATGTCTACCAAAGCTGTACAGAGAAGTAAATTTTTATTACACCTGACTCCAGAAGGAGCTTTTCAGTTCTTCCTACAGCTGGCATGGTTGCTTGCTCTGTGTTGCATTTGTTCCAATTGTAAGGAGTTTTTCTTTGTTGTTTCTAATTGTTATAGCTTCCAGACTCTCTCTGTTCAAAATACCATTCACATATTTAAATCTATTTCAACTGCTTGTAGACAGACTGAAGGAAAGAGAGCAACAGGAAAAACAATCCATTCTGTCACCAGAAATCTTTTCCAAAGCTGTGAAAAACAGCAGAGATCTTGGTGGGAATAAAGGTACTCGGCTTGAAGTATAATTAGTTTTCCCCTTCAGCTTCTACTTCTTACTTTTTTTTTCTTTTTTTTTTCTTCCCCTTTTTATAGGCATTTACCTCCTCTGCACCTTCAGTAACCACGTAGTGCATGTGAAATTAATCCTCTTCTAATGTATTGGTACAAAACCAGTGGGGGGAAAAAATGGAAAAAGGAAGATGGGATCTAGTCCAGTATAGTATATTAAGTTTCTTAAGCACTGTAATTATTTTTGTCTACTGAATCTTCCCACCACCAGCTAATAGTCTCACTGTTGTGCTTGCTGCAATCAGGGATAGCAAACTACACATTTAGGTGAGGATAAGCTATTGCCAGTACAAAAAAAATGGCTTACTTAGACTCCATCTTGAATGTAAAGAATGTGAGTAAATTTCTCCACCGGTGGGAGGTTAGGTTTGGGAAAATCCAGACCTAAGAACAAAAAACTTTCAGCAGTCAGCAGATACATGATAGCTTCCAAGATTCAGAAGGCAATAGCATTTGAAAGGACACATAGTAGACAGTCAGATGTACATGTGTTAAGATGTTAAAGTGGCTTAAAACCACAAGGATTAACCTGAGTGTTTCTGAGTTCCATCTGTGGAAACTTGGAGGTTGGAATTTTAAAATCAGTTCTATTTATGCATGATATGAAACTTTTAAAAATTCAGTTTGAGTAAGAACTTAAGAGAAATATCTATTCAAGTTCTATCTACATGCATTGGTAGGAAAATTGAAGTCATATATATGTTAGGTGACACCTTTAAAATACTGTACCTCAACCTCTCAACAGAAGGTTTTGGTTTAGAGTTGGCATAGAAACAATTACAGCTTCATGTCTTTTGGCTGGATCAGGGTAGGAGCAGAACAAACTTGCAATAGCCTGCAAAAATATTTTAGGTTTGCTCTTCAAATTAGTTTGATATATACTGATGATGAACTTAAACTCAGCAGAACTATTCATGAAATTGATGGGACCTGTCAGCCTGGTCCTTGGTGAAGAAAATGTTAGAAAGTAGAAATTTCTTCTCTATGGGAGAGAGAACTGAACTTTACATGCTTGCATCACTAAGACAAAGAGAATGTGAAGGAGTTGTGCAGACATTTTGGACAAGGATCTTTTTTGCTTTTGATGTCAAACCTGCTACTTGGTAGAAGGTCCCAGCAAAAGGGAGGCATTTAACACCAGCAGGTGTTACAAGGTTGGCAGCATGCTCCAGCAAGAGTCAGAAGATGTGATACATCTGATGTTTTCTGACGACTGAGATGCAGAGTTTCAAATTTTTAACGCTTAATAGTCAAGGTATCTCCCTTTAATCTTAATTTTGCGGTGTACAAGGAAACAGTGGCCTAAATTTCATCATGCAGCTCTGAACCAACATAAGTTTCACTTCTTACAGTCTCATTTCTTGCACTGTTAACCTATTTTCTTTCCAGGAACTTTTCTTCATGAACACTTTTTCACTCACTTGACTTGAGTTAAGAACTACACAGCCTCATTCACATATGATCTTTGTGGGGTGCAACAGCTTTCCTGAACCAGCCCTTTTGTTAGGGAATTTCTGTGCTTAGAGTACAGAATGTCAGTTCTGTAGAGGAACAAGTTTTTGAAAGATTTTTTTGTTCTGTACAAAATTTTTAAGGGTCAAAAGAGTTTCAGAGGGGTCTTATTTTAGTATTTGTTTTGGGGGGGTTTTGAGGCTGACTTGAGAGTGCAGGTGGAAGGGTTTTGTACAACAAATGGAGAGAGGATTCTGGCTGGCCTTAAAGCAGGGAACTAAATTACATAATTTATAGTACAAGAAAAATCAGATAATAGACCTTAAAGCTCAGAATAAAGGCATAAGTACTACTTCTCTTTGCAAACTATACCCTGCTAAATTTTCTCATCTAATGTGAACGACTAAGAGTACTGAAGAAAATGCTACTCATCTCTCTGTCCCTGGTTACTCTTATCCTAGAGAAAAGGTCTTCTGACTGCAGAACACATACATTTTTCAGCCATGGATTGGAGGTTTAAAAAGAGCAAATAGCAGACATTACCTTCCAAAACAAGTGCTTGAATTACATTTAGGTCTTCAGCTAACAGGTTTGGGCAGGTTTATTTTCTTTTTGGACTTTCATGAGCAGCAGACCTCTCTGCTGAGTGAACTAATACTTGAGCACTTACTGTCTTCAAGTTAGAACGCTGCAGGTATTCTCTAACCCACTGAAAAATCGTATCCAGAAGAAACTACTCAAGTGACATTAGTTTTCCTCCCTTGAAATGAGTGGAATTTAAAGTTCAGTGCAGTAGATTACTGCAGATTGATTCCAATGTATTTTTTCACTGTTGGGTAAAGTCATTAACATGAAAAAGAATTTTCAGAAATTTGGGGTTGGGCTTTTTGTTGTTTGAACTTCTCATACAAAACATGGCATTAAACCTAACAAAGGGACAGACTAATTATGACTGTAATTTTATTTATTACAAGTCTAGAATTGATTTTGGTTTATAGCGTGTAACAAAAATAGCACTTTTCTGCCCTAGAGACAATTAGTTTTATGCTTTGGAAAATTTGGTGCATTTTTGCAACATCTGAATCCATTTCACAGTAACTGATTCAAACGTCACAAAGTCAAAAGTTCCCACATGAAAAAGGAAAATTGTAAATATCAAATGCATGTCTATCACTTCTCTTATCTGCATTTGATTCCTGGAAGACTTCTCAAACTTAAGCATCAGATAGCAAGACCTTTTTGGTTTTTCTTCCTTTTCTTGCCAAAAGTAGCACTCGTTATCTTCAACTATACAACAAAAAATCCTATCCTGAAATGTCCCACTCAGTTGATGGCTTGAGTTTTTCACTGACTTGATCTGAGAAAGTAAAATGATGTTTGGCACTTGTCTCATATGAATACAGTTTTTCTCTTTATTTTGTGGTGTCATTAAAGAAAATAATGTTAGTGATCTCAGTGAAAACTTAGGGCAGGCAGAAACTCCTCTAATTTCCAGTGGCTAAATCTTTACAGCTAACACATCTGATAGTGCTTGAACTTGACGCTAATAATCAAGTGTTTAGTTTTTCATTATGTCTGTGGCTCCTACTAATTCAGGAGAACTGATGTAAAGCCTAGCAGAGAAATTGAGTAAACATATACAGACAAGTCTACATTGTACACAGATACTTCCACATATACAGACATGTTGAAAGTCAAAACTCAGAACAAATTATCTCATTATTTAAAGTCTGATCTTTCAGATTTCCTTATTAAAATGGTTGTCTAAGTTCACTTTGCACCATGAGTAGTATCTGCCTTCAGAGGATATGCAACATAATATGATGACCTCTAAAATCACCTTCAGCTAAATCATAAAGATTATTCAAAAACCAGATAACTATCTGGGGTGTCAAACCTGTGTTTGGACATGTGGGTAAAACCAAATCTATTCCTCTGCTTTTTCTCTGTCTCATCATGCTTTGTGGTATTACTTGTTTATCAACAGCGATGCAGAGGATCTTGAACCTTCATGACTCTGCCAGACATCTGAAGAATATAATTCTGCTAAAGAGAAAGTGTAACCTATCCTCAATGGAAAAGAAAGCAGTCCTTAAAAAAGACACCAGTGTATGTCATGCAGCAGAACTATCCCTCTTTGAAAACACCGTGCATTTTCATAGCCCCTCACTGTTCTCCTGAAAGCAGTTCCTCTTCAGATGCCTAACTGGAGGTAGAAGTTTTTAAAAAAGTCATCAAAACCGACACATTTCTAAAGCACTCTGTAACAGCATGTTATGTTTTATATGTGATGTTTAATGTTAATAGCTTCAATTGAAAAACACTTGTCAAAAAAACCTTTATTTTTGTATAGCTTAAATCTTTTAACTAACTTTTCTCATTGAATTCAGTATTAATATTCAAGTGTTTAATTGTTCCATGTCTATATTTCCCAGTATGACACCTGGATTTGTGTGATGGCACATGATTTGTTGACTATGATACTATTCATATAACGTTTTCTAAGAAATGCTGATAGTCATACTTTGCTATTTTTAAAAAAAATTATAAATGGTTGTTTCAATTCATGGTACAACTTTGTAGTCACCATTTTTTTTCTGGATAGCAATGCTGGAACATCTTTTGTTCTTGTATTATGATTTCTCAGCATAGTTCTGACATGTTTGAAAATTTGCTGGACAAATAGCATAGAAACTAAAAAATTATCACAGCAGAATAAATGCAAGTGGAAGGTTCTTCACACATTTGAAAAGTTTACACTTTTCTCACGGTCTAGATCTTCTCAGCTCATTGAAGGAACAGATAGGATCAATGAACACAGACATTTTGATCAGAAATAGGGCCTCAAGAAGAATACAGTGTATATACACGGACACATTAAGTTTCTAGACTAGTCAATGCTTTGCTAGAGTAGACAGCACATCAGCAAATGAGCATCAAAGTCTTACAGTGTAAGAATGGAAAAAATTTATCTTTTCATTTTCTAAACCATACATCCTGGAGCACTCACTGACCACCCTTCTTGGCAAAGAAGAGAAAAAAACATCACTTTTGTTGTAACTTGAGAACTTGCTGTGAGCTGTAGCTTTGGTTAGAATTTCATGGAAAAAAATATAGATTACATTCCCTCAAAAACAAATTATTTGAATCACATTCAAATACTGATGAGAAATTAGCGTGTTTTCTCAGAGGTGATTGCTTTGTTGATACACTGTCAAACAAAAGTCTTTTGTAGTATTTAAGAATTAAACTCTCAAAGAATATATTTTCATGGAATGATTTTTTTGTCTTCATAGTATACAATAAAAAAACACTGTATCCACAGCACAAACTAAGAACTCAGATGCATATAATTAAATACTCCTATTGAACATCTTGTTTGCCATCTTTTTCTAATTCAATTATACTGAATACGGGAGTCTTTGCAGAAAGCAAACATTGAAATACTTTTTTTTCCTGGATCATTATTTCTGTAACTACACTTGAAACAAATGTTTATCAGTAAAAGTTTTCTCTTTTAAAAGTATGGAAGGCAAACACACAAAGATACAAGAGATTTAAAACATCTGCATTTTGTGTTCTCGAGTCCTTGACAACCATTACACTATGAGCTTTTGAAATGCATGCTCTATCAGATTTTTGATTACCCACAATGACTTCAAGTAGCTGGCTGGTTGTTGTATGACCCTGTTTGCTAGAAACCAGGGCCCAGTGCTAGTGAGTCAGGAATGAAGAACCACTATGTACTAGTGGTGCTCAGTGGTATGGAATGTTTCACTTTTCAGGCAGATGCAGAAACTGGGAAACTGTGGATGTTGCATTCTGTTTATCTTTCTGTTTTAGTTGGCACATAGTTCTTGGACAAATTGTCGCTTCTGACAGGGAGTCCAGACAATCTAAAATCCTGTGCTGCCTCTGGTTTCCAAAGCAGGTCTCTAGAAGCTATTTTATCTTGGATACAATCTGAAAGACAATATTTTCCCCAATATTCTCCAAGGAAAATATGGACCAGGAAACTCACCCAGTGCCAGTACTGCAAAATTCACTAGGTCTCCAGATTCTAGCCTTTCATTAGCTCATGCAGTGCAATATATTTTGAATGGCAATGAAGCAAGTGGTTTCATTCCTAACATTGAACGGGAGCAAGGTCATGGCTTGGACAGGCTAAACAGTGATTGCAATTACAAGTATGATCTATTTGTAAAACATAAATAAATATAAACTGTTGCTAAACTGGTGTTCTGAGAAAGTTTTACAAAAGTCAATGTTTCCATTATGACCACCACAGAGCCCTTTTAAAATGTGATGTTGACAAGAAATCATCTGTTTCCTATTAGTCGGCACTCTTCATTGGCTTCTAGGTTACAAATCAACCACTTTGCACCAAAATCTTAAGGCAACCTAGAAAAGGTGTATCCAGTCCACAAAGGCTCTTCCCAATGATTCGACAGAATCCAAAAGTACATACACTTGAGCTGATCCTTTAGTCCTTGTCAGGTATTTTTCTCTTACTGTTCCATATATTGAGATGTAATTCCAAACTGTAGTTTTAAATTCCATCTACAAATATGATGGAATTGGTATTTTTTAGAGAAAGACCAGTTTTTATTTTTTAAAAATTGACACTGGTAGAACTGTTCTAGAAATATACTGACCTTATTCACTTCCATTCAGTAAATGCTCTGTAACAAGCAATTCTTCTTAGTGTAAACCTAAGATTTTAAAGCTCTTCTTTATTTAGCAGACTTGAAATATTGAAAAGAATTTTTAAATGCATGATACATAAGATTTACAATATAATTTAGCAATGGTTCTTTTGTTTTTTGTTTTTTTTTTTGAACCTGCTGAACAGAAAATGAGAATTTAGTAGTTCTAAACTGACTTTTTTTTAGGCATAAGTATGTGAGCAGTTCCCACTTATGCTTCTTCTGAGGTAAAGGGACACAACAGGTGTGTCCCTGATCTAATTTTTCCATGAGACAGCCTGTATATTTTCAATGTAAGCTTCATAGTCTATGCTAAGCTGCAACGTCGGCTACATACTTCAGAGTTCTCTACCTAATCATTCTTCTCTCAGAACCTAGAGGTGAAATTAATGCCAGCTTGGTTTTGCAAGTCTACTTACATGACAACGAGATACTTGAATATAGAGTAGACATGCGTATTGCTTCCATGTAATTAAGGATGGGTCAGCACAGAAACTAGAGGTTAAGAAGTGATCAGGTGAAGTAAAGAAGCAACATAGTAGTATCAAGCAATGTTATTACTTACGTATTTTTCAGTGCTTTTTATGTTGCTCTTTAAATCATTTGTCATTACCTACCATTGAAGGCAGGTTAACTGGTGAGAGGAGCTATTTATTTGTTTTACTATCATCATGATTGTTATGTTTCCTCATCCCGTGTAAATTACAGATTTTAAGAGCTTTGGGAACCTGTGTGAATCAAAAATGACTACCCTTGTGCTGAATAATTGCCACATAGTGCAGGAAATATGGAATTTCCACCCACAGGATATTTACACCTATGAAGCCCTCAGATGAAATGTGGCAAGCGAACTTTTCATTGAGGCTGAGCTGTTGCTACATCACAAATCAGTATTTTTAGATTTTTTCACTGTGAGGTCTCACTTCTGGAAGAGTGACTTTTGAACAAAACTTTGGCTTTGTCTGTATGGAGCCAGAAGGGTTTTTAAACACTCAAGCCAAGAACTGTGCCTTAACATGCCACTTTGCACTTCACATGTCAAAGTCTATGAAAATTAATCAGAGAACATAGACCAGACAAGAGGGGGTATGCTCTACTCATAACCTAAACATGACAACTAGAGAACAAAGTGTGGTGACTTCTAACTCCTTGGTTCAGAGACAGTCTTTGAGAACTTCTTATGTGGAATCAACTTCCATATACAGTATTATTCCGTAGAGGTCTTCATCAAATAAAATAACTGTCCATACTCATCTGTGATAGCTTTTGACAGGAAGGAAAAAAGTTTAAAAGCCCCACCCCAAATTTCCCATTTGACCTTCTTTACAGTGCTGGATTTTGGGCTTAGCAGAAGCTGCCTTGGCAAACAGTGTGTTCCATTCAGCAACCTGGATAAGACTGATTTACAAGCAAATGGATTTCTTTATTGATGCAAGTAATATTGAATTAAATAATAATGAATTTATAATATTGAATTCAAATAACCTAGTGTTGTTGTTGGGTTGAGTGAACCAATGTATATTTTCCTAACTTAGATGAGAAATATTTTACTGATGTTGCTCATGCATAACAAGTACTGGCTCTTACTTATAAATCCCAAAGCATGGAAAAGCCTCATCAAAGCTGGAGAGAGGAGGAGAAAGAAGAGGTTTTATTTTCTCTTGTTCTGTATTTGTTTTATCTAGCTGCTGCAAGATGACTGAGCTCACAAAGGGAACCAAATCCTAGCTGCTGAGTGCTGATATCCTAATGGTTCTCTGCTGCCTAGCTGCAGAGCATCTATCACTCTTTCCACACACCTTCTGTCAAAAAGTGTCAGCTATTAATTGTAACCAAGCCCCAGGAGAAAAAGGCAGATAGCTGGACAGTATCTGCAGCTTTATTTATCCTCTTGGTGGGAATGCATGCATGGGATCATGGAAGCACATACCCATGATTAGTAATTTCAGTCATGCTGGTAAGAGCACAGACTAAGAAGAAATTGCAGAAGAAGCTACCTGGTAGTAGCAGATGAACTGCAGGTTGCATTGTGCATCTTTCAGTGTCAAATCTGTGTTATTTCACAGGTCCTGGATCAAAAACTAAACTTCTTTCTCATACAGTCCATACACAAACTGGACTTCCCTACAAAGTCTGAATGACCACAACATCTGTCTGTGATCGAATCACAGACCACAAAATTATCATCCTCTGACTACTGCCTGACTGCTTTGATATTTTTGTCCTTAATAGGCAAAAGTATTAAGCAGTGCTGGTAAAGATACCAGAACCCAGTCCGTGTGAAATGGTAGCCCCAGAAATTGAACCCACACAAACTTCTTTATAAATTTTATTGCATTAAAAATCGTCAAAATGCAGTGCAGCAGGACCATCACTTAGAAGGGAGATTCTGACTAACATGCAGCCAATCATCACCCTCACTCATCATGACTTGAGTGATGACTGTGCCACCTAGCTACACATAGAGCTAAAATTGACCACAGTTTTTCATAACTGGAGTGGGGGAAGACTCACAATGCAGGAGAATTTTATCTACATGAAACAGGTTTTGCCAGATGCTATTTTGTGGGATTTTGCCTTATGCCACAATTGGAAAGCCAGCTGCCTCAAAATGACATGAAATGACATAATGGAAGACTTTTGCTTAAAAGTACAATATTCAGCCAAAAGAACTGGCTATAGAATTCATCACCTACCTGTCTTTTGAACATTCTACTCCAAAACTGCATGGTTTAAAAATATAGAAACCCTCTTAAGTCAAATATGCAACTTGATATGAACTCCATTCCAAGACTGAATGACCACATCTGCTAATCTCTCTGCCTCATGCAGCAGCTCTGTCCCAGTGAGTATCTCTCCACAGAGCTGGACGTTCCAGGCATGACATCACTGGAAATGGTGCCAGATTAAATTACACATGGGCAGATGGATAACACAGTATTCAGCAGATTCTTGACATGAACAGTGTCTTTGTTTTTTTGCATCTAAGTATTTAAAGCTATGTTTTTGACTACATTTGCAAGCAGTTATTCTCACATATAAGAACTCTTCCTTTTAGGGCTGCACATGTAGCAGAGGAAAACAGAGAGCCCAAGAAGAGCTGTCTATTTCAGATGTATGCAAACGGAGCCCCTAAAATGGTCACTAACTGCATTTTATCATGAGGATGTCTTCTTTATCTTGTAACATAAGAGTCTGTCTTGCTGCACTGTAAGCGATAGTATCAAGAAAGTCATTGACAAGTGTTTCATGGCAATCTGTTGTCCTAATGATGCCAAATTTTCAATTAAATTTTAAGTACAGTTCAGACATCAAGCAACACCTTGGACATCGTTCTCAGGTTGTGTTAGGGGAGGCGAGGTGACAGAGAGGAGTAAATTGCCTCAAAGAATGATGTCCAAAATTACAAGCAACTTCTCAATGAGATTCTGCTTCTATTGACTTCTAAAATGCTACAATGCACGGTTAGTCCCTCCTAACAGCGCTAGACAGCACAGAGGCAGAGGCGTAACTCAATGTTATATCCCAGCTGCTCTCCATGTTGGAAGGTTAAAGCTGGTGCTAAATTAGAGCAAGTGATCATTTCTAGGGGTAGCAAAAAATATGATCCTAGTTAGCATTTTCACAAGGCAATGTGAGTCTAGAAAACACTTTGCACTGCCTTCATCTCTGCCCCACAGAAGTACCCTAATAGGAACTGACAACATGTGGCCTTGAGCTTTGAAAATGAATAGCTACTTTTTTTCCTTTCTTCCTCTTTTTAAAAAAAGTTAAGTCTGTACATACTCAAACAAGTAGAGAGAAGTAATTGGGAATCCAGCCAACACAAGATCCCAGTAGGAAAACAATTGTGGAGCTACCATACTATCTTTGAACAGTGCAGATGATGAGAAACCTGAGATTCAGCATTGTTATTTCTTCCAGAAAAAATAATCGGTTTTACACTGTTACATTTCTTAGCAGTAAAGCCGAGCAAAATAGATGAACAAGATTGGTAATTATGCTGTGTTAAGCAACTTCTATCACTTAACAGCTCTGGTAGAATGTCACGTCAAAGCAAAATATTGTAGATGCATGTTGTATATTCTATGTCTGCGGCCATTGCTGTTACAAGAAACATAAACATTTACAGAACTGCTGAGTATTTTGACAAATCCAACTCAACTTTTCAGAAGAGATAAAATGTTATGTGCTGGCCATAAATAACAACTCTGCATGGTGAAGCTGGGTCTTCAGAGAAAAGAAACAGAAAACAGGAGAGCCATTAATAGGACCCTGTATTGGCTAAAACCTAATTGCCCTCAACTCTGTGCAAGGGCACCAGTACAATAATAATTCTGATAGCAAGGAAATAGATTCAATTTCTCCCAAGAAACTTTGACACCTAACACTGAAAATCTTGTTCCTGGTGACCTTGGAGAAGAGGATAGGGATGAAATGTAACCTATCTTCCTACAGCTCCTATGCCTTCTAGAATCCCAGCATCCAGTTGGCTACCAAACTTCTGTAGCAAGTTTTTCAACCAGCCTTAGGAAAGTTGTCTAATAGTAGAAAAAAACACATCAACCATTTGTGCCATAGGAGTAATCATGCCTTAATACTCAAAAGTTCTCTGTTTCATCCTAAGACATGATACCACAGGAAAGCTTAACTGACACATTTTAGCTCCCTAAAATTAATATAGGAGAGTAAAAAAAAACAAAACAAAAACAAAAACAAAACACAAACAAATTACTAAATCCTTCACCTATCTCAAAATCTAATAGCAAGTGCTTAAAATTTTTGCCAGAAAGGCAACTTTGGACTACTTAATACGAAATGTTAAGTATATTAGAATATTAAAAAACTTTGGCTACAGTTTTTAAGTCCCAGTTAAAAGCAACTGACTATAGCATTCTTCTTCTTTCCAGGCCAGAATTAATTCAGTAATAACAAATAAGGGTGAACCTAGTACAAGCTAAGTAGCTCAAATATTGTTTCCTTACCTAATGTTGACTTTACTTTCCAATCCTGATCCAGATTCAGGTTTCTAAATAGGTTTTTGAACAGGGACAGCTTGGTGGTTTGGCATAGAAGATGCTTTACTCCAGAGGGAATGACATTATAATTTTGCTCTATGGTAACTCCTTTTGTTTAGAAAGGAAAACTGTGTGAATTCCCATAGACACTGGTGAAACAAATCAAAGGTTTCCAAATAATGACCCTTCTGCAATTTGCATACATTTATGATATCTTCTACACTGAAACTCATGAAGAAGTAAAAAATAATAGTTAAAAGAATGATGGTAAGAGTACAGTGCAGTCTGTAAGAAATGCTAAGAGCTAGCAGTGGCCTGCTGGGAGAACAAGAAGTTTTAAAAATACCAAAGGGAAGTGCCATACAGGATGCCTTTGACAACACTTCCCAGGGCAGTGTGCAAGGTAAATCTTCTCTAAGAAAGGCAGATTTCTCACCATTTCTAGTTGCTTCTGTGGTCTAAGTTCAGTTTAAGCTTAAATGTGTAGCAATGTATCTAGAATAGTCAAGGGTTTTGTCTTTCTCCTCTCTGAAGCTTATTAGAGAACATTTTTTCCCACTGTCAAAGACAAATTTATCTGGCCAGACTTGCACTTTTTTGTCAGAATAGCTATCAAACAAATGAATGCTTCCTAAATCTTTCCCATTCTTTTTTTTTTTTTTTTTCCATATTCACACTTTTGGGATTGGGTATTTCTGAATTTTCCCCTGTCCTTCTCTCTTAAGATGACTTTTTAAAGTGAGAAATCTATCACTCCAGGTAGATTTTTCTGACCAGTCAAAAGCAGCTTAGATGTTAGCTTATGAATGCTTTGCTAATATAGAGAGGTAGCCTTGAGTGGTATCAAAGTCTGTGATTTTCCCTCATGTTTGTTGGTAGTTCCTGTTCCCCATGGCAAGAAATTAAGGCCAAAGGCTTCTACCGGATTGTAATTATCTTTTTCAATTATAAAGCAGTTCAATTGCTGACCTCCTGTGTCACGGTTTAACCCTGGCCTGGCAGATAAACAGATTTAAACCGAGTAACAGATTTATATATTAATCTCTCTCTCCTCTGATAAAGGAAAGAGAGAGAGAATAAGGGAGAGAGACTTATGGGTTGGAAACTAAACTACAGAACTTTAATGAAACAATAATGATAAATAGGAAAAAAATTACTAAATATATACAAATATACAGGAAAAGTGATCCCACGTTCCTCCCCCCTTTCCCCAATAACTCTCACATCACCACCGAGGCTGCAGAGCAGCCCTGGGGAAGTCCAGGCTGGAATCCTGGGATAAGCAGCAGTCAGGAACAGGAGGCAGGAACACACAGATTCAGGCTGGCACGGATCAGGACCACAGGCACAGGGACGGACGGAATCCTCTCAGGATGCTGAAGGGAGCAGGGAGGAAGGAAGAAGGGAAGCAGGAAGGAAGAAGAAGTGTTTGACCCTTGTGATCTCTCAAATTTATACCGAGTATGACGTGTATGGGATGGAATACTCTGTTTTGTCAGTTCTGACATCTATCTTGTCCGGTCCTCCCCAGAGGAGGGTTTCAGGTGGGACCTCCTTACTCCTTCTGGAGGGTAAAATGTTCCTCAGAGCTGAGCAGTGTCCTTGACTCTGCATGCCAGTCTCTGGCAGTAACTATAAACATCGAGTGTTATCAGTCCTAGAAGCAGACGCTGACTGAGAAACTTGCTGTTAATTTCAGCAAGTGCAGCTACTTACAAGAGACTTAGCTGAAAGCAAAAGTACAAACCAGAAAATCACCTCTATCCTGGCCTAAACCAGGACATCCTGTTAGTATGAGTTACCCATAAAAATTCTTCAAATTTCTGAATATTTTTTTCCCGTCAAACTTCTCTTAGCTATTACTTATCCAGGTAAACTAAATTATAAATTTGACTCACAAGAATACTTTTTACAATGGTAACCAGGAATCATGTCCAAATTATGTTCTTACTATAAAAGAAGGCCAAAGAAGTCAGATGAGTCAAATGTGAAGCCCATGGAATGATGCATCTAAGTGTGAAGTTTCAAGTGCAACATAGATATAAATAAGTAGTTATCTGTTGTTCCAGCTCATGAAGTGAACAAGAGGACAGGATGCCACATATGGTTACATCTCTGAGTAAAAATAGTCTAACTGGGTTTTCCTTTTTTCCTAATTTATCACATGATTGCAGTTCACTTCTGTAACTTAAGCATGCCATTACCTGTTTATTTTTGTGAGTTAATGCCTTAGTTCTTTTTTCTGCTGTTTTTTCCCTCTGAAATATGTATAGTTACCTTCTCCCCCTGGAAAAAAAAATAACTCCAGAAATAAGCCCAGAATTTTCTGGAGAGTGCTTCAGCAGATGTGAACTTATATGGGTCTATGAAAGTCTGTGATGATTTCCTCTGGTTGAACATCAGCACCCAAATATGGCAACATTGCTTAGTAAAGGAAGTTAATGACTTCTCACACTTCCACTTCAAGATTTTGTTGCAAGAGTATAGTCTTGTTCTGCCTTTTTAGTTGTTATTTTACTTTGTTTACAAATGAGCAATTAGTGTTTTTCTCTGAAGAAATTTTTAGCGTCTTTTTCTGTTCCCATTCAGTTTTAGATTATGCTAACACGTAGCTCTTGCTCACTTTAGCTGAATATAAAATTTAATCACCCTGCCTGGGAAATATGGGTTTTAATTAAAGGAAAAAACATTTTAGAAGTTAAAACAAGTTTTTGAACCCTGAAGAAGTTTCAGAGTTTCACAAGCATTAAACCACATTGGATTTTATTTGTCTTTGATTCTGAACCTTTTTTTAAGATATATTAGAGATAATTTGGCATCCTTGAAGGCAGAAGGCCAGATGCCACTTATCCTGTATAGAAAAAATGAAGGATAGGAGCACCAGCCCCAGTGCTGTGCTGCCTTTCTTAAGCTTAAGTACAACTCTTGGCTCTCAAGTGGCTTTGTCTGTGGATCCAAGGGTTGGCTGTGCCTGTATCCAAAGGGGCAGAATTCTGCAGAAGCAAAATGCTGCATTTCAAGTGCCCAGGGTCTCCTGCCTCAGAGCTTTAGGCTTTCCTTCAGGATGATCATCCAGTACCTAGCCACTACTGCAGCTGTCAAAACCCAAAGTACATGTCATAGCTATATGATACATATCATAGAAGGAAAATGTGGATTTGTGGAATATGTGACCAAAAACTAACTTAAAATTAAAAAAAAATGTGAATGTTTCTACAATGCTTTATTATTGCTTTTGTCTCGTTAAAGTTTCCTTTCCTACTTAGTGAGAACTTCATTTTGCAGACTGGCTTCATCCAGCCTTTGTAAATACAGCTCAATAGTACTGCTTGCTGTTCCCACTGCTGCTTAGAAATTCCAGATTTGCCAAATACAAATGAGTAAAGGAATTCCATGCAGTAGGAAGCTGAACCTACTGAGAACAATTTTATTTCGTAGTTTTACAATACACTTCAAATATTTTTGAGTTAGTTCCAGTGTCCCAGTGAGAACACTCAAGAGGCCAAGTTGAATATCAAAAGATTTTATAGGCTTTATAGTAAGTTGACAGGAATAGTCGCTGAAATTACAAAAGAGGAGATATTCCAAGGTACATATATGTCACATACGCTTTCCACAACAAAAATCTATTTGACCTACATATATATATGATTTTCATTTAACTTATACATCTTGGCTCTCTAGAGTATTATTAGTGACAAAAGGCTTTTGTCACCATAGAGCCACAGCATATAAATAACAGATAAGTCCCAACAAACTGGGTAGAGTCTCTATTACCACAAGCTGTCACTTTCCACAAGGTGGAAACATCTCACAGAGTGACCACAGCTCCCCGGATGCGGGGCCAAACCAAATATCACATCCCACAGAGTGGGCATGGGTTGAGTTCCCCAGAGTGGGGGTCAATCCAGGGAAATTCAGACTGGACCCCATTGCTTCCTAAACTCCTTCAGAGAGGAGCCTAGGTGCAGCTGGGCCCAATCCTCTCTTTTAAAAAACCCATTCAGTGAGATTAATTTGGGGAATTCTCTGCATGGTACTCTAGGAGTAAGATTTTTATCCAGGAGGTTTGTATAAGAACATAGTTTTATTTAAAATTGAGTAAGATTATAAAGTATATCAGATTGCAACTATCAGAATTGTTTATGATGGTACTTTCAAAGCAATGGATTAAAATTTAGCAGACCTCTAGGAAACTTGAGGCTACAGGTTAAAACCAACATTTATGAGGGTGGTTGCCCAAATGAGGGTCTCTCCTTAGGAGAAGAGAGTCCAAGTGGCTTACAGAATGAGCTCTCTACCCAATCACAATGTCCATTTTGTCAGGACTGATGTTTTGACACAATTATTCTTTCTGGGATTCTACACAAGCCTATATTTAAGTAAACTTTTTTCATGGAACTAATGTCTAATTTAAATTCCAGATCTACAAATCAAAGTAAATAAGTATAGTCTTAAATCCCATTATGAAACAAAATGATACAATTATCTAAAAGGAAACATACTCAAGTATTCTTTTTGTCTTCATTTTAATGGTTAATAATTAGCGAACATATTAGAATTAGACAGGGAATTGAGAATGGCCAAATACATATGAAGTAAAATAAAGAATACAGTACTGAGTTCCTTATTTTCCTTTCGCAAAAATCCCAAAGAAGTCTGTTTCTGTTATAAGAGAAAGAAATATTGCTGTCAAAAATCAGACTTTATCCATGCTTGTTTACCACCAACTCAATTCTCTCATTTGGAGAAATATGTCACTCATTTTCATTCTGATTTTTGTTTCTTATAATAATATTATTGAGAATTATTTTATTTTTTTTCATCTCTCAAAGTATGCCCCAAATGTAATGCATTAAACAACAATTCCTCACCTGGTTTATCCTTTTCCTTTCATAAATAGAGCTAGTAGTACAAGATACATTTTAAACTACATCTACAAAAGATGTGAGATGGTATTTCCAATTATTTCAATGTCACATCAGTTGCTGATGTATTTCAGGTTAATTTTCTCTCATTTTTATGATTTACCTCAACTGATAGAGGAAAGTAGGCATCTGTTCTTTCAGATGGTGAAAAAACAAATCAATGTACTTTCGGAAGTCAGTATCTGTCACTATCATCAGAAGTGCCCTGTATTATTAAAAGATGATTTTGATTTTATTACCACCCTCAAGGGTTTGTGGGTTTTTTTGGTTTTTTGTTTTGGGTTTTTTTCTTCTAAAAAGAGGTGAGAAGATCTTTAGAAATTTAACTTCGTATTTTCCAAATATTTTTTTTGTGTCTTATGCGTAGCTACAGGTTTTACCAATGGCAATAGAGCACTGATTGCTTGGAGTGGTTGAAGCCAAAGGAGTTCTGATTGGCAGAGCTTTTAGTGGTTGAAGCCAAAGGAGTTTTGATTGACTGAGCTTGTCAAAACCAGGAGTGTTTTTACTAATATTTCCTCTTAAGATCTCTCATATGAAAAATAGCCCCATTAGGTGGGGCTGCCCTTGGAGCTGCGCCCTATGGCACATAAATGTTTATGATTTTTGGCTTTAATTTTCTAATATGCCCAGCATAAAAAAAAAAAAAAAGCATGTTCCCACAAAATAAAGTTCCTCTAGTTTCCCTGTTTGTTTGATGTGCTTAAGATAGCTAGCATTTCCCCCAAGACAACCATAATTTCCTTAAGGAACTTTTCTCAAGTTAAAACTCACCTCTGAAGATTATTGTGAAAAGTAGGTATGAATTTCCTGCATTTCTTCAGGGAAGTAACTACTGGGTCTCAGTGGCTTTGATGGTGTAAGCAATGGCTAGTAAGTAGTCAACCACTAGAAATCCCACTGAGCACAAGTGGTATTTGCACTCTTTCTCCCACTGCCTTGAAAAGCAAATTCTCTCCACATCAAAAGTGTCTCTATTGAGCAATTACTGTGTGTCAGCACTCTTCAGCAGTAAGTTGTTTGCTGATTTCTGAAACATGAAAAACACAAGATGTCACAAAATGAAAACAGTGTCTGTTTCCATTATGTTGATTTAGGAGGCATAGCAGAGAAATTAAACAAACCTCCTCCAAAAATGTTAGAGTGCAATCAGGATAACTGAAGATGGAACAACTACGCATTTTGGCATGTGGTTCCTCTGCAACCTTTGCCTTGTTCACGTGAATTCTTTTATCAGATCATCAAGATTGACAGAAAAGTCACAACTGTTACCAAGTCAGGAAAATATACTTTTGTATCTTAAGTAGGATATTGGACCTGAGATACTACCAAGTATTTTCAGTTATGCACATGTAAGCCCTTTAATTAGAGGGGATATGCAGTGATGAATGAGTCCCATTTGTTCTAATTCACTGGTCTAATCACCCCTTATATTTCTTAGTTTGCTGCAATTGTGCAGCCTGTGATCTTATTTTCTTATTTTCTGCTAAATCTTCCATGAATAGTAGACAACTGCAATGTTTTCTATCTTCTCCTCCTAGTTAAAAATTACATTCTTTTACATATTTCTCATTTTAAAAGTTGGATATGCTAATGACTAATGAAAGATTTGTATGATGTTGACCATGAAGGTTGATTTAGCTGGACTTCACGGTGAAACTTGTCATTTTCTAAGCTAGTTTTTGGAAGCCGCCAGCTGCCATATGGATCGTAACAGAAGTGTTGACTTCAGAAATCAAAAATATGTCCTACTTACATATTGCTTCTCTTTATTGTTATAAACAAAATACTAATAATGTTTTGAGTGGTTTAGACCACTGAGGTTAGCCAAACTGGAGAAACAACTTTTTAGATTAGCAAAAAGCCGACAGATGCAAGTTATTAAATATATTTGTCATAAATTTGAACTGCATATCTACACAGAAAAGCAATAGAAAAGCCAGGAACAAGACGAACTGTCCTAAGACCACTAAAATAATGTCAGTGAATCACTTGGTTTTCCCCTTTCTAGGCCTTCAGGTCCTCAAAATTTAAAATGCATCAAACAAAAGAGTGGAGTATAGTATAACTGTGTATATAATACACAGGAGAATACAGAAAAAAAAAATCTTGAACAGAAGACATTAAACAATTTTCTTAAAAAAAAGCTTTTTCCCTTGTTTATTTATTCTTATTTATTCACTTCTTATTTCCTTATATTACTAATATTCATATCCTTCTCTTTTACATATACAAGCAGATTTGAATATCCAATAGAAAATATATACTTATCTATATTTTCCTTACTTAAATATTAAATATAAGTATTAAAGAAACATTGCAAATACAGGGCCAATGGATGCGGGGGAAGAATCCAAAGGCACTGAATAGTTTCAGGAATAACTCATTATTATTAAGAATGTTACTATTCATAATTACATAAACTGTTCTTAAAAGAAATTAGAAATTACTTGAGTCAATCATATTCTCTATTCCTCAAAAACAAACAATTGTAATTTAATATTATTGCAAAGATTGTTTCCAAAAAGTAACATTTGCCTAAAGACAGGGGTCAAAATTGGTAGAGAGCAGTTTTGAGAATATGAGTAAATTTACAATGAAAATGAATAAATTTGCACCTTGTCAGAGCTGTAACTCCGTTGCTTCTCTGTGCACCCTCTCTGAGTGAATAAGGAACATGGAATACAGGCCAGTTCACAGGAGATCAAGAGCAGGATACACCTGAAATGGTAATGCTGCTGTAACTTTGCAGATAGTTTGCAGAGCCAAGATAAGATGGGCTTAACTCAGTGCAACAGTTGCTCATGAGTCACCCTGATTTAAGGGAAGTGAAAATATCTCACAGAAGAGCAAGATTTTGTTTAGAGTCAATTTGAGGGGTCAACTATGAGGAGACAATGCAGCAGCCAAGCACCCACACATTTCTTCACTCACTCCTCTCCTGTGACCCAGTGGAAGGGTGTGCAGAATAGAACACCAAAAGTGAGAAACCCATGGGTCAAGACAAAGACAGTTTAGTAAGTGAAGCAAAAGCTGAGAATGTTAGGAAAGCAAAGAGGAATTTATTCACTGCTTCCCATTGACATGCAGATGTTTGGCCACTTCCCAGAAAGCTGGGCCTCAGCACAAATACTGGTTACTTGGGAAGATAAACACCAACACTGCAAACGTCCCTCCTTCCTCCTCCTCTCCTTGAGTTTTTATTTCTGAGTATCATCTCACATGGTATGGAACATCTCTTTGCTCAGTCCAGAACAGCTGCCCAGCTTGTACCTGCTACCAAACTCTTTTCCCACCCACAGCCTAAAGCCCCCTAACTGCATGAGCAGAGTGAAGCAGAAAGAAGAGCTTGATGGTGTGCAAGCACTGCTCTGTCACAGCCAAAACACTGTCATGTTATCCACAGTGTTTTAGTCAGAAATCCAAACCAAAGTACCACACAGGCTTCTATGAAGAAAGTTCACTCCATCCCAGACAGACCCAGTCCAAGATTTAACCTACTCTGTGTGTATTACGCACAGCATTGACCATGCAGACATCGTGATCCATATCTCAGACATTAATAGTAGCTTAAAGGAGAAATTTCTAAAGTAACATTTTATAAACTAGTCTCCTTAGGATGGTCAGCTGCTTAGAGCTCACATTGTAAAAGGTTGATTCCTCCTTGCTCCATCCAAAACAAAAGGAACATTACTTTTTTTAAGCAAACCTGTGATTCACATTGGTTAGGTAATTAATAAGTCAAATTTTGAAAGCTAAATGTTATGGGCAAAAGCACTGAAAAGAACCTCCTGGAAGAGTGGTTTTATTTGTAGTGTGTCAGCTGAATGAACTGAGAATCCAATGAGAAATGAGACTTTCTGGAATTAGGGTGTTCATGGACTAATACAGAATTCATTCCTTAATTTGATTAAGGCATAACACACTTATTCATGTTTTGAGTGGAAGAGAGAAGTATCTTATTTATTTAGCCTCAGTGTGACCCTCTACATGAACTGCCAAGGGGTATCCCTTTTTTCTATACTTATACACAAGTTTTTCCGTACCAGGTGTATTTGTTTTTGTTTCTGGCAAGATGGAGAAAAAATTAAGTGTACAGAGAAAGAGAGATAAACCTTTTGCAAATGAAAAAGTTATATCAGAATGATCATGGCTCTAGACTTTTTTTTCCTTCATAGGTCTTAAAAAAAAAACAACAAAACACAAAAATACCACCAAAAAACGAAACAAAAACCCAAAAAGAACCCCCCCACAAAAAAACCCACAAACTCTAACCTCTTAACTTTTAATAAAGAATGACCATAAATGGTCCAAATTCCCTCCAGCAATTCAGTTGTGGAGATTCTCTAGAAACTTTTTTCTCATTAATACAAACAGCTTTCTAAATTGTAAAGATTGCAGAGTATATTCAGATTTCCTTCTGGCTGTAAGGCTTTTGCAAGAAAGTGCATTATGCAGGAAACTAGAAAACTACAAAATGAAATTTTAGTTTAAGCTCTTATGTACTTTTAAAGACAATTGTATTTAAAACCACAGACATATCAAGATCAGGAAAGCCAAACAATGAGTTTTGACACAAAAATATGATAACCCCACTTCATTTGAACTGCAGTGTATTCAGCCCATAACTGTTGGATGAGCTACAGCATGTCTTGCAGAAACAAATCTTGATTTTAACACTTCAAGTAAGACAAATAAACTATGTCCTTGGTATAATTGCTCTAATGGATTAGTCACCCTCAGGATTAAAATCAACAGATAACTTCCTTAGGGTTCATTGGGATGGAGGTTTTTTTTCTCTCTTCAGTGTTGTGTCTCATGCCTATCTTCAATACAGAAATTTTTCTCTCCTTTTTTTTATTTTGTTTTCATTTGAAGGTGTGAAGTACAAATTATAGTTACCTTATAATTGGAAAAGATATGTACAAGCATTCAGGCCCCTATCCTACAAGTATTGGCTAATGAGCCTTTAACATTCAAAACACATAATGAGGAAAAGAAGGGAGACTATCAAGTAAGTAATGCTGGTGTGTTTAAACTGATTTCTTTGGCCTACTTTGAATAACACAAGGTTTCTTACAGCTGTGAAGCTCTGGTAATTTAGGCATGTGGCCTGCAGTGGCAAATTAACTTACATCTACCTCATATTAAGGTTTATTTTAGCTACTTCACATAGAGCCCAGTAGAGAAACATTCTCTGCTTTCAAAACAAATAGCAGTTGTGAATATCCACTTGTGATTCATAGCAAAGACATTTGAGGAAAATGAGTAACTCTTTTCCAAGAGGTGAATTGCAGTAAACTGGGTTCAAGTTGAAAACACGCTGAGAAACTTGGACTAATGATAAATAGTGTGCATTTAGTTTGATGGCTGGTTAAATATGTATTCTGAAGTAATCTGTAGTCTGGCAAAGGTGAAAAATATTTTTTTCTGTTAGGCAGTGTCATACTTTTAACATTACATTAGGATAACTTTTTTATCTTTTGGAAGTGCCCAAATACTCCTTTTCAATTTCATGTGAAACACTGGATATATTCCATGGGGCTGAAAATAGGACTTCCTGTAATTTTAGGTTCATGCCACAGCTAAAAAATTTTTGAGCTATGCATAGCTATAGATGATGCACACCTGTTTTATTGTTATTATACAAGGTTTTATGTAGCGTCACTGATAGAAGCACATGCATCAAGACTTGCCTGGCGTCTTCTTTAATGCTCAACTGATCCTTTATATAACTTGCTGAAAATGTCTGTGCCTCCAAAAAGATTTTTGGAGTAAAATGCTTCATTTTTATGGATGAAAGAAGTGGTTTCATAGAGGTATAAAAAAATGTCATGAAAGCAAATCTGATTCTATAGTTTTGGCAACCACCAAACAGTAATATCTGCCTGGAGTCTAGGTCAGAAAGAATTTATATTGAAATTTTACAAGGTTTTTGTTGGGTCTTTTTCACGTGGTGAAATCTATTGCCATCAACAATTTCTTTAAATTCCCCTTAGATGTTTGTACCATAAGTTTCCCTAAAATGGAAAAACTACTTCAAGTATTTGAAACTTAGATGACAGTATCAGTTAGCTGATATTTTTTTACTCACCTTCACCTCTTAAACAGATGGTAAGAAAAGTTCCCAAAATACTTCCTCTAAAAGCCATGATCTTAACTGTTTGGGAATAAAAAATAGTATACCTCAAGAATATGGACATGTTTTGCTAATGCATTTTAGTGAACATGTACAGTTAGGAAGTAAATTAAAAGGTTTATTGTCCAGCAAAATATTTCTATAGCTTCAGTCATAGCTTAAGGTCAGCCTAATATGTTCCTGAACATAAGCATCAGCAAAGAAGACTCAAAACTTCAGTGAAAAAAAAATACAACTTGAGCTTAAGAGTAGAAGCCAGTCACTAAAGAGTTTTACTTTATCATTCCTGAAAAATCAAAAAAAAAAAGCTGAATACTTCTGGTAGAGAGAAAAATTTTGTTAACTGCATAAACATTGCTTTTCTAAGGTGTACAATCACTTTTTCCCATGTGCAGACAAAACTGGACATCTTTGGTTCCCTGCAACTTACCAAAGTTAGTCATTTGCCAGCTTAGTGACTTTAGAATGTACCAAAATAAAATGATCAGAAACTGTCTCAGATCCTAGAAAATGTTATCCTTTTAATAACTGCTTTTCCCTTTATTTCACTGAGCACATAAAATACCAGTATAAGATAGGTCTCTGATAATTCATAAATAGAAAAACAACACACAAGAATATTTCTCAGGCAAAACATGTTTTACTAAAACTCCATGGCCTCTGCATGCCTGGGTAGGCTGTCAGGCATAGCTACAGCCCTTCTTATGGTCTTCAAGAGTCCCCTTCATCCTCCCTGATGCTTATTGTCTCTGAAGGGTTTGAGAGAGGAAGAAACTGCAGAAATGTCTGCAGGTTAACTACTATTTTGCTCTAGCTACCACCACTACACAGTGCTCCCAAAGGAGCAGATGCTATAGGAACAGGCTATCATGGCTAGCCCATTGCGTGTGTAAAATATTGGCATCATTTGAATCACATGAGAGGAAGAAGATAAAGCAGCAATGATGGCCGTCTCCCTGGCTGACTTTAGAATGTCTATAAAAGCAGAAGTTGTGGCTTATGCATATGTCTATGTTGATGGTCTGTACACTATTGAGCAAAGGTCTGCACAGAAAAGAAATCAGCCTGTAAAGACTTTATATTAAGCTATTACTGGTCATCACTTTAGCAAGAGATGCCCAAAACCAATTTAGAATTGTAATTTGGTGGAGGTGTGATCCAGTAATTGCCAATGGAGAAATCAGTGTTCGAACACAGTGGTGAGGATGTCAGGATGTAAAATGAAGGATTGCATTCAAATAGGCTTGGTGATATAGAGTTTAGAAATAGAAAAAAAGCTGACTTCAGAACAGATGTGGGTAGGTAAGAAATCAGGGACTTTGAATGGTCAAGAAACCATGGACAAAATAAGCTCTGACAACCATCTCACAGGATATCAACATGAAGGATATATGCAACTTTGCTTTCTTGCTGTATCGGATTTGGGTAATTTGTCAGTTAATATATCAGAAATTAAGCTGAAAAAGCTTTTAAATCTTCCTGAAACAGCTGATCTTTTCCCTCCTATTTTATTTCAGATCAACAGTCACTCTTAAGAATAGCCAAATAATTTCCAGGTTCTTTAAAAGCTCAGAAAAAGAAAAATAGCAACTGTAGTCATTCAAAAGGGATGGCCACTTTGATTTTTTGTGGTAAACAATTACACAGAGAGCACAGATATTTAGAGAGACATGGTGAAAATTAGTTGTAGTTCAGATGATAAAGGTGTTTACAAATACAGTATAAATACCTACATTTACTAGTCTTTTCACTGTTCAGGAAGAATTTAATTTCGTTCAGTAGGGAGGTAGGAATGGAGATTTCTGAGGCAGAGTATATAATTTAGCTCAGCTTGCAAGTGTCTGAGAAGCATGATAAAACGTATCATCATTCCCTGTCAAAGGAGACAATTCTGAGAATCCCAGAAAAGAAAGGGTAGATTGCAGGTGGGAGGCAGAGGATAGAGGGTGGAGGGGACAAAGGTTACTAGTCCTTTTCTACAATTCCATAATTTGATTCCTGCCTACATTTTGAAAAAAAAATAAGAAAAATCCCTGAAAAAAAAATAAGAAAAATCCCTTTAATTCCTTCAAAACAAAGAGCTTGATGTAGATTTCCTGTTTCTTTTGAAAGCAGCATTAAAACTGAGAAACACTGGAGACTCATCATAATCCTTTGTCCAACCTTTATGGATGACAATTGCTTCCAAAAATGTTATCCCCTGTGTTCTTACGTTCTCCAGCTAATGACACCATCCACTATGAAATCTTATCTAATATTCTGAAGAGTTGTGTCAGTATTTTGAGAAAGACAGGATATATCTGTCAAGGTAAACTACAATGAAATCAGACCAATGTAGATTTTATTTTGCTCAGAAGTATCTCAGGACTTATCCTCAATATTTATGAAACACTGTTCTTTTGGAAGTCATATATTTTCTTTTGCAAGACCAGATCTCATTGGAGAGGTATCTGCAGCAGCCTTTCTAGCTCTTTCATTTGGACAACAGTGTGTTAGTGACTGAACAGCAATATATGGAGTAGAAAGTAGTCTAGTGTATGAATATCCATGTCTGCTATATTCCAGTATTATTTATATTTTTCACTTTCTTTATATCATATATAAAATTATATGTATTGTTATTTTAATTTATACTGAACGTATTTAAACTTGCTTGCTGTGATACTGATTAAATCTTGGTCTTTCTTTCTGCAAGGCATTAGTGTCTCCCATCTTCCTATCCAAATTTCCATTTACTGGCCTTTACCTTGTTTTGCTAGCATGTCTATATCATGAGTAAAAAAAGCAGAAATATAGCTGGACTTTATGAAGCCAATTCAAAGAACTGCAGTCCAGAATTCACTTAGAAGACATACATTAGATTTTTCCTCTCTATCAAGCCTGACTCCCTTCATGTTACAATTGCACACCAGTATTTTTATACCACTTCCTAAATTTCAGTTTTCTTTTTTATCTTTTTCATACTTAAGTCTCATTTGCTTACTTTTATATCTCCAGAATGTCCGGATTTTTTGCAAATAGTTTCCTTTTCTAATTGGGAACTATGGGTGGATTCCATCTACAGTAACTCTATATTACAAAATGAGACTAAATTTTTTCTATACTGCAGGGAGTCATATTTTAACTCCATTTAGCCACACCAAAAGTATGTGCTCAACCTCTGTAAGAACCCTCTGAATTGCACTGCTCAAATTTACACTTAGAGGAAATGCATCAGTAAAGCATTTGTATGCATAATATGCATGGTGTGTTTAATGATTTAAATACAATGAATCACATAACGGCTTGGGTTAGAATGAACCTTAAAGACTTTCTAGTTCCAGTCCCCCTGCCATGGTCAGGGACACCTTCCACTAGACCAGATCATTCTAAGCCCATCCAGCCTGCCTCTGAACACTTCCAGAGAGGGAGAAGCCACAACAAATTAACCATTAAAAGATTCTGTGTGGCTTCAGATAAAAAAAATGTGGTTCTTTTTCATCCCAGTGCAACTGCATTGAGCTGCCTTGCTCCTCCTTCCCATGGAGTTCTAGGAGTATTTGTCCACGTCATGCAATGACACGGGGGGCAAAAAACCTGCAACTAGTGCCAACTTTAATGATATATCATTTTAACTTGGCAGAGCACTGCAAGCACAGCAGAGCAAGCTCTGACAGAAATACAGAGCACTACTGTGGTCCTCCACCCATGCTAATCAGCCTTGCTCCTCTGTGAGTATCATGCACCCTCAGATCTGTTTGATCAAGACTGCAGGCAATCAGCTCTGTGTTTGGGGGGGCAATGACAAAAAAAAAGCTCTCAAGAGGTATGCTGAATTTCTTGTAGTTGTGCCAATAGTAGGTTTCATTAGGAACATCACTTATCCAGAAAAGTAAACCACCCACAATACCACAGAAATTATGTTCCAGTGTCTCATCAATGAACATGATGATAAACCGTGTTAAAAATATCGAGTAAACCTGGAGAGTTAAAAGAAACATGATTCAGGCCAGTGAAATACATGGTAGGATTTCTGTCACATTTGAGCCTTCTGCTCTAACTATTCTGTCTACCATTAAAAAACTTCATAATGTGTGGCTTCATATACATTGTTCTTAAGTCATTTGTCTCAGAATCCTTTTTGGAGAGGGATATATTTGGGCCATCTCCAGATTGGGCAAATTTGAAACTAATTACTGTTCCCAGCACCTCATTAATAATATTCACATTTTACTGCTGGGATGGCTAAGGCACAAAGAAACTGATTTATTTGTAGAAAGTCACTCAGGAATCTGTGGCAAACAGGGAATAAATAACATTTTTTTTCACAAAAAATAATGTAACCACAAGACATTCCCTTTTTCCTCAATAATAAAGTTAAATATTTGAAGTAAAATAATGAAGTTGTTCTACAGATTCAATTCACAGCAATAACAGGTGTTCAACAGCTTTTAATTTCTCTTTTTGAGTAATGTGGTCTGTGTACTGCCTGAAGCAGGATTTAATTTGTCTCATTGACTTATCAGACAACTAAGCTGCTGTCAAAACAGGCAGATCAGGAATTAATGAAAACATTTCTCTATACAGTTCTGTGATTATAGTACAGACAGCTGTATTTTAATTTCCAGGCATTTAAGTTCCACATCCATAGATCTGAGTCTTAAACTAAAATCAGATAAGAATACAGGCTAAAGCTTGCTCACATCTGAAAATCTGATCTCACTAGGAGTGAATCTACACACAGACTCATTAATAAATACTCATTAATAACCATGTTTCCCAAAACTCCTATCACAATTGGCATGAATTGAAACCATTCTTTGCTGACTAGTCTCAACAGCCAGCAAAAAATCTTATGACCCACACAGGAATACTTCAAATACAGGCTTACACCAGAAGCATGAGTTAGCTGCCTAAAGTTCAGCGCTATATTCACAAGAATTTGTATGACCTTGACCCTCTTTGTAGGCCTATGCCCTTCAGTACTGTATAGCGTTCAAATCAGTGAACTGCATTTGGAGGAAAAAAGGACGATAAAAGCTCCGCAGGGAATGTTTCTTTCCTCATGAACAGGAGCAAACTTGTAGTCTGGAATTACCTGGTTTCGTTCATATATTCTGAGTAATTTAGGAACAGTGTCAAAGTCTAGTGAATTTCATAAATGGCTACAGAATGTAACCTTTTAAATATGTGCCTTCTAATAAGCAGCTACAGGTGATGATTTAAAGCTTAGGTCTTCAAAATCAGCATCTGGGACGTGCTTCTATCTCTAGTAAGAGCCAGAAGCATTTTGGTTATATTACTATACAGGGGAAAACTTTGTTTTTATCCTTCAGATACATCTGTGTGTAATAGAGTTGATGGCTTTCAAGCTTCACAGACATGCAGTCAGCCATACTCATAAGAATAGGTTTAGTATGAAGTTTGGGGTCGTTTGGTTCTTTTTAATTGTAGCACTGTTTCTTCTCTTGCCCAAATTAGGAGTGTTGTTACAGGAATTTGTAAAGCTTTTACTGACCCATTTTTTTTGTGGTTCTTAGACTCCTGTTTAAGCAATCTCTCCTTCTTCCAGCCCTGTATGCTTTCCTACATTATACCTTAGATTATTCTGTGGAAAATGCTTCTATTAATCCACAGAGGGATGTAATGGGAAACAATTCTGGCTGAAATACAGTTCAATCCATCCTCTACTTTCCTTCTCCTGAGAAAAAGAAAGCAAAATATTATGTTGGTACAACACAAATAGCAAGAGTTGAAGAGATACTGAGTTTCAGTGCTCCTTCTGTCACTGACAATATTTGTTCAGTAACAATTTGGGCCTGCTTGGGTGAAAGCCCATTCCAGTCTAACTTTTATACAGTACTTGTGGACCTGGTGTTCAACCACCTAGTGTGGAAAAGTGCACTGACGTGTTTCTTTTTTATTTTTAATTGTTTTCTGATAGCTTGAACGTTTTCAGTGCTTTGGTCACCTTTAATGCTATCAGGATATTAAGAACTGGAGGCTGCATACTCATACATTGCTTCCAAGGAGGACATCAGAAAAAAGAATGTCATGTGTTTATTTTAAAGACACATCTAGCCTCCACCAAATGCAGTTAAGGCAATGGAGTGTGTTTTGGGAAACAAAGAAACATGGATGTCACTTTTTATTTGTAGTATGAAAAGAAAAGAGTCTGGCAAAAGTAGATGTTGAGAAGATGTCAGGTTATAGCATATTTAGATTGATTTGTTTCACTTTGAGTTTTTGTTTGCTTAATAAAATTGATTAGACATTTTATATGAAAGTTCTCCAGTGTTGTTAAACAATCTCCTGGGAAGGATATTAATTAGTAAAATAAAGCATTTAATTATCCTGCAGGCAGGACTTACTATTCTCTTTCAGAAATGTGTTTCATTCAGTCTCTTCCTTTCTAATGTATATAAAAATAAAATAAAAATAAAATATTTTAATTGCTAATTTATACCATACCTATAATAGCAGAAACAGCATTAACATCATTATTATTTCTTTATTTTAATACATGTTGAGTCCATGTGTTCCTCCAATTCCAGACAGCTGTTTAGAAATTTAACTGTCTGGCTGTTGACCAAAATAAATGGAATGCCCTTGATATAACATCCCTGTAAAATCTGTAGTTATGCACCAAAATCAATAAATCTTGAAGAGAAATGAAGAACTGAGTGTCAGGGTTGCAAGACATCTTTAAAAAAAAAAAAAAAAAAAAAAGTATGTCCTCTGTTTTCTCTGTTTTTCACCCTTCCTCCAACCCTAGAATTTAATATATCTGTTGGTTCCAAGTAGCAAGTATATTCACTTTAAATCCAAAGGTCACAGCACTGTGTCTTGATAACATACCATTCTTGATTGCTGTTTGAAAAAACAAATGCTGTTTGGCATAGTCAGAAGTAGAAAACTAAAATTATAGACCACAATAAAGTCTGTCTGTAATAATCTACGGTCTTTAAGATGATAGGAAACATATGCTGTGATTTCAGTATTCCCAGCATCACTGGGGTGCATCAGCAAATGACATTTTCTTTCTTTTACTTTCCAGTCCAGTCACTTTGTTAATATTTAATTATAAAACTGCAAATATAAAACACTGAAGTTGCTCTTCAGCCTTTTCAGATAGTCTGCATTGCTACTGCAGTGTTGTAGTGCTTTGTTAGGGCTTTTCACCACCCACTGCAAAACCCCTGCCTGCAGGCATACAGCCATATCAGAGGGAATGGATATTAAGCATGACCAAAATGTTAAGTTTGAGTAAGATGCAGCTCTGTGTGAAAATCATGAAAAACATTTCCAGCAAAGAAATTCAGTCAGATGGACTCAAAGCATCCCTGAAACTGCTCCCACTATTCCAACTAGTTTACAAGGAGAATAGGAAAATGCAAAGAACTAAGGAAGGCTTAATAGGAAAATGCAAGGAAGTAAAGACCATTTTTTGCCAAAGACACAGAGCTTCGTGGTATGGTTGACATGATAGATGGAAGGGATGCCATCCTTGACAGGCTTGAGAGGTGGGCCCATGCAAACCACATGAAATTCAACAAGGTCAAGTACAAGGTCCTGGACCTGCATCAGGGCAATCCCAAGCACAATTACAGTCTGGGTGGAGAATGGATTGAGAACAGCCCTGAGGAAATGGACTTGGGGGTGGTGGTTAATTAAAAGCTCCACATGAGCAGCCATGTGCACTTGCAGCCCAGAAAGACAACTGTACCCTGGGCTACATCAAAAGAAGCATGGCCAGCAGATCAAGGGAGGTGATTCTCCCTCTCTACTCCACTCTTCCCAAACTGCTCAGTAGCATCTATAATCAGCACTTCATAATTTGAAGAGTGACAAGGGTCAAAAGTCCCTCCCCAGCTTTCCTGTAGAAACTTCCAGGTACTGGAAGGCTGCTATAAAGTCTCCACTTTGAGCTGTTTGGGCTGAACAACTTAAACTCTCTTAGTCTGTCTTCATAGGAGAGATGCTCCAACCCTCTGATCATCTTTGTGTCCCTCCTCTGGACTTGCAAATAAGAAGGCAAATTTCTTACCCAAGCACCATCTGATATAATGGCCAGATAACAATTCTCCAAATGTCTTGTCCTGGAGTGTTTTGGATGAAATAGAAAAGGTTTTGGATAAATCCTTTTCTGTTCATAATATGTAAAAGTATGTTGGGCAACAGTGTCTTCGGGTCCTTGCCTGCAATCAGATTTGTTCTTGTCCACAGTTTGTTTATCTGGAGAACCATGCATCTGCCTAACCCTGACATGTTCACAGGCAAGCTCAATATGCAGTCCACGTGAGTGCCACTTGCTTCATCATTTTCATAGAATCATAGAATCATAGAATCATAGAATAGGCTGGGTTGGAAGGGACCTCAGAGATCATCGAGTCCAACCCTTGATCAATTACCACCACAGTCACTAGACCACGGCACTGAGTGCCATATCGAGTCTCTTTTTAAATATCTCCAGGGACGAAGAGTCCACCACCTCCCCAGGCAGCCCGTTCCAATGTCTGATCACCCTTTCTGTGAAAAAATTCTTTCTAATATCCAGTCTGAACTTACCCCGGCACAATTTAAGACCATGCCCTCTTGTCTTACTGAGAGTTGCCTGGGAAAAGAGACCAACCCCCGCCTGGCTCCATCCTCCTTTCAGGTAGTTGTAGAGGGCAATGAGGTCTCCCCTGAGCCTCCTCTTCTCCAGGCTGAACAGCCCCAGCTCCCTCAGCCTCTCCTCGTAGGATCTGTGTTCGAGTCCCTTCACCAGCTTGGTTGCCCTCCTCTGGACCTGTTCGAGGACCTCAATATCCTTCTTTTGTAGCAGGTATTATCAGCACCTCACACTGAGCCAAGTAAGCTCAATGTTACTGAGCCAAATGTTTATTATTATAAAAATTAGCCAAGAATAGGAGGACCGGTTAACCACACACCCCCTAATACACCCCAGGATGTCATTGGCCTTCTTGTCTACAAGTGCACTTTGCTGGTGCATGGTCATCCTTTTGTCCACCAGGACCCTCAGGTCCCTCTTCTCCATACTGCTCTCTAACTGTTCAGTCCCCAGCCTATACTGGTACATGAGGCTGTTCTTTCCCAAGTGCAAGACTCTACACTTGCCCTTGTATTTCATTAAATTTCCCCCTGCCCGACCCTCCAGCTTGTCTAGGTCTCACTGAATGGCATGATTGCCAGTACAAAATTCAATTAAACTGAAAAATTCAACAGATCAAAGGAAATCTGCTTTTCTTTTTCCCTGTAGTAAGTTCATTCATAACGTGTTAATTAGCATAATTTGACTTTCTAAGGTCATACTTACACAACTTTGTCATGTCTTATACATTAGAGCTTCAATTCTGACACTTGTTTCAATATCCTATGAGTAATTTGTGAAGGGTGAGAGAAATACAGAGGTTTGTATTATATTTCCCTATGCTATTACCTGATGGTGAGATTACCCTGCTGAGTGTCCTCTACAATAAATAGGATTTGTGTGGTCACTCAGCTGCTGATCCGAGATCCATGCTGCAAAATCATTGCAAAATCTGTGTTTTCCACAAACCTAGATTAAGATCAGCAAACCTGGATTTTTTTTATTAATTGCAAAGTGATACATGAACATATTTTAGGCGCAGCATTTGTTCGCAGACAAAAGAACATTAAGTAGTAAATTGTTCTTCTGCCAACCTCTTCAGCCCTCTCCTTCTGTGCAAAGCCTGGAAGCATGAAGCAGAGAATGTTTTCCTCCCCTCAGAGAGGACAGCAAGGATGGAAAACCATCCATCCTCCCTGGAAGCTCATCCCCACCCTGGGCTCTCCTGACACAGCAGCTGTGGAGAAGAGGAACACCAAGTCCTGTCTGGCAATCTGACCTGGCACCGGGGCAAAAGGAGTTTTTTCCTTTCCACAGTCAGTGCTTAACAGACCTGGGTCCAGCTCACAGACAGCAAAATTTTGCTTATTAAATTTTTACTTTTTTTATGCTTTTTGAGTTTTTCTAAGGCTAGAAGGTATAGAGATGAGTATGCCTGTGGTTTCAGACACGTTCGTTAAAGTCAGATCATGAGAAAACAGATCTGAAATCACCAAAAAATACATGGCGCCACCTCCTTCTTTATAGACAAGGTCAAACAATGCACGGCTTTAATAAATAAATAATGGTTATTTTAATGGCAATTTTTGAAGTGCAATGGTAGAAATAGGAAGGAAAAATATGTTATTCTGAAAGAGACCAAATACATATGTATAAACTGCGGACCTTCTAAAGTGTCTTTAAATTTTTGAGACTAGACAGTGGATTTTCTCCAAAATATAACTCAGTTTTGAAAAATGTATTATAGTTCCCTTCTATGCTGTCTGGTTTATAGCTCAGCTACTTACAATAAGTAGGTGGAGTTAGTCTTTATAAGTAGATTGTATTTTCTGATAGGACAGCTTGCTTACATAACCTGTTAAATTCCACCATGCTGGTTGTATATTGGCAAAACTTGTAATTATTAACATTAATACACAGAGGAACTGAATTCCTTATCACTGATGCCATTCCTTTATGAATCCCTACCCTCCAAAAACTTAAGTCTTTAGCTTTCCAGCAATGTAGTCTTCATTTATTGGGACTGATCAAGCTGTTTCTTGGAAACATTTCTTTTCCTTCAATAATTTGTTAAAAGTACTACTGTGTTTAACCCTAATGTAGTAAAATATTTTAGTATATGCTTAAAATTAATTCTACCAACCTGAGGAAAGAAAATGAGGATTTGCTAAATCAGCTTTTCCAAATGTAAAATACCTTACCCCTAGCTGAAAAATTTCATACATGTGATTGATTTGAAATGAGAAAGCAAGGATCTGAGCTGGATTTTTTAACTCATCTATCTAACCTTTTCAAAGTTAGGGCAAAGAACTGTTCTGATCTCACAAATCTGTTTCTCTGTAAAAGAACAAAATTGGAGACCATATCCATGGCAGTTTTTTCTTGTGATAATCTAGTATAATTTTTTTTTCCAAAATGGTCTTTATCCAATGGAGCAGAATAGCCCCTTCTGTTTGCAAAAGAGCTGCAGCAATAATATATACAGCTGCTTATGAGCAACCTTACTCATAAAAACCATACATATTCATTGAACTTCCACTGAAATACACAGGTAGATTTCTTCTGACTTGAAAACAACAAGACCTAGTGCTAGGTATTTATGCCTTCCTCTTTTGACAGATGAAACTTTTTTTTTTTTTTTTTTTTTTTTGCATACAGGGTAATATTGGTGACATTGTTTAAAAAAAAATTAGAACCATGATTTTAATTAAAAATGTCTTTTAATTGTAGGCACACTTGTAATACTTCCCATATCAGTGGTATTTCTTAAGCAAATTAAAATTTAGGGTATGTATATCCTTAGAAGAATGACCTGGAAATATACATCTCCAGATATATCTCCAGTCTTGCCAACTGCCTTTACATATGCTTACCTTTTCTCAGAGAACTGTACATAGAAATGGAAATGCTGTAGTGATATATAATAACATGTAACTGTTGTATAGTAACTGTAATAGCTGATGTAACTGACCTCTTAATGAAGATTTTTTTTCATTAAGTAAAAAGAGACCTGTTGTTCTTTGATTTATGCCAATCTAGTATGAAATTCCCAGATCAAAATACATACAGAGCCTCACTTCTTGTAGGTCTTGCATAAGCAGCTTTCTCTTATAAAATTTATTTTCCACCACAACTACAAGATTCTTTTTATTAGGAGAATGTAACCACTGGCTCCCCAAAAAAGGAAAGGCTTTCCATATTGCTTTCCAGAACAGTCCCTTCACTGGGAATTAGGTTGCCTGCTTGTGACAGTAATATAATTTTTAACTCATGTGAAAAAGCCATTTGTATCTTTGACGGATTTCACAAAAATTTAGTTTGTTGGCTAATAACCAAATTAAATGCAGCATTCTGCATCTCATAACATGAGACATAGAATGACATAGCATGACATTAAGGGCACAGAATATGCCATTTGTTCTCAATTTAAGAAATTCAGCATGTGATCATGGTGTTCAGTGGCAGGAACTCTGAGGCCATGAATGCACTGAGGTAGTCTAATTGAAATCCATAGTCAATGAATATGCAAATTTTGTAAGTCAGTACTGTTACAAATTCTATGTCAAAGAAAGAAGAAAAATGCATTCACATAGTGATGTATATTTAATAATATTTTGGCTGTGATAAGATTTTTAACCAAAAATTCCACTTGTGGACCACTATTTTGCTTATAAACCCATGGATAAGAGTATTAACACATCTGTTGTACAACAGATGGAGTGATACCTGCCATCAAATGTCAGACAATCAAATAAATATCTAGAAGACTTCTTCCTTCCAGAGAACATTATTTTTTTTAGATTTTTGAGAGTTTTCACTGATTAAACTCAGTCACTTATCTCAGACAGCCATTGGGGAAAATACGAAGTTTGATATATGTGGGTCTCATATATCTGGATCTAACAGAAACAATGTGACAGTGACAATGAATATGCTGCAGTGCCTTATATTCCACCCAAGGACACAACTCAGATGATATTTGAGGTGAGCAGACCTGGTGGCAGAGCCAGTCTCAGTTGTGATAGCTAAGATCCCTGGGGGACTTGCTGCCCCAGGGATCATTATTGACCTCTTGGCTCCTCCTGGGAACCACACCCAATAGTGGTTCCTGTTTTCCAAAGTAGAATCCACTTTTGAGTCAAAAGCAATGGGATGTAACCAAAGGTCAGCACAAGGTCAAGCAGTGCAATCAAAACACTTTGGTCTCTCACACTCTTTGCCCCTGGCAGCTTCTAGGTGAGGGCAAGAAAGCTGTTTCCATGCTCTTCATTGGTCTGTGGTCTGACTGATTGGTGTCCAAGGAACCGGAGGATATAAAATCTTGTTCCAAGAAAAGGTGGGTGAGCTGCTGGGAGAGAATTGGCAAGGATATTAATATGCAAAGTTATGTTGCTGGTTAGGGTTAGACCACAGTGTACTTTAGGGTTTCTGCCTCCTTTACCTCCCTATGAGGGCATTGCCAGAGTATAACAGGAACAAAAATATATTCAAAGTCTATAAACAAAAATAGGACTGTAATGTTTTAAAAGAAGGATAAATGTTTTAACATGAGCAGTTACTAAGCTATACCAGATTCATTCCCTGTAGTGATAGCCCCTGGAATCTCTGAGTTTCATTTTCTCAGTCCTGTTCATTCTATCCACCTGTGGCTTTTCTGTTTTCTAGTGTAAACTGAAGTGTTGTGCATTATTTTTAATTATTGTTTCAGGAAAAAAATATTATAAATAAAAAATCATTGCTCATGTTACTGGTCTTCTCTAATGAACCTTTAAAGAACAAGTTTGCCTAAATATGAGTTAACATGACTGTGATTCTTCAGATTAAGCCAATAGTTATCCACTGTGGTGCCTTTTCCCCCTCTTGTATCTCTGACTCAAATGCAACAACCTTTTAATTGCTTATCCTTTGTGCTGCCCTTTGGGTGATTCCTCAGCTTTGAGAGGAAAACTGGTGCACACCAATTCCCGTTAGATGTTTACATCACAGAAAATACGAGAATAACTTGCACTAGTTATGACCACACATAGCTTTTTTCAGGCTTAATTGAGGAGGTCTGGAGGTGGAACAGGATTAGCCACAGCCTTTGAGGAAGTCTTGTGAGTTGATGTTGAAGCACTTTTGCAGGGTAGGGGAGGAAAAAAATCCCCTGCATTCCTCTGCCTTGTGGTGTATTTGATCTGTGGGCAAAACAAGGACTCTTATTTTACAGTGTGCTGTGTTATTTTTATGAAGGGCATGATACATGCACTATTTGAGGTTATTCCTCTGTTTCTTGGGCTGTCAGTCTAACACATTTCACAGGCATTAAATCCTCCTTTAAAATGTGGAAAGCCAAGGTATAGAGGATAATGTCCAGATACTAACACTGTAGAAAATAACTGAAAGGAGGTCGTGTTGTTCAGCTATTTTACCAACATTATCGGGTCCCTATCACTTGCCTTATATCATATAAAACTTTAAAGAAGAAATGAATTTGAGAGTTGTTTTCCTGACAGTTCTGTTTTTCAGGTAAATTCTAATGTATCGCAAAAAAAGTGAAATATTGTCCAAAGACTAGTTATACTTCTTTTTCGCTGCAAGAATTCTTCTCTGCTCAACCTCCATTTCTTCCTTGCTGGAGCTCGTTGTAGTGGGATGAGAGCAATGAAAAACCTTCTACAGGTTCTTCTTTCTCCTCACTGCTTTCACAGATTGTCTGCTCAGTGATCCACCAATGTGTCCTCAGGTATTTGATCTGCAGTAGTCAGTAGCATTTTTATTTCCTAAAACTATGATGTTCTGTTTCAGTCCTGGAAGAGAAAAAGTATGGCACATGCTCCTTTGTAGAGTCCAAACCCTTTCCCACTGCTCTCTTTTCCCTTTAAATCACTTTAAGTCATAGAGAAATGGACCAATTCCTCTGATATTTATGCTGCTTACAGGCTTCAAGGAAAAAGTCGTATTCATCTCTGAATAAAACATAAAAAGATAAAACATTTTTATATACCTCTCTTTAACCTCACTTGAAAACTGGATGTCAGAATCACCATGCAAACTTAATAGGTGGTACTGATTTTTTTAGAATAATTTTAATAAAGAATTTTAAACACACAAAGTGTTTTGAAAAATTCTGAGCACAGACCATTTGTGTCAAAGTGTTAGTGTACCTGCACTCACAGAATAAGAGGTTCTTCATCACACAGGCTCATAACATTTCCAGAAATAGTTCCACGCTTAAATTAGTTGGTTAAGAATTGAACATTCTCTGCAACAAAGTTTTACTGGTTCCACTTATGACACAATCTGATTAATGTGGGGGAAAAAGCAGAATTAAAAAGACAAAACCTATTTGTGCATAAACAAGAGAGAGAATAAACGTGAAAGAATAAGAAGATATAATCAGAAAATATTGGATATATAATCCGAATTTTATGTACATATGGGGAAAAAATTGCTGAAAAGCATGATGGTTGCCCAGAAACGTTAAAAAAAAAAAAAGTCCTTCTTTACTGCTGAATATCTTAGAACAAAAATATTACTGTGAAACAGTACACATTGTAACTGAGAAAATTGTTACTTAGCAGATAGATTTTGTAAACTTCAGATCTACTTAATATAGAAAAGTTCAGATTCTTATTTGTAGTTTTTCTATGTATACCTAAACACATGACATATTTCAGGACAAAATGCTAAAACACGGAACATGTGAAGTTGAATCAAAACAAATAGTGCTTGGTTACATTGCAAAGGTGCTTATTTCATTGTTTCCACACTCTGAAAAATGAAAATGAATGAAAGTGAACCCTATACCTCTGTTCAGAAAAGGCTTACACATAGATACTCACAGATACATGCAATCTCATTAATACGTTTAATGGACTTATTCTTTGACAAATATTCCATTTAAAAAATTCTTTGTATTTCTTGTTGAAATAACTTTTTACTAAAGGAGAGAAATTTCATAATAATTTTGAAAAAATAAACTGGAATTTTTCATGGTATTTACTGAAATAGCATAATTGAAGTTTCTCTTCCAGTCCACATCAGAATAAGCTGTTGCTTATAAGATAAAAATTTTGACCAGATCTATAATTTCTTATTTGTTAGCTCAGCGACTGTAAAAACAAAACTTTTAAGTGTATCTCATGATTTCTGAGCTTTAAATCAGCATCTCCAACATGTTCAAACCCAGAAAGAAGTCTTTGATTTTTTCATGGTTGGATCACCTTCCTGTACAACACCCTGTCACATCATAAATGCATATGCATTTAGCTGGCTTCAGACTCTCAATTACTGGATAATTACACCATGCATTAGATCTTCTTTTTATGCATAAAGTCTTCATACATCTTGGAGATAAAGATCTAAAACCTCTTTCCAGATCTCTAGCACAGAGATACCTAAAGGAGAAAGATAAAGATCTGATTTAATGCTTGTCAGAAAGATTACAGCTATGTTTTTTTCATGTTATTATAAGAATGAAAGAAACAAAACAACAAATGAGCCACCTACCTAACAAACATTTCTACTGACTCTTTTAGTGTTCCTTGGGATAATACTGCAGGACAGGTTGTTAGAGTGTAGAGATTGCTTCAAGTCACTTTATATACCCATTCCTCTCCCACTAGTCATCAGGTAATATCCTTCAGAGCAATCTCCCATAGAAATGTAATATCAAGGAGGAGTTTCATGGACATTTTAGGCCCAGTGGTGTATTTTTGCAGTTGGGAAAAGGAAAAGCCAGCATCTTATGTCACCAGCAAGCTCTCAAAAGACTTTCAACCAGGTATTTGGGGGTATGTAGGTATCAAAAGGACAAAGGTCAGGAGCTGGTATTTAAGATTTAAAATACTCCCAGCCTACCTATTTTTATGTCTGATATATTAGTTTTAAGGTGCAAGAAGTCCAGAAAGTCTCTAAAGCGCTGAAAGAATAGTGTTTGAAATTACTTTTAAACAGCCTGGACATTGTCAGTTGTTTCTTTGAAGTCACCCACAAATCTTTCAGTTTCTTTCTGCCTTGTACTAATGCTCAAACTGCTGGGACCTCTTGTTCTTCTCATACTCCCCCTCGTCTTCCCACAGATCTGGTTGTTTGAATAGTGCATATAAAGATATCTTTGTTGCTCTTTTTGGAAAAGGAACAACTTCTTCAGTCTTTTATTTCACTGAGAATTTACCCCCTTGTAGTTTTTATTTGGGCCTTGCAAAGAGGATCAGTGCCTTGACAGCAGAAATAGTCTATTGATGCAGGTATTTAAAGTTTCTTAATTAGACTGGTGGGTCAGAGCTCATAGTTCTGCCTTTCAGAAAAGAAAAAAGAAAAGAAAGAAAAGAAAAGAAAAGAAAAGAAAAGAAAAGAAAAGAAAAGAAAAGAAAAGAAAAGAAAAGAAAAGAAAAGAAAAGAAAAGAAAAGAAAAGAAAAGAAAAGAAAAGAAAAGAAAAGAAAAGAAAAGAAAAGAAAAGAAAAGAAAAGAAAAGAAAAGAAAAGAAAAGAAAAGAAAAGAAAAGAAAAGAAAAGAAAAGAAAAGAAAAGAAAAGAAAAGAAAAGAAAAGAAAAGAAAAGAAAAGAAAAGAAAAGAAAAGAAAAGAAAAGAAAAGAAAGAAAGAAAGAGAAGGGAAGGGAAGGGAAGGGAAGGGAAGGGAAGGGAAGGGAAGGGAAGGGAAGGGAAGGGAAGGGAAGGGAAGGGAAGGGAAGGGAAGGGAAGGGAAGGGAAGGGAAGGGAAGGGAAGGGAAGGGAAGGGAAGGGAAGGGAAGGGAAGGGAAGGGAAGGGAAGGGAAGGGAAGGGAAGGGAAGGGAAGGGAAGGGAAGGGAAGGGAAGGGAAGGGAAGGGAAGGGAAGGGAAGGGAAGGGAAGGGAAGGGAAGGGAAGGGAAGGGAAGGGAAGGGAAGGGAAGGGAAGGGAAGGGAGGGGAAGGGAAGGGAGGGGAAGGGAAGGGAAGGGAGGGGAAGGGAGGGGAAGGGAAGGGAAGGGAAGGGAAGGGAAGGGAAGGGAAGGGAAGGGAAGGGAAGGGAAGGGAAGGGAAGGGAAGGAAAGGAAAGGAAAGGAAAGGAAAGGAAAGGAAAGGAAAGGAAAGGAAAGGAAAGGAAAGGAAAGGAAAGGAAAGGAAAGGAAAGGAAAGGAAAGGAAAGGAAAGGAAAGGAAAGGAAAGGAAAGGAAAGGAAAGGAAAGGAAAGGAAAGGAAAGGAAAGGAAAGGAAAGGAAAGGAAAGGAAAGGAAAGGAAAGGAAAGGAAAGGAAAGGAAAGGAAAGGAAAGGAAAGGAAAGGAAAGGAAAGGAAGAGAAGAAGAGAGGAAAAGACTTGTTTCATAATTTAAAAAAGGCTGTTTGACTGTTCATCCTTCACCAGGATGAAGCGTATAGTAGTAAAAAATATTAAAAATATAAAAACTAATCTAAGATGCAACTGTAACTATGAATCTGAAATGCCAGTTCCATGTCAGTGGCTGAATGCAATCTCTGTGCATCAAGCTGCTGAGCCATTTCAATGCCCAAGTGTTGCTACATCTATGCAGCAACTCCTCTTATCTGTACAACTTCACAGCTAAAATGCCAGAGCTAAATTCATGACGTAGCAACTCCATGACACACTTAAGGAAACATATGAATTTATTTCTAAACACAGAGTTTCCAAATCAGTAGCAAATCCTGACCTTTTTATATTTCCAAGAAATGTAGTCTTATTATTTTTGGACAGTTTAACATAAACAAAAATCATCTTTGTGTGAGCCTTTACAGAGGCAAACATAGGTTATTTGAAAGGCTGAGGCATCTATGTGTTATATCAGTTAGAAAGGAATTCCAGTGTTTTATTCCTAGAGTTTCTGCCATGTCTGTTTTTCCATTCCACTGGCAGCTCAACTTCATATTTCATTTCACATGCACCCCCTATGCACAACGATAATTTGTGTACCTTTCAGATGACTTTGAGTGAACTCAGGAAAAGGCATCATAAAAGTAGGTGTTGGTATGCTGTAGCCAAGTGTTTTTCCTCAGAGCAATCTATAGCTGTTGCTGCAAACTCTTGAGCCTGATAAGAAAGGACTTAAGATTCATTTTACATTTGACATAGAGTAATTTGTTTTCCTTTAGAGATCTTTTTCTGTTCAGCATTGAGAACTGAATAGCTATTTCATCAGTTTGAAGGCCTAGAATCATCCAGTATGTCTTTTGGGTCACTACTCCTCCAAATCACCACGAGCAAGTTTCAGTACTTTGTGCCACATCCTTTCCTTCTTTGATTGCTTTTACTGAACAATTGGGCTTTTCTAAACTTTCTGCTAGGCCCGTAACAAATACTGAATGTAAAATCTGATGTTTCTGATTAGCCATGGAGGCTTTACAATTAGGTGGAAATATAGGCTAGCAATAGACTGGCTTTGTAAGCAAGAGCTTACAAAGAGCTTCACACTGTAAGACTTACTTTTTTCTTGTAAAAATATTGAGCTTTTTTTTTTTTTGTTTCAACTTTGAATAGTTGGAAAGGTTAAAAAAAATTTGGAAAGGTGATGCTTTTTAAGGGGAGCTGTCAGGTACAGAGAAACTTCTCAATCATTTCCATCTTTAATGTTGATTTGATATGGAGTTCAGATTCAGGATTTGTTACCACAGTTTAGTTTCTTCTAACGTCAAGGTGGTTTTTTGACTTCTTTAAAAAAAAAAAAAAAAAAAAGGACCCAAGCATCCTTTGACTTCCTGTGCTGTTTTTTTTTTTGTCTTCATCAGAGATACACTGCGTGGTGTAGAGGCTGAATAACATGAATTCTTTACAGCCCTAGGTAGTAAACATCTTGCAAAATACTCTGAGGTGATGAAACTGTGGGTTACTGGACCCCTGAGCATCTAATACCTCCAAGTGTGACATTAGTGGTCTCCTGTTACCCTTTATCCACAACTTTGATTTTAAAAAAATAACCAACTATGAATGGATTAAAGGCAGCACAGGGATATAATTGTGTGTTGAGTCAATAAAGGTCTCAATTGAAAGGACTGTAAATCTATGAAATATTTACTGCCATGTTAATGTTATCCCCACTATTTCCAAGCACACTTGGTGCATTTCCTGTGATGTTAATGAAATGTTTCTCATTCTGTTTCTGCCAGTTAGCCCAGGTGGCTGCTAAATCAATCAAAACATGAGGCTGCGAGGGGGAAGCTGCAGTAAAAGGACTTGCCCCCATTCTCGTCCTCACTACAGCTCTCAATAGGAAGGTGAATATCATGAAAACAGACTTTTATCTAGCTGTGGAATACATGGTCAGGGATCCATTAACTTTAGGGACTTCTCTCATTTTATGCCACTTGAGTCTCTTACCCCAGTGACCTCTAAGTAGGAACCTTTTTTCAGAAGGGTTTTCTCACTCTGTTTTAAATTTGACGTAATTTTTATTACCCTAACCTAAAATCCTTCCCCTTTTTTGCAGCGGTTGTTAGTTTCGTTTTGTTGTTCTTAAGAAGAAAAGCAGCTTTCTTTTCTACTCTATTGCATTTTATTTGAACTTGTGGTTTCTAAGGTCAGCAGCCAACTCAGCGATTGCCTCTTAGAATAGAGATTTGACTGGGATCTATGGAAGCCATACAGTTGTGAGGCCTGCAAGCAAGCTCTAGCTGGGTCTGTGTTTATAACAGATGCCTCTGTCCTGCCTGCTGTGGAAGTCAGTCATGTAAATGTATGAGATTGTTATGATGGGAGAGAAACTGGAGGTATCTATGCACAGAGAAAAACAGAAAAAATGGAAATGCTGGATATAACTTCTAAACATGCTGATAAATCAGCTATTTCAGGGGCTTTAAATCTACATATGTGTCTGTTTTGTGGCTGTGTAGGAACCCTCTTTGCAAGAGGGCCCATGGCACTCAGACCTTGCTCTAGAGGCAGAATGCCCAAGATACCTATTTTGCTTTATATATGGAAAATTTTCCCCCATACACAAAAAAAATTATATAGTATTTTGTTTCACTTTTGTGTGTGGCTCTCAGCCCCTTGTGTTTGTGTGGGAGAGACACATGGGTTGTACCAGTTCTCACAAACAAGGGTCTCACAAACAAGACATCTTACAGTGCAACTGCTCTTTACTTTAGGTAAATTTTAAAAATCACCTGAAAGGTGGTGACATAAGGAGATGGGAAAAATCTGCCTTTATTTTGAAAGATGAAACATCTTGACAGCATTTTAAGAAAGACCTTGACAGATCTCTAAGAGATGGAGTTTGATGCCTGTCTACTCAGAGCCCAGACTACAGCAGCTGCTGCTGTAGGATCAGAGAGTTGTCACTAACCCCCTCTTTCTACCCACCTTTTTGTGATGCATAGATTTCATGGCAGGATTGGATTCAGACAAAGCTGATAGCACCTCAGTTTAGTGCCCAGTCCTCTGCAAGCAGTTACAAGGGAAGAGAGGCAGATTGCTTCTGGGGTGACAGGTTGGTGGAGTTACTCAGCATGATGAGCTTTGCCTCAGAAAAAGCTCAGTGGAAAAAAACAAATTTACACTAAGGGTAAAAAAAAAAAAAAAATCAGGATGAAAAGACTGTTTGCTTGTTAGTTCACAGCTCAGGATCATATTTGAGCTACAAACCCTGACATTTCATGCCTCCTTTCATGCTGTTGTCTCTCTGTAGCTTGGAGCAACTCAAGAAGCAGCTATGGTTTTAAGCAGTGTCTCCCTTATGATGGTGATAGCAGGAATCCTACACTGTCCTCTTTTCCTAGATAAGATGGGTACAGACATACTGGACAGAGTGGCAAACAGAACTGGTGCTCAGGGCTCTACGCCTCATTAGAAATAGCAGAATGTATATAGCCAGGGGATCCAAGAATCTATGAGTAAAAACTCAGCATTTACTGCTTTTTTTCTCTACATGTTGTTTACCTTATAGCTTTTCTTGATTTTTGTTGTAAATCACACTTTGAATTTACTGTAGCTTTGGCTTCCAGTTAATGTTTAACAATATAGTAAAATAAGACAACATTGATGTAGTCCTTCCATACCCTCTGCTGCTCTTTGAAAACAAACCTGGCCTTAATTAGAGTGATGTAAACAGTTGTGTGCCCTCAGACTGCTGTGCCACCACAGTGAGCCTGTGTCACACTCCGTGGTGTGACATAGACCCAAAGACAAATTTGTATACAGTCTTTTCAAGCTTGACAAGGAAGCTGCGGTTCTGGTCTTGGTGGGAGGCATCCTTATATAAATAAGATGTTTGTATTGTGGGTTTCCAATCAAAACAAAGTGACAAAAAAGTTTCTGAATCTAGCTGAGGTTTGAAGTTTGTTTGCAATGCATACTTGCTGTAATTTTAATGTGGGGAAAAAAAATAATCAGGATATAATTCCAGGGGAGAAGAAGCTAATAAAAGTCAGCAACAAAAAAACCCATAGTAAATAAGTCACTGGATCTGCCCATACATTCACATTCAGACAGCCTTGATGTCTGAGCTTTCATCTTCAGACACTTCTCCCTTTGCTACTCAAGTGCTTTTGCAATTTTCCATCAAACAATTTACATCAGTGTTGGTCTTTTACTTATAAATGTAACTATCCCTCTACAAATCTTCTTCTTTCATCTTCAGTATATATATTTTTTTCCCCACAATTTGTCCTGGCTAATCTTTCTCATATAACAAAAACCTTGCTACATAGCTGTTACAGTAAGTGTAGCCCCGGCTAGTAACCAAATAGGAAAGAGCACAGCCAAATTTTGTCTGTTGCCAATTTTTCTTAGGAAAAATCTTACCCTGATCTGAGGTCCCCTGTTTTGTGGAATAAGAAGGGCTCTGCAGATGCACTGAGGTTATTGGTTTATCCATATCTAGATATACGAGAGATCAAACATTTTGAAAACAAAGTTATCTAGAGCATGGCTAGAATTGTTTGAAAAGTAAGGTCTGAACAGTAGCTCCATCTGGAAAGATTTACCAGTTCAACATTTAAATATGATTTGGTTTAGAGTAAATCAGAAAGGTCATAGTGCTGCTCAGTAGATGGGAAGCTTCCTCTCCTCCCAAGAAACTGAAAACAAAGGAAAATCGGTACAAGGTTCTGGTACCTACTGCTAGAATTTAAAATCCATCTTGGAGACTAGGCATAAAATTATAAAAAATGGTGCTTTCTTTTTAAAAAATGAAGAGAATAAGATTTATTATGGCTCAGACAGTCCCACTAAGGATAAATCCCTGAGTAACAGTGCACAGTGTCCTTAAAATTCACTGGTACTAGAGCCAGGATCACAGAGTGTCTTATATGGGGACAGGTATATCCCTGAGTGACTAAATCTGTACAGTATTATTACTGCAAGTTATTTTCCTGAGGATACTCATGTAAGGCTTGTCTACAAAACTTTTTCTTTTTATGTACATTTTGATTCATGAAAGCACATCTGTCCCTTAAATTTAGCATATGTTCTCCTATTTTTTTAATCCTACCTTTATATGTCTGAGTAATATCAAAGCAAGGCAGAGTCCTCCCCATTTATGCATTAATTTTTTTGAACTTCAAATTCTCATATTTAGTAAATCTATATCCATAGAATCATTGGATGGTCTGGGTTGGAGGGGACCTGAAAGATCATCTAGTTCCAACCCTCCTGCCATGGAGCAGGGATGTCTTCCACTAGACTAGGTTGCTTAATGCCCCATTCAGCCTGGCTTTGAACACTGCCAGGAAGAGTTCCTCAGGAGTCAGTGCTGGACCAGTGCAGTTTAATATCTATTATAGTGGCCTCCTAGTACCTGGAGGGGACCTACAGGAAACATGGAGAGGATCTTTTAGCAAGAGTGTGTAGTGATAAAAAGGGGATAATGGTTTAATGCTGAAAGAGGGTAGATTTAGGTTAGATACTTGGAATAATTTCTTCATTTTGAGAGAGATGAGAAACTGGAAAAGGTTGCCCAGTATATTCAGAGAGTATACTGCTTATTTTGCAGAAAGCACCCTGTATTTTCATGTTAATGGAAGTGGAGCTCCTTTAAAAGCCAGCTCAGCCCAGACTAATTGTTTTATTCATCTAGGGTTTCTTCATGCATTAAATGAAGGTTAATGTGAATCCTACTAGGTTGGCCTATTCTGTGTATCCAGTACTCCCAAACCTCATTAAAGCCACTGGATTCAGCCTCATTTACATGAATACAGGCTGGGGCATCCTCTAACTTGTAAATTGGTTGAGTCAGAAATACAGCTCTTTAGATGTGCTAAATGCACCTCACAGATAACAGCACTTGTCAAATGTCTTTTATCACTAAAATCAATTTAAGTGTTATAAGAATATCCCTTGGAGATATTAACTGTTTTAATATTGCACCATCAGTAAAGAATATAATACTCTTTTAATCAATCCCTGGTGTTGCAAATGTGCAACACTATTAATTTTTTAATAGGTTCTCCCAAGGAAGATGAAAATTAAAGCTAGCTGATGAATATTGCATTTTAAACATACTGTTTATGTTTCCTTGCTTCTGTTCTATTTGGCCCAAAGGAAGGAAGAAAATGAATGAAGAGACCAGGTTTTTTTGTTCAGCACTTGACAAGGAAAAGGGTAAAAGGTTGAGCAACTCCAAGATAGATCTAGGAATATACTGAAATGAATGAGGCACTGTAGATTGAGAGGGCTTTGCTTTTTTTCCTTTAAGTACCTGTAACTACCACTGTTATCCTCCACAGCCAGCTCTCAATCACTATGGAACTGCCCACAGAGCCCAAGAGGGACTCCACTGTCACAAGGCATGGCATAACTTGACACAGTTCCCACCACATATTAGGCTTTTAGGCCAAAAAGGACATGACATTCCTAATAACTTCCAAATAGATCTTCCTGGGGAATGTGTGCCTTCCTGGCTACTTTTCATCCCTACTGGTAGTTTGGGAAGCAGGGCAGAAGGTGATGGGGAGCCAGTCCAACCTGCTCAGACAGCAGCAAAATCTTCTTTTCCTCTGGAGCACCTTGTGGGAACTGTGAAGGATGAGGCAGAAGGAGCAGGAAGAAAGGGATAAACAATACTCTATGGTGCAATCCCTGTATTTCCACCTTTCATCTTGTATTAATGTGAATGAAACAGCAGTTTTCCCTTTGGCCCTGGTCTCCTTTTTGTGCTTCTCCCATTCAGGTTATTTATAACAGGTACTACTTGCTATCTCACTGACTGCCTACAGTGGCTGCACTGTGTTGCACAAAGCTTGTTTATTTAGAAGTCTTTTGACAGTCCATCTTTAAAAGTCGATTAGGAGCTATTCACACCATATTAAAACTTGTGAGACATTAAGTTTCCTGTAATGCTTCCTGAAAAGTTCTGGCACCTAGCCTGTGTCTCAGGAAAGAGTTAACCAGGGTTACACAAAGGGAAAGGGCATACATAAAGCTGTCCCCACCTTTTCCTTTGCAGTAAAAAAGCACAGACTTCATTAAGGGGAAACTTGAGAAAGTAATTCAAAAACAGGTCTTTCATAACATATCAGTACCTTAGGTATTATATTCTACACGTCTCACTGTGAGATCCTCCACTCAACAGTTTTTTTATACTAAACTGAGGAGGTGAAATGTCCATCTGGATTCTCTCCAGCTTTTCCTTCTACTGTTATTCAATCTTTGTTTCTTCGGTCTTTGGTAAGCTGCTGTAACATGCTCTAAAATGTCATTAATAAGACTCTCATAATCTACACTTAAAAATAACAGAATAGAGTTTGTAACACAAATACTGCCGCTGACAGACATTTGTTGAGGTAATGTCATGCAGCTTAATTTAGAAGCTGTAAACTGTTGCAGAACTGTAAATTCTTATTCCACTGATGCTGTGCCACACTTAAATGGGGGGAAAAAACACCCAAACCTTGGCTTTTTAGAGCAGTTACCTGGATCTACCTCTTTATGAAGATGCAATCATGGATGACCATGATGCTTCCACAGCTGCTGCTTCTACCCATGACACTTAAAACCCCAGGTGGAAATACATCTCCTTGGTTCTTTACTTGAACCATAGGTTCCTGAGAAAGATTTAATATTTTTACTTTCACATGTTAGTACCTCTTATGAAAATAGACTGGCAAAATTTTAGTTTGGTAGAGGCTAAGCTATTACTAATGACTTACAGATGATTTTCCCTTCCTAAATCATGTTCTTCCTTTGAGACATCATAATCTGTCTTTCATAAGACACAGGAAAGCCGAGTTCTAGCAGAGTAGAGCAGAGAGGCAACTTTGAGTCCAAAGGAGAAAAAAATCATTCACTCTAGGCCTTCAGACCAGTATGCCAGGGAGTTTTGCCAAGAATATAGCCATTTTCTGCCTGTGTTGACACCTTCATGGATATCTACTACAGTGAGAGGAAAATAGCCACCTGCCTTTTTTGTGATTTGTCGTTAAAACAGGAGCTGAGAAAAAGGAACTTTTTCACCTCCTTGCACATTTTTGTATGCCAAAGGCCTACCCAACACCTCCCAAGTTTCATGGGTGACCTGCATGAATTATTACCTGTCATTTGGATCTCTTTCAGTTGAGCTGCATCCATTTCCTGTTAGAAGTCTCCTTGTCTCCTGACTCAGCCTTCTTTCTGAGGCTGAAGGCCAGAATGGAGCAATGATCTCTGTGAATCCTCAAATATGATACTTTGACAAAATAATTAATCTCATCATAATTCAGTCTATGTTTTCATAATTTTCTGCTTACTCTTTCCCCCTCCGTACATGGTGCTAACATATTTATTTAGTGCGAAGTCATACTGCTCAGCAACAGGAAGATAAAAATTAGTAGGCTTTTGTTTTTTGCACAAGGTCCAGCCTGGAACAAGACTGGTATCACCTAAACAGAGTATTTTCAAGTTACATTTTCTGTAAGCAAGGAGCAGTGGGTGAGGGTCAAGTGAAGCCTCTGGGCAAGCTGTGCATGTAATACAATTTTACCTGAGAAAGAAGCTGTTGTACTGTATCTATGAAAAGGAAGGGAAAAAAAAAACGCAACAATTCACCAGTCTAAGATAAAATCCAACAACAGCCCAATTGGCACAAGATATTGTAAATTTTATATTATCAGTAGTCTCCAAAAATCTTACATGATAATTGACTACTAGTCCTCTGCACAGTTAATAGCAAGTTTGAAAGCAGGATAGGATAATAAGAAGGAAAAGTGTATGCGATTGCCAGGAGAAACTATTCCCTTTAAAATGAGAAGTAGAAAGTATTTGGTTTGTATATTTTTTCCAGAAGTAGGTTTTACAGGTTTGGAATAATTAATCTGCCAAAAGATGCTGTTACGTGCAAATGAAATAATAATATTCATTAAAAGTTAAGTCCAACACTCAAGAGGGTTTGATTCCAGGACTTCCTGTTCTCTGATGCTGCTGTCTGTTCTGTAGGACTATAAATTCCATTTGAAAAGCAACTTGAAGTTGAGGGCTAGCTCTGCACTTCCAATCAAAAAGAAAAACCACCCAAGAGAGAGTACAAGTCACAGCTGATGACTGAACACTGCATAAGTGCACAGACAGAAATGGATATTTTTTTTGCTTATCTCCATTTTTGGTTGCCCATTAGAAAGTTATGGAGTAGCCTGAAATAATTTATATCTAAGAGTTTGCCTACTTAGACTGAAAAAGTTAGTCCTGAGCTCTGAACTGGGTGGTAGAATCTAGCTTATGTATGGAGGAGATGTATTGACCTCCTAGAAATGTGTTCTTAAGGTCAAATCTCTGGAGTGGCTGCTTGAAGTTGTAGGATTCACTCTTGAAAATGCTTATGTGGGTGAGATGCCTTTCAGCACCTTTCTTCATCCATTAATGTGTAATATCCTGTGAGGCAAAAACTAATATCTAGAGCAGCGGTATAGTAATTCATCAAGAAGTCTTCTGACTGCAAGGAAACAGAAGTCTGTAGGTTGGTATCAGAAACTGTGAAAGCAAATGCTTTACACTTGCTCAGAAAACAGCAGAAAGCTTCTTAGAGGTGCCCTGCAACTCAAAGATGGAAAAATGCAATACTTTTTTGTCCCTGTTTCAGGGTAAATAAGATAAATAGAGAAACTACTAACTTTTATAAGCTATCTAGTATAATCTAGCCCTTTCTAGCCAAAACTGATACTAAACATGATGATATAAAGTTTCTATAAAAATATATATTATTAGGTGGTAAGAAGTGACATAGGGCACAGTACAGAATATCTTGCAGAATATACTTGTTGCATTACTGAGAAAGTAAAAAATAAAGGGATGGGTTAGTCCTCCTTTTTCTGTTTCTTTTACTTTTTCTTCTTCCTATTCTTCTTCCTGGTTTTCTTCTTCTTCTTCCTCTTCTTCTTCTTCCTCTTCTTCTTGCCTTTTTCTTCTATTTTTTCTCCTTCTTCTTCCTTTAAAAAAAAGAAAAAAAAATAAGAAAAAAATGAAAAAAAAAATAAAGAGAGCCTTTTTGTAGCACGGGAAAAAACAGAAGAATGAATGAGCTGGCCTGTCTAGACACAACCATTGGAGGGAACACTAAAGCCTTACCTTTCCTTCAGAAAGTGGAGAGAAAGGGTATGTATGTGTCTGTGTGCAGAATCATAATAGCTACTGTCAGCCAAGAAATGTCAAATGCAAATTTCACATACCAAGAGCCCATCTGGAGAGGAGCAGCCAGTATACTGAGACATATTTATAGCTGTCCCTAAAACACATTTCAGCACAGCATCTGTCTGCAGCAAATGCCAGTGAAGTCAGGGTTTCTGGCTAGAGCATGGAGATGGCTTCTTCAAACAAATCAACTTCAATTTAGCATGAAAAAATTAGGATACTGACTACATTTAGAGTTTAATTTTTGTGACCCACGGGGAAAAGAAAATCACTTAAAGTCATCCTCCATCAGCTGGGTAAAAAAAAACCCTATGGGGCAGATATTTGAAACTTGGCTGCAATGTCATCAAGTATTAACATTAACCAAGCTTAAATGCATGTGTTTTCTTAAGATGGTTTTGCAGGCTCCATCTGCACATGCCACCAGACCTCAGAGCCATGTTATTGGTGGAGATGCCATTGAGAATTTCTTCATTTATTATTTTTTTTAATCCTTCTTCTGTTTGACTTCTGCCTAGAAAATATTGTATAACTCTACCAAGAAAATCAGTGTGGCTTGGACAAAATCATCTTCATCAGATGATGAAGATCTTCATCATCTTCATCTTCATCTTCATCATCTTCATCTTCTTCATCTTCATCATCTTCATCTTCATCATCTTTCAGTTATAAGTATCTTTGAAATCTTTTCAAAATGGGTATTTCCCATTATTCAGCACCTCTTTGTTGTTTGGTCTCTTACAGGAGTTTGTGCTTGTGCTTGTTATAGGTTTTTTACTCCTCGTGTTCTCACATTCACTCAGTGTATGTTTATATATACATATAAATGTATGATACAGGATTACTGAGACGATAGTAGTTGTGAAAGTAAATTAAGGTATTGAATGGCACAAAACCATTGTAGCATCATTAAAGAATTACATCTGATACCTTAAAGATAGGTAGGGCAGTTTTGCTTGTGAGTTTACCAATTGTATTTTCTTCACGTTTATTGATGCAGCAATGAAGTATTTTGTGCTTACTAACCTTTTTCTCCTGGCATTTTATGCCTAACTATGGAATAATAAAATGAGAAGGATAACACTTATTTTGAAATCCTGTACCATAATATTAAAAAAACTCTCTGAGGGCATTTCAATGTAGTGTTACTGTTGTGGGAGACACTGATGCTGTCAAAACTGAGCAAATCTAACTCTTCCTGGAACTATGGGATGTGAGCCACTACCATGCTGTGCACTACACCTAAGATGAAAAAAACATGGGAACACTTTGGGAAAAATTCATAGAAGAAGAAGAGAAGCAAATGTGAATTTAATTTTCAAGCATTCTGCATAGCTTTTGGAAAACTGTAGCCAGGACTAAATGTGTGGTTTTACTGATGGTGATCTTTTTAAATAGCTTTGGCTTTAATGACATCTATGGTAAACCATAGAAGTGAGAATGAGAACACTGCTTCCAGGAATGCTGCTGCAGTACAGTCACATAATCTGACTCGTTTGTTGATGTTGTGTTGGTTAATGACACTTCCAGGCTTGATGGCAGAGAACAGAAATATTTCTGGCTTGTTAAAATGAGCAGTGGATATTGAAACACACCCCCAGAACTGATGGCACCAGGCTGTGTGGTAATAAATAACTGACAGCTCAGCAAATGGCTAGTGAATAATGGCCACTAGAAACATAACATTAGAAGAAACATTCACTCCTGTGACCCCTTCATTAAATATGAAATGGTTAGTACCAGAAGTGGAGATACTACTCCCAACAGGAGCTATTGCAAGTCCATTTGCAATTCAGTTTATTGCCTAACAAACTTTTGAAAGGCAAAGAACTAATCAAAGCCAGAGGGTAGTTCATCCCACCACAAAAGTATCTACCTTAGTTGTTGTAGGTCGTAACTCCTGTGAATCATACTGGTATAAAATCAGCATCAGTGAGATGAGAGTTTGGGTAAAAATTCTGAGCTCAAGAACTGAGACTTGAAACATTTCAGTTGCTAAGGCATGCACAGACTGGGCTCAGGGAAGCAAAGTAATACATGTCACAGAGAGGATTTATCTGCTTATGGTAGAGCAGTAGGCAAGAACACTTTCTACAGCAACGAGAGTAGGAAACTACATCAGACTGAAGTAAGGTGACTGCTCTCAATGGTGCAGCCTATTGTCAGGTATACAGTGAATAAGCTCTTGAAGTGACTAAGGAATACAGGAGACAGATGACTATGAAGCTCTGGCTCTTAGACCTGTTCTCTGGGGAAAAAAAAAAAAAAAAAAAAAAAAAAGGGCCTGTAATAACATATCACCTAATGTGCTTTAATATGCAGATATCAGACACAAGAAGTGACACCAGGCTGCTTTTTTCACAGATTTCTTAAGGATCCTAGCTACAGCTAGTCAGAGATCTTGTGTAACTCTGCAAATACGTGTTGTACAATGAATAAAACTTTTTTTTTTTTTAATTTTAGACCAAAACTGTTCATCTACAAAACTCCATAACAGAAGGAAGAGAGTAGATACTTCCTTTGATGCACTGCATGTGAGCTTTACATAAGCATTTTGTATACGTACCAGAATTTGGTTCATCAGAGCTCTTTCTTGTCTTTTCTCTCTCTCACACGCTTTTATGGAACATGATGCTATTGTTTCAATGCAGTTTTCCTTCCTTTAGTAGACCTTTTTTCTGGATGAAGAATATGATTCTCACCATGTAAACATTATCAGACAAGCACCTGTAAAGCCATAAGATGCTGCCTATGCATCTGTAAACTATACATAGCAAACTATCTTCTTCATGTAACTTTGTATTCAAGCTTGAGTTTTGAGACCTGTCTTTATGGCACAGCCTAGGCACAGAGACAACTTTCCACACAGCTGATTCTTCATATAAGGATGATCTGCACCTAAGGATGATCTTCAGCACATTAAGCTGAAGATCTTGCTGTGGTAATTACATTTTTCCTACTACTAAACATGATTTATGTTTACTTTGCCATATGGAGAGTACAAGCATTTCTCATTAGCATTCTTCTAGTATTCTCCCAAATATACTGAACCTCTGTTATGGGGGAACAAGAGAGTTAACTTCCCACTCAGTAAGAACAGCTGCTCTGATTTGCTTTATAAGGTGTTTCAGATCATACATGTAAGGCAGTTTGAAGTACTGATCCAAAGGCACAGCTTCAGGTTCCTTACTTCCTTTTTGGCACAGCTTTGCTTTAAGTACGCGGTAAAAATTTACTTTATATTTGATTGTATAACTTGTTGGAAATTGTTGGTCAGGTTATTACCAAGTAGCTGGCTGTACTAAACTAATGCAGTGTCCCCTGAATGCTGTGGTGAGAAAGCAGGTTTTAAAAGTAGGGGAGAAAATAAAGGTACTCATCACACTCACAGTGTGTAACTCTGTCTTGGAGTTACAGACATCTGAGATATTTTACTAAATGCTATATTTGAGGGAAGACATTTTTATTAAAAGTTTCATTTTTCACAAAACAGTGTGCACTTCATAGCAAAGCCATGTATTTGATAAGAGATGACAACCAAGATGATCAATCAAGATGATAAACAGGAACAAACATAACATAGTTTACAACACATTTCTATTCTTGTGAGAACCCCCTCTGGAGTACTGTGTCCAGTTCTTGGACTCCCAACACAGGAAGGACACGGACTTGGTCCCTTCCAACTCAAACTATTCTGTGATTCTATGATTCAAAATAGAGAGATTATTAGAATGTCTGATGAATAAATTCAACCCTTGGAGGTTCTCCTTCCATTTTTCATTTCCTTTCCTCACCACCACCTTTTTTACCCAAAGAAGAGGAGTGCTGGGAATAAGATGCTTCAGATGTTTCCACTATAAATTCTCTATATATTTCTTATATTTTTTGTTATGTCAACTTTTGTCCTGTTTCAGTGCCTTCCATGGTAGCTTCTGTGTGTAAGAACTAGAGGAGGCAATTTTTTTCTTTCCATCAAAAATTATTGTGATTAGCAAATGGGATAGGACAACATAATCTGACAATATAATCACTATCCCCAGTGATTAATTATGGAATTTCTTGTAACATCGCAGTGCCTGTGCAAGCTCCTGACTCCTCAAGAGGACAGTGTCATGAGAGAAATTGTTTCACCATTTTAATTTAACCTGTAATTAATAATGTACTCCTACTAGAGACTATGAACATTAGTCTCTACAGTGGGATAAAACTGAAAACAGTTCTGATTTTTAAAGTTACCAATGAATCAAGAAGAGTGAGAAAATATATTTGAAGAACCATTCCCTTCAACTCTTATTCTTGCATAGAAAATAGGTTTCTTACAATACAACTGCTAACATTACTCATTGATAATATTAATCAAAACTTTTCACAAAAGCCTTTTTCATGCACAAGACTGGTTTTTTTGACTGCAGCTTCTGATGGGATTTAAAAACAGAATACATTTTTCTCAAAAAAAAATCAATTTACATTAATATCACTACATTTATTGAAAATTTCTGTACATTTTTAATGAAAATTAAAGTATATCTTGCAGAAATATTTGTGGTAACAGATTCAGTTCAAAACTAAGAGAAGGAAGGTGTTTTATCATATTTTGTTAGCATCTCTATTTTTGTACACACTTCCAAAACTTTCACTGGATCGAACTAAGCACTAGAGTATTATCTAAGCCTTAAATAATACGTTTCTTTTCCAATGGGGTTTTGAGGTAGTATTGGGGTTTGGTAATATTGATAAAGGAATACTACTTATTTTGGGCAGCAGCTGTGGCTCAGCTATGTTGAGAAGGAATCTTTGTTGAAGAGCAATGTACGATTTATTTCGAGGTTGGGTGCCTTTTTTCTTTTCATTTTCAGCTACCTCATATCCAGCTTCTTCAATGATAAGACTTAGTCCACTCTGAATCCCCAAAAAAGCATATTTTTGTCCAGGCTTCTTTTCCCTGTTGAGAGGCAGGGAATTCTAACCCAGAATAAAAGTGGCTTGTGCTCTCTCCTTTACTCTTTCCAAGAAAAATTGCTTTACTTTGAAGGTACACCAATTATTCTGGTATAAAGTAACATATTTTATGATACATTGCTCCTATGGGGGCTGGGTTATGCTGAAATTACTATTGAGGAATACTGCTACACTTACTCCAGTTAGTTTTCCTATTCAACTTCACTTGCTTTGGAAAAAAATCCTTTCCCCATTTGATTTAGAGGAGAAAATTTTTATGAGCAGGTGAAGTGGGGGAAATGGAAGCTATTATCCATTCTAACAAGAAATCCAGTGATTTTGTAAATTGCATTTCATAAAACTGGGAGTTATAAATTTGCCTCAGTGATCAACTTGTAGAGAATTTTTCTCTTCTCAAGAAATATCATCTCCTCATGATAAAGGAAGTTCAAGACTGAAGAAGTCAGTTGACCAGGTGATCTGTTGGTCCAGAGAGCAAGGTGAAAAATTTTGCTTCCTTGCAAATGTCTAAAGGTAGAGAAATCCTCAATACAATATTGACCCTTTCTCAACTGATAGGAAAAATTACTGAAGCGAAGAAGATGAGTTATGCAAAGCTGCCATATGACATACTGAGTAGTCTGGGGAAAGGGATTACCATTTTCTGTTTGGCTGTGCTACCTTAAGCTCTCCTGAACTGCTTCATGCTGATCTGTGCTCCCTGCAACAATCTGGAGCTTTGGAAGACACTGCTTTCCAGCTGAAATCAACAGAGATGCTACACAGTTTCTGCTGATTCAATGTGCAATTCCAAGTTGTTTGCATCTTTGAGGTCTCCTAGTTGGGCTTTGGGGAAAAAGGAAATTATTATATGTAGATGGCTCGTGTCACCTTGATGGGATATTGGAGGAGATAGCTTTCCTCCTTAGCACCAGCAACATGTGGAAGTAAACCACACCTTATTGGATCATATTTTGCAGGAATAAACTTAGCTGGTAGAACCCACTGTCACAGCAGAAGGTTTCATTAAGATTTCTCACATTGCTTTTATTCGTTTTCTTCTCCATCTTCTTCCTCTGCACAAAGTTCAAATATTTTTCCATTTATGTTAGAAAATTATAGAACTGCTACGTACAAGATTAAAATATAAATCGACTAAGCATTTTGACACCAAGTTTGTGTTAAATCCCATTTCTGAAATCTGTCTGATTATGGTGGTTTGCTGGTAGGTGTTCTTCACTAAGTCTTCTCCTTCTAAGAGAAGTTATCAGTATGAAATTGTGGAATAGGTATCACAAAACCTTTTATGAGCATTGGTGCAAGTTATTTCCCTTTGCTCCTTCATTTTCACCATTCCATGCCCTGAGGCATGGAATAAAGCTCATAAAATACATAATAGTTTTTAGTTGCATAACTGTTAAGTTTAGAGGACACATACTCTGGAGAACACTTGATCTCACTGAAGACTTAACAAATCCCATACTTAGACTGACATGAAGCCAATGCCTTTGACTTGTAGTGCAAATGAATGGCAAATACAGTATGCATCCTCTTTAGCAGAATTATGCATAAATAAAAGATGAATGTGTGATAGCAGAAATAAACTGAATGAGGGCTCAGATTACCGTGAGGGAAAAACATCAAATGTATTTTTTATTGTTATAATTATATTTATATTATTTTGAAATATATCAGTGTTTTTATGTAAAGAAGCTGTGAGACATAGCATTAATAGGGCTGTAAGGCAAAATCAGGTTCAAACTGACTGATTTTTAGGTTTTGCCTGTTTGATATTTCAAGGGCTGAACCTCCAGCTTTTGTGCCATGACAGAACTAAAAGGTTTGGTGATGCCAGCACCACAAGATGGTGCTGACGGCTGTCTGTCTGGACATGTTATTTGGCTATGACAAAGATCAGACATGAGGCTTCTTATGCAGTCAGGCATGCAAATTATGCATACTCAAGAAGAGATCAGCCAGAGGCCTTTAATACCTAAGAGACCTGGAACACTGAGGAGAAATTGCCAGGCAGACTTTGCAAGCAGAACCTGTAATTTGATGAGTTTAGAAGATCCTGAACATTGGCTTAAATTCAGGTAAGAAGCAATAAAATATTAAAAAGCCTCTCAGTTACCAGCCAGAAGACTTTCATTTCTCCACTTGGGGGTGGGTTTTGATTTTGCTGTTGTGATTCTACTGATCTCCAAACATTTAGTTTTTGCTGCTCCCCCCCAGCCTTCTATAAACTGGATTAAAGGCTGGTATGATTGATACATGTAAAAAGTTGAATTCATGAAGCACTAGATTGGGGTCAGCAGGAATTTCCATTAAAAGCAAACCAGAAATAACCTGAGGAAGCCTGGAGGAGGAGATGAGGGGGAAGGAAGAGGGGGCTGAACCATCAAATAGTTCTCCAGAGCATTTGGAATCGATCATTCTCATATAAGCAAACCACTGACATTGCAATTTGGATGAAGTTATTACAGTATAGCTGCTGAAGTACTCTGGTATTCTTTCTTAAGACATGTAAAGCAGCATGAAGAGGCCATAATTTCAGGACTCCTTTTGCTAAGGGGAAGAAAATATCGGTGTCCACAAATGTGCAGGGGAAATTAAGAAAGAAGGCACCAATGTTTTATCCATTTCCAGAGGAAATAGAAAACTCTAACCACTCCATTTATTGGAGGGTGAAGGGATGATGGATTTGGTCTCTTTATTTTTAGATAATTGCTTTCATGGGTTTGTTTTTAATCATCTTCTGTGATGTTTCACAGCTAAGTAACTTACAAATACCCCTTTAACCAGGTAAGTCTTAAATAAAGATAAAGCCTTTAATTGCAATGCTATTCTGCAGCACATTCACTTGAAAGAGTAATGCACTAACCCTTTGAAACTCATTCACTGCTTTACTTTCCTTCACAGAAACTGTGCTTTAGAAATATGAAGAGTGAGCTGTTCTGAGCTGACCTAAACTAACTTAACTTTGTTGACTAACAGTGCTTGTGTAGTGTGAGCTAGGTAAGAAATCAACCATCAAATATGATTGAAACATTGTCAGCATTCTTTTCAATACTCCATAGTCATCTTTATATGAGTTTCATTGACAACTCTAGCAAATAAGCCAAGGAGAGTACTTTGATCAGTATCATGATCAAATGTGGTCATTCTGGTTTAGTATCTGGAAATACGGGACAGGATATCAGAGAATAAAGCCTATATGAGAATAAAGAGTCTCTGTAAAAGCCACTAAGTGAAAGAAAATTGTGAAGTTCTTGATGTGGTTAAAACATTACCAAAAAACATAAATAGTTTTTTTTTTGTTGGTTGGTTGTTTTTTTCTACTGACTTTCCCATTGTCATTGGTGATTTTCAACCAGGGTGCTTCCTAGATATCCCAGAGACAATGTTTTCCAGGAATGTCTATTTCTATTGTACAGTTCATGGCAGACACTTTGTATGAATGGCCTTTCACATCTATAATACATGGAAACAGAGGTTAGACAAGTTAATACTTGTTTGATGTTATAATTTCTCTTATCACCATCTGGTGTACACTTAAGAAAGCACCTAAAACTATTCTGTTACCACCTGGCATTTTCTGGCAGTGTAAAATGTTTGTCCAGCATAAGAACTGCATATTGAGAGTCTAAACACATTCTGAGATTCAACTAGTGGTGCAAAATCTGAAATGTCTTTGGTGCTATATAAGTATCCTAAGAAGAAAACTTAGTCCAGGGGTGGGCAGGGAAAGAAATAACATCTAAAGGAATGGATTTGTAACTTCAAAGACGATCCTTACTGGTTTTAATTAGTCTGCAGAAGGATTATAAGTAGAAAAACACAGTAAAAGTAAGAACTGAAAAAGATACAGTACATTAAAACTAAGTAATATTGAACATTGGCTGTTTTCTCTCAAAAATGCAATAAATCAGTGGCTGCTGAAAACAAAAAGATCAGTTTACAGATCAGATTAAGCAGCCAGCACAAATTTATTGCTTTTGGATTAAAAGTAATCACGCAACTTTTGTAATCAACAGAAGAAAAAGAAAAATGTGATGCTTATAACTGGGAAGGAGCTGAGTTAATTGCTGCATATGTTTATGCATCTGCAGCGACACTAATCATTGCTGACACTCAGGTATCAGGTCACAGATGTTATTTTTTCCCCAGTATTTCTACACACACACACACACACACACACACACAGAGTCTTACGGTTTAAAACTGAAAAATTCTTTTCTGGCAAAGTTACTACTGAAGAGACAAAGCATAATGTTTCATTTTAAAGTCTGACAGGAAGCCAGTTTAGGGACATGACTGCAACAGCACATTATGCTCTGAACTTGGAGACCTCAGCTATGGAATGAATCAGTTTGGATTCCTCAGCCCCCTACTCAGCACAAGGGAAGGGTGGGACCTCATTGCTTCACTTTCAGCGTCCCTGGCAATCAGCTCCTGGAGCTGCCTTCCCTCTTGGCTCTGGGGAAAAGGCCCTAGCAATGTTAGGCTTTGGAGAAGAGAAGCAGTGCTCATCAAAATCCATAAGTTAAATAATCAAGTTAACGAGAAGCAGGGCTAGTACAGAATGGGGAGACAATCACTGGCACAAACAAGTGGCCATGCTTGCCATCTTACTTAGAAGGTTACACTCTGTGTCTCTTGGTGGAGAGAAGTTCTTGAAGAGATTACAGCTTCTCTTTCATATGCAGTAGGTGTGATATTTTTTATAGTCATTTATTAATCTCTGTGAACAGGGAGATAATGCTGTGTAATAAGTAGAGACCAGTGTTAATTTTTTGTTTCTTTGTTTAGCTCAAAACAAATGGGAGTGAATGAGGAAATAAGGTTATGATAATATTGTACTAAGGTTAACCTTTTTTCCACTAAGAGACCAGCAGACATAAACAAATCAGTTCTTCCTGGAATGAAATTCGACAGGTGGATATTTGCATGTTCAGTATTTCCCATTGGAATGAAAATTCTGTTATGGAAATTGAGAACATAAATGTCTAACTACTCAGGAATTCATGAATCTGATTTAAGTTTGTGTGATTTATTAAGAGATGGAAATTGAAATAGTTCTACTGACTGGCTTATTTTGACTGGGGGTGTGAAATTCCTTCCCTGGATTTAAAAAGGTATTTGAAAAATGTAAGGTAGAGAAAGTGTATCTCAAGCTTTGGTATTGTCAGGAGAAAAGCACACTCAGCTGTGATACTGAACCCATAAAACTAGGTTCTGCATCAAAAGCACCAAGTGAATTACCTCTTAAAATCAGTTTAATGTGTGAGAGAATTGCATGTTGCTGCCCAGAGCTACATGAAAAGATCATTGGAGCCTGAGGGAAAACCCCTGTTTGAAATGCTTTCACTGAGGTGAATTACAGCTAGTTTGGAGAAAGGTATCTGGTTTATTTTTAAGGGTTTTTGTTTGTTGTTTTACTATCTTCCGTTCAAGTCTTTGGCTGCCTTCACTAGGACTAGTAAAAACTCCAGAAAACTCTCATCTGGACGATAAGGCAACTTTTTAGTTTGACTTGGTTATTAAGCTATGTAAAAATAATTCTGCTAGGAAGGAATTATGACCACTGTATAGTAAGATGAAGAAGGATTTGAAGAAAAATTAAATCCTAATACTTGGGTATGAACCAGATCCTGGAAAGCCAGTTACTGAATTTGCTTATGGAATGGCACTTAGCTTGTGAACTTCAGTCTAAAAAAACCCCAGGGTGTCCCTCTCTGTATCCCAGAAGCTCAGCATTCACTTTTAAAGCAGTGAATCAGGAATTATAATGAAGTTGTGAAAGCAGAAAAGCTACTAAAAAGACCTTAAGATGAAGAGCAAGTGACAGACATGTTTGGTTGTTTCTTTTTATCAGAAAAAAACACAGAAATGATCTTCAACTAATTTATAGGAGTTCACTGACACAGGCAAGGACAATTAAGGAACATGGACTTCAGGAGTACTATTGTTCATTCACCTGGCCTCACTTAATTTTGCCAGTTAATGGGTCTTCTACTTGAAAACAAACAGTCCTTGGTTCTTGCAACTCTCAAACTGTGGAGCTGGATTCTGGATATATACATATATATACATAATATTGTATAAAATATTCCAAGAAAGTCAGATACATTTCAATAGTTACATTAGGACTCTTGGATTAGAAGTTAAATGGAATAACTGACCTTTTGCTTCAACTTTTCATTTGTGGCAAGGTATTTTACTAGTAGATCTCAAAGAAAAATAATCTATTTTTTATTAATATACTGTTCCAGCAAAAGCCAGCATTTACTTCTGTCAGTATACAGAGACACATGCTGACAGGGCATCTGCCATTTTAGGAGCTGAACAAGCTCCTAAAAGTCCACAAAAGCTCTACCTGGAAACAGGTAGCTGGAGTTACATGGCTTTTGATCACAGCTCATTTCAGAGAATGTAGGGAAGGCTGGAACTTGCTTCATTTATATGTCTTGGAACAGCCAAATCCACTTCAGGAGGTGTGCTGCTTCAAGTGCATTGGTAAGGCTGAAACACCTTAATTTTTTTGTATAGAGGAACCCAAGCACAGCTATGGATCTAAAGACTTAGCAAGCTATGGGGGCCAGATAGAAAAAGGTTGGACAAAGAGAAGAACTGTTATCTACAGTTAACAGAGAAGAGCTGAGAAAACTTGGCCTCAGTCTGCAACATTTAACTGGGTTACAATCTGACCTGTTGAAATCCTGTGACTGCTCACAGCAGTGAAATTAAGGATTTGCATCAGTGTTTTTGGGAATGGGACCTGAACTATATACCCAGCATCATGGAGGAAATCAGTAGCATTGTTGTGAATTGAACCCAGATTTCCTGAATTTCCAGTCAGTCCCTCAACCAGATGACCAGGCCTCTGCCTTCAGAAGGAAAATGTTCCTTTAAAATAAACCCAGAATTCTGTGTCATTTAACATTATATGTAGAATATTTTGAATACATTTAATTTCCTTTTGGACACTTTTACACTGATTTCTAACAACAGAAAGTTGTTTTAACCCTGCAGTTGCACCGTTTCTAATAAGGCAATATTACTTGAAACTTTTTCATTAGCAGCTGGAGAGCAATGTCTTGCAATGCTCAATCTTCCTATAGAACTTCATTTAAGAAAGCTAAAAAATATGCTGAATAAACATGGGAAGCATTTTGAAAGAGAAAATATTTCAAATACTAACAGATGAAACACTTACTGTGAAAAACGAAAAGCCTTAGGAATAGGAATTGTTTAAATCCAGTTTGTTATAACATAATTATATCATTGCCATAGAACAATCTATCTATTTTTTTTCTGAGAATATTTTGAAGCATTTGAAAGAAAATTTCCTCTTGTGAATAACAGGTCTTTTGAAGAATGACTCCAGTGTAAGGTCAAGCTTGTTTTTTATATTCTCCAAGCAGCTGAATTGCTCTCTGCTTATGTAATACAGATGTCAAGCTGCTTGAAATACTTGTGCACTTTTGTGACTGCTAAGAAGAAAGTACTCTCTACAGCATCTGATTTTGTCACTTTGAAATATCATTTCTCACTAAAAGTAAATTTGTAAATCACTTAAATTCATTTGTAAATTAATTTCCACATGCTCATGCTTGTGCAAAAACTATCTTACAAATAAAATGCAGTAATTGCTAAGCTTTTAAAAATTACTTTTTGTCAAGATTTAACTGTTCTCACATTGAAGCAACAAAGTTCTTCAGTTTTTAGAGAGCAAACTTCAGGCAATTCGGACTCTTACCTGAAATACCATGGGCAATGACAGGCAACTGAAAGTGAATTTTTGTCTTGTGAAACATATATAAGTAGCTCTGAAACATGTACTGGTAACTCTGATCTGAGAGAACAAAATTCTGGTCCCACTGAGCCTGTGTAGGTTTTGTACCACAGAGATCATGAAAATCTTCTCTTTTAAAAAAAGTATAGTAATAGTTAGTTTACATCATAGGTAAAAAACTAACTTTAAGAACAGAAAATTGTCCTAGCAGGGGCAGTGACAGGATTACAGAAGAAACAAACAATTTGAGAAAGCATCATCGTTGCCAAAAATAACTAGAAAAATCAATTAGAGATGGAAGATAGGGACATATGGGTGGATATCCTGAAGGACTTTCTAGGGAGACAGTGCAAGAATCAAAGTGGAAATAGAAAAAGGAAATGTTACTGTAACACTGCCTTCATTTAGACCTTGAAATGAGATGAGCTTGCATTTAAGACCCTGAATTGTGTATTTGTCCAGTATAAGGAACATTGAAATTGCCTGTCTAGCTAGCTTCCTAAAATAAAGCTAAATATAGCCTGAAATATTAGAAAAGGGCCTTTGGAAGAGTCTGGATTTGAGAAACGAACATGTTTATTCTATCAGCACTGATTGGCTGATGATGTAAACTGATTAATGATATTTATATCAATGGAGGGAAACAGCAAAAGAGTAGGCTAAATTAAATTGCACAATCAGGAAAGAATTGATAAAAACTAAGGTGATACAAATTAAAAATAATATATGCTCAAGAGATTTAGAAGCAATAGAAATGACAGTTTAGTTGCTGATTTGAGAACCGTTTAAGAAAGCTGTTTCTCTATAAGAAATGAGAAAGCAGACTGATGTTGCCAGAAAGAAGAGAGAGAAAAGAAAATTTTGAAGGCTAAAATGGATGATGTCACTTGAGCCAAACAACTCATTAAAATAAGAGAACTGGGAGGGGAATGGAAACAAAGACAGAAGAGTGTTTTTCTTTTCAAAGTAACCAAACAAGCAAACAAATAATATAAAGGCATTTTAAAAATATGCTGAAGAAAGCCCAAAACTTTAAAGAGAACTTACGTTCCCATGTTTCTGAGATTGTACCATGACTATAATTTGAGCAGGGATATTTACCAGTATACCCAGAACTTTAAGTGATAGTTCCTCAAAATGTTTTCCAGTGCTTTAGATTTCCTGTAATGGAAATTTTATTCTTTAAAGTCCAACTAGACTTATAGTATTTTCCATCATTCTCTATTTTCTACCAGGTCTGTGATATAATTTAACAACATTCTTGGTCTTTGTTGTCCCATCAGTCCTGAAGAACTATATGAATTTTTCCTTCCATGTTTTCATCGGTATGGGAAAAAAACTCCTCTCTTCTGTATGGAGTCCAAAGACAAAATATTTGCCAAAAACTCAAAGATGGACAGAAAGGAAATGTAAAGGGTTGATAGATAGGACTCTTCAGTGCTCTTCACATCCCCTCAAGTCAAACTGACTGTAGAAATATATGTATTTCTGAAATATTTCCCTAAATGTCTATATCTGTGACTACCATGTATTCTGTTACTGCTCATTATCATCTGATAAGCACTAGTTCATCTGAATTCTACATTCAAAGAGAAGCTTGGTATGAGGAAGTCCCTTCCTCAGACAGTGTTAAGGATACAAGAGGCAGAACAGAAGATTAAATTTAACAGACTCCCAGGAATTACTGGGAATTACTCCCAGTGACAGACTCCCAGGAATTACTGTACATGTGTTGCCTCAAAAAAACAGTCCTGATTCTTGAACTACAATAATTCTGGATTTCCCTGAGTACAAAGGATTATAATCAACATGGATGTTCTTTAGTAAACTGCCACTCTTTATGGCAGCTCACTGTACACCGTGAGCAGAGGCATTTCTTTTTCCTATGTCATTCACAGAAGATGCAAAGCACATGAGAACCACTCTCTCAGTGGTTCAGGAACAGTCCTAACAGTCCTAACAGGCTCCATAATATTACACACGAGTGTTAAATTACTCTGGCTGCTATGGTGGCTTCCTGAAAAAAAGCATCTAGTTTGTATCTTTGTTTTTGGCATGCAGCAAAGAGTTCTGAATTAAGTTCGTTGTACTATCAACTGAGCTGCCTTTGGAGGGCCTTCACTGGGAAACACTGCTTACTTATTTTCAGTTACCTGTTGTAGACTAAACTAACAGGTAACAGATTCAAACATAAACTAAACAAACCATGCGAAAAAAAAACAAAGCAACCCAAAATGTCTTAATTGTTCAATATATTACTTATATGAGCTGTGGAATTCTTTGTGGATCCTAAGAGTTTAAATGGACCTAGAAACCAGCATGAGTCAAGTCCTAGAATAAAAACCCCACTGGGATAAGCACATCAGTAGAGTGTTAGGTGACCTCTCAGATACAAATTGCTGGAGGTAGTATTCCTTGACACCCATTCTTATGTTTTCTCCTATGCGCTGGTCATAGTAAAAAAAAATCTTTTGGAGGAAGCATTGCTGTCAGCTATGAATTTCACAAAATGGTGAAAATTTGCATAAGGGGAAAACATCCAAATCAAATGAACTGCTATTTCCTATCTACTACATTTTATAATCATCTGGTTTCACAATGCTCAATTTTCCAATACAGTTCCTTTAAAATAATATACAAATCTTTTTTGTAACATTTAGAGACAATGAAATAAGAATCATAAGGCATTCCTTGTTTCTGAGTTGGTATTTAAATGAGCTTTTTAGGGATACAAGCACCAAGCAGAACTGTGCCATCTGCTACTCTGACCAGCTTTCCTTTTTATTCTGGTTTGCTCACTTGCTCTTATTGCTGTTCAGTGCCCATAAATGAGTTATGTGGGTGCAAGTGTGCACAATACAGTATGAAACCATAAGTGACACAATCAGAAAGAAATGTAATATCAGCTCAGAAGAAAAGGTGATGGTAAAAAGAGATACACACCAATTATCTTTTCACTCTTTCATTTACAATGTTTATAGCCGGAGCTTGAAACAGGAACAGAATTCACCTCTGTCAGATATTACCTTCAGTTCATTCCTAAATTAGTGCAACTGTTTTAAAAATTCTTCACACAGTTAAGTTTTTTTTTTTTTCTCTTGTATGCATTTTTACCGTTGAATCTGCATGAAATACTCTTTATACCTTTCCAAAAACTAATGAGCTTTTTTAACCCAGTCTTTTTTGTAGTCTGGAATGTGTTTTCGTTTTCTAAGTTCTCTTCAAGGTTGCAATTCATTAACTGGCTACAAATACAAATCTCAAGAAATGAACCAAAGTGAGTAGAGCAAGGGTCCATGTATGGCACGTCCTTTTGATATCTGAGATCTTTCTAGCCCGTTTCATTGTAGATGCTGTTTTTTAATCCTATAATGTCAATGTCTTCCCTTTGGCAAAGTCATACCAATAAATGCTGCCACTGTAATGAAACTCCAGCATGTGTATGCAGGGAATTTCTATTACAGCCCCCTTGAACTTGAAGGGATTTTTTTTGCAGCAGAGTCAGGAATGGATGCACACACCATACAGAGGAAATTTGAAGCTCTATGTTCTGAATTTTCTCCTGTGAGAAGTTTTGAGCATGACATTTTGTGATTAAGGGGCAAATAGAGAATCTGGGTAAAATCTGGATGAGCTGGCCTTGAGAACGTGTTATACTCTCTTTGCCTGAGAACAGAGCCTGTGGGAACTGTCCAGAAAGAAACTGGGAATGCTCACTGCAAGACTGGGGCACACCTTGCTGCCCTGCTCTTTGACCTCAGTTGCTCTGCCCAAGGACTCCCCCCATGGGTCCTTTACTGTTGCAGACTCTGATATCAGAGTCATATCTACATATGTCCAGTTCACAATTTAGGATGTTAGGTTTTGGCAGTGATAAAGATAGGTTTTCTCACAGAGGTGACGGGCAGATACCTGGGAAAGCATTTTGGATTGTTGAATTCAGGCTGGAGCCTTGAGCTTTTTGCTCCTTCACTTTGAGTTCCCATCTAACCCACCCAAGAAGTAACTGAAGCAGCATTTTTGTTAAAGTGTTTGGACAACAAGCTTCCTTGTGATACTTGGAAAACTTTTTGTCAAAGGCTGAATTGAAATTAAAAAATCTGTTAGAGGAACAAGGAAAGAAATCTCCCAGCTTGATAGTTAATATTCCCACTGAAGCAAAGTTGAGCTCCACAGCCACTGGGGGAAGAGGTAAGATTAAACCAAGAACAGTGCCCTGAAGTCAAACTGAAGAGAATATTCAACCACCCTGCTAGTAGAGTGTTGTCTGAACATGTCCAATACTTTATAATACAGAACACACTATATATTTTAAAAGAACACCCTAAAGCTTAAGTGTATGCGTTCAAATGTTTGCTGCACTTTTTGCAGAGTTTTGAAGACCAGCATTAACTGCATTTCAGCAATTAACTGGGACATAGTCAATCCATTATGCAGCAAGCTTGGCTTTCAAAGTCTTTAGTGTGCCAGTTTAATTTTCTCAGTTAATTTTCCTCTTTAGTGCATTTTTACAATTTCTTTTCAAGCCAGCTCTCCAGATACATCAGTTCCCCAAATGCTGCTTTCGATGTAAATTATCAGCTTTTCCACATTTAGGCACTGGAGAGCAATATTTGCAAAACAGCCCTACATAAAAGGAGAAATAAAACTCTGGGAGTTGCAGAAGATAAGTGTTTAAACTTTGTCTTAGCAGCATTTTGGGGTTAAGCAAGAAAATGTTTTGGGGGATTTTCTTTGCTTAAAAATTGAAAGTAACTTTTATTTCAGTAATACCTTAGGGAGGAGAGTTTCCTTTAAATATTCTTTGAAAATTCAAAATTGTTGTTTTCAGCATGCTCCTTATTAACATTCTCTAATGTCCACAGAAGACAACTTAAATGCTTTACTTTAAAATTGTTTTCCCTGATTTTGGTAACTAGGACTTATATCTATAGCATAAAGGTGCTATAGTTCTCCAAGGATGCACCTCAGTGGAGATGGTCGTTTCTTTAAAGGCATGGGTGGCATTGTCCATATGAGATAGAGATGGGTGTAAAACGAAACAAGATTGGTCCTGGATATCATCTGGACCCAGAAGAATGTTTTCTCCTGTCCTTGTTTATTATTTGGAGCATCTGTGTTTAGAGAAAAGTTGATCATAGCACAATTAATTCTAATATGTATTTTTAATGTACCTTCTTCTCTTTCTAGATGTTAAGAATAACATACAGATGACAGTGTAATAATTCAGCAATGATGTAAACTTTCAGAAAAATGCTCTATGGACTTAAACATTGTAGATTTATCCTGGTATTTATCAAGAATTAATGTTACTTTGATAGAAGCACTCAGGGGTAAAATAAAAAGTAAAAACACAGAAACTGTACTACATTTCCCTTCTTGGAGAATTTTTTTTTTTCCAAATACTCAATGGTTTCACTTTATAATTCCACATAATAAAGTTTATCCAAAACTCAGACTGTAAGTGCAGTGCTATTTGAAGAACTGATACAAGCATATATCCAGTACCTGAACCATTCCAAAATGGAAGTTATTTGTTGAAAATAAATTTATTTTTAGCTGTGTAGAACATTTACTTCAGGGGATGGATTCAGTCATCCAGTGCCATCTGAGATGCTGTACTGTATCCATCAGCATTAGGCAGGCAAATGCCACACAGGGTTTGCAGGAGACTTTTGTCATTGACCATGACAGGATGCTGTGAAGGATACTCTCTGGTACTGGATACTCATGTGTAAGAAAATGAGTAGAGCTCAGAGCATTCTTGTCCATTAGTAATGTGAGTTACTTGTGAACTAATGCAGCCAGATGTATATGTCCAAACATAACCCTTCTGGAGCAAAGCTTAAAAGACTTAAGAGACTTTCTCATATAGAGAAATGAGCAATAATACTAATTTTAAAAGAAATTAATTTTAAAATCGTCATGGCAGTTTTCTGCAATATTTTTCAGTGTCTCTTACAACTTCTGTGATTCCTGAGTCAGAATGTTTTTTAAAAATTTGCATTTTCAACTTTGCTGTCTTCCAAGAAAAAGCGATGCAAAATAAATATCTTCAGATTACTTCAAAGTGCTGATTTCTGTTGTGTCTAAACAGCTCTACAGGTAAAGAAAAGCAAAACTTCAATGATAAAATTAATTATTAGCATGTAATTAGAGTATTTCTGTGTCCGAGAGCAATTACAAGGAAAAAACTACAAGATGCTGCATGTTTGGGTAGTAAGCGTAGTTTACTGCATTGATTTCTATAGTTCTTCTGTAGGGCACAGTTTGGTTAGGAGTGAAACTTCTTGAGGTTGTTTTAGATTTCTTCTTGTTCTAAGAGAAGAGTCCTTACACTAATAAAACAAGCAAGGTGAGGAAATAAGTTACTTTTTCCTATTTAATAATCAGTGTCAGCTGGCAAAGCTGATCAATCCATTTTTACTGTTAGATACAGTTAGATATTACAGTTATATTTCTGCCATAAAGGCTTCCTGCACTCACTGAAGACTCATATTACTCTGACTTTACTAAAATAATATCATGGCATTTCTCTGTTTCGTGCTGGGAGGATTTTAATGGAAAGCAATGGTTGTGCATTGGTGTAAGACCTTCATCTTACTCTAGATTCGGGATAGAGCAGCTTGTACTACACATGCTGGAAGAAAAAGACAATGTTTTATAGCAGTGTTTCACCACTGTAAAGTAAGGCGTTACCAGGAAGCCATCACACTTACTCCTAGGTGGTACTGGCAAATCTAAAAACAAAAATCCACCTGGAGCACTGAAGCAGTGCACAAAGCCAGATGGATCTTTAAATGTGCCCTGGTGGAGTCAGAGCAAGACAAAAGAAAAGTATCAGTCTGATACACTGATCCAGTAATTTCTTCATTTTGTTCAGCCACTACTTTACTCTGATAGGCTTTGTCTTCGCCTTATAGCTGTGACAATACCCCACCATCTGCACAAGCCTAGAAGCTCTGCAGAAGGGTCAAATGTAACTGGGTCAAGAAATCTAATCTGTAGTGAAGGATTTAGGCTGAAGTCAAAAGGAAGCTGAGCTGCAGACTGCCATCATGGGGCCACTGCATTTTTAAATTGTAGTAAAACTGACACTGAATCTTTATTGAATTGATTAGAGAATGTGTAGAAAACAGTTGTACATGTACAGCTATATTTGATGAAGCATCATATTCCAAAAAAGCCAATACAGTTGAACCTGACACTGTTTAAAGTCTGCTCAAAGATATAATTCATTAAACCATCAAGATGAATCCCTCCAATTTTAATCCTACAGCTTACAGGGAGTAAGGTTGTAAGGACATGAAAAAGAAGGCAGAAAGTAGCTTGCTCAAAGTTCAGTCAGGTCTCTGCCAGCAAATTTTGTATTCTGTGGGCTTTAAAGGCTGTTAAAGCCTTTGTGAAGTTTCTACGAGGACAAAATTAATCTTTCTATGCAAGGTTCATATTGTCAAGTGCACTATGCATTTTATTTCCATGCAGAGTGTGGTTCATCTGTAACATGATTCTGATCTTTTCTGTAAGGAAAGCGGGAGCAGTCTCTGACATTGTTTGCAATACTCTGGTTTATCAACTGTTCCTAATTTCCCAAAATTGTTCCTTTTTCTAGCCCTGTTTTCCTTTGTTCTGTAATTAGGCCCACATGTTCCTATTTTTAACTCTTCTAGTCCTCAGGCCCAAAACATGTTTCTGATTGTAGATGCTGCCCTTCTTTGAACTTTTGCCTGCCTGACTCAGCACTGAACTACGCTGGTACCATGCATGGCTTTGCCACGCTCAGTCTCAGTGAGATGAATTCAACATTTTGGGGCTCTGACCACTCCAGCACTGCATCACAGCCAGCAGGAGAGAAGGAAAATCAAGGTACATGGCAGGAAAGATCAGTCTGCAATGGTGGAAGCCACTGAGTGCAATTGTCCATCATTTTCATCTCATCACCAAGATGATGTCGGCCAGGGCCTTCTTAGGAAGAACAGAGTTCCAGCTGTTTGAAGTCTTCTGAGTCCTTATGTGGCATACAAGTGGTTTTGCTAGTATTCTGCTGTGTGCAAACATGAAAAGTGAATTTGAAAACAAATGACGCTGTTACAGGTCAGTTTTGCAAAAGGGAAGAAGCACCTGACAGTAACAAGATGAAGAAAATTTAAGACAGAACAGGGGGAATTGCAGCAGAGGTGAGTAAACAAAGTAAAAGGAAGGTAAAAAGACAGTGGAAAAAAGGTACAGTGGGGGGAAGTGAGGAAAAGTGTCCCAAAGAGGGACAGAAGTAATACAGTGAGTACAAAACAAACAGATAGAGGAGATAATGAGAAGAGAAAGAGAAATGTAAAAAGAGACACCATGTAGGAAAATGAGAGAAAGAGAAAACAGAGGGAAATTAATAAAAATTAATAAAAAGTGAGTGAAAGAAGTCCCTCTGCATCTTTGCAACTTTTTTTTTTTTTTTTTTCCTGAGTAGACAAAATGCCAAAAAAAATTTTAGACTGCCCACAAGACTTCCAATAACTCTGCTGGCAGCACCCTCGTGAGCTACTATACCCTTCCTTTCCAGGAGGGACAATCCCAACCATGATCACAAGCTAGATGTGTAGTTGTGATGATACATCTGACTCAATAGCAGCTGATTTAGGAAGCACAGGATCGCAAGGAAAGGATTTAACTGTGTGATTGGAAGTAGGAAAACTGAAACCAAAAAAAAGAAAGCAAAAAAGAAAACCCACAAGACAGTTAAAACAGTTTCAGAAGCTGTGTGGCCCCATGCTTAACATTACTCATCAGACTGTGGGAAGAGTGCTGAAGTGATATTTCTGTCTAAGAGGTTATTGGCTGGGGACAGTGCCACTCCTGGGAGGAGGCTGTCCATGTGTGGAGCACGGGTTTCGGCCAGACTGTCCTGTCCCATTCCATTCCTGCTGTTCATCCAGCTGCTGTGATCTTCCTCATAAACAAGTTGATTATTTATTTTGGGATTTTTTTTTCCTCTCTTGCTTGCTTCCAGATCCCCATTTCTTTTAACATAACAGGAAGGGCAACAGACACCTTCAAAATCTGCATTTTTTCCAGTTAGCATGGTGTTTTTCCTACTTATTTTTCATAGAAGGAATAAGGAGAAAAATTTTCCAATTGCTTTTTCCTATTTCTTTTCATTAGTCACTATGTCATTGCCTGTCTATAGCTATCCATTACAGACTCATTACTTGTCTCCAGAAAAGCATAAATAGTCTCTATTTACATGATTCCTACTTTTGTTCTTACTTAAAACATTTTCAGAAACCTTAGGGATTTCTGGATTTCTTTGGAGGTATTGTATGTGTGTTACATAGATTACTAATAAAAGATCACCTAAAAATAGTCAGTTTTGCCTCATCTTGTGGTGATGTTCTGTGAGGAATTCCCTTATTGCTACCTTCCTAGGATGAGAAAGAATATTTGTAGTGAATACATGACAGAGGCAGAAGGGACTCTGATATATTTTTCTTCAAGAGACTTTGTTAAAGATTGCCCATAGCACATACCTACAAGTTAGGCATATGTTTGAAGATACTTTTAGGAAAAAAATATTAAATTAGAAAACACTTAAAACTGTAGAAATTAATGAAAAGACAAAATAAGCAGTAGTGGGGAATGTAGTACCAGAGACAGCTGTGAGAATCTCCATGGGATCTGCATTTCCCACATGCATGGTATATGCATTTTGGTTCTATACATGGGAAGAAAAATAAGTGTTTGCTCAAGGTGAGATGCAAGGTGGGGTTTGGGGGGTTTTTTGTTTTTATTTGTTTCTGCAATTGTTTAACAGGTTAAATCTATGGCTAATGTGGCATCACATCCACCATTTCTGGTGTCAAGGTCATATTGCATCAACAAGCTGACTAGAAAGGACAAGACCTTTGTATCAAGCATCTTTGCATCATCGTGCAGCATTGCATTGTCATGAAAACTAAAACACAACTGACGAGGCTAATTTGAATTAGAGGTAGCAAATTTTTATAAGAATTGTAGAAATGTTCTGATGCTATTCCACCACTGGTGATGGATTCAGACTAATTGAAAGAGGATCTCAACTAGGGAAAGAAGAGTTTCAGAGATTAACAGCTAATAATAGTATAATTTTCAGTATATTTTAGTGATTATTTTGTCCCTTAAAAAAAACTCCCTGACTGGATCCTGGAAATGTACTATAATTTTAAAAGAATGCACAAATTCTTCTGATAAGGCACATTTTTCTCTGTGGTATGCAATTTTGCATTTATACTCATAATGTCCTTCTTAGGTAGTAAAAATACTATTTAAAATGGTGTCCTGTTTTCCTGCCAGTAAATCCAAAGTAAAAACATGAGCATTGTAACATATCTGTTCAATGCCATGCAAAGAGAGGAAAAAAAAAAAAAAAAAAAAAAGAAGCTGGTAGTGCATCGGTTTGCTCAGACTATACAGATATTACCCTTCAAAAAAAACCCCAGACCTTAAAAATTTAAAACCTGTCTTTAGTTTTAATGCTTAGGTATAGTTCTTTATTCATGTTTCCTGCTAAGAAGTTTACTCCAACATGGTAAAGAAATGGGCCCATGTATGAAGTGTTAAATGCAACCATGCACCAACCATATCACTGGTTCTGAAATAAATTATAAAGAGTATAAGTGGAGAAAAAAATTACAGGATATAAATGTTACTGAAAAATCTTCCCTTGCTATTTAAAGGGTAGTTGTAGAGAAGACAAAGTCCTGGTTGGACACAAGGATAGACTGTTTCACTGTAAGCATGGCCAAGTCCTGGCACGGTTGCCCAGGGATACTGTGGAGCTTCCATCCTCAGAGATTTTCAAAATTCTACTGGACAAAGAGCTGTGCAAGTTTGCAGTCAGCCTTACTTTCACTGGAATTTGGACTATGGAGCCTCCAGAGGTCCCTTTGAACCTAATTTTTTCTGGGCTGTTTTTTTTTTTTGTTGTTGTTGTTGGCTTTTTTGGGGGGTTTTTTGTTTGTTGGTTGTTTTTTTTTTATTCTGGAATACCTCTCTAAAATTAGCTCCTACAGTAGCAATAGGCACAAGCTAAATCAAGACTCCTAGGTGTACTTTTCTTATGCTCCAAAAGTGCCATGCGATGAATGGAGGGCAGGAAAGCTTAATATTTCACTGCCAGCAGCTGGCACTGCATATAAAAGGTCAAAAGTAAGTGGTTACTTTATTTTGCCTAAGTGAGCTGCTGGCATATCCAATTGCCCACTTTAAAAACCAGATGTATTTTGTGGGCACAATTTCACATCCCCCTCACTCCGTGGCCGCGTGTGTAATATTCTCATGGTCATGCTGTCACTGAAAAGCCTTTCAGACTGGCAGGCTGATGCTGAAATACAGTATGTATGTGTACCACAGAGGGACAGAATCCTTCCTCACCCAGTTCAAGGGGGAGCCCCATCCCAGTGACAGTTGTGCGCTGCAGGGGCCCTCACATTTCCATCTCTGCTCACTGGGACTACTGAGCATTTGCTTCACAGATGGCCTGCACATGCATGACAAATCTAATGTATTCTGGGCATACTGTGCACAGGCAGCAGTCATTTGTCCTGGACTTCTGGGTGTCAGGCAGCTTGGTTCAGCTATTGCCCCAGCTGGCTTGCCTGCCATCTGGAAATCCCCTGAAACATGGTCAGACTCTTTTCCCTACCCCCCTATTCCTTCCCTGCCCATCCTCTCTCAGTTAGCTGTGTGCTAGGGAAGCTTCAGAGGGGTGAGCTCTTCAATTCCAGAACAGGAAAGGGAAATGCTGTTAGCATGAATGGGAACCAGGCAAGGTGAGGGAAACAGCTCCAGGCACCATTTCCTGCAAGGCACAGATCTACACAGAATGAGTGAAAGTTACTTTTGCACCTCTGCTTAAAATAAGCAGTAGCCTGCTAGAGCAGGTGTTTGGGTTTTTTTGATTTAAAGTGATTTTGATGTGGCTCAAGGGTTAAATGAATGGCTTTTTCCTGGAGAGCAAGTTTTTGTTGTTTTTATTTTTTTCCAGTGGAGTAAGCTTATCTCTAATAAACTGGTAAGGGTAAATAACCCATTTAAAATTATTTTTTTCTTACAGCAAATGATCCTAGTCATTTTCTTTGTGCACTAAGAAAAGCCCAAGCTTGCATCTCTGCAGTTCTTGACCATCAGGCTAACAGTGTCACTCTGTGATTATGCTGCTTAATGTAAAATATTGATGACTGAAGAAAGGTTCATTATCAAACCAAGGTCTATGCTGTCTTCTGTCAGCGTGTACCCTGGCAAAGATCCCAGAATCAATGTGAATTTTGTGCAATTACATCCAAAAGCAGCTAAATCCAAACATGTGGTGCCTTCTCAGCTTTTCTGATGAGAGGAAGAGACAGAGAGAGGGGTTAAATTTCAAGTCCCAAAATTGTAGGATAAACAAAGCAGGAATCATCTGATTGAATGTTTCATTTTGGGGGTCTTCTGGCAGCAAGCATGATTTACAGTGTCCTCTGAAATCATCAATGGAAAATTGGCCTGTCTGCCATCTACATTCATGCATCTGTTACTTCATTTCTTTTGAGATCACTAACCATCATTAGGAATCTGGAATTAATGTGTACCAAGGAGAAGTAAGAAAAAATACTTACCAAGTCCTGACTGCTACTTGGAAACTTTTGCACATGTAACTAGAGAGAATATTACAAAATGATCGTGGCTTGTTTTACAGATTTTGAAAGTGAAGAAATCACTTGAGTCACCACAAAGAAAAGATAAACAACTCAAGAGGAAAAGACCACCTACAACTGAAGAGGAGATAGTGCCTTTAACTGAGCACCTAAAGAAAACAGTACATGGCCACTCTTTAATTTGTAATGAGTTCTGACTGCTTTGACACAAGCTATGTGAACCTCCATGTGTGCTGTTAGTTGACGGTAGGAAGGAAATTTTTATGCTGCAGTTTGTTTTATATTTGTGCAGACATGAAGCATGATCCAAAATGTGCAAATGAGAATAAAATCCTGCCTGCCTGAACACAAAATGTCAAAATGTGCAGTACAGGATACACTGTACAGGTACAGTAGCCCTATTTATTGAAGGGCAACAGTGTAAGAGCCCTTTGCAACAAAACTGCTCATTTGGTGTCTTTCTTCATTAGCTTCTTCCTGAAGCTAATGAGAGAGAAGAAAGCCATTTTATCAACTAATATAGAGAATTACATTACTCATTTACCCCTGCATACAACTGAAGGAAACTCAGATCCAAGAATAGAAAAGGTCAACCCTAGCCCTGCTTATTTTATTTTTAACTCAGACTGCCTGCCTTCATTTTTTCCTACTCTACTGTACTTTTAACACTTTTTACAGAAGAGTTTATCCTAAACATATTGTGGCAAGGATCCTAGCCCACTTTGCATTCCTACCTTCTAGCACTGCTAGAAATATTACTGCCCTTCTATCCCACTGAATTAGAAAAAGCTGTCCTGTCATGTGTGACTGCTTTCTCCATCTCACCACACATCTAGCATCTCCTCTCAAGCTGTTTCCAAGACCTTGTTCTACTGCCCAAAAAGCTTTTCTTCCTTCCCCCACCCCTCCCCATCACAACCTTGTCTCTTCTTCTTGAATGCACAAGCACACATACACTTTCTGCCAATATCATCTTCATAGATGCTCATTCTGCCTGTCAAACCTGTCTCTTCAGGCCCTTCATTGCTTTTCCCTTCACTACCTCATCTGCTCAAGCTCTTACTGAAAAACAGCAAAGCCTCTCATCTCTGCCTTCTTGCCCTGCTCCACAGATTCCCTCCTTGCCTCTTGCATGGGCTTGCCTGTTGCCACTAATGCTGTTCTCCCACACAATTGTTAATATTTTATACTACTGCACAAAAACCATGTTGTTCTTCTCTTGGAAAGGAACTAATAGTACCTTGATGAACACTGCCAGTGTCCATTTTATTAATGAAATAATTTGCTACTGTTTGAGGAATTTTAAAGCCAGCTCCATCAAGCAATCCAGTGAGCCTACTAACTCAGGTTAGTACCATTACTTCATTCACGGGTCTTTTCCAGTTCTCCTCTCTGTTGTTACGATACCTCTCACACCATGTTCTTGAAAATATTTTCCTTTTACTTTGCTATTGTAGTAATTTTTGTACCGTGTCTGCTATAGGCAGCTCAAGATAAAGAAGACAGATGCTATACCTGAGAAAGAATGACTCTAAAGTGAGCATAGCTCACTTACCATCAGTTAACTGACTTTAGGCCAGGTATGAATTTATTTCCTTTGCAGTTGATTATGTCAGTTCAAAATCCCTGAAAGACCACAAACACTAATTTGATACATTGAGTTTTAAATGCAGACAATTATGTTACTTTTTCATAATTTATGTATACAGCCTTGTCTTAAATTGCTTTGGACTTACTTCAGAGAACAAACAATGTCAGCTGTTCATTGTACATTTCTGGTGTAAAGCTGCTCTTCCTTTAAACCTGAATCCATCAGATTATAGTAGTTTAGGACCAGGATGAGAAACAATAGTAAGCCTAGTCATGTGTAATTTTAGATCTGTAATAGCCACCAGATGACTCACAAGCATACTGACATTGCTGAGTTAACAAATAAATCCCTCTAACCTTTCATTTACACCTGTTTGGGTAGGTAGGTCCCTAGAATTTTATAAAGTCGTGCTGGAGCTGTAGAAGTTTTTCTTGGTATATATTTAGGTGTAAATTAAACATAGTTCATTTAAGGCTAAGGTTAAAGTTTGAGTGTATTTCCATACGAAGCGAGAAATATGAGCTTAGGTTTTTAGAGTTCTTTGTATTTGCAAGCTGCTCTCATAAAAGTAATTAGATTGCAAGAGATTTCCAGTATGCTTGATATGAGAGATACAAACAGGTCTTTCATCGTGCTCATTATACAAGAGTAATCTTTATATCAAATACCAACTGATAATGCTAATAGCTATAATAAAACACAGTATGAGAAAGTGCCTTCCAAGAAACTACAGTGAATCATTCAAAGCAATTGACTTAAAAGGGTAATTCCAAATCCTTTCATTATACTTCTACAAAGCAACGTCTTTGCAAGTTGGATATTGTAGTAAGCGTACAGTGCAGGAGGCCTTGAGAAGAAGGAAAACGGGGCTTCACATTCTGCTAGATGAGGACTGCTTAATCTTTCAGACCTTCCCAGCCATAGGCAGAGATATCATTTTACAATGACTATTGTATGAGAACAAATGCAAAGGCTTTTAGATAGACCTCTGTGTAGCAGTCATGCCAGACACTATTTTCTTCTCATCTTACAGCATTAAAAGATGATGTATAACAGGATGTAAATGATCTTGAATTTTCTGAACATACTGGAAGGTAATTTAATTTGAAGAGAAACCATCAATTTAAAAACAAAGGCTAGATTCTTAAAAGTTATGAGCAAGATGAGTCTAATTGAAAGATGAGAAAAATATTATTGAGTTATTTTTAGTTTGATTCTTGTCTGACTCTTTTAAAATAAAAAATTCGTTTCTTCTGCTGCTCCTTTAGCATTTGGAGAATAGTCTCCAAATAGTCATTTCTTAGAAGACTAAAATTGCATAGGAAAGAGTTTGTAAGTTTTGGAGTAAGAGTAGAATTATAAAGTGGAGAGCTTGAAGCACGGGTCTACAATTACATTTTCTCATTTTTATTTCCACAAGACAGTCAAGAAAATGTAAAATGCTTTATAAATAGATACCGTACAGTGGAATAACAAAAGGGGTCTGGGGCAGATCAGTTTCAATGAGTCAAAGTCCAGTAAACTCAACTGAAAGACTCCTGCTGACTCCAGCAGTATTATCATTATAATTTTATTAAATTTATTCATATTTTTATTAAAATTTTATTTGATATTTCATTTTTTTAATTACTGTAAGTTTTCTCGATAAAATATACTGAAATCAAAATAAACACACTAAATCCCATTAAATTAATATGCTTACAAAAAAATGCCACTGTAGGCTTGCATATAACTCAGTGTTGAGAGGTTATCACTGTTTGTTCTGAATGTACTGAAAGCAGAAAGGATAAAGAAAAATAAAAGGAATTTACTTTTCTTCAGCTTGCATGATAATGAGCTTTGTTGTGCCAGATTATTGTCTTAATGTTGTTCCTGGTCTCTGCATTTTTTCCAGTCCCTGTGTCACAGACTATGTATGATCCAGATGATCTCCCAAAGAGGGAACTTTCCTACCTTCCACCTTTTGAGAAAGGGATATCAATCCACAGAAGGACGAATATACAATAACGAACAACCTTTAAACTCAGACTGCTCAGCAGAAGAATCATAGGAATAAACGAAACAAAAAGGAGTCCTAAGATGGGTCCCACTGAGCAAGGCCCATGGACAAAAGGGGCCCACATCCCAGCCCATCCTCATCCTCAGGGCCCATCAATCTCTGGAGTTCATTCTGTCCCTGACCTCTGGATTTACTTCCCTTTACTCAAACCTTCCTCATCACTACGATATTGTCTTATGGTCTGACACCTGGTCAGACATGGTGACCACCTGCAGGTCCATCCTGCTCCATCACTCAGGAGACTCAGGCCCTGCCATCTCCAGGATTACTCCCAGCTGCCCTCCCTCAGGAAGCAGCCCTCTCTTACTGCTCTGTGGCAGTGATCTCCCCTTCATAAGGAACCTAAATATCTTCTTGACACATAGGAACCTAAATGTCTTCTTGACAATTTCCCCCTTCCTGAGCTGAAGCACCTACACAGCGACCCATCAGCACAGCATGCCCACATCAGTGCTGGCCAAAGACCTTCACAGAATCACAGAATCATCTGGGCTAGAAAGGACCTCTGAGATTATCAAGTCCAACCCTTGATCCACTGCCACTGTGGTTACCAGACCATGGCACTGAGTGCCACATCCAGTCTCTTCTTAAAAACCTCCAAGGACGTAGAATCCACCACCCATTCAACTCCCATGCACAGGACAGCAAAGCAGGTTGAGAGACCCATTGAAATCAAATCACAACAGTCTCAAGAGGCAGGAGGATAGAGAGTCCAGGTAATCCTTTGAGGAACACACTAGTAGAACATTTAATGATGCTACACATATTTCACAAAAGGTCTAGGGAGTCACAGTGAGTGGGAGTTACATGCATTAATGCTTAATAATCTGTGCTCCCTTCAAATGCAGCTGAAAACTGACAGAAAATCACCAAATATAAAAAAAAATACATATATTCTTATAAAGGACAGTCATGCACAGTTGCTGGACAATGAAATATGCTGTCCCATAGGCTTTTCTTACTCAGTAGGTGACAGAACTGCTCCTGCACAAGAAGTTCAGTATTGTCTTGATGAAAGATATGAAGGAAATGGGACTTTTCTCAGAAAGCTCTGAGAAGTTGATGAAGTTACCTTGCCACTGAGACCCAGATTGTTCTTCTGCAGAGAAGAGAGATGTGATGACTAGAGCTAACAGACTGGCCACCTCTGTACTGTGGGGCCTGTTGGACACCTTAACTTGAATTTTGAATGAAAACAGCTGTAAAAAATGATACTTTCAGGGAAAAGTAGAAAATCAAGGCAACTAAACCACACTTCCAGACATTTCCAGGCTTTCCATTTTAACTGAGCTGACTGCCTTACCAGCTCTCATTCTCCCAGATTTCTTCTTTGAATATTTGCCTTAGTGCTAAAGGCTGATACTGTTAAATCCATGCAAAAAGCCTTAAGCTTCAGCTTTAAGAAAAAGACATGATTGAAATAAAGTATCTATTCTAAGCAGAACTAAATAAAAAATTGGGAAAAAGGCATACATCAAAACTGAAGCTGCTCCTCTTCTAGCTAGCAGAGTATTACTGAGAGTACTGTTTTCACAATTATATGGCACCAGAGTTAGGCCTGTGTGCTACAGCCAGTTTGTAGACTACTATTTTTCTTCTAACTGTGCTGCGTTGTGTTACATGAAGGCTGTACAAAATAATTCATTGATGCAATAGCAAGGTGGCATAATAGCTAGTAAAAAAAGTAAGTGATGGAGCTTTAAAATGGCATGCTACATTTAACAGATTTCTGAGATGTTATATTTAGAGCCATACTCTTAAGCCTCTGTCTGTACTGAAGACAAGTAAATCATGTGTGAAGAGTAAGACCACGCAGAGATGATGATATAAATTTTTATAGTGGTCAGAAATGGGATTCAATGGTGGCAAGAGCAGAAAGACAGTAATGGTACCAGCTTTCCCAAACCACTGCATTTGTGAAATCACATACCTTACACTAAGTAAGATTTGACCTTCATGGTATTCCCAAGCCATCAATGGAAAGAAGCCCAATCAAAAGGAAAAATATTTTCTGCAATAAAAAAGCTGACAACAGATGAAAAGTAACATGAGTCTGATTGATAACTTTATCTCTTCTTGGAGCTAGGCAGTATCTAATAAAGCAAGTTAGCAATCTGAGGAATTAATTTTAATGGAAGTTGTTTGGTTTTTTTTTAAATAGCTATCACTATTTACAGAGCAGTTTCAAATAGCAGTGTAACAGTAGATTCTGCTCATTTTTAGTTTGTTTTATGATTAGTTCCAAGTAGATTTTTTTGGTCCCTATTTAATTTTCTCAGTGAGAAACAATAATTTTCATCTTCTCTGCAACTGAAAACACTCTCTCTTTCAGAGATTAGATTACCATCAAGTGACCCTGCTTTGTCAGGGCCACTTGCCTGATAAAATGGTTTCCTGCTACTGACAGTGGTAGCAAGGCAGAAGTTATAAGGCCAGGGAGTTAGGGAGTTACTGGGCTTCGTTGCCTAACCCTCTGCAGTTTTCCAAAAACTTCTAAATCATACAAGTTTCCAGTGTTACTAATTCTAATTGTTCGTGCTGTCCTTAGAAGGCACTAATTCAAGATCTAACGAAACAGCAGGGGATCTCAAGCTTCAAACACAAAGCAGCTACCTTTGAGAGCCAAATTAGCTGCATCTAGTGAATACATCTTACTGCCACAAAGGTACACAAGGTAATACCTGTTCACTTACTCCACTTCTTTCAAGGAACTGAAATCAGAAAAGAAAAAGAGTGAACAATGAAGGCTTTAGTAACCAATACTTTTTAACTTTATTTTTTCTCATTGATAAGTAAACTTTTTTTTTTTTTTAGCTTTTTGCTTTTTAGAATGGAAGTTTGTGTTATTCTGGATTACCAGCTTCCTTAATTTCATTTGTAGTTCCATCACAGAGGTAATAAATTGAAAGCCAAAAGTGGAGGCTACCAACCCAAGACTTATGAAAATTATTCTGCACCTTCTTGAAATAATCAAATCACAATCAGATGTGATGCTTAATTAGACCTACTTTCACTCCACTGTAGTCACTTATTTACACTTTACTAATAGACAGCAGCAACAGCAAAAATTAAAATAAGTCTACTAAAACTTCCATAAACCATGCAAATTTTCCAGAAAACCATATTCTAATGCAACCAGTTCTTCTAAGCCTTGAACTACACAAAATCATGTTTTATCTACACAGCACTACTAACTCCAGTGTTGCAAAGGCGAGTAGGTTTTTTTAATGTTTCATATTTTAGGTTTTGCAATTTATCTCTTCCTAACTTGTATATCCTAAAACTATGTATGTCCTGGAACATCAACAAAGGGAAAGAATGTCTCCCAATCTTCACAATTATAGAGGGGTGCTAAAAGCACAGTAAAAATGTCTTAATACATTAGAAACAAAAGTGGAAAATTAGAACAAGATTAGGAATCACTTTTTATAAAGTATAATGATTTCAAAGAAGAAAGGAAGTTGATTTATATATGTCAAAATCTGGTAAGAAAGCAACATGGTTTACCTATTCACTTTTAACAATAATTCTGTTCAGCCTGTGGAGTTTAAAAAACTGGTCCTTGTCTCATTACCCTTATCAGATGTGGCATCAGTGCAAGTTTAATCAGAATCCTGCCTCCTGTGCTGCATTTATGTACTGATTCAGTTACCAAAACACAAGTGCTTAGGGAGATTTCAGATGCCCTTGGTATCCCCCCTGGCCTCTAACTGCTGATCCAGAAGGACACAAGTTGCTCATAGGACCTTCGCCAGTGCTTCCAACTCTGCATGGATGTCACAGCTATTGAAAGGCAATTCCAGTAACACAGCATTTTTGTGCTTAGACTGCTGAATCCTGCTGTTTTGGGCTGCCTCTGTACAGCACCAAAACTTCAGAGTTGCTGCTGCAACCAGCACACAAGAGTGGGATTGCTTATAGCTTTTCTACTTCTTGAGCCTTGATTCTTTATGCAGATCACCTGCCTGTTCAGCTACAAGTAACAGGTCTCAGCAACCTTGAAGGGTAAAAAGAATAGAAGATCTTTATCATTAAGATTTTTGAAGTGTGATATATGCCACAGACAACCATATTTACATGAGGAAAAAACGTGCAGATGTTTAATTGATGAGGAAGGAAGCTTTACAAGAGACTTGATGCCCCATTCTTAAATAAAGGTTGGAAAAACATAGCTAATGTGTCTTAAAAGAGAAAAACATCTCCTCCTTACTTATATTTCTGAAAGCTTTTGGAAACTTCTCTAGGAAAACACAGAAACAAAAGCATTGTACAATGACTGCATGTACTCAGGAACTGAGGCAGGTACTCCTAAAAGTTTATTTTTTAACGTCATTCGTTGGTGTGTGAATTAAAACAGTGATGTGCATATAGCTTCCATATGTTTTATTTTCCAGGTTTATGTGGCTTTCTGGGGACCAGCTACTTCTGTGGGAAAAGGGAGCTTGGAAGGAGGAGCTCTGTATGACCTTGTTTCACTGGCTCAGTAAAACTCACTAGTAGAGTGGCTAATGTCACCCACCCTCCATCACAAGGAGGACTTAAAATGACACTGTAGACTTTTTATCTCACTGGTGGAGAGTGTAAATGCATAAAAATCCAAAAAAGAAAAAGGAGGAAAAGATAAGGATTAATAAGACAAGAACATTTGGAGCTGGAAGGAGTGGTGAGAAGAAAGGCTTCCAATAGATAGAGAAATAAAACCAGACAAATTACTCAATCCTCAGGCTGCAGTGGAAGGCATAAAGCAGAGCAAAGTCTGCCCCTCAATACCTAGATGCCTGGTGCCAACCAACTGCATCAGGAAAATGTGCTAATGAATTGAACACAGTGAAAGGAGACAAGGTTAATGCATCGAAAAATGCACCTGTTGACAAGTAGTTTAGTGATGACTATGAAAGTGTAATAGGGTAATAACTGTTCACAAAGCAAGCTTATAATAAAAATAATGGAGATTTAATAGCAGTAATCATATCATTGTTATTGAAGGTTTTAGCATGTTTTAAATTGAAAGCTTTAGCTCCACAATAGGGAAGAAATTATTCAGCCAATTCTGAAATACGATGCTCAGCCCCCTAGATGTACATTGTATGCAACACAGTGGCTTTACCTTGGACTAAATTTAGTCTGGGGTGCTGGACCAACCACCCCCATTCAATCTGTCTCATTCTGCCAAAAGAGACACATTGTACTCTGGGTTGTTGTCTCCATTAGGAGCTGGAATACATTTGCTGTGCAACTGGAACAGATCATTTGCCCTAGGTGATGGACATGAAACCACTATGAGAACAGAAACAGAGCACAGCAAGTAGGGATACACAGGGGTTTGCTTTGAAGCCATCCTACAGCTCTGAACCAAAACAGAACTGTAGAAAACTTTTCTTTGTTAGTTATCTTAAAATCTGATTGGGATCCAGTTTAGATTACAAATTATCTAGGGAAAGAGCCATGTAAATTGATGACAATTTCGAATAGTTTAATAGCATAACATACTGAGGATAATGAAGGTCAGTCTTGTTGCAGGGCAGGACTGAATGGAGCTCAGCTCTTCCACTGGTAATGGGTACAAACAAGGCATGAGTGTGGAAATAAAGGAAGACAGGAAAGCCACGAGGTCACAGAAACTTCATTAGAGGGGCAGAGTGAGAAGCTGGGGTGTAGTAAAGCCATTCTTGCTGGACTGATTCTGATTTTCATGTCTTTATCCTTATTTCTCCCTTCTTTTCACTGGGAGAGAGAATACTGAACACAGAACATATATGAACAGGGCAAGAGAGAAAATCTTCACTCTCTGCTGAAAACTACTGATGTTCACCAGAAAATTTTCAGTTGAAAATGTTATCTTTTCATTACAAAATCAAATTAAAGGTTTAAAAAAAAAAAAAAAAAAAAAAAGCCAAGATGCTAGCAGCTGTAAAGAAACCATCAAAAATTTAATTTTGCCAACAGGAAAAAAATATATTTCTTAGTTGAAAGTCTTTGGTTTTTTCATATAAATTTTTGTTATGATTTTAAAAGAAATGCACATGTTCACAGGGTCTGGGTATGTTCTGTGAAAACTCCCAACTTTCTGAATGGATAAAGGTGTGGGAAATCAAAAACAAAAAGATCACAGAATCATAGATTATTTCAGGTTGGAAAAGACCCTTGAGATCATCCCTACTTTACCAAGTTCTCTCCTAAACCATGTTCTCCAGCACCACATCTAAACAACCCTTAAACACAACCAGAGATGCTGACTCAACCATTCTGGGAACTCTGTCCCACCTGGGACTCTTCCGACTTCCCTGGGAAGACTATTACAGTGTCTGACCACTCTTTCTGTGAAAATTTTTTTCCTAATGTCTAGTCTAAGCGTACCCATACTAAAATATGCTGGTAAATCTTAATTTTTTTGGTGACTTATGTAAATATTATCTTAAGTTTTGTGACTACATTAGATGCTTTTGCTACTTTCTTACCCCCAAAAATCGTAAGGAAGTAATTTTTGAGTCAAAATAATTAACAGAGCTTATCCTTTGGCCTTGAACAGCTTCCTACAAAGGCAACAAATTTGTTTGCAATTCGCTGCAGTGACTGGAAATTTGGAGGGTAAATCTGAGCAAGATATATTCTTGTGTCTGTTTCCACTTAAATTTGAAGATGTATTTCTGTGCTTGTCCTTACCGGTACTGCAAAGTTAAGCAGTTATCCTGTCTCCAGATGTCAGGAGTTGCTTGATATATTGGAATATTTGTGATGTTCATCTTTAAAGAGTTGGATTCCAGCACTCTCCCAGTACTTCAAGCAGTGTCACATCTTTTCAGGTACTGCTGCTTTAGCAGATGTCAGGAAGCTGTGTGCTTGTCAGGTACCATATGGATATTCCCAAAAAAGGCAGAGCACTCACAACTTCATTACCCTCCTGGAGTTTCAGAACACTAAGGACCATGCAAAACTGAACCCTTTAGCAGATTTAATAATGATATTTTTTATTTAATTATAGAGCCAAAAGAAGTAGCAACACATGTGCTGGCTCCAGTATTTCCATTTCAATCCAGCCCAGCTTCTGAGAGTGTTATATGCACAGCCTCTTTTGGAATTCAGAATTAAAAAGAGTGTCTGAATAAAGCTTCCTTTTATTTGAGAAGAGAAGCATTCTTTTGAAACTGTCTCAAATATCATACTTGCCTGCCAGCACATTTTGGGAAAGACAGGTGAGAATACATTCTTTCCATTATGCCTTTTGTCCATCTTTATGATCTGGACAATTACACATCTTCAAAAAAAAAAAAATCAAATGCTATTATAGTTTTAACTTAAACCAAGACAGAGAAAAAACAACCAACCAACCAAACATACAAAAAACCCCAAAACAAACAAAACACAACAGTTCAAGTTGATTACATTAAAACTTTATCTCTGCTTCACTTTGGTAGGACTAGAATAGCTTTTAAGGAAAGCAGCTGATATTTTATCACTATATTGGGCCTGAATTTTTCTTAGACCATGCGATAACTCTTAACACACTATAATTTCAGTATAACAGGGAGGATGATGGGAGCAATTTGTGGGAGTCAGTTAAAGGTTGTTTCAAGTGTAAATAATCCTTAAAATTAATGATTCACTTTCAACTGGGTTTTTAATGTCGAAGAACATATTTCCTCTTATTACTAGAAGTATGATATTGATACATTTGAAAAATCTCTGCACTGGAGCATGCTTTGAAAGAATTTGGGCACATAGTACTCTTCCTTAATTTTTTATATCTGTACCTATATTGAGTGCTCAGGCACTATAGTAATAAATGATTTCTGAAATGGCAGTAAACCACTGGCCTCAAGGAATACTGAATGCCATCATAAGTGCTGTATACACCTGGTCTGATTTTCTTTTCAAACATTTAACTGATTTTTTTCTTTAGCAGTTATACATAGTTTTTAATAGCTACCTAAATGAACACAGTCTCTGTATGAGGCATCTTGTGCACAAAATGCATTCAGGAGTCAAGCCTGCCTTTGGAGGAGTCTTCCAAATTAAGTCATACAAATTTTTGTCACAGTGCTAAAGATAAAGACTTTAGGAATCACCCCTACTCGTCTATTTCACGTGTTTTGTGGTGGGTTATTTTTTAGTTTGTTAGGTTTCACTATCCCATGTAAATATTTTCAGAGGCCTGTGCATGCTTCAGTCACCCTGTTCATGATGCTGGTCCTGTTTCTGGTGGTCGGTGTCAGAGCAGGGATTAACAGGCTCTTCAGGGGGTGTTCATGTAAGAGGAGCAGACACAGGACTGTTACATGCTGGTTGAACAATGCTTACATTGCATGCCAGCTGTTCCTCAGGCTTTGCAAAGAGCTTATACCCATCTAACACCCCACTTAAGCTCTTCTTTGATTTTTTTTGCCTACATCTCCAACTAGTGAAAACTGACAGTGACATCTCTGCACAATAGCTGAGGAGTTGGACACTTGATCTTAGAAATGCTAATACCTCTATAAAAGTTGACTTTTTTAAGAGTTTGGGAAAGAAATTTAATAACTTCTAAGACACTGAACTTAAGAACTGTTGTTACAGTTGTTGAACAGATAGTCACCTTCCTTTTTATTTTTTCTACTCTCCTCTCCATTTATATTTGCTGTCCTCCTGCTTATATTTCAGACACCATCCAGAGACAGCCAGCTCCTGAATGCATTCTTTTTAATTACCACCTTAATAGCACCAGAAGACTCGCCTTTGCTGGTGAAAGATGCTTCTTGAACAAAAAATAAGTCTGTGGTGTAGAGTATCTGCTGCTTTTATGGACTCGAGAGTTGTTCTTGCTTTGACTGCAAAAAACCAAGGCCTTGAACTGGAAAAACTACTATCCTGTACTTAACAACAGAGTCAAGATGACACAAGTAGGATGGGTAATTATAGTTTTCATAGTAAAATTCACTCACTAATTGGATCTCTGGATACTGGATACCCATATTTTTCATTTTAAAGACAAACATTAATACTTTTTAAAGATGTTCAATGCACATGCCATCTTTTTTACAAGATCTCTCCCATTCACACCAGAGGAACTAGTTGTAGATGAAACCAAGGGGGTGAGAGGCTTATGGGAGTTTGGGGGTATTAGATTATTTTGATTTGGATGGGATTTTATTTCAATTTACACTTACTCGGGAAAGCAATTAGACACATACTTAAGGCTTTTCTTAAATCAGAACTTGAAAAATTTAGTGTTCTTTTAGTCTTTAAGTAAGCTGCATCTTCAGGAATTTTCAAATCTCTATCTCCTTAACGTCTGTCAACAAGTAGCTTGTGCACAAAAGCCCTTTGGCACATGCAAACTTGTAACGAAACAGGGAGTTGGAGTGTCTGATTTTCAGTCACGCTTGCATATGCAGCTGTGTTCATTCTCTCTATAGACAATGCAGGGAAAACCTGGGGAAAAAAAATGCCATTAAAGGGGAAAAAGTTTCCCTGACTGATTCGATTGAGGGTGACAAAGAATGAGAACAAACGGCAGGTCTACATTAGTTATGCCAGCCTGGGTACAAAGCCATAGTGTTATTTCACTGAAGTACAGTGCAGACACAGAGCTGGCTAGTAGACAGATAACAAAAAAGCAGGGGAAGTTCAGGTTTTACTGATTTTTATCAGTGCACAGGAGAAGACCTTATGTCTTGAGCAATTAAGTGAAGAGAAAATATTCTCCTGCACACACTTAGAGTCTCAGCTTGATACTGGCTGCCTTGAAAGAGAATCCTCCTGAAGAGACTTTGCTGAGAGGAGTTTATATTAGCTCCCACTTGAATTAAAAGCTATTCCACCTGCTATCTGGCAGGAAGGCAATGTGCATAATTAAATGCAGACATTTAAAAGACTATGAGTACTCAGCAGGGTTTTGAATACTGATAGTTGTAAAGGACTCTACCTCATCTATACTCTGTTTCCACCCTTTAAGGCCTCTGGAGAAATTAACTAGCAATATTTGGTATTATTAATCCTTTTAACAATGTAAAGAGCATCTCAAAAAAAAATTGGTGCCAAGAAGTCGGTTTCAAGCAAATCACTGAGCAGGCTCAGTCACTGTGAGCCCTCCCTTGTTAAAGCTGCTACAGTTTAATTTATTCCAGAGACTGGATCAGCAGTGGTGGGGAGGTGAAAACTCTGTGTTTCAGTATTCAGCCTAGTGGGAGTGAGAAATTGCTTTTCTTTTCTGGTTTAGAAGAGAAGCTGATTGCCATAGAACAAGCTCTTCCTAGGGAAAAGGTTTTACTGGTTTTAGAGACAAATTTAAATTTATTCCAAATTACTTTTTCTTCAACAAAGCTGTTTTTAGATACCAATAGTTATTATATCCCACACATAATCTATATTTTCTCATAAATTATCTGCTCTGAATAACTGTTAACATTGTCAAGTGAGGGAGTCTAACTTATTTAATAGAATTATTAACATTACTAACAATTATACACAAATTAAAATATCATGACCTGCCTACTATAAGTTTTCCATACTAGGACACTCGGTCAACAAAACTCTCTTCAGTCTAGAAGTTGAAAAGCATTGTATATGCTGAAAAACAAACCAAGTATTCAAAGAAATCACATGCTGATGACCTGCTTTATCAGCCATAAAGTTAAATAGCTGTTTTTATCTTTTAAAAATGTAAAAGCTAATCACCAACTAGTAAAAGTGTATTTTATGTTAGTAAACTTAATACAAGGCAAAGTTTTTCTTTCATCCTTTCTCAGTATAAGCCAGTCCTCAACAGAGACATGGACTACATGACCACTTCATAACCCTCCAAGGCATACTTTTATGCCTCTAAATTCAAATTAATTTTTTTAATTATATTATCTTAGAAACGCTATATTTTCACTTTTTTCCTCATGTGAGAAAAATTAGTTCATACTCTTCTACTTGGGCATTTAAGTTTAAGTAATTCTTTGCTGTCACAACCATTTCGTCTGCAAACAATACTTCCTTTATCTCAGAGGTCTAATTATGAAATGTATAAACCAAGTAATCAAATAGCATTGATTTTAAACAGTTATTAATATGAACATATGTATTTTCATATGAATAGGGTTGTAGAATCAGGCCAGAATCATGCAAGTCACCACCTAAGAATGAATTATAGGATTGGAGATGGATAATTGCATGAAGCTGTAAATCCCATTGTATTTTTTACTTTATTTAGAATCTCTTCTTGAATTAAAGATTTACAAGTTATAAAGACACCCAATGAGAATTGCCAGACAGTGCTTTAATAAACATAGATCCCTCCTGAGCAACCCTTCCACACACACATAATGCCAATTCATTTCCTGCAGTATCTGATTTCAGCTGAAGCTGAAATCTGTCAGTATGAGGAATTAGTTAGCTCTCCTGAACAACCAGGACAAGAGCAATGAAACAAATTTGAGTTACTCTGTAAGTGAATAAATATAACTATACTGGTATTTATACTACAGCCTTGTTTTTCTCCATCTTGCCAACTCGAAAATGTCCCGTGCCTGAGTACTCTCCAAAAAGCAGCACAACTTCAAAACTTGCAGCAGTTGATTCCTTGCTCAGCTGCTAGGGAGCTATATACGAGTGGTCAGTGGTGATGGAGAAGGCAGGGGTTATCCTGGAGTATGGTCCAGAGTTACAGTAACCACTTGCAGAGGCTCTCCATCCTTGTTACCTCTGTGGGACGGTGTAACAGCACCAGGCAATCAGCAGGCAGAGTAACCTTTGGCAGCTCAAATGCTCTTGGACATATCTAAATGAGAAACAAGGTTTATGTAGCTGGAAAGAGCCCTGATGCTTCCTTTATGGAGTACATTAGATGCTGGGATTTACCGCCAGAGTGTTCTATGACTTTTGATATGTGAATAGTAGATAAGCTCTTTGTATATGGCAGTCAAAAAAAATGTGGCTGCCTAACAGAGTTCTTGATTTTCATGAGATCAATAAAGCTCACTGTACAGAGTACTTGGCTTTCCCTAGAAGTGTCTTACATCAGTTTTTATCGGGTTTCTCCCCACATCACTGAGGGGGAGGCAGTACTGTGAGTTTCTTCAGCAGCTCTTACAGAAAGTCCAATCTAAATCCAAGCTTAATGACCTGCTGGAGTAAATGGGACTTAAAGATTCATTTGAGTGCTTTGCTGAACCAGGGACAGTCTGGGTGACAATACCTCACCAAGGAGCCAGGCACCTGGTCTTACTTTCCCTGAAGTCACTTCCATGCTGTCAGATTTTTTTTCCTTTAATATACTGGGTTTTCTTGTATCATTGTCTTGGGATTTGTTCCTTTTTCTTTTTTTTTTCTTTTCTTTTTTTAATTTTCTTGGTAGTAAGCTCTCCAGAGTGAAAATGTATGGTATACTCTTATATGTGGAAAATTTCATAAATTAAAACATATGCTTCAAGTGCAGAGGCATTAGAAAGGTGCTATTTTTTTCTTTTTCCTGAAAACAGCGTTTCAAGATATATCATAACTCTTCTCCCTTTCTTGTATTTTAAAATGGTTGAGCACCGAGACCTAAGGTAGGATGGCTCAATAACTTGTTCCTTCCTCTGTAAAATAGACACACAGAGGAATTTGATTCAGATCCTCTTTTTTGCACATTCCACCACACACCTTGGGTCTGAGCTCAAAACCACTGAGGTCAGCTTGATGACTCCTCTGCAGTTCAGGGAATATCATATCTGGTGCAGACTTGCAAAATATCAAGGAGATATTCCTAGTTTTGTTAAGGACATGAATTGGTCTCATTAATCATAGTCTTAGGAACATACAATCAGTGCTACATTTAAACTAAAAATTAGAGAAAAATAGGAAAGAATGTCAGAATAAACAATGGTTCCATTTGCATTTAGATCTCATTTTTCATATCATCCAAATATGGGCCTAAGAGAAAGGAAGACTTAGTGCTGCCTTCCTTCTAACAAAGCTGTGGCTAACAGCATTATACCTGTCTATTTTATTTTTTAAATCACAGATAAAATAAGGGAACATATGAAAAAAATCTCTACCAACAGACCCTACTTTATGCTCATAGCCTCTCGGGTAAAATGGGTGCCTCCCTTACCCCTTCCTCCTGTAGGATGGATCTCGTTTCCCTGGATGGTTGTTGTTAAAACAAAGACTGCTGTATACTGTGCATCTTTTCAGTGCTGGGATACTATTTTTGCATTATTTGAGAACTTAGAGACTAGTCCACATCTCCAGAAAAAAAAAAACAAAAAACAAGCACATAAATAAATTTAAAAAAAAAAAATCCACACCAAAATTCTCCTTTTGCAATGTCAGCCTAGATAAAATACCCTTCAGAGGCATTTTACTAACCCTAGTACTCTGAAAAAAACACCAGAATGAGGTTCTGCACAGATTGCTTATATAGCAATGCCATTTGAATTGAGTTTGAGCTGAGAGGCAGCAAAATTAACTTATTTACTGCAATGTAAAATAAAGTATAAATCAAAACTGAATGTAAGAAATACACCCCCTCTTTCACCAAAAGTAAAATTCGTGTTTTCAAGTATACAAAAACTCTTCTTCTAATGGTATATGACTGGCTTAAATACCTTATTTAGCTGAATATAAACCTCTTTAGTTGAAAACCTGTCTTAGATGAGTCAGTAAATATTTGTACAGCTAACATCAGTAAAGGAAAAATTATGCAAGGCAAGTTTGCTTTTGTTTAGGCAAACAGAATTATAAAAATAAAATCATGTCATCCAAAATTAATGCTTAGTAAAATCTTACTTTTTCAAGTACTGTCAGCATAGTCCTAGTATCAAGTGCTTGAAATAGAACCTTTTTAGTATCACAGCAATTGTATTAATAGATTCCAGGCACGTGCTTTCAGACATGCAATTTCATATGTAAGAAAACTGTTCTTGAATTGGTTGGCTACTAAAGAGTTCTTTTGTTCCAAGATTTGAGAACAAATTAAGGTAGAGATGCAGAAGAGGATAAATTATGCTAGCTGAAGTCTTTCAGGACAACTAGCTTTTCACAAATTTTCCACAATCATCTCTGACTTGGAATGATAAACCCACATTGCTCAGATATTCCAAAGCATACCATTCCAAGGGATTACTAAATTCATTCCTAAATTATTTGGGGTTTTAGAAAATCCCATTGACATTTCTCATTGACTCTCAATGGTATTTAGGATTTCCAGAAAGGCCTCAAGCACTTAGATGGAATGTGAGTGTGAGAACCTGCAGAGAAACTTTTGCTGCCATTTCCAAAAAGCTCTCATATAGATATTTTATAGGTACTCAAAACTCCAGCTCAAAGCAAGTTTGCCTGTGGAGCTTGGATAAGGGTCTCACATATTCAGCACATCCTGAGTAAGTCCAAGAACTAAAAGGAAAGAAAAGGAAAACTGAGTTCTGAAAGAGTCCTCATTTCTCTGAGTTTGGAGGCCCCTCAGCATACCACGGTCCAGCCAAGATGCCCAGCTGATGGGACAGCAGCCTGCCTGCTCACTTTATGTGTCTTTTGATCATCCACCAATCTGCAATCCAAAAGGCTGAAACCTGCCTCCAAACAGGGTAACAAAAGGGAAGGAGAAGGCCTTGAGCAGTATGAAGTAATGGGGGGGTTCAATCAGTCTTTAACGAGGGGATCAGAAGATGCTGAGAGGCATCAGCCTTGCCCCCTCCCCTGCTGGCAGGCAGCTCTCCTGCATCTGTAGCTGGCATGGGGCAGGGTCTGTGCAGTGAGGAGGTAACTGGAGGGGCCAAGGCAGCTCCTCACCACCTCCAGACAACAGCATAGTTCTCCAGGCTCTCACACCTGATGTTTCTGGAACTGAAGCCCAGTCTTCTTCTCTTTTATAGGCCATCAGTAGGTCTCAGAGGAAATAATTTATAATAATGGGGGTCACTTTGTTCTGGGGTCAGTCTGATATATCCTTGGCTACTCACGAAGGTGACTTTCTTGTTTAAATTAAAACATCTCCATTACTCAGCACACCTGGGCTCTAGGAACTTGTTCTTGCAGCCCAGGCTCTCTGTGTGACTCCAGCCACAACACCTGATGTTACAGTACCACCTTTTCTTGGCCACTTGAGTTGGAAAGAAGAGTAAGATGAACTTCCGTCTGCTGCAGTGCCAAAAATTCAAATGAACTTTGAGTCTCAAATCCTCTGGTAAAGAGGACCCTGGAGAAATGGATGCTATGCAGGCTCCTTGTCTGGTATAAGTGCCTTAAAGAAGAATTTCATCTGTTACTCTCTTTATTTCATGTTTATCTACTGGACCTCAATAGCTTCTTTCTGTAACTACTTGGTGGTCAGAGAAGAAGTAGAGAAGCTAGAAATCAAAAAGCATAGCAATAGAAGGGTATAAAAACCTGCCTTTTGAAAATGCTTGTTTACCAAGCACAGTGCTTAAACTGGATTGTCTATAGAATTTTATGTATATACAAGAGGTACTGGATATTTCAAAACCACTTTGCTGTAGGCCTTCAACTGGAGAACCATCTGCTTTCCAGGAACAGTCTGATGGAGAGCCATAGTATCTTAAATCTATGGAAGCAGAAACTAACCTTCCAAGTACCAAATCAGTATTTGTTTTTAATTAAGGAACTTTTATTGTTGTTATGCTGAACAGCAAGAAAATACCTCAGCCCTTAAAAAAAAAAATTACCTGTAGCCATTAAGCTAAAGGCAACTTCTTTATTTTGTGCACTTTTTTTTTTTCTTTCTTTCAGCAATTGGTCTCCTATGTTGCAACAACAAATAGGTCTCCCTTCACAGTCCTGTGCCAGTGAAGGGCTTCCAGCTAGAGCAACAAGTAAAAGAGAACATTTCCTGGGCAGTGTTGCTGGAGGTAAACAGCCTCTCAGGCATCAGAAAGAGGTGGAAAAAACCAATCAGCCCAGAGAGCCAGGACAGCAGGATGCCATGCTACCTGTGCTGCTCAAGCAGAGGACAGTATTCCACATGTGATGGAGAGAAACAGGAATCTAAAGGGAGCACCTGTTGGTGACATTTTAAGAAAACAGCTGCCAGCTGGAGGTAGGAGAGCTGGAAAGGGCACTGAAAGGTTGCAAAGATCTTGCAGCCTTTTTGGAAAGATTTTGAAAAAAACAAAAACAAAAACAACAAAAAAACCCCACCTCCCAGCCTTTCAGAAGGGTTTTCTTGCCTTTTTTGGTGAGGGCAGTCAGAGGCAAAACAGCAAGCAAAGCAAATATAGGTTGAACATTCACAGTCATTAGATACTGCTAACAATCATTAAGCACTGTTGCCTGAGACAGTAAATACCAGTTGTCCCAGCCCCAGATTCAAACACTGCCTAAAAACCCTTTTGGAGTACACCCTTTTACAGAAGAGAGGTTTCATTATTTCTGTGTCCATTTTTGGGTGGGTTTCTCAAAGTTGCAGACAGATCAACTTAATATGAAAGTTACAGTGATCCAGGGGGTTGAGTTTTCAGAAAAAAACAGCAGAATGGCTGTTCTGCTTTGTTTTCTAAGGGCAATAGAATTTTCATTATCATTCAGCAAAGCTCCCATAGAAATGTTTCCCGTTACCACTTTCCTCCCACTTCTGTAGAAATGTGAAACAAGCTGGTAAATAATAACTTTAAATTGCATTTCAGTAAGGTAACTAGGCTGGCAACAACAAGGAATGTTCCTGAAGTATTTTTCTGAGTCTCAAACAAAACAAAGCCTGTCTTATCTCTACATCTGTTTACATGTTATAATCCAGAATGCTTCCATGTTTCATTTTGTTTAAAGAAGTTAAAAAAAAAAAAAAAAAAGGTTTTACAGGAATTTCCCTTATTTTAAAATTACCTAATTAGTCCTGAAATTTGCCTAGATTCCAAACAAAAAAAAAAAATCAAGTGCAGTGAGACATAGCCATTCTAAGCTTTGTTTATCCTTTTCTCTGCATTTGGAGTGAGGAGGAAATGTGGCAGAACTATTTAATGCAAATGGTTCAAAGAATATGGAACGAGTTACCAGTGTAGGGAGTTAGTGATGAATATATATGTGTTCAAATTACCAGAGATTTGTTTCTCTGGTAAGAAGGATTGCAGGATGAAAATGCAAAACCATGGGATTCAGAAAAACTAAACAAAGGAATTGATTCTGTATTTTGGACCGGATGCCTTTTTCCTGAAAAGATTTTGCTTCCAAATTATTCAGGTGCAAACTTGTTGTCAGCTGAGACTGAGAGCCAAAAGCCCTTGATACTGCTTCTGGGTATGACACGTGACTCCAGGCAGGGGGTTTCTGGTGTTTTTCTTCTGATGTAAGTCTTGGGGTTTTTTTATCTGTAAACTATGTGCATTAGGAAAGGAGTCCTACAGGCTTCAGCTGAGGACTGGATTTTGGCCAGGCCTGAGTGGGTACAAAGGAAGGGAGAGAAAGACAGGCCAAGGGTGGGGGTTGTGAGCTCCTTCATTTTCAGCAAGAAGGATGCTGGGTGCAAGGAGGTTCCCTGAAACTGGCTGTAGACTAATCATCAGTTCTGCAGAAAAATTTGTTAGGCAAGAGCAATGGTTATGCTGCATACATAATAGAAAAACAACAACAAACCAAACAAAAAACCACCACCAAAAAATCCACAAAGTCCCTTACATGTTTTGCTTCTGAGGCAAAATTCCTCTGACATCCAAGGAGGCAACACAACTCTGAATCACCTGAAAACTGAGGTTTACCTACAAGGCATCATCTCAACTCAGATGATTGCAAGGGCTTTGATATTAGCTCAAACACAGAACTGAGCTAACATGTCTGCAGGACTTCTAAATTAGAGCTGGCTCACATCCAGACAGTTCGAAGCAGAAGTAAAGGAGCCTCAGGTCTGTCTGAAATGTCCGTATAGATGGATTCTCAGATAGGATGTTCTGAAGTGTTGCCTCTTGTGGTTACAGTTAGAGTGTGGGTGGCTGAGTTCTCTGAATCACACATTGTAAAAACAGCAGTTTGACAGTTCCATCAACAATGCAGATGGGTTTGGTTCCAGTATGAAAACCCTACTTTTTGGAATTCCCCAGATCTAAGAAATAGGTCCAAGGAAAAAAAGGATCTGATTCAGAATGTGAAAGGAATTCATGTATTTCCCACAACAATTACTATTGGGAAATGCTACTAACTTTTACTATAAGAGCTATTGACCAATAATTCCCTTAGTGTTTCCCCGGTAGCCCAGCAAAGTGTACAAAAAAAGGCTGGAGAATGAGAGTGGTTTGCTTTCCAACATGAGAAAAGAAGATAAAATCCCCACCTTGTGCAGGCTAATATACACGTACAGGGAGTGCCTTCAATTCTGCACAAAGAGTCTGAAACTCAAAATAATGGCAGAGCTCTCTAAAATTCATCAGGTCATGTGAATACAGAGCACTGACACCACAACATGATGAAAGCCACCAAAGCTCCAACTTTATGTGGCTTTTATGGACCCACAGAGACTGCTTGCTTTGTTTTGGAATTTTGCCTCTGCCCCATGCTAGTCACTCCTTCAAGAGGAGTATACAAAGGAGTCACTCTGGGTTTACAGAGCAGGAACAACTGAGCTGAACTATTCCAGGTGCTTGTTAAAACAGGTTTAGCCAAATGAGAGAGGAGAATGGTCCATCAGGATTATACTTCAGAGAACAGACAGTCTGATATGCCACTGCCTGGCATTTTGTACTGCCATTAATTTCCACATATGCAAACTGGGAGTAAGACACTACTGCATCATAATTCCTTTGCTAGTTATAACGAAGACTATTCCATATCACTGTAAATGAACATACAGATTAGAAAAACCCTACCACAAAAGAGGATTCAAGGCCTCACTCAGCATTGACTTGCAAGGAAAAGTAGCACTAATGCACAATGATATTCATTAAGGCTTTTTTTGTCAAGGGCATGAAGATTTTCCTCACCCACACAATGTTTTCACCTTAATACTTAAAACTCAGCAGTAAGTGAGTCTGCTATATAGCTCTTCACTCGATATTGGTCTGAACTGGCCAGTGAGCTGAGTGATGAGATAAAGATCACAGAAAGTGTAGACAGATGTTCTACATAAGACAAAAAAAACCCCTGCAATGGGAATTTACAAAGAAGAGTTCTTCAGAAGATGCAAACAGGAAAGGACAGGTGTTTTCTATGTCTCTTTGAAGTACATGAGAAAGGTGCTATCTGAGCCCTGTAAGCAGAAACATGTATGAGCAGACAAAACAGAGATGGAATGAGGTCACATCTTTGCCAGTGCCACTCCAGAATCCTTACTTTGCACTGTGGTACCCAGTGTTCTGGATGGTAGCCCTGGGCCTGAATGACAAATACACCAGCAGACAGAGAATAAGAAGTGACTATAGGACAGACATCTATTAATCAACCTTATTACAGTGTAGCTGGTCAGTATGGTTCATATGGATTTGCCTAAGCTTGGAAAACATGCAGTAAATGTTGACTGTAGTCAAAACTGATAGATGGCAAAATGTGACTGTAAAGAAGTAATTATTATCAAGCAAGACTTCTCTGCTACATACCCAAGAACACAATTCTTGTCACAACATAATTTAATATTTTTATTAGTGACTGGAAATAGGCACAAAATCATAAAATATTTTTTAGCAGCCTAAGCTTTAAAATGAGTTGAACAATGACATGAAGAATTTAGGGTCCTAAAGAGTAAGTATTGAGCTGATCAGTACATGTGGAAACAAATAGTGCAAAACATGACCTTAAGTGGGGAACATTCTGTCCAGAGGATCGGGGACTCTACAAAAGCAAAGGGAGAAGCTGCTGCTGTTAATCAGGTCATGTGAGTTCCTGGTGTGGTGTTCTGCCCAACAGTTACCACAAGTCAGGCTGTGTGTGTATTTTACAGTGATATAAGCAGCATTGTTTTGGCCAGGTGTTGTATTTACAGATTAGAAAGAAATTGAAGAAGGATAGATAAGACAAGGACCCTGAAAATAACTGAGATATTGAAAAATAGATCTTTGTACAGAAACAAAATTTTGTGTTTAGCTTCCCAAAGAAAATGTTAGAGCGACGTGGCTGTTACCTATAATTTTATTAACTAGGGAAAGTAAGTAGTGGATTCATGAGACCATCAGGCACAAGTTAACAAGGCACAATGGCTGGTACTACATCTCAATGAATGGTAGAGCTAGGTTAGCAGAGTTAGGTTAAAGGCTGGACTGGATGATCTTATAGGTCTTTTCCAACCTGAACAGTTCTATGATTTTATAAATTCTAATTACAAGTCAGATGCTTTTATTAATAAGCATTGGAACACCTTAACAAAGGCTACCACTTCTTTCCTGGAAGTATGAAAATCTTGGTTTTAATGAGTCAAGTGGGTCAAGCTGAGAATTTTGGATGTGAACACATGGCCCTTGCCATGCCCAAACATACACTGACTCCAAACTTCATGTGCATTCTTCTGCAAATATACCTGGAGGTTCAGGTTTGAGATCTTCCCAGCCACAGCTGGGGAAGAGATGCAAACAAAAACTACTTTTAATGTCCTCAGCCTTGCCCCTGCATTGGGCATAAGACATAAGAAGATAATAAGAGTCAATGGGCTGACTTAGAGCTGCCAAACACAAACACAGTGCTAACACCCATCCTTCCTCACACAAAAACAGCTGGAACCTTTTGGTAGACCAGATAATTGCACTGGTCAGTTTTCCAGGATGAAAAGGGTGGGTTTTTGTTGTGAAGGGTCGTGGGTGGCACATTGTTTTTTTATGTTTTCTTTTCAAATATGTCACCATATGATTTCCATGTTTTGAAACCGTGAACTCCTGCTCTGTGCAAGGGAGAATGGTTTTCCTACACAAGGAAAGGGTGAGTTTTTATGGATCATGGAAAGTCATGCTGTTTGCTGGTTAGGGCCTGAATACACACAGTTTTCAGTTCATAGTGGAGAATATTACAAACAGTAAACATCAGGGACAAAAGAAAGCTGTCTGGTGTGGTTATGATCTGGACCACAACATGCACATTTCAAAATGTCCCCTAGGGAGAAAAAAAATTTTGAAAATATTACAGACAAGGGAGAAGAGAAGCGGAAGGTTTCTGAGTGAGGGTAGGTGATTTGGGAAACACCCTTGAGGCTATGATGAAATCTCAGTAACTCAGACTACATAGGAAAGCAAAAGTTTGGGTTGATTTAAAGGTTTTTTGCCCAGTTCTCCTAACACTTTGAGAGAGGCAGACTACCAGCATAGGTAATTGTGTTCTGTACACTGCTTTGTAAATCTATTCCAGGTCACAAGAGATAGGAATGACATTTTGAAGCACTGCAAGTACACTTCAAGTAGTGTTGTTGCCCGATGGACCTTCTCTGGTTTTGATACTGCTGAAGATGATGAGAGACAGATTTTGAAAAGACTGGTTGTTCAGATCAACATGAGATCAAGTTATTCTCTGCTCTGTCCATATGTTATATCTCCTTGACCTTTCATTTGTTATTTCTTTGCAAATGTCTTCAAAACATGGATGCTGTAATTTTCATTACTCATATTTGATGATATTCTGAGTGATCAGTAAAGAGGGAGACAATTTCCTGTGATACAAATTGGTATCGTGTCATGGAGCTTCAGGGGGATCTACCTATTCTTTTTTAAACATCCACTTCCAGGAACAATAGTGAAAATGGAGTCATTATACTTAGTGATTTCTGACATTTAACTTCCTGAAATAGAAACCATGATAAAATACTGTGCAAGCTATAGTACTGTATAGTCAGAAACATTAGACAAAGTCTTTTACTGTACCAGTCTGGTTGTTACGGGAGAAGATCTGACTTCTTTGGTTCAGCAGGATGTACTGCATATTTTGTAGATTTGCCCAGTGCTCTGGGCCCTGTGGGCTTAACCTTTTCAACAACAGCAATAAAAGAAGAAAAAGACTGAGGCCCTTCTCTTATACGACTTTTATTTTAGGGGGATATTAAATACAAAGGGTTTCACTCTCAGTGGAAATTGTCCAACTGACTCCGGGATACTGTGCAATCATTAGGAACTGGAAAAACTCAAAGTGCTTGTCTGTAGTGGCTTGGATAAGACCTGCTGGGTGCATTCCAGAAATTAATATTACAGCTGTGATGAGACTTACTTTTGGTCTTTTCAGGGCAAATTATGCTCTAATGCCCAAGGCCAGTGTAAGCCTTATGCACCATTTGAGGCCCATTTAAGCCTTCAAAATAAGACTAACATGGCATTTAAATGCTACAGGGACCTCCTGGCCCTTTTGACAGAAGTACAGGCAATACAAGATATTCTCTAATCACTGAAATATATTCTTTCCGCTGTTAAAGACAGTAAAATGCATTCAGAAAATTCCCTGTTTTACATATGCATTCTCTTATCATTTCTTCACACAGCATTTTAGCCTAAAAAAAGGTATCTAAAGCATTTGCATCTGGAAAGGATGGTGTAGCCTTCAGCTGGCACTGCAGCCTGTTTTTGTCCTCCTGATGTTCCTCAACAGCAGAAGCAGGATTGTCCACCCTAGGAAGTAGTGCAGCTGGATAGGAGAAGATCTGGACATCAGAGCAGATGGTATTAAGGACATGACATCCACTCAGCATGCCTCTAGGCAGATTTATTTGGTCTAGCTCTAGTCTTGTCTTGTCTTGTGCCTACGGGAACATATCTTCTGGTTTAGTTTCATGGCAAAGAAATCTCATTTGTGTGCTCCATGACCCCTACCTGGTGCAAACAAAAGCACAGCAAGTGGAGATGATGGGGAGAGTCACTCCAAAAGCACATTCATGTTTCTACCCTAGTTGCAACACGTCTGTACCTACGTGCCTTCTTAGACAACATACAAGCTAAAGAAGTCCTCACAAAATTATCTTACTTGTGGATTAATGTTACCAAAGTGCCTGTAGGGAGGGTAAATTGCGGGGTCCCCACATTTCACTTTCATGGTAAAGAGTTCTATTTCTAGCGAGGACAAACGAGAGGAAGCTTTGTGCCAGGCAGTGGTGCCACCTGACAGCATTGCCCTGGGCTACTGCCTCAGAGGACCTGCAAATTTCTCCCTCCTTGAGTTTCAGGGCAACAAGGATTCAGATGGAAAAATCCGTGCACATGGCAACCAGAACTTGATATCTTAAAAGGTGCAGTGTGTGCATTAATGCCAGGTGAGATCTGGCAAATGACTGTTTGCTTTAAATTTTGCTTTAATCACTCTTACATTTTTAACTTTGAAGTCTAGGGAAGTACATTTTTTGGTTTATTCCTTAGATGACATGGAAAAAGATATTCCACCTACAGTACTGGAATATCATTTATAGATGTGTAAATTCATAAAGCTATGCCTCTAACAGTTTGCTCACATGGAGCTACCCAAATTTGCATCAACTGAGAACTTGACTGAGGAAAAAAAAAAAAAAAAAGAACATTTGAGGCATTACTTTTATCATAATTGCCCCAGCATTTCAGATATGTGTGCAAAAAAGAACAAACAAGATTGGGGCAGAAGTGAGAGGAGGTTATTTTCCTGCTAAATCAGTATTGAATTAGTTTTTGTTTATATGTGGCTCATTAAAAATTTTAAAGCCCATAGCTGGCTGAAAGGGTGGATTCATGAATGGAGCTGGGAGGACAGGGAGAAGCTGAACATACAAATCTTTGGAAAAATATTTAAAGAAACGACAAAAAGCAGTAAGGTTTGGAGGGGTACAAGAATACTTGGATTTATTCAAGTTCTGTTTTTCTACTACAGATGTTCAGCTAACTACAGCAGAGATGTTTGGAGACCACATATTGGCTGTAAAATTCTAGGGCTGAGATTAATTAAATGTCTGCTGCTCCTCATACAAACTAGACTCGGGAGTTTTTCTAGCCTTCTGAAAGAACAGCTGTAGAATGCATCATGTGTATATCTTGCACTCTTAAAATGTATTTTTATAACAAGTGTCTTGTTTTTTTGTAAGGAAAGTTTAACATCTTATCCATCCTCTGATTATCATGCTGCCGTTCAGGGGGAAAAAAAAAAAAAAAAAAAAAAGATAAGGGTCTGATACTTCTGATTTTTCCTGAACAGTACTGTTTCCACCCAATGTGTGTTTTTAAACAAAATTCATAGTAGGTTCAATCGTCACAATTATTCACTTATGTTGTGCTTTATGTGAGTATATTTTCTGCAACAGTTGTAGGAAGGTGAGGACCCCCATTCCAGTATATTCCCTCGGTCAATACTTAGGAAACATAATTTGTCACTTGTGCCTCTTTTTCCTCCTGACTGGACCAAGTCATAGCTTCTTTTGATCAGTAAACTCACCCTTCTTCTGGATCCTCCTCTGCAGGCAACACTTTTATTATGTGATATATTTTTATATATGATTAATCTTGCAGAAATCTTTTTTCCTCCTCCATAAATGGATACCCTAACAATTTGATTTCTAGCCAGGCCTCAGACAGTTTCCTATTTTAATTTGATACGGTACTCACACATTCACAGTATTCTTGTGTTGTTACACAAAAACAATACAGCTATTTAAACAGTGCCCAAACCAGCTTTAACAGTGTACCCCTTAAGGCTGCCTCCTTTGCTCTTACAGAAAAATGAAGCTGATGTCAAATGTAAAATTTTTAGCCTGCTGGAACTGTTATGTACTTGATACATTACTTACACATGCCACTTATAAAAACACAAACCCCAAGCCAAAGGCGTCTCCTCTGCTCCCACATGGCTGTAGTTGAAGAAGATGTCATTGACCATAGAGGAGAAAGTAAAACATTTTGGCTTAAAGCTACAGTGCTTCACACGAAAAAGACTTACATTTCTTACCAAAAATGACTGCTTTAGGTTCATGATTTTACTGCAACTGAAGATATTTTTATTCTAAAGCTGGCCAATTACAACACCTACAGGTGGTGGTCATATGCAGTGGTGGCTTGTGAGTGGCACAAAGGTACAACCTGACTCATGCCATCCAGGAAATTGTGCACTGAGAAACACCAGCCTGTGTCTTCATTCTGAAAATACTTTTTCATTGTTTTTCTGAGGTAGACATTACTTGACCTTTAAATAAATAGTTTGGGGGCCTACAAAAACTTTGGACAGGACTCCTTAGAAGTGCCAGCTGTGTGTGGAGGAAGTGCCAGCTGTGGAAATGAGAGAATGTGCAGCCCACAGCAAGCTTCCCACTACTGCCTTTGCCACATGCAACATGAGAGGGATGAAGAAGTGAGCTCAGTCTCCAGGGGCACTCAGTTCCCACTGCACCTGGTAAGACTGGCAAGCAGGATACACCAATAATGGGGATGTTGGCCTATTTATCAAACACAAACCCATTTCAATATCAGCAAGCAACATAGAGTCAGTCAAAACAGCTGTCAGGAGGTCTCCACCTGAATGGGTTTTCATAGCAGTCAAGCCATGTAAAGACACATAGTTCAAATAAGAGACAATGCTGTCTAGGCTGCTGCCCTAGAGTGGGGGTAGAAGGCTGTATAATTTATTCCAAAATGCTGATATATCTAGTCTTTTCCAGGATGCTAACCAAAAATATTAATCTTTAAGAGTTCTTTGCAAAATTACTGATAATTATTATTTTATTTAAAAACAAGCACTTTAGAAAAAAACGTCTTCAGTGGTTTTAATGCATCGCCACAGGAAAGCTTTAAAATTAATAGATTTGAACATTATAATTATAATTTTATTGTTAAAACTGCTGACAACATCAATGAGCCACAGTGGATTCGAGAGGCAACTAGGTATCACTGATGGATTTCTAGGGGATAAAGGTTTCCATGTTGCAATGGCCTCTGAATGGCCTCTTGTTGCAGACAAGTATGATCTTGCTGATAAGCATATTTTAAAATGCCCCATTAAGTTAACAGAAGCTTCCAGTTCTCAGGAGGGACAAAGATGTCCCATGTGAGAAGTATGTTGCCACAGGCAGATTCTTGGATAGAAACTTACCCAAGTTCCCAGAAATAGATCTGTATTGATCAAAGTCTGTCAAATGTTGTTTGGTTGATGTTACTTTAGAACATGTTGAGCAGGCAATTTTCTTGGATTTGATTGGCTCTTCCTATAATTTTATAGGAAAAAAATAGTATTTTCCCTAGTAATCACTATCTCCGCTGTGCAATTACATAGAAATGTCATATACTCCTAGCACTAAAAAAATAATAAGTTGAAAAGATTTTTTTTTAATTTCCAAGAAAAGAGAGTTAATGGTGAAAGATGGACGGCGCTGGGAAGGACATTTCTATCGGGGGGCTGAAGATAAACATGGGAGTAATTTGTTGACACCTTGGATTCATAGTTTTCTACACCCAGTAATGTGACTGAAAACTGAAAAAGAGGTGATGTAAAACAGGACCCTTCTATAGGAGAGTTTGAAGGACGTGGATAAAATTACTAGCTACTTTTTTGGTATCTCCATGCCTATCAAGCTATTTCTTCATGTGAGTGTTTATAATGTTTAGAGTAATATTTCTTATGTAGCTAAAATATCATATACTTGAGAATCCTCAGCTACCAAGGTTGTTACTTGCAGGATCATAAAGGGTTTCATGGACAAAGCCAGTGGGCACATCACAACCTTAACCAAACCAGCTTGCAGCTGTCAAACTCAAGAGGACTGAACCTTTCTATGAGTATTTCATTTTTTCCAAAGTGTACAAAACTTGTGTTGCAGCTTAAAGCTAACTGAGGATTTGTGGCTGCCTGTCTCTCAGTTGGAAAAGGTCAGCTTTGAGATTTCCAGGTCAGAAGTGTTTGACAAAGATCCACAGCTGATCCTCAGCTCAGGACATGCTAACAGCCTTTCTTGTTTAAAGGCAATGTTGAAACTGTAAAGAGGCTAAGAGGGCAAAATGTGGAGGCAAAAGAAGGCCATTCGTTTAAGTGATTTATTCTTACACTTCAAGATTCTCAGACTAGAAGAGAGTTCCTCTTGCTGCATGAGGCACAACTGACCTACCTTTCCATTATTACACTGCACAGTTTTGAAATGTAAATAGGAAAGACTTCATAATCTCTGGGGTAATCCATGCAGGCTAATTTGTACCTTCCTGGAAAATCTAGATCCTTGCTCAGTAAAACAGGGCATAGTGGAAACTTAGGCAACTTTTCCTGTCATTTGGGAAATCAAAGACAACACAAGAGACAACCAGTGAGAGGCACCATTTAATTACCACTAACTCATCTAAATGTTCTTGTTTTTCCTAGGCTATATAGCTGGACAGTTGGAGTTATGTTGCAGCATGGGAGGACATTACACTGACCTCTTGTGCACCATATGCCTTTTCATTGACAAGCTAACACTTTTTTAATGAGAGTTTCTAAGGTTGTTATCCAAACTACATTCCTCATCCCATATCTCATCTTTAACACCTCTCCCAGAGGGATCTGGGAGTTTGGACCCATACATATATGTGAGTCCAGGGCTTGAACAGGTCCCAGTGAAGTCAATAAAAATATTGTTGGTGCTGAGCAGGTATCTACTAGGCTCAAGTGAAAAATAAAAGCCATCCAAGAAAATGTGGGAGATAAATTACAGGTTCCTTTTTTTAAAATCAAAATATGCCTTCTTCTTTCTCCCTCTCTGAGTTTTTTTTCCCACTGTCTTTACAACTAGTGTAAAGTTAACTGAGAAAATGATTAAACTGTAAAATGTTACATAGTTCTTGGCAAATGCTAAAAAAATTTCATGTGACTTTCATGATACATAACTCTTAGCTTTGAAACTTACTGACTGCAGTCAAGAATTTCTGGTGATGATAAAATACTGAAATGTAGAAAAAGAACTGTGAACTTTTGTTCACAGGTATCACTGTTTCCGGAAGAGTTGGAAAAAAAAAAAAAAAAAAAAAAAAAAAAGAAAGAACACCTGCAAAACTTCAGTGTGTTAAATATTTCATAAGTATAACCTCAGGGTTATGTTAATGTAATCATTTACATGGGAGTATTAGGTTTTGAAACGTTTGTTGCATTAGTTAACCTGTTCTTTACAGAAGTGTTAGGCTTTCAAAGCAGCCTCTGGAGCCTACAGAGGTGGGTGCTGGTCTGCTATTCTCTGCTCATCCCACCACCACAGTCCTGATTGTGCAAAATATTACAGACATGCACGTCATTCCCATGCAAATAGATGTCGGACTGAGACTGCAGAGCTTCATCCTCTTTGGAGCCCTGCAGTTAGAGAGCACCTGTTCCCTGCAGAAGACAATAAGCACTTTTGTGTCCCATGCATCCCTTGGTGCAAGGCAAGGCACCTGGTGAGGGTGGGTCCTGTTCCTCCCAAGGAAGGAGGGAAGCCAGCAGAGTCGGACTCCTCTGGGATCCCCCTCCGCTCTCCATCCCAGAGCCTAGGCTGCCTTCCAGCCCTTGATCTCGGCTGAGACTGAGCTGTTTGCCAATCTCCTCTGACTCCATAGGCAATGTTAGGGTAGAAAGGGCAGACTAAAAAGGTAAATGAAGACATTTGCCCTTTGCGGTGTCCGTCGGAGCACTAATCTGGAGAAGGATGGGGTGAGTGGATGAAGGCACCAGACGGCAGGGGCATGATCTAAGCGCCTGAAGTCATTCAAAAGGTCACAGCAAGCACTAACTCTTCCCCGCCCTCTTTCCTCCTCGGGGGCTGGGGGGATATCACAGTCCGCCCAAACTAGATGACAGCTTGCCGGGACTTAATGACAGGCTGGGTGCAGACCAGACAAAAGGAGGAAGTTTGGTGCTGCCGCCCACCCGAGAAAGGTGCAAGGGCAGGGGAGGCCCCAGGACCCAGGGGGGCAGGGGCTGCTCAGCTCCCCCCTCCCCCGACACCTCACCGGCGCTCTCGCAACAGCCCCGGCCGCTTCCCTCCCTTTCCCTCCCACCCTTTGCTGGAGCCAGGCGTAAACCTGCAGTCAGCATTGCAAAATGAAGGGCAGCCTCAGGCAGAAGAGAGGGGGAAGCGGGCAGGACGTGAGGTAAGCTCCGCTCCACTGTCCCCGGCCAGCGGTGACATCCCCAAACCTCGGATGACTCTGTGGCTTTAAGCAATTCGAGGGAAATTCTGCGCTTTTCATACACAAGATTTTTTTTTTTTTTTTTTTTTGTCCCTCCCGGTCTCTCCTCCGCGGCTTCCTCCTTCTCTTCCCCTCTCCTGCCTCCCTCTCTCCCGCTCCTTTCTCCCTCCGTTTCTCCTCCCCCCGCAGCACCCCCCGCCTCCCTTTTCCCCCTCCCCTCAAGTTTCTCCCTCTGTCTGATTAAATGAGAAGTGTGGGAGTGGTGGTTTTGAAGCTCTCCCTTTAAGAGGCAGCCTGCAGTGACGAATTGTTGAAATTGCCATTGCAGGATGGCATTCCGCTATAAATTCATTGTTCCACCTCCTCTCATCTTCACATTTCTCTCTCGTCTCCTCTTGTTCACATCGGCAGACTGGGGATAACAACAACAACAGAAAAGATACAGGGAGGGGGCTTTTACAGAAATCCGGGACGTTTTCTGCTTCTTGGGCGCTTTTTCTTTCTTTTTTCTTTTTTTTTTTTTAACTTTTTTTCCTTCTTCTTAACCATTTCACCGGAGACGACCGAGGCGGTTTTTGGTGCTTTTGCTTTTTTTTTCTTCTCTCACCTTCTCCTCCTTCTCTTCAAAACCAAAGGGGGCAAAAGAAGGAAAGGGAGACACTGGAGACCGAGAAAGTGCCGAGTCGCAGCAGACCTGCCCCCTGCCCCTTCTGCCGCTGCTGCTGATGATCCGGTGACTACAGCAGAGAAGTGGAAGAGGAGTGAGAAGTGCTCAAACTTCTCGACTTGCCGGCTCCGAGCCTCCTCTCCTCCTTTTTCTCTCCTCCCACCCCTTCCTTTGCCTCCCCAGCAGCAGCGATTTGGGATTTTTTTTGCCTCTCTCTCTCCTTCCATGTGCTCCCGGCTCTTCCTTTCAGAGAAACACAAAGTTCACACGCGAGCGGCTTTTGTTGACATTTTTTTCTCTCCCACTCACACTTGACTCGAGTTGGGAAGGGAGAACTTTCTTTTTCCTTTTATTTTTTTTTCCTTTTTCCATTTTTTTTTTTTTTTATTTTCCCCTTCTTTCCCTCTTCTCCCTTTAACTACGTTGCTGCACCCTCCCCCGGCTCCTTCCCCCCGCCTCCCCAACCCTTATTATTATTATTATTATTATTATTACTACTATTAATTATAACCACGCCGGTGAGGCAGACATGCTCCTGAAGCTGCTTTCCCTGCTGCTGGCCGCCCAGCTGCACCTCGCTCTGGCCCAGCCACCGGCACCTGCCGCCGCCGCCGCCACCCCGCCGCCTCCCCGGCCCCGGCCCCGGCCCCGGCCCGGCCCTCCCCTCGGGCCGCCCCGCCGCTCCCCGCCGCCCCACGGGGCCAGCGGCGTCGTGCGGCGCCTCGACCCGACCTACGCGGGGGGCGGCAAGGCGGGATACGTCCTCTACGCCGGGGGCCAGCGTTTCCTCCTCGACCTGGAGCGCGACGAAGCGGTGGGGCCGTGGGCCGGCGGGCCGCCGCGCTGCTATTACCGCGGCACGGTGGACGGCAGCCCGCGCTCCCTGGCCGTCTTCAACCTCTGCGGCGGCCTCGACGGTTTCTTCGCCGTCGGCCGCTCCCGTTACACCGTCAGGCCGGCGCGGCGCGGCGGGGAGGCGGCCGGCCCGCGGATCTACGGGGAAGGTCCGGCCCGTGCCCCTCACCTCTTCCGCAGAGACAGCTTCAGCTTCGAGACGGTGCCGGCCCGTACCAGCTGCGAGACCCGCGACCCGGACGGGGCAACGGGAGACGGACGACGGAGGCGGCGTCGGCGTCGTTCCGTCTCCCGGGCCCGGCAGGTGGAGCTGCTGCTGGTGGCTGACGCCTCCATGGTCCGCAAGTACGGGAAGGGGCTGCAGCACTACCTGCTGACCTTGTCCTCCATCGCCTCCCGGCTCTACGCCCACGCTAGCCTGGAGAACCACGTCCGGCTGGCCGTGGTGAAGGTGGTGGCCCTGGGAGAAAAGGAGAAGGGGCTGGAGGTCAACCGGAACGCCGCCACCACTCTCAAGAACTTTTGCAAGTGGCAGCACCAGCACAACCACCTCGACGACGACCACGAGGAGCACTACGATGCCGCCATCCTCTTCACCCGCGAGGTAGGCATCACCTTGACTAAGGCCGACTTGATGTCCCTTGAATCAGGTGTCATGGCGTGACGGTGCTGCGCCGAGGCCCTCCTGACAGGTCCTCCAGCCTTGCTTAGCCCAGCAATTGCCTCCCTACTTACAACTTCCAGCATTCTGTCACTGCATCTCAGGGACTGGCACCCACGCATGCAGTTCCCAAGGGTGGAAGAGGGGTTGAAAACCCAACAAATTGTGTTTGTATTTCTGTGCGCCCCCACCCCCTGCGAGGTCATCCCCACCGCAGGTGCACAGTCATTGGTGCAGGTGTTGTTCTGGGACTCCTGCCAAGGTGGAGAAGTGGTAATTTGCCTGACTGGGGGACTGGCTGAGGCCACCTACCTTATCTCTGCTTGAGAAGCAACACTGGTTCGTCTATCCCAGAGAGATGCTTCACACACAGCCCCTGTCTTGCAGGGGAAGTGGGCCAGGCACAGGGCTGATAGCGCTCCCTAGCCTAAATTAGTCCCCAGACAAACCTGCTAGTGAAAATGGTCAACACCTTAAAAGTACACGCGACTTCCTCGTTGAGTGCACTGGGATGCTATTTCCAGCAAGAATAACTCCGCTGCACTGGAAGCCGGCAGCGCTTGTGGTTCAAGGGTAGGACGTAAATGCAAACCACAGGTAAACAGAGCTGCAGGAGTTGAGTGAGTTGGGCTGGTGGTAAGGGGATGCAGTCTCTTTCCCATTCCCCAAGTGAAAAATGTGTGCTTTTATCAGATGTGCGTTGGATCATGCCAGTCTTACCCATGCAGAGCTGTGTCTTTCTCCCTTCCCGGTTGGTAATTAATTGCGTTCCCAGGGGTCGTTAAGGGACATTGCTCCAGTAGACATGTGGCTGAGTTTATGCAGTGAAGTTCTCCTGTAAGAGTATCCCTTCAGTGGTTTGGGTTTGGTGTTTTCTTTTTTTCCCTTCCCCAAGTATGAAAAAAATAACTGCATGACTTTCCGTTCATTTGAGTTCTCCTGCTTTTCTACATCATAGGAGCCTGCCAAAAAGGATGCTTTGGATAGTTTGTGGAAGGAGTTGCTCCAGAAGGGGGGAAAAAAAGTGCCTGGTTTGCTTTTATAGCTGTAAATAGTTGAAACATTAGGTTCTGTGTCAGTCAGGCATCACTTGTGCAGCTGGAACTTTTTTTAGTTTAAAGCCCATCAGTTCAATTTGCAGGCTTTCATTTTTTTATCATTATAATCTGAATGAAAGCAGGCTACCTAGGCTGGTTCAGAGCGCTCTTGCTTTTTTCTATAAACATTCTTTCTAATGGTTTATTAATTAAGCCTGGGCCAGAGTCCATCACTTTTCACTAAAGAGTGTTTTTCACTGCCAGGATTCCCATTTATTTTCCTGGGGTTTATTACAATTCAGAAACTCTTTAGGGTGGCAGACTGTGAATCGTAACATCAATTATTAAGTTAATTTGGATTGAGATAGGATATGAATATAAAGTGCACTTGCTTTACAGATGCTTATCTGTAATTCTTTGCATGGATGCCCTCCTGCCAGACTACGAGTGTGCTGCTAATCAGTAATCCACTTTCAGAAACTCCTGAGCTATGCATCTTCCACGTGTAGAGTTACTTCTTTTGCATGTAAGTAGTACCTAAACTAAACAAAATGTCACGGTTTCTGTGGCCTCCTTCCACTCTTAAGATGCAAATACTGCTTACACTATTGCTTAGGGATGTAAATGTTTTCCAGAAGAAAAGCACAGGCTTCCGTTGCCTTGGTTTACATTTTAACACGTTTAACTGTGGGATTAGCTCCTCAGTGCAGTTCAGTAAAACTAAATCAGCTTTAATTTGCTTTGGGCACACACACACACATATTTGACCCGAGTATGAACAAGACTGTAGTTTCTTGCTACAATGTGTTCACGGTGGTCTTTTTTTAAGGAATATGTGTTAGTCTGCATGGTTTTTATATGCTTACACGTGACATGTCAACAAGAATCTCTTTGCTTCTCTTGGAATGTAAACATGAAAAGGGTTAAAGGATGAAAAATCAGTAGACATGTTTCCCAGAGAAAACAGCCTTGCTTTGAACTAAAGAGAGATTTTTTCCAGTTTAGCTTTTCAATGAGTGGCAGAAATTGGCAGGAGGATCCAACTTTTACAACTATGTTTTGAATGTATGAAGGATGTTGCCTAGCTACTAGACGCCAAAGCCATGGCTGCATGTTTTGATGGGCTCTGAATACCGTCATGCTAATTTCTGAACATCCAGATGTCTTCTTCTAAATGGCTTGTGTTTTAGGCATGAGGGAAATGTGTGAGGGACATTTCCCATCTTTGTTTACTGAGACTCTAACTGAGGCTGCCTTGAACTTTGTATCCCTGCATCATCAGGATAATATTTGCAAATCATTTGTCAGCAGAACACATGTCCTCAGCTGTATGTAACTGTTTATATGTAGTTAGAATCTAAAGTATGCATGCTTGTTGCCACACAAGTCTCTAATATAAAAATTATCTTAATTTCAGAGTGACATTTACTTGGGTGTTATTTTTGACACCAAAATGGGTGATCTGAAAATATACTGAAAAGTAGCTTTACTCAAGTTCCTTATAAAGAAAGAGTCGTGTCAGAATTCAGCACCGTCGCTTCTTCCTCTTCTGTCTTCATTAGAAGTTTAAAGATAAATTAATAACTACTGATAGACTAAAAGTGTGCTGGCAGTTATTCCTTGTTATGAGTACTGGTGGTTCAAATTGTTGTCACCGTTTGTACCAGGAAGTACTTCCCATGCAAAAAAAAAACTTTAGAGGGACATTTACTGATTCTGCATTAGATCATCCACCCTCTTTGAATCATAATCTTATTCCGTTTGGTAAGGGCTTTAAAACAATCGTGCTACTGAGCATAGTATCACCTGTGCGGGAGTTGGAAACATCTTCAGTGGGCACAGAAATTATCAGTAAATACTTCAGAACCTTGGTGGGGTTCTGCAGTGATTATTCTGAATTCCCAAAATCTAATAAGGAGAAATGAATGTTCCCAGTGGTCTCAGTCTGTCATTTTGACACATGATTGCCAGTATCAAGCCTGACGGAGGTCTGATTTGTCAGTACCAAAAGTTATAATCTTCTAATAAATCCTGTGAGAGCTCTCACTGAGGCAGTTTGTCCTTAACAACCCTAGAGATGACATGGGTTCTGTGCTGTTTGACTGCATTGTGGTTGAGTCCTTGACAGCAGCTGTGAATTTTTGGACTGCATGCATCCTCGAAGCAACCTCCATGGAATATGGTGATGCAAGGATTTGATCATCAGGTGGCCAGGTGAATCTGAGTGAATCCCCCACCCTGTGTGGCAGTAGAGAAGCAGCTGTGTGGTGGGAAGGAGGAAGAGCTTGTAAAGCTCTCTCCCCCTAGAAATTAGCTCACTTTGTTCTCAGTGAAGTCAACAATAAACTCAGAATTTAGTATTTTGCAGGCCTTTTTATTGTGAACCGTTCTTGGAAGCTGGAAACAGGTTATCTTCAGGTTTTTTGAGTGTAACAAAATACTTCCCAGATTATTTGTCAAAGCAGAAAAACATATTAGATGGGACTTGCAAGCTGCACTTGAATTCAGACTGTTCTTTCCAAGGTCTAGCCTGCTATGCAATTATCGTCCAGTATTCATCCAAGCTATTTCATAAGCAGCCCTTAGCTAAATTTCAAGTGACTTTGAATGCATTTGGATAAAATCCATTTCTCTTCATTTCTTTTTCTCCCAATTCTGAATCATGTGAAAATTAAAATAGGTATTTCTCAGAGTTGATACGTGCAAAAAGAGCAAGTCCTAAGTGCTTGTTAGCACTACCCATAATGTCTGACTCTTAACAAAAAGTTCATACCAGAGCCAAAGGCTGCTGTCCTGCCTTTTTTCACACAGTAATTACGTGGGTCTTGTGTGGGTGATTTAGTCTAATTGTCAATCTGGCAGTTCTGTCAGAAATTTAACAACAAGTTTTGAATTATCTCAGATGATAGTTCCATTGCATAGAGCACATGCTTTTTTTGGCTCCAGTTCTTCTTTTTTTCTTTTTTTTTCTATTATCATCTTCCCACAATTATTATCCTGTATTACTAAAACTAGTCACCATACCAATGGTCAATAGAATAAATTTCACTAATGTTTATTATCATTTATCTGAAAATATTATAATATGATGTATCTATCAGGATTCATAGGAGTTTCGCAAATTTTGTTGCAAATCTTATACATTTAGACAGGATCCTTATGGAGAATATAGTGGTACATTATTTGTGTGGGAAAAGTAGCATAATTCACACTGACCTAGAGGTTGGTAGATGGAGTTTCTCCACAGAGGAATTCAGTGTTAGGCAAGTTAAATACAGCATTTTTCCTTGTTCACCAGTCATGAGTTTCATGATTGAAACTGTTTACCCTTCACCTCTCCATGCAGTGTCCAAAAGCATTATGTGTAATATTGCTAAAGTCTGTGCATAATGTTGCTTCATTTTCTTTATATGCCTCAGGAAAAACAAAAAACAAACAAACAAAAAAAGAAGTTCTGTTAATGTTTAATGTTCAGAGTGTATAAGCTGAATCCAGTTTAAACTTTCTAATACTTCCAGAGTGCCCCTGGATGACAAGTACATAAGGTCCCTGTACCATCTGTGAGGAGAGTAAGAAGGTACCTAAATATCCAGTCTGATGAGGAGGTAGTTTCTGAAGCCAGCAAATAGCATGAATGTGCTAAATTTATCCCAACAGGACATCACCCATATATTGGACTTTATTGAATTTCACCTTACCTAGAATTCCTGAGATTCTAATACCCAAAACTCATGTTAACCTGAAAGGAAGACAACCTCAATTTTTAAGTTAAAGTACTAGAGGAAGAGATGCGATTTTTGGTAGGTATGGCAGGTGTCACCTCTCCTGTTTCCCTCAAAAGGTAACCAGACTTGGGGCTTTCATCTCAAGATATGGGCATGGGAGAACAAAGGCGTGTCCGAGTCTTATAGGAATCCTTGCAATAGCAAGGTCCTCTCCCTGTGCCCTAGCCTGGACATCTCCATGATCTCAGGAAGAGGACTTTTTACAGGAGTCTTCTCCAGGGCAGCATTCCACCATTGTGGCTTGTAAAGTCTCTCTAAAGTGCCAGAATATCTGCTGAAGGGTAAAATAGATGATTTGGTAGTAACTTTGTTCACCAGTTAGCCCTTATTTTCAATACCTTTTGTCATCTTATGTCTTAGGTCTTGTGCTTCTTTCAACTTCCAGACATAAAGTGTTCCTTGGGTGACACCCATAATACTTTCTGTTTGGGCAAACCTTACTTTGCTCCACATGAGTCATTTTGTATTGCTGTGACATCAGCCAGCTTCCACCCACTTTGCAGACCGGGGCACATGGGTTCAAGATACTGCCTGGCCCACCTTCCCTTGTCAGGCCTGCAGTGAAGCACTGCTTCAGGAATTTGGAAATAAGTATTTAATTCTTTCCTCGGGTTGAGGCATTTTAGATCTGTATCCCCCCCACCTCCCAGGAGTGTTCTTAACTGGTAATCTGCTCCAGGTATTACGGAAACTCTCAACCCTTCTGTCACCAAAGCTATGTCACTGTTTAGCAAGAAATTCAAGATTCACATGGTGAGAAGGAGAGAAATCATGACCTGAAGCTGCTGACCCCTTAGAGCAAGGCAACCTGTGTTCCCAAAGCAGGGAGAGAAGACTCTGTAATGTACCAAAGGACTGTTCAGTGTAAATTACAGAGGTGGGCTGAGGAGCAGGGTCCAGAAATGAGATCCCTTCACCAAGCACCACAAGCACTGACTGCAGCCTGGACTAGGGAAACCTTCAGCCCATGGACTGCAGCTGCAGGAGCCCCAACTCCTTGCATGCACAGACGTGCAGTTCTTCACTGTAGCCATAGTCTGGTGTAGACCATAGACCACAGGGTGTTCTCCTAAGAAACATGCTTCAAAGTTTCCTCATTTTTCAAAGGAATATGAAGCCGTATGACCTTCTTACTGGGTAAAGGTTTTAACAGCTGAGACATTGTGAAGAAGCTCAAAGAGAAAGCTGTGCTTTAGAAGGAGGTGATGTGTGCCTGTGCCTGACAGAATGGCTAATCCGGTTGGTTTCTCATACATCTGATCTGAGGAGATCTGAAGGTCTGAGACACTGGAACAGGTTGCTCACAGGGGTTGTGGATTATCAATCTCTGGAAGTGTTCAAGACCAGGTTGGATGGGGCTTTGAGCAACCTGGCCTAGTGAGAAATGTCCCTGCACATGCAGGGGGCTTGGAACTAGATGATCTTTAAGGTCCCTTCCAACCCAAACCATTCTAGCATGCTATGACAAAGGTTGAGAAACATTAAACATCGCAACCCAAACCAGGCTTTAGTATAAGGTAAGTGCTAAGCTGGTCAGGACTGTAGAACAGTGGTGCTTTGGGGCCCATAAAGTCAGAAACTGCGAGCCCTGAGAAGGGTAGGTAACTCAAAGACCAGAGGACGTGAGACAGTTGTGTTCTTCTACCCTCACATTCCACCAAACTGTCTGTGTTGCTGCTTAAATCCTGGTTTGGATCCAGTCCACACGCTCTGGCCTAATAGTAGTTTTCACTAAACAGTTTGTTCTTATTTTTAAGCCTACCACACAAATCAAAGAATTTCAGGTAAAATAAATTAACTGCTCCAGCAGGGAGCCACGACAGTTATCTTCATTCACAACAATGCCACATATACATGGCAAGCAGCCAGCTGGTCTTGGTGTACTTACGAATGCCAAGAAAACTTGGCCCTTAATAAGCTGTCTAATTAACTACTAGTCGTATGATATACAGCTCAGTTTTCCTAAGTCATTCTTTTGCCAAAGCTTAAGTCTTTACATCCATTGCCTCCTGTGTAGCAAATGCATTTCATAGTCATTCTATTTTGAAACTACTGTAATGCAGATCAAGGGCCAGGCTCTGCATTCCTTCTTTAGAAATATCAAGAAACACTTACTCTTCGAAGCTTCTGCCACTATTTGGAGTCAATTAAATGAATATAAAGATCTGGGTAGGCTATTAACTTTTTGGGTAGAAGCCACACACCAGAGGGAATGATTACATTGAAAACTGCAGAATCCCTGCTTTCTTAATGCTTTAGATGAAGTCGAGAACTGAAAAGTTGAAGAGGCACACACAGATTTTTTTAGACTATCATTGTATCAGGGCCTGATTTTAACAACAACAAAAATATTTCCAAGGTAAATAAAAACTTTTCAGGTACTCACAGTATTTGTTATAAAGGTTGGAGACTGCTTTCTGTGGCTGCCCAGAAGAACTGAAAATATAGCTGTTCATGCTAGTAGGAAATAACCTGTGGTCAAAAACAGCTACAGGAGGTGTAAGTCAAAGGAATTGTGCCATAAGGATTTAAAGCAGTGGAAGTGTAAACAAGCACGATTTTCAGTAACATCATTTGAAACCATGCTCTTGGGAAGGACCATGTAACTAGGGAATGATGAATTGACTTGGTAGCAAACTTTTCAGAATATTTGTCTCAGAGGTGCCTTGTGTGGCTTCAGTTTTGTGTATATTATATATTGTGTGATGCTATGAATAGAAACAAAGTTCAAACCATGCAGAGACAAGAGAAATAAAGAATAAATGAGACTATGAGTAGCAAATACAAAGTAGCTGAGTCTTCTCTAATCACTGACAATGTCAGCATTGGCATACAAAGATGCATATCCTCATGCAGTCACCAAGGACTGAAGTCTGCAGGGAAAACCAGGAGGCTCAGCACATGCTCTCTGTCTGGTGCGTAACCAACACATGCCCTGTGCTACCAGCAGACCAACAACTCTCCCCAGTAACATATTCATACAAAGAAGCTAAGGCCAGGAAATACTTCTTGTCACTGTTTACAGGATGCTTCACAAGCCTCCTCCACTGCTGCCCAGCAGGGATTCATTAGGTGGCTGCAGGGTTTGCTTGGACCATGGGGCAGGCTGCATAGATGTTGTCACCCTGCTTCCTGGAGGGGATGGAGCCTTACCGTGTCACTGTCCACCTCTTTCTGACCACAGAGTGGTCACTGTATTCTCCTTTATGGGGATTTTTGGTCCCACACCATCTGAGGACATCTGTTTCCCAGTTGCCCACGGGGTATAGGATGAGCTAGATAATTTTACAGATAAGCAATTTTCAGAATCGTGTATCTTCTGTTGTGAGATTTCCTAGGAGCGACCGTCAACTAATGGAGCCCTTCCAGAAATTCCTTTTATCTGACCTGAAATGAAGGTGTTTCATAAAAAAGCATAAAACCTACTTTGTTTTGTGTTTTGTTAATGTGGATGAGCACTGCCTTGAAAGTTACTAGTGGGATGCTGAGATCTGGATATGTGTCATACTCTGGGGAAATGATGGAAATGGAGGAACAGTGGTTTGAAACAGTAGAGAGTTCTGAGGAAAACCCAGGCATGTAGTGTGGCAAAATGTCAGTAACATATAATACATGAAAACTAATCAAACATTGCTATGTCCATCAGTGCTGGCATCTATATATAGCTATTTTTTTATGTCTAATGAAGGTGGTATAATGAAGTCTTGTGCATAGCTCTGGAAGTTTTCAGGGTGGATTTACTAACTAGCCAAAAGTCAGAAGGGTTGCTTATGGTTAATGTATCAGTTTTAATTTTCCATACTCCACACATCCCATCAGAAGTAACTCTTAAGGAATTTTATTAGTGTGTCAGCTAAGAAAGATTTTATTTTTGTAATTATACTTGTGTCATCAAATCTGGAGAATCATTCTGAGGCCTGGTTTTGTCTGCTGCTATGGCTTCATAGCCATATCATTGATGTGGCTTCTTATTGTGTGTCAGTGGAAGTAAATCATGCACTGGCATAAGGCACCTGTGTGCTGATATAATTGTTCCCATACTGGGAGCAGTGCTGATGTAAGTATCTACGTAATAATGACACCCATAGTCAAGAAAAGACCAAATGACACAGAATTTGCATGCAAAGAGGGCCTGAATTAACACATTTTATACTGTTCTTGGCACTATCAACCTGATACTCTTACAGCAAGCTGTTTTCTGTCTTAATTTATGTGCTTTTTGGTACTTGTGGAAGAATTTCAGTTCAACTGCTTGTGTGGATTCAGTTCAAATGGCACCACTGTAAAAGTATTTTACTTCCTGTGCAGCTTAAACTCATTTATTTAGACCAATTATATCACAAAAAAATGGTATTTTTATTGGTACTATACACATGCATTTTTTCTGAGGTTTGTTACTTATACTGCTGTAGGTAAACCACTTAGAGTTAGAGAGTTTTCTCTCTGTGAAATGTACCCTTAGACTGAAAAGGCTAGATTCAGAATTGATATATCAAGGACTAAATAGATATGAACCTAAGCAAAAGTAATAGGACCTTAAGTATTGCATCTTGTTGAATATGCCCTAGATGATAGATTGCTTTGTAACATGACCTCACTTACAGGCTCTTCTAACATTTGTCCAGAAATGTTGACTATGATAGAAAGTTTACTTGACTTGGGCATCTTTACTTTTTCCTTTTCATATGCCATGCAGAGCCAGAAGCAAAGTCTGGGGAACTAATAGGATGGTAAAGCTGTGAGCCAGTGTGGTTTGAGGGAAAATTCTCTGCATATTAACTACATAGCTACAGAACGAACATTTTCCTTAAACCATACCTGTAAAAAACTTGGAATTTAGGTACTTTTGAGTTTTATTCCTTCTCTTCTTGCGAGACTATTTTGTTCAGTGGTACTATGGCATTTAAATCTTGATGTTAAGTAGCACCAGGAGTGCACTTAGTGAAGAGTTCCCAGACACCTGGAAGCCAGAAGAGTTGATCTTGAAATTTTAGCTCCACGTATGTAATACTGCTATGTAATTTTAGCTTGAAATCTCTTTTTCTTCATCTTGGAGCTAGAAAAAATTAACTTCTTTTGGTAAAGAGGTGCTCTGTCACAGTATCTGTGAACTCTGTGTTTTTATTTGACTTTAGTGCGTTTTGAATCCTGTGCATTTTTTAGTTTGCCTAAATTTGAAACTATCATAATCTGTGAATATTGTTGACCTGGAGCCTCATACAGAATGTCTGTTAGTCAGATAGATTAATTATGAAGGACTTCATGAAAGAAAGTCATTATAAAAGGAGATCTCAAGGAAAGAAGAGAGTCTTAAAAATGAAGGGGAGAAGGGTACTCTTTGATCATTTTGACGGTAGTATTTGATAATACTGTCATGCCTTGAAAATGATATTTTTTCAACCACAGTGAAATGTCTATGAGTGTTCCAAATGGCATGGTGCCTGCTTTTCCTTCTCAACCAAACAAGAATATAAATTCATATTCAGACTTGCAGCCTTCCCTCTGCTTCACTATGCACTGATGATGATGAAAATACTATGTCTGACCAAAACTAACTTCGTCATTATCATTATCATCCTCAAATGGAAAATAAAAACCTAATGCTACTTGCAGAGTTTTTGGAGACATCCCATAGCTACAAGTTGGAAGTATGTGATCAAGTTGTTGCACTAGTAAGACTGGGGATTTTATGCTCTTTCATATCACTGACTCTTTAAGCAACCTTTGAGAATTTCATAAATACTTGGTATATTGGGCAATATATTATTAAACAGTGTACTATTTGACAGGCGTGATGAGGTTTAATATACAATAATATAATTTCCTCAAATGCAGGTATAAGACTTGCCTTTGGAAGAGAAAGATGATCTCTGGTGCAGGGACTGATCAGGAATCTGAAGCTTTCTGTCTGTGCCTTGGTTCACTTTCTGTGAATAAAGACAATATTTGTTCTGTTTTATTGTCATTAAGAATGACATTTTGAGTACCTAACTCAATGCAATATTAAGCCTATGTATGCATTGCAGAAATACAGATTTAAATAACTACAACTGATTACAGAATCTGTAAAAATCCTGTTAAGCTCAGTGAAAAGATTCCCACTAACATCGTGCTGTTGGCATCCTTAGATGTAAACTTACACTGATATTTCTATCCATGTTCTACTGTTTGCAAAGGGCTGGTGACTTTAACCTGTTGTTACCTATGAGCGTAGAAATTTATTTTAATAATTTTTGCTTTTTTTCCTTCCTGGGCAGGATTTATGTGGGCATCATTCATGTGATACTCTGGGAATGGCAGACGTTGGGACCATATGCTCCCCGGAGCGCAGCTGTGCAGTGATTGAAGACGATGGCCTCCATGCAGCTTTTACAGTGGCTCACGAAATTGGTATGCAGTGCCTTTTCTGTTCACTTGCCAAATCAAACACTTGTAACAGCTGCATTAGTAACCAAAACACTTGGCAATTAATTCCAGATTTCCCCTGGTCCAGATACTCGCTTGGGGATTAAGGCTGTATATATATGCACTTCAGGGTTAACTAATAAGGGATCAGAAGGCAAGTGAAGGCGCACAGTAGGTGTTTCCTTTCTGACAGTGTCGTTTTTAAGCAGTAGTTCCAAGTGAAAATTCAAAGGCTGCTGCTACTGTCCACAGATGTCAATGTGTCCCTTCTGAGAAAGCGTTTGGCCTATCTGCTGTAACTGGCAGGCATTTAGTGCAGACACAGTAGAAAATAAGTCCTCTTTTTGAACTGCTTGTATGCTTTGCTGTTATGAAACTTCTTCTGGGAACAATGTATTGCCTGCAGAGAAGGCTTTTGTGGAAAAAAACTAAATTTGAGTGTTTTTCTCAAGGCACAGAAATTTCAGCTTTCTGGTAAAATATGGTACTATGTGATTCCTGAAAAAAGTGAAATAATGCTTAGATGATAACGGTTTGGTCAAAAAACTGTTTAACTTGGTTTCACTTTCAACCTCATTGGACAGCAACTTAATGTAGGATCCTGACATACACCCTTCAGAAGGATTTAAAATAGAATTACTGTCAGAAGAAGCTTCATATTCTGGGACATATTGCCTGTCATGATACATTCCTTGAGAAAGACTGCTGCCATCTTGAATATTTTTAATTTACTAATGTTTTGTGGGCTGTGTGCAGTGGAAATACATTTGATATGAGAGTTATTCATTTTGGTGAGTGAACAGCAATTTAACAGTGGAGAACTTTTTTTTTTTTTTTTTTTTAAACATTCTTGGAAGGAAATAACAAGGAAAGGAGAACTTTCAGAGAGAGCCAATTTCTGAATTGCCTTGTACCTCATGCCAAACCAAAGTAAAGTTTGCTTTGGGAGTATCATTGCAGTGGTTCAATTTTCAAGTAGCTAGCAGGTAGAGCACAAGAATTGTGTGTCTTATGTATACCTGGCTCAGCAACCAGAGGTCACCAAGAATGAAAAAGCAGCTGGCATGTCAGTGAACTGACCCTTTAATATTTAGTGAACCAAACCCTACTGCTGTTGTGGTTCCACAAAGAAGTGAAATGAGTAGTGTCTGGAAAGGGATCATGTGTTGCAAGAAAAAATAAAAGTATTGTGGCAGAATGAGTCCCCAGCCCCGAAATTTTATTATAATAAACAAGAATACAATTTCAAAAGAAACATCCCTCTGAAATCACTAATATGGAGCCTTTGGAGATAAGTGCAGTGCTATAGCAAATAAAGCTTCACATCAGGGGAGTTTAGTGGCATGAAAACTGGATGCTGTGAAGCTAATGACACATCAGGAACCTGGTCCAGAACTAGGACAAATAGATAGTTTAGCAAACTCAGCCTGTCACTTAAAGTCTTCAGTGATGCTTGATGCTGAGGGTTAGAGGGCATTGGCAAGATTGAATGAGGGGGCCTTCTTGTGATGCCAGTGTTCATTTATCTTATGTCTGAGAAGGTGAGTAATGTGCTTTGACTAACATTTAACTAACTAACATCAGCAATACATGCATGTTTAGATAGATAAGAATGAAAGAACATAGATCAATAAAGATAGGGATGAGCAGTAAAGACATATATTATTACTCTGAATTCCACACAAAGAGAATGTAAATACAAGTTAATTATTTTAGTGATTTAGAAGCACATTTTTGAAAAAGAGAGATTTTCATACCTAGACATTTACAGGAATCTGTAAAAGCTATAATTTTCAATGTAAAAAAGGCATGAATTGAAACAAATAAGTAACCTAATGGGCAAAAAAAGCCCTCTAGTTTGAGGTTGTTTAAAATATCATCCCTTTTTTTTCTCTTCACCATAAGATCTTAAGAAAGGAGGGGTGTCAAGTCACAAAATGATCTTTGTATGTGTGGCCTAAAGTGGGAGAAGTTGAGAAGAAAACACAGCTAAAATTGCTTGAGTAGTTACACTAAATTAAAGGTCAAAAAAGATGAAAAATAAAAGTGCGGCATGCGTACCCTTTAGTTAAGCACTTTGGGGAAAAGTTTGGGGTTTTTTATTTGGAGACAAGTTTTCTTCCTACAGTTCCTGAGTTGCCCCTGTCCTGTGGGCAGGGTGTAGCTTTAAATTTATAGTGGCTTGCTTGTGTGTTGGAATTCACCTGACAACCTAGAAGATGCCTTGCAAAACTGAGGAGATGCTAAGGGCTCTAAGCCTAAGATGCTCCTTTTGTCAGTAGGAAGAGCAAGGTGAGGCACTAAGTGAGTTAGTCATCATCTGTAGTTCTTTAAATAAACCTGCTGCCTGTGCATGTGTAGCAGATGCAGCATCATTAGCATGGACTTGATCTGGAGTAGCAGCATGTCCTCACTTTAATTTCAAGGGGATCTGAAAGCTCTTGTTTCCTCTCTGAGGGAACCAAGGGCATTTTTGAGGATCAAATTCTTTCTCTGGAAGGCAACCAAAGCAAATGGAATTGCAGCTCAACTAAACACGACAATGTACAGCCCAAGGGCTCACGTTGGATACATGCATAAGAAGCAAAAAAGCAGCCTGCTGCAGAATAAAGCCCACCTCTTCATTTGCCAGGGTTTCTACTACATTATGTGTTAGACATTTACTTTATTTTTTTCAGCTAAAATAGACAGATTTTGACCAAAGGTTTTGAGAGGGAGATTATGAATGGGCAGCAATAACAGGCAAAATCTCCAAAGAGCTGTAAACAGTATCACAGAAAAAAAAATAAATAGATGCAACCAAATTCTTGGTACAACTCATTAACTGACAGTAAGAGATGGAGATCCATACGTGAAGATTAACGAGGTAGGACCTGAATCTTGTTCTGCTTGTATGTTGGAAATTCAGGAATGATTTTTTTCCAACGTAAAATGCAGGAAATGAGGATAATGCAAGAAAAAAGGGGAGGAAAATTGTAAATTTGAACATGATATGCAGTTTCTTCTCAGAGTAAAGGGAAGAGGTCCTAATAGCATAAATACTATTTTCAAATTATATCCTCTCAAGACATTCTGCCACTAATCACAAATTCAAATATGGTTATTTTCTAGCAAGGGACGTGTTGCTATCAGTTTGGACATCAGTAGCTTTGCTGTCACAAAAGGTCTTCCCAAGTCTTGCCTGAAATCATTAGGACATCTTCATTTTGTGGCATATGGATGTCTTTTTTGACTTGAAGCAACTCTTTCAGCTGTGCCTCCATAGCTTTGCAGGGACGTCTATGCTAGCTTAAGCACAGTATGTAGACATTCTGCAAGTTTATCTTATCATCAGCCTACTATCTGTAAAAAAGTTTCTTTATTTCATGTACTTCCCTGCTTCACAGAAGCAGCTGGAGAAGAGCATTAAATACGCTATGGTTGATCATAGTATCACATTTATTTAATGTCTTTAATAGGTTAGAACCAGCATAATGCTTCTCCATATATCTCTTATTAAAATAACCAAAAGAACTAGATTCTTACTCTAATACTCTTGAGTTTTGGGGTTGGAGACTGTTGCTTTTACAGTGTTTAATTATAAGCCAGCCTGTGCATCCCATGAAGATAAGCATGATCCAACATCAGCAACAGACACAGTCAATCAATTTGAAGTCATGTTTAACATCTCTTGCAATGGGATATATCCAGTGCATGACAAATACCATGTTTGGTAGTCTGATGTTGCAATTCAGTCAGTTGCTGTCAGAAGTTTATGCTGACTTTGACTTCTGTGCTTGAGGCTCTTATGCATCTGTACAAACAGCCCACCATCCTAAGGAATTTTTATCTACAAAAACAAAATGAGAAGAGTTCAAGAGAAAATAAGCGGAGCTACTGCTCATTTTATCCCAGAATCATGAAGGAAGTCTAAGGAAAGTCAAGGGTTTAACTTGTCTTTTGTATCTTTAAATACAAAAGCATCCTTTCTGCAGTCTTTAAGCAGGCAAAGCTCCAGTTTAGTTCACAAAAAGTTAAATGGGTCAAATAGTTTAAATTATCTATATCTTAATTTTTTTCCATCAATCTTAGAGAACTTCTTTCTTTTTCTAAGAGATATAGAGAAAGCACTGCCTTTTTGCTCAGCAGTAATGTTCACTTGACCTTTAGCAAAATTCTTATTTCTCTGTCATGCAACCACACTCATATGCTATTACTCCTTCTATCCTCCTGAGTAATAGGGTTTACTGATGTTGTTTCCAAGTATTTTATTTTTAAAATACAGCTTTAAAATTGCTACATGGAACTAATTAAACCTCTGCTCGTTAGTTTTCTTTTATCTTTTTACATGTAACTTGTGAGAAGGCAAGACCAAAAAGGGAGGACATAAAAGCAGTCTTCAAATATATTTTACAAATCGTTGCAAAAATTTAAGTAATAAATCATTCTCTGTGTCCACCTGGGACATCAAGGAGTAATGGCCTTAAATTGCAGCAAGGGAGATTTACTTTAAGCATTAGCCAAAATCATCCAACCAGGAGGACACTTAAGGGTAGGAATTAATTGCTTGGGGAGGCTGTGAAATCTCCATTACTGGAGGTTCACAGGATCTGCTGGCTGAAACATCTGTGGCTTGGGGGATGCTGCTCCTACCCTAGGGTGGAGGGATACACAAGATGGCTTTTCAAGGTCTCAGCCTCATTTTCTATGGGATTTTCTATGGGTATGTAAAGTTATCACAACTTCCTCTGCAGATATGCTGCTTGACACCTAAAATCATGGGACTGTATAGAAACCAACACAAGAAAATAATGTATTTAATACCAAATCTTTTTCAGCGCGCCATCATTATGTAGTATCAGCGATCACTGGCAACAAAAACATCACAAGTCCTGTCAGCAAAGTGTAGGGCTTTATTAAAAAGCATAATTGTATGTAAAAAGGTCATCTGAGAAGTGAGGCTCCTGCTCAGGCAGTTTGCTGAAATGCATCAAAATACCATTTTGCTGAATTCCAAGTAGATTGAAAGTATCCATTCAGAGCCTGAGCCTATATTTGAGTTCTAGGCCTCTGTAAAAAGAGGTCTACAGATGTCTGCTACGTCAAAGTCATGTAGCCTTTATAAGCATACTCATTCTGGTCCTTCAGAATAAACTGAAACCAAAGACAGTATGTATGATATTTCAGTGGTTGCCTTGCTTTTGATGTACTCAGAAGAGTAAAAAAATACTCTCCTTCCCTATTTTACCACATGCGCTCATTTTGTATACACTCAAAGTAGCTACAGTCATCTTTTCTTTTCCACTGCTGAACACATAGCCCTTTGATTTTGAGGCTGTCAAGATAAAGCAGATAAAGACAAGCTTCAGACTTGACAGGTACAAATCTTTTGTGGCCTTTCATTTCAAGAGGGATACATTGCCAAGGGCACGGAATTTCACAGGCACATGAAAAAATGGTTAAGGTTGTCTGACTTTCATATTATGTTTCCCTCATGACAGATGAAGTTTAGACAAATACCCAGGTAATCATAATTAGTCAGATTTGCTTTCTTAAGATAACAAAAAAGAGAGTGCACTCATCCAAGTCTTCTCTGATGACACACATCAGGAAAATTGCTCAACTCCTTTTCTTTGAACTTTATTCAAGGTTCTGTCTAAGCTTCTGCTTGCAAAAAACTCTTGAATTAGGTCCTCATGAACATATCCCCTTTGGTTGAGAGAAAAGATGGACCATCAAAATGAAGGCTTCACAAGAGGTGAAGAGAGGGGCAGAAAATTTAACTGATGCTTCCAACATGAACATCATCTGCACAAAAGGTTACTGGTTAAAATTTTCAGTAAAAAGTCTTGGCTTGCCCAACAATATGTTGGTTAAGTTATGTTATATGTGATTTATAATTTTTCCACTTACAGCACACATGGTGCTTAAAACAAACCTTTAAGTGAAGATAGAACAGTGTGGAAAAGTGGAGAGATGCAAAAATCGAATCCTCAGTTTCTCAGTATACTGGAACTTTTCTTAATGTACCACATGCTTTTAAATCTGGCTAGACTGCCCAGACTTGCCCAGACTGCAAGATTTGCCATCTTGCAGCAATTCTGACAGAGAACTGAGGAGATGGAGGGCCAAATTCTCAACCAGAGAACTGTGCTCATACACAGTACTAACACCTGAATTTTCAGAGGTTTACTGGAGTTGCGATGGTCTTAGTGTAAATATAACCCCATAAAGAATGAAACTGTGTTTTGCCTAATGTTGCAGAAAAATCATCAAAAATTGTTATAGGGACATTGTTTAGGGGTGGACTTACATTGTTATGGTGGACTCAATGATCTTAAGGGTACCACTTGAATGACTGATTCTGTAATTCTAAAAGAAGTCCCCTTCAGCTGTGTGTGCGTGAACCCTCAGCCTTCCAAATTGCAAGGGAAAGTAAGGATGATTTCCTCCTTGGCAGGTAAATACTACCAGTTTCATCATGTAATATTTGTGTGGAAAGTACTTAAAATACTGAGGGGAAGGCAGAATTACTCAAGAAAAAGACAGCAGCCATTTTTACAGTCTTCCACTATACTCTCCCAGAGTTCCTTCATTTACTAGGAGCTACCATGAATTAATATTCTTTGTGAGCTAGTCTGAGTTGGACAGATGTGAAATCAGTATCACCATATCATGCTTTTTCATTAAAATTAATATTTATCTTCTATATGCCCCATTAATTAGGATAGCAGATGTAGTGTTGACCTCCAAGACCATGTCTTTTTAACAATTATTTGAGTCTATGTGGACATAGTGGTTTCCCACTGCCTAGTCCCCACTGCCTGGACATAATTTTGCCTGCAAATTGTCTGTCTGACAGGAGTGATGTATCTCTGATCTCCCACAGAAATCTGTTACAACAAGCTGTTTCAGCAGAAGTTTGTTTTGTGTAAAGTCTGCGGGACTGGTGTATGAATGTCTGATTGTGGCTTCTTTTTTTTTTTTTTTTTATGTCTACTCCTGAAAAAAGAATGCACTTCAGACTATTGTTTCGTTGAGTCTGGAGAACTCTTTTAAGCCAGAAATATTAAAAACTGCCTCTGGGCTGGAGATTTAAAAGAGAGAGTGACTTTTTTTTTTTATTTTTCTTTCATAAGCGATGGATAGCAGTCAAAGACAAGAAAATTGGAAGGGAAGTTCAAGTATGAAGAAAGAGGAACAGCCAGTTTTACATTGTGTGCATGTTTTTTTCAAAACATTTCTGATATGTATAAGAAAACCCACACTATTTTATTAATCATTGTTGCTTAGGTCCATGATTTTTTAATGCAAAATTCCCATGACTTTAAGAGGACTTCTGAGTGGTATAAGTATACAGTTCTGAAGGAGGAGCCAAATGCTTGCACAAGTTAGAAAAACAGTATATGCAGAAAGAAATTGTTTTATTTTAACAGAATTCCCATATGCAACCCCTTTTTTTTTTTTTTTAGCTAAAGGTTTGTGCAGAAGGCATGGGCTGGTGATTAGACCAAGGAATGTTGATCCTGGAGCTTCCTGAATCCTGATCCTGTGAGAGCCAGTGACTCATTGGCTAACTTTGGGCAAATCACTTGCTTGACCTTCTTTTGTACCCCAGTCATCCCCACTGCAAATCAGGTGAAAGGCATGACCTCACTGAAAAACACATGATTCACTGGAGCTGAGCTTTTCTAAGAAAACAAATTACAATGCCTGCAGCATTTTTTTAGCAGTCTGTGTCACTTTGCATGTGTCGTGGTCAAATTCAGTTCAAGAGCTGTATTTTGATAGGCTGTTCAGTTCAAGCACTAGAGATCCAAGTATATCCATAAGCAAGGTTGTAGGTTTTCTTTCTGGAAGAAAGAGCTGCCACATTTTGTGTTTTAGCAAAAACTGGGTCTTGCTTGCTGAACGTTAAGGATGCTTTTTCTTTTCTTTATTTCTGTAGTTGAGATACCAGTGGGGGAAAAAATGAGATTAGAGTCACTTTTATATGCTGTTGATGCAGAGAACCTCTACAAATAGTCTGGCAATGTATCTTAAGAAAATTCAGAAATATCCAATCCTCTCTTTTGCTTCCCAGAACTCCTGGGAAATAAATAGCTACAGTGCTAGGTACTTCACCACACTTCCAACACAGCTCTCATGTGCTCCTGATTTACCTGCAGAGCAATGGCCTCCCGATACTTAGAGAGAGTGTAAGTTTTAGCTGACTTGTCACTTGCTTTGTAGTATTGCCACCTTATTTTAGGAATATACACCATTCCTACAAGCTCTAAGAATTCTTTTTGTACCCATTGGAGGTGTTATTTCCTGTTGGGCTGTAAAACAGGTGTTGACTGGGATAGGAAAGTTTGTGGAGTGGAAGGCCGACTATCCGGAATGCAGACAGTGCAGGTGACCTGGGATCTGGGGGCTGATGAATGCTGATAACTTCTTCATTTCTTACTTCAGGATCTACTTCAGGATTCCTACTGCTTTCGAGAGTTTACTGGTACAGTCACACTGTATCTCACCTCAAGGGAGAAGGAATGCAGTGAAGAAGGGCTGTTAGTTCATTTAGGTGTTTGGTCTTTTTGCCATTTGGGAAGAAATCACTTTACAAGAAGGATAGTTCTTCTTCGCTTCCACGAGCTTAAACCCTGCCTCCTCACCATCTGTTTCTTTTACCATTTTGTGCATTCCTACAGCATAACTTAACTAAACACCATCCTGCTGGTAAAATTATATTATGTCATTTTCACTCAGTGGGAACTGTCAACACCAGTAAGATGCTTCATTAAGTAGAAAACATCAGATGATCTACTAACCCGTTCTCAATCAGTCATCATTTTACACAGCTGCTGGGAGTCTTTTTTGGTTGGTTTTTTTTTTTTTTTCCCCAATAGACTTGGTTTGAAGTTCATAGCAGTGCAAAATGTAGTGGTACTAAAATTGGCATACTTTCTAAAAGCCTTCCGTTACAAGATTTATGTTCATTACGTCTTTGGTTTTGCCCAAAGCTTTTGCTGGAATTATGGTCACATACAGGATCACTTGAAGGATCACCTGTCACTTTTTCACATTGGATCTTAGGAAATGAAGCACCTCACCAGTAAAAGCTAGAAATCACCCTAATGTCCAGAGCATCATGTGGTAATACCAGTGTGTTCATAGACTCAAGGAGTTGAGGAAAACTTTTCAAATAGGAAGGGGGAAGTGTTTCTTCCTTGGTGCTTAGATGGAAAAGAATGAAGGGTCCAGTTGTGGACCCCCATTTCTGTCGGCAGTATTTAGAGTTTGCCGATTACTGGGATACTTTGAATTTTGATTATTTTTAGTGAAAGGCAGAAACAGTGTTCATCATATATTTTCATGTGGTTTAAGTATGGTCAGGATGCCTTAGAAGGCAAAGTTATGATGGAGAAGGATTTAAGTTGAGGACTAGGAATTTTAGTTTCCTAAAATTCTTTGAGGACTAGGAATTTTAGTTTCCTAAAATTCTTTGAAAGTTGCATTTGAAATGTTTCTAAGCATACTTACAAAGTTAACTGGCAAATATGTATGGATAGATAGAATTCATATATTTAAAGCCAAGAACAGATATTACCATCACTAACTTCATTGGTATCTAATTTAAAAGCTCAAATACTGACAATCAGAATTGTCTATTAAATTACTGTTCTTTCATTGTCATGTTTTTTTTTTTTAAATTACTTTTGCAAATTTAAAAAATAAAAAGAGAGACTCACAATTCCTTTGGGAAGCTGCTTCTCCAAAAACAGAAGTATGCCAAGTAAGTGACTAGTTCTGGTTATGCATCAGAACAATGGCCTGATTTAATACTACAAAGTAGACACTGTTAATGAGGTATGTCCTCAGTTCACCCCATTTATCATTGTAAAGTATGGAAGTTATGCTTCACTACAATCAAAGGTGAAGTCAGTAGCTTGACACTTTCCAGAAGATGACCCTGTTTCTGTTTTCTGTGCTTTTTGCCAAAGTGCTCAGGATGAAATGTTCTGTGCTGAATAGTTGCCTGAGAAGCATTTCGTTTTATTTATTTATACAGAACTTCTCCACAGAGACTGTCCAGGCATTTCTTAGAGGGAGGCTAATTTGCAATCATTTTATGGAAAAATTTGAAGCCTCTCTGCTCAAAGTGAAGAACTTGAAATTTGGCTGCAAGATTTCTCATATCTGAAGGATAATTTTTTTTGTCTGTATGGAGAAGACAGAACAACAGCATCTTCAGTCCACAGCTCAGAAGTTACATTCTCTGCAGAGTCAGCACATCTCTCAGAACAGAGGGGGAAAGAAGTGACACTGTCTTGAGGCAGGGAAGGCAGGAGCAAGCTAAAACACAGGATACTCTCAGGACTGCTCCAGGAGCGTCTGAATTGCTCAGCTGTGGGATTTCCATAGTTTGATGTGGTGTGGCCACATTACTATGACAGTACGTAGTGTAAGATGAGGTTGCTTACAAATTGCACAGCAGGAGTAGTGGAGGCTAAAAAACAAAAAGACAAAGGCAAAGAAAAGAAGATGAAGGGTCTTTCAGAAACCAGATCTGATGAAGGTGGTGCAAGGAGGAACTTACACACACAAACACTGTATTAAAAGAATGTCAAAGGCAGTAGAGAAACTCAGAGATGTCCAAGTTGCAGATTCAAAAGAATCAGCATTAACAGGACCTGTGCTGTATCTGCTGATATCTGCTGTATCAGAGGTGGTGATGGTTAAGAAAGCTGAACTCTGCATGGCAGGACTGAATCCTTCATATCACAGAGTTTTGGATAGTTCGGAATGGTGATCTAAAATGTTGAGCATTTCAAAAATTTAAGTTCTCAAATTGCTGGTTTGCACCCAACTATTATTCATATGCTATAGTGAACACGCATTGTGTGCCATGTGATGTTATTCAGACAAACTTTTTGAACAAACCTCCAGTTTGTGTTTTTCACCCAGAGCTGTTTAATACCTTAGAAATGAAACTCCTTTTCCACTGACAGAACCACATTACCTTATTTCACAAGCATGTTGCAGTGAGCTAATTTCTTCTGGTGTTACAACTATGAGAAGTTTTGGGACGTTAAATACAAAAGCATTCTCCTTGCGACCTTAAAGCAGAAAAGTTGTCTCAGAGAAGATTGCTATAGTGAGATTTAGGCCAACCATGATGGTGCTTTCTTGTTTGCTGGACTAATTTTCTACAAATATTCCAGATAATTAATTGGTAATATATGCATATTCAAATGCATAGGTTCAAGTTAAACACAAGAAACTGGCTGGAACTCCTGAAGAGCTCTGCAGGGCAGGGTGTTTGTGGTTCTCGTTTAAATAGGGAACTGCAATGTATATTCAGGCATATATCAACAAAAGGTAGAGGATAGGGCTAAAGCCCTCTCTGCTTAATGTTTGCTTAAGTTAGCAGAACACTGGTGAAACATACTACAAGGACTTATTTAATCTCAGCAGAAAATGCTTCTGGTTATATCACTACTAGGCATGTGTTGAGGTTCATTAACCTGTCATCTCTGCTCTTAGTTCTCAGACATGAGGTATGACCTGGTGCCATTAGCACAAATACAAGCATAGTGATAACATTCTATAGAGCTGCAGCCAAAAATAGCATCATCTTTATGTTTCCTGAAGGCTCTCCTTGGTGGCTAAGACCTTGGCAGAGTCAGATACGTAGTCCTTGTTGGCACAGTAGCTGGTGATTCATTAAACACTTAGCTTGTGACACTTGCACAAAATTTGTTCCATAGGTTAGAAGGGAGGCACTGATTATTTGGTTACTATGTCAGAGAAGTGTGTCTGCTTGAAATCATAATCATAGTAGGGGATTATTTTGCTCAACACTAGCATTTGGTTTAAATAAAACAAAGATGTCATCTTTTCAGAGTATGTATTTATATAGTTCTGTATCAGATTAAAATTTGACATGTGCCTACAGCTGTGTCTCAGTGCAGAATAAAATTAGCATTATCTGGCCCATGTATAACAAGTATTGCCAAAGGAAAGAGGTTTTACCTAGCAGAAAAAAATATGCCCTAATCTTGCAAATAATGCACACCAGTAATTACACATGTGTTCTTTATGAAAGTTTGACTTAGCTTTTTGCAGCAATGTACTTGTGATACAACATTGCAATAGTACTTAGCAACAGTAATAACAGGGAAAGAAGTAGTAATTCTCATCAGCGTTAACCCAGTTTCATTCAATAAATTCTTACTAGCATTTATAATACTACAAGGCCTTTTATTCAAATAGTAGATGTATTGATTGATGTTGGTAAATGTGTGCACATCAGGGGAAGAGAGGAAAAAGAGAGAGAAATGCCTTTTTCATTCTCCTTCCCACCTCCTCCCTAGTGGGGATGCAGTAGCTGCAGAAGACAGACTGGCTGTTCTTAGTCATCACTGGTACAACTTGAAGTGACAGATCAGGTTCACTTGCCACTTGTCACTTTTCCTGTAGCTCCAGGTTAGAAATCCAGCATCAATGGGAGTCAGGCTGCCAGATTATACATTGACTTCTTCAGAGGACAGAAACCCTGATTTCTGATCTCCTGCATCCTTAATACAGACTTCTGGTCAGATAGCTACTTCCCTAATCTCAGATATATCTCAAAAGCAGGTGCTGCCTCCACATCTTTCCTCTTGGCTTCTCCCTCACAGCTGATAAAAATGGCATAATAGCAAGTTTATATAAGGTGAACATGTAAAATTTGATGATTTTCTTCTTTTCTAGCCTGTATTGTAGGTATTATTATTTTTTTTACTACTGTGATGCATATTACTATGCGTATTGCTATTGTGATGCAAATTACTATCAGAATATATCCTGCAATCAGTGTCGCTGTTTGTGTCACTTTACAGCTGGTCTACAGCAGCTTTACCAAAACATGAAGCTGATGGTATGTTAGAAGCCTTTTTTTTACTGCAAAATTATACAACATGTCTCTTCACCTGCTGTTTCAGGGCTTTAGGTTTATTTTTCTGCAGTGGCCTTCATGGGTTATCTTCGCTCTTATCATTAAAGCACTCTTGGTGTAACCAAGACTGATTAATCATCTCCTGGCCTAGGTTGAAGACTGAATGTTAAGTTCAGGCTTGAGCTTCCTGCAGCTTTAGTTCCCATTCAGTTTTCTGTGTAATTTGGCTGTGAAATAATCCAGTGTGGGCATGTAAATTAAAGTGAAACCTGATGTTTGCGAAGGGAAGAAAGTGTGTTGCCTGCAGTCAATTTTTTTTGCCCAGACATTGGAGAAGATGAGAATCACTGAACTACAGAAAAGGTTGCTGTTGAACTTACAAAAACTTGCCTAGCATTGGACTGAACTCCCCTGGGCATTACAGGTTTTTACATGTTCCATCATGTGCTGTTTTGTGTGCACATTATTTTATGTTAAGGAGTATAAATATCCAATACCATATACATTTAAAATAAAAAGCAACAAAACCAAAACCCTAACCAAAACAATTCTACAAAGCGCCCTCCCACAAAATGAGACTTTCTACGAGGGAGAGTCTCTTTGAAAACATTATTCAGATTGTTTGATCCTTCAGCAAGCAACGTACTGTAAGAATTTACATGCGGTTAGTTTAGTTGCTCCATAAATACCAGCATGTTTGTCAATTTAGAAACGTATGGTTCTTTAGATACAACTTTCTAGACAGTTGCAGAACATCTTTACAGAGGAAAGTATTAGTGTTTCTTGCTGAAGATGGTGTGGGAAAACAGTAAGGACTAAATTGTTAACTAATATAAATAAGTACAATTAGTTTTCATAGGGTTTCAATAGGCTGACTTCGATGACGTCGGCTGATGGCTTACTTCCTTGCTATATGTAATGGCACAAACTGTCACAGCTTTTTTGTCTTCAAGTGGATACCATGTTTCAAGTGGCCTGCTTTAGGCTGCTGTTCAAAACTTGAGAACGAATTATACAATTTAGTTTATCTTGGCTGTGAGCTGGTAAACCTTGTTTTGGATAATGATATAATTTTATTTGTTTCATTTCTGTAGGGCACTTGCTTGGGCTCTCCCATGATGACTCCAAATTTTGTGAGGAGAACTTTGGCTCCATGGAAGATAAGCGCCTGATGTCCTCCATTCTGACTAGCATCGATGCTTCAAAACCCTGGTCCAAATGCACTTCAGCAACTATAACAGAATTTTTTGATGATGGTCATGGTATGTACACCTTGTCTCAACTCCATGTTAGTTTTTACTGTGGTCTCTTTTTGTAATAAGAACATTTTCTACCAGCTTATTCGTTCCCTGCCCATCCTCAGGACTGTCTTGTAAGTGCTTGCAAACCAAGCCAAAGGTCTAAAATTCTGGCAGTCTCATCCTCCCTTTTCATGATCCCAATGCAAGAGAAAAGAAACAGTTGATGGTGTGTGTGTTGGCAATAATTTGATTTGGAACATGGAGAGGTTTTTTTAAAAGCATGAAATTAGTCTTGTCTTCCCAAATGCCACAAATGTGAGCTGAGAGAGTATTTTAAAGAGAGGACACAAGAAAATGGCTTTTTCCTCACAGAAATGAAAATGGGTGGTTATGATTTATTTAACATTAGATCATTAATTATATTTATTATGTTTATAATGCCATTGTATTTATTATATTTATAGTGTCATTGTATTTATTATGTTTATGTAGAGGGGCTGTGATCAAAGATTAAGACTCCTCTATGATAAAAGTTTACTTACAGGAGATTACCTTCCAACTCATGTAACTAATATTTGTTAAATATGTCATTTACCCTTTGAAGAGTTAAGTGCGAAACTGCCTTTTTCCAAAAGCAGTAATGAAAAAGCATAGTTTTCATTTAATGAATTTTAAAGTCTTCGTTCAGCTCCCAAAGCAACTGTAGTTCTTAAACAAACCATTCAAATTCCAAAATACTGAGATAAAGATGACATAATTGAGTGAATGGATCAAGTTGTTATGGCAACGAAAATGCTTATGGATAGAAAATATGGTATGTCTGCAGAGTGTAAAGGGTTTTTTTGCTTTTAAATATTTTGTCAGCTAATTTAAGTGCTCTCTGAACTATTTTATCGAGTTTTCCTCTATTAGAGAATGACTTCATTTATCTCAATTTTATTAAATCCATTAATCTATACTGTCCTGTTTTATGGTCCATACTGCCCTGGCATTGACTTAGTATTACCAAGTTAGCTTTCACATATGAAGGGAATTTTTCCTTTATGAGTTTAGTTACTGAGTTAAAATACAGTTCACTAGGGTAAAAAAAGGAACCTCCCTTTCCATCCATGAATGACCTCTTAGAGAGTGAAAGCAATTCTGAACTGCATTGCCTCTTCTGTTCCTCTACTGTTGCAGATGAGCAGAAAGGTTGTTCTCATTTTTTTCCTTTTTTTGTGACCTGATTTCTTCTCTTTCCTGTGCATCCTAGGCATCCGTCTAGCTACTTTCTCTTAAAATGAAACAATCAAAGAGAGCATTTCACCCACTCACATAACCTTTACCTTGTTTGTAACTGGAAGGATGCTTGAAATTTGGACTCTTATCCATTAATTGGACCCAGTCTCAATGTGGAAGTAAGGAGGGGCTGTAAGAGTCGGTCCTACAGGTCTATGTATATAACTTGCCCAGCTTTTTTTTCCTAGTAAAAGTAGTCAGGAGCTTCAGATTCTTCCAAGTTGCATGATAGTCTCCTTGTTCAGCATGAGTGCTTTTTTCCTTTATGCTAAGTGTAGTAGTCCACAACTGCTGACACTGTTCACAAAGTCATCCATTCTTTGCTGCATTTAAAGGGCTTAGGATCTGTCAGTCTCTAAACACATGGGTTAGGGTAGACTGCCCTTTCTAATATTCATGAGTAGTTGTCACTCAGTCACGTAGTCTCAAAGAGCTGTAGATATCATGAAATAATTAACAGAAAATTTGAACCTCTCCTCCACAGCTCTCTGGGAATTGATTTTATTACTGATGCTATTGTTGGGGTTTCAAATATGCATTGTATATACAGTATACAGTATATATCTTTTCTTGATAGATGAGGCCTTCAGAGACATTTTCTTACTTTCCTGTTGAGGTTTATATTTTTTTAGTTATTTATTTTAAATGAAATATTTGTATTAAAACAAACACTGCCTGTGAAGTAAAAATGGAAGTCAATTATTTAAACTGCAGTCTCTTCAGATTATTGTGCTGAAAAGGCATACCTTTTTTTAAGAAGGGAGCTTCTGGTTTTATTTTATGACCCCATCCAGGGAATGAAACCATAGCTTCATGATTCCAATTTGTAATGTATGCAAAGTGTACCAGAAGCCACAGGATCCTAGTAGAGCATGACACTGCCTTTCAGACAACATTGAGCTGATAATGAAACACTGCAAATGTGCCATATTTCCATGTTTCCTTCAGAATAAGCATGTGTCTGCTTTTTGGACTGCTCATTTTTTTCCTTAGCTAGGGCAAATGTACTGTTGTATAATTTCAGTGTTTTCCCTCCAGAAGGAAATTTTTCCATTCTCCAACAAGCAGCATAAGCAGTTTGTGCCAGGTTTTTGGTCCAAATGGGCATGAGGATATGAGTTGTGCTTTGTAACAAATAGGGCATGGAAGCATTGATGTGAAGAAGTAAATAAGGGGCTTCATCTGCTGTTCCTTAAGGGTGAGCACAGGGAAATTTGAATGACTTACAGAAATTTGGATCTATGAAAAGTATTCTACTATAAAAGGACAGTGTCTTATTAGACCTTTAAGTTTCCTGCATAGATTCAGATGTTCACCCCATACTCCTGTAACAGCAAATATCACAGCCTTGAATCTGTAATTTCTTAACATCCCTTTATCAAGTACTGATGTTCCTAATTTTTAAATTTGGAAAGTGATGTTGGGGAGTGGATTCATCTTACAGAACGTGGGCATTTATTATGTGGGTAGATACTCCTAAGCTAGATATTTAAGTTCCTGTTGTAGTGCAGAGGGGTTTAATCAATGGCATTAATGGTTAGACTGATCTCATCAGTTGCATTAGTGGTGCTGAATTACTCCATAAATTCATTTGCCTGAGTACTGAAACATCTGACAGCTGACTGGATTGCAGGCACCAGCATTACATACAGTTAAAGTCAACTAAATAAATCCCAATATAAATGTCTCATCCAAGGTCAACCACGAGATCTGGGTAAGATCATGGTGCTGATTCCCTGTCTCCTGAGGTGCACTCTGAGAACTATAAACATCATTATCATGATATGACCATTTGTTTTACATTCATGAGATGATCCCAGAAGGCAGTTTAACATTTAGGAAGAAAAGGCTGTGTGAGTGTCCAGAAGACAGTGACATTTATTCCCATCTGCTTTCAGACAACCCTCTCCTAAGGTACTAATTGCCTTTATTGTCATACCAACCATCAGGCTGGGGTATGATTGCTTGTGATTTATTGTGTTTAGTCAGAGTGCTTGGTACTCTGTGCAACCTGAAAAAAGGACTATTTCAGTTTTAATTGATTTATATCATCGTTATCTGCTTCCTGCGCCGTTCTTATTCTGCCTTTTTTTTTTTTTTTCTCCCAAGATGTATTGCACATAAAATTGAGGAGAGATAATGAGGTGGCTTAATTAACATTGTCATCAGACAGCAGTGATGCTTTATTCCAGGGCTTACAGATGTTCTTTACTATTCTGGAAAAAAAATAGGAATAGTGGTCTATACATACTCTGTATGTTGCAGTGTAATGCAGTGAACTGAAGCTCTGTGCCCTCTCAACCAGGGGCCCAGGAGCAAATCCATCTCCAACTTCTTAACTCTGTCTTTTCTGACTATTACAAGTAGGAGGTTGGGTCAGCTGGCATTGAAAACACCTGCACTCCATTGCATCCTGTCTAAACACAGATTTCCACTAACACTATCCATAACTATAAATACTTCCTTCCCTTCCTCTTCCTCTTCCTTAGGCTTTAGAGGCCTTCCCTGTCTTCCATTTTCAATGTAGTATATGAGATCAGCTGGAACACTGGAACAACTGGCTTTATAGACATAAGATGTGTTTCCTGAGAGGAGGATTGGTTAACAAGGACTTTGGATCTCATTCCTCTGTATTCTGAAGGGGAATATATGCTATCCTTGCCATGTAAGCTTGTGAGACCTCTTTGTTATTCCCATGTGAAAGGTATTCAAGGAGGTGTTAACTCAAATGATTGACAAAAGAAGTGCATGTAAGGATATGACTTTTTTTTTCTTTTTTTTTTTTTTCCCCTCTAAATTTGTATTTCCAGTCATGACAGTTGTGGTAGATGTCAGTGGTGGGCAGCAGTGTCTGTCATGGTAAAATTATGTGTTGTTACGATCTTTTAAAATACTGAATAATGGTTGCACTTAGGAGTTTGGTAAGCACTACAGTAATGTATACCACTAACTATTGATGTGCTAGTGCCTTCCCATTGGCATCCTAACACTACACTAGATTTCTCCCTTGTCACAAGGTATATAAAGGAGGACTTCCACTATTCTTTAGTTTTACACAGTCTCTTTTTGACAGCAACTTTTGCCAATTATGTCCTTTTCAGAAACTCAGGGGAAAAAAAAATCTGTACTTCCTCACTCTTCACCTGGTCTTTAACATTTTACACTACAAAAGGCTTTGAACACTAGGGTACTTTTAATAATTTTTATCTCATGGCACTTGTCTTATCAGTTAGCATTGGCATACCTTGTCTTCATTAAAAGTCACAATAATCCAGATTAAAGATAAGGCTAGGATAAAGCAGGATCAGCAAATGACAAATAAAATAAGTTTAAAAAGACAGTTTTTTGGTTGTAAGTGATGATGATGAAACAATTTTCTTGGATTATTTGTCTAGTTGCCCTTAGTCTTTAGAGGAAGAAAAGAAAAATTGCATTAAGTGTATGTTCTAGAAGGAATACATAAGTAATTGGGAAATGAGGTATTTGGTCTGTTTTAATTCACTGACATCTCTTGAAATTTTGTCCCATATTTGTGTAGTGTGAATTTTATAGATAGCCTTTTTTCACCCATGACCTAACTGAGGAATACTGGTGTAGGTTCCAAAGTGAGGTAAATTGTGGTAAGTTATTTTGGCCAAGGATAAGTGAAGCTTGCCCAGACCACATATCCCTTTCATGAAGTGCAAAAGAGGTTACACTGAATAAATAGTTCTGCATGTCAACAAGTTTTTCTACAGTAACAAAAAAAAAAAAAACCAAAAAAAACTATGAGTATATCTCCTAGAAATTAAATGTGAGTTCTCAGAATGCCAGATAAATCTTGACCTATGCAATATATATCAAAATACATATTAAATGTATGCTTTATGCTTTTTTTTCCCTGTCTATTATTTTAGCATAAAATGGATAGCTCTCTTCAAACTACTTCCAGAATCAGCCAAGTATCATTCATTACAAGGAAGCCCAGTCCTGATTTACTGCCAACATTAGTTTTGATATACAGCTTGTATTTTACCTTTGACCTTGTAGGGTCTTTTTTTTCTTCTTTTTTTTTTTTCTTTTTTTTTTTTTTCAAGTGCCTCATTAAGTACAAGTCTAGTTTTTGTGATTTTTTTCGGCACCCATTTACAAACTTTATCATTTCTGATGTTCTGTCTCAAAACTGAAATTACAACTTTGCTTATTTTGCCATGAATCTTCACCACTGCTTAAATCCCAAATTGATAAATAGAACGAAATATGTTCAGAGCCAGTTCAAATAAAGGAACCAAGGATGAAAGGCCAAAGGGACCTGAGTAAAACTCATTTGCACCCTCAGATTGGAAACAGACACATCAGCACCTGGTACACTGCTTAGTGAGAACACAGTTGCAATAGTATGGCCTTGTCCAAAAGTTGATGACACCTCAGAGAACCTTTCTGTTCACACCAGCATCCTTTGAATGAGATTCACTGCCATTATCGGTCTGCCTGACTTGGATGCCAGCTTTGCAGGACTGCAGAGAAAACCAGGAAATGTGTAATAATGGGTTCTTTGGCTCTTTTAGGTAACTGTTTGCTGGACCAACCAAGAAAGCAGATCTTGGGCCCCGAGGAGCTCCCAGGACAAACCTACGATGCCATCCGTCAATGCAAACTGGCTTTTGGACCCGAATACACAGTGTGCCCTGGTATGGATGTCTGCTCCCGCCTCTGGTGTGCAGTTGTTCGCCAGGGTCAGATGGTCTGTCTGACTAAGAAGCTGCCTGCTGTGGAGGGGACACCATGTGGAAAAGGGAGGATCTGCCTCCAGGGAAAATGTGTTGACAAAACCAAGAAGAAATACTACTCAGTAAGTTACCAGCTGTGACCCTAGGGGATTTGAGGAGGCGTGATCCTCAAAGGTGCTGATTTTTGTGGGAGGGAAGGGGACTTCATGGAAGTTGGATTGAAAGCTGCCTTACTTTATAGTGTGTAATTGGAGTGTTATCAGTGAGGGATATAGGGAAAATGCTGCTGAGTTTCAGGAAGCATGTTTTCTTCTTGAAGTATGAAAGCCTTCATTCCGGGGAAAAAAAGGAGTTGGGTCTCAACACAAATGAAAAGATTGTCACAGACCTATTCTTAGTTTCCTGACTCCTTTGCAATGGACTTGCAAGGTAAATTAATTCTTTAATTTACAGCCCTTATCTAGGACCACAGGGTCCTAACTCAAGCGGAGAGCTAGATTGATGGAGTTCAATTAAAAAATAATTTCTGGAGCAGAAAAGTTTGTACCTATAGTGACAGGGTCCCCTCTGTCAGCTTTATACATCTGAAGAGTCCCAGGCTCTTGGGAACTCTCACCTACCTGTTCAGATACTTCAAAATAAACTTGGTAAACAGTAGCACTGCCCCCTCTCCTATACCCACCAGACATACAAACTTGTAGAGCTTTGTGGAGATTATTTGCAAACTAAAGCTAAAGCCCTTTTAACACCAATTTTTATAAAATTATATACTTCTTCATGAAATATCTGTAAGTGGTTGCAGTATTCTTTTAGGGAGCCAAATGATTAGAGTTGCAAACTGTATCTGACAGACCCTTCTCTTGCCAGTAATTCAGAGCAATAGCTCCAATTCACAATAATTGCATTTAATTAATCACAGGTTATCCTTATGAACATATCCTGATAGCTGAACCTCCTCGATCTAGTTGAAGGGGGCCCATTTGTGGGAATAGCAGAAAAAAGAGAGCAGCACATGAGACTATGAACACTACTTCTGGCGCATGTTTGTCTTCCATAAAATAGGCTGAAGGTGGCTGTGCAGAGCAAGGCTCGGTACTACCCTGGCATGCTCAGTGCCAAATGAGATATCATCAATGTGCAGATAAAAGACAGAAAATTACTCTGTCTGCTGAGAGAAAGGAGGCTCCTAAGAACTGTTATCCTTGATCAAGATGACCAAAGAATCGCCTTCAATTGATGAAAACATCAGCAGTGTCTTTGAGACGTAGCACCTCTCTTCAGACACGGATGTTGTCCTTACCTCCCGCTGTATTATTTCAGGCTTCAAGCCATGGTAACTGGGGGTCCTGGGGCCCTTGGGGACAGTGCTCCCGTACCTGTGGTGGAGGAGTTCAGTTTGCCTATCGCCACTGCAATAACCCGGCTCCGCGGAACAACGGCCGCTACTGCACTGGCAAAAGGGCCATCTACCGCTCCTGCAACGTCGTGCCCTGCCCAGAAAATGGTAAGTGCCTTCGTGCTCCAGCCTCAGTGTTCACAGTCTGGGAATATGGAACCTCTGCTGAGAAAGAAAGCAGCAAAACAAAACTGCAAAACAACTCCCTGAAAGGAGGCTGGAGCCAGGGGGGAGTTGGTCTCTTTTCCCAGGAAATTTTCAACAAGACAAGAAGGCATGGTCTTAAGTTGTGCCAGGGGAAGTTTAGGTTGGATATTAGAAAGAATTTCTTTATGGAGAGGGTGATCAGACATTGGAATGGGCTGCCCAGGGAAGTAGTGGATTCCCCGTCCCTGGAGATATTTAAAAAGAGACTGGATGTGGCACTCAGTGCCATGGTCTGGTAACTGCAGCGGTAGTGGGTCAAGGGTTGGACTTGATGATCTCTGAGGTCCCTTCCAACCTAGCCAGTTCTATGATTCTGTGATTCTATGAAAGGTCCGCTGTAGTTTTCTCCAAAAAGTATTTGCCAAGGCAAGACGTTCATCAATAAGACAATATGGTAATTCTTCCCACATCCACACGCAGCTGACATACAGAAAGGGTGTCATTCAAAAGGACAAGAAATTTCAGTCCTGGAAAGGGGCCTATAGTGCAAACTTTAGTCCTTTATGTCATGGAAAGATGTCCAAGCTAAAACAGTTGAAGGATTTGTACAGTCAGTTCTAAGTAAAGAGGTAGAGTGGCATAACTTAAAAGTTATGTCAAAATGAAATTGGAATATTAGATGAGCATAATGATACTTGCAGCATGGTCTGAAATAGTCACTAATGATGTGAATAATTCTACAGCTAAATCTTTTCGACAAGAGCAGTGTGAAGCAAGGAATGGCTATCAGTCTGACGCAAAGGGTGTCAAGACATTTGTTGAATGGGTCCCCAAGTATGCTGGAGTACTTCCCGGAGATGTTTGCAAACTCACCTGCAGAGCCAAAGGAACTGGCTATTATGTGGTATTTTCTCAAAAGGTAACTGCATCTTCAATCATTATTTCATGCTCTAGGTTAGAAGTATCCTGTATCTTAGAAAGCTTTCCCTATAACAAGGGAAAAGAAATTAATCATGTAATTCAAAGATCATCATCAGGGCAATCCCAAGTACAATTACAGTCTGGGTGGAGAATGGATTGAGAACAGCCTTGAGGAAAAGGACTTGGGGGTGTTGGTTGATGAGAAGCACCACACAAGACATAAATGTGTGCTGCAGTCCAGAAAGCCAACCGTATCCTGGGCTGCATCAGAACAAGTGTGGTCAGCAGGTTGAGGGAGGTGATTCTCCCTCTCTACTCTGCTCTTGTGAGACTCCACCTGAAGTGCTGAGTGCAGCCATGAGGTACCCAACTCAAGGAAGGACACTGAGCTGTTGGATTGAGTCCATAGGAGTCCCACAGAGATGATCAGAGGGCTGGAAGTGTGAAGACAGCCCGGGAGAGTTCTTCAGCCTAGAGAAGACTCTAGGGAGACCTTATAGCAGCCTTCCAGTATCTGAAGGGGCCTACAGGAAAGCTGAGGAGGGACATTTTACAAGGATATGTAGTGATAGGATATGGGGTAATGACTTTAAACTGAAAGACAGGAGATTTAGGTTAGACATCAGGAAGAAATTCTTTAATATGAGGTTGGTGTAACACTGGCACAGGTTACTCAGAGAAGTTGTGGCTGCCCCCTCCCTGAAAGTGTTCAAGGCCAGGTTAGATGGGGCTTTGAGCAACCTGGGCAGTGTCTCTGACCATGCAGGGGGGTTAGAAATAGAAGATTTTTAAGCTCCCTACAAACTGAAACCACTCTATGATTCCATTATTTGTCTATGTGATTAGATCTAATGGTTTGATCCACTGGTTATAATGAGGATCAGAACTGGCTGCTAAAATGACATATTTATCCACATTTCTGTTTGTGCATTAATGAAGAATATGAGCCTCTTGATGTCCTCTGCACTAGTTTGTCTTCAGGAGTGAATAAAAGGGTTGCTGCCTGAAGAGCCATATATCATTCTGGGTTTCTTCTGGAAGAGAAACAGTACTTTGACTTCAAAATTAAGTTTTACACTGAATTATGTTAAGTGATTCCAGAGTAACTCTTATGATGCCAATTAATTTAGAGTAATTAATAGCCATTTAGTATAGATGTGACTTGTGGTCAGTTTCTTATATCGGATACAATTTGAACTGAAATGTGTCCCGTGATTATACTTGCAGATTTCTGCCTCTAAATATTATGAAGGTAACATTTAATAGATAGTTCAAATGCATGGCTATCTGCAAGTACTGTTACTGCTATAATTAATAAGGTGTAAGATCATCATTAAAGCAAGGGTCATACAAGTGTCTTACAGTGAAGTGACCTCTCATTGCTTTCAGCCCTTTGCCAAATCTGCTTTTGTGCTGGTAATGTCACAGAAACTCTGTCTGGGCCGGCAGGGTTGGCACACCGTTCTGTAAGGCTGATATAGACAAGTGGGGTTTGCCAGTCAGATTCACAAAAACAAATTTTTTCTATGGTAGCTTTAACTAATAATCATTTGGTTGCCTAGGTAACTGATGGCACTGAATGTCGACCATACAGTAATTCAGTCTGTGTCCGGGGGAAATGCATCCGAACTGGCTGTGATGGCATCATCGGTTCAAAGCTCCAGTATGACAAATGTGGGGTCTGTGGAGGAGACAATTCCAGCTGCACAAAAGTCATGGGAACCTTTACCAAAAAGAGGTATTGATCTTTGAGTATTAGTAACCATACCTTGCTGTGCAAATAGTAACTCTGCTATGTGCTTGCTTGCTTTCTCTCTCTAAATGCAATTTACATTCCTGTGGAGATTGAGCAAAAAATGTATATTGCCTGTGCTCTACTGCACTTTCCAGATGTTTACAGCTGGCCTCTTATCATTACCCCAAAACTGCCAAATAATCAACTGGCAAAACACTGTACCCAGTTCATTTCCAAATGAAGTGCCAGCAGTACAGGTGAGCACCCCATTAATATGAATTTTGCCTGGAAGAAGACCTAACATGTTGTATTACTTGCTAATCTTGCTGGCCAGATGGCTGTGGTTTCTAGAGTTGAGAGGAAAGGGAAGAGAACACTCAGTCAGGCAGGTGTTGGGGTCAGAATAATCTGGGCATCTCTGAAACTTGCTGTTTCACAGAGGATGCTGTGTTAGCAAGTTATTTGCTGAGAACATGTTTCATGTCATCAAACTTTGAATTGCAGTTAAGACACTCCACCTGATTTGGTGACATAGAGTCCTTGTGTAACTAGTAGAGTGAAGGAGGCAGCTTCACTCAGAAGACAGAAGTGTAAGACCACAGCTGTAAAAGTTGTGCATAGCAGCTGAGAGACACTATATCCTAAAAACACCTTTTCACACTACTGAGTATATGTGGACCTTGGATGACTAAATGAGAATTAAACTTAGGCTTAAACATGGCATTTGCTGTATCCCTTCCTGTCCATTGGCATAATATCGATCTCCAGGTGGATAATTTTTAAGTCAAAATGTCTATAGCAGCTATCAATAAGACATTTTGCTGTCAAAGATCAGCTTTTGCCTATAATAAAACTTAAGACAAGTAAAATAAAATGAACCATCACCATGGTTTTCCCTTACCAAATTGAGAGCAGCAGTAATCATTGTGCTGAAATACCAATGTCAGGTAATTCTGCCTTCTGTCTGAACTTTTATTTGCCTCCTTCAGTTCTGAAGATTCATGAAAAATTAGGGGCTTTAATTGCAATTTATATTGATCCCTTTTCAACTGAACATAAGCTTGATTTTTGGTTTATAACTTCCAAGTTCATACATAGAAGGTTGAAAGCTACTGGAAATTGAAATACAACTCCTGAAATGTCCTTTTATTTCTACACATTTTGATAATGATTAATAGCAGTCAAAAATGGCTTTGAGAGTAAATTTATTCTAAAAATTAACATAACTAATCTTTCTTCTCACCTAAGGGCCAAGAGAATAATTTTCCATCCAAATTAGTAATTATTTAAACCAAATATTTTCTAGTTTCTAAACAGTGAAATGTCTGGGATCTCGACACAAAGAAGACAGTGTGAGCTATACTTTACAGAATTGTTCAGCCTGGAGAGGTCTCCAAGGAGAACTTAGAGCAGCCCTCCAGTATCTATAGGGGCCTACAGGAAAGCTGGAGAGGGACTTTTTACAAGGGCGTGTAGTGATAGGACAGGGTGTAATGATTTTAAGTGGAAGAAGGAAGATTTAGGTTAGGCATCAGGAAGAAATTCTTTAATATGAGGTTGGTGTAACACTGGCACAGGTTTCCCAAGGAGGTTGTGGATGCCTCATCCTTGGAAGTGTTCAAGACCAGGGTAGGTGGGACTTTGAGCAACCTGGTCGAATAAGAGGTGTCCCTGTATATTCAGGGGGGTTGGAACTAGATCATCTTTAAAGTCCCTTCCAACCCAAAATATTCTGTGATACAGTGTGATTCAGTAATGATCCTTGTGCTGGAATACAGGCTCTGGCAAAAGTTAAAAGGATGCCATGAATTTCAGTGAGGACAGATTTGTAGCATAGACAAGGGGAAACTAGTATTTCCTGCTGCAGACTCTTGCTTTAACAACATTTGTTTATACTTTTTTCTTTTAAAGTAGTTGAAATGTAATCTTCTGGTAAACTTGTTCCTTAAGAACATTTTTAAAGGCTGAATGCTAAATAGTCAGAAGTTGGGAAACAGGAGTTAAGGATTAAGGATGCAAATGCTTCTTTGTGCACATGGAGTGTTACAGGTCTTTATGGAGATTACTTGAATTCTCCAACATTGCTTTTAGCTTTTGAACAAATAATTTTTTAACTTTAATAACATATTTTAATAGGTTTTTTATCTACTCTTACACAAAATTATTTAATGTGTTCTAGAGACGAATCCCCTCAGCCTGTTTCGTGAAGGTTTATGGAGGTGCTGAATCAATAGTTCTGGTCATTGTCCCACAACTGTTGGAAATAGCAGAGGAATGGCACAAGTGTTTAATCTGTAGTCTGTGCAGTCTCTACTTGTGCAGCCACAAATTCTTGAAATTACCAGTCTGTTCTTTAAACAGCCCCGAAGGAGACCCCCTCATGTTTATATACTTGAAGTATATTCTCTATTTTCTTTTTTTTTCTAGAAATTCTAGTGATATGTTCCAGCACACTTGCAGCTTTGATTGCTTAAGACTTTTGGTAGAAGAGTTAAATATATTTTTCTAAATCTGAAGTAAGATACTTTGTAAGTAGCAACTGAGATAACTCTTTGGTGGTACAGATTAAACATTTGTGTGCACTTCATATTAGACTCCTGGCAATTAATCTTTGGCTTTATGAATTTCAAAGTAAAAAATTTTTTTTCTCAGTGATCAAGATTGCTTTTAAATGTTCCCAAAGCACCTTTACCCAGCTGTGACTCTGCTGGTGCTGTCCTTAATCAGCATTGTAGCATAGACAGCAAGAAACAGCTGTAAGCAATGCATATCTCATTATCTTTCGTTGACAGGCAAAGTGTACATCATATTTCATATCTCCCACCCTTTGCTGAAATATTTAAGCTGTTATTTTTAATTCCTCTTGTATCTGAAACATAAAATTGTTTCTAAAGCTAAATATTCAGCTATTTGAAGTGAGTGTGGTAGAAATTTCTTCAAGAACATAAGGAACGATGCAAAAGACAAACAGTGGAGCCCAATGAAAATAGTCTTGGATTAGCTTCAAGCCAGATGGATTTAAGGCCTGAACTAAAACGAAGCAAGATATGTCATGCTAGTGACTTCATTAGGTTTTGCAGTAAGGTTTGAGGTTTATTTCACGCTAGCTACTGAATACTCTTTTTTTTGCCCCCTTCTCTGTTCAGCAAGGGCTACACAGATGTAGTGAAAGTCCCAGAAGGAGCAACCCACATCAAAGTTCGTCAGTTCAAGACCAAGGACCAGAGCAGGTTCACTGCCTACCTGGCCTTGAAAAAGAAAAACGGTGAGTACCTTGTTAATGGAAAATACATGATCTCCACTTCAGAAACAATCATTGACATCAACGGGACTGTCATGAACTACAGTGGCTGGAGTCACAAAGATGATTTCTTGCATGCAATGGGACACTCTGCCACAAAAGAGGTTCTTATCGTGCAGATACTTGCGACTGATCCCACTCAACCAGTGGATGTCCGCTACAGTTTCTTTGTGCCAAAGAAGCAAGGGCAAATGACTAACTCTGTCACTGGCAGTGGCAATAGCAGCAGCAGCAGCAGCAAAGTTACTCCCCAGCTGCAGCAACCCCGCTGGGTTACGGGGCCGTGGCTTTCTTGTTCTCGAACATGCGACACAGGATGGCACACCAGGACTGTCCAGTGCAAAGATGGGCATGGAAAATTAGCTAAGGGATGTCTTCTCTCTCAGAGACCTTCAGCATTCAAACAGTGCTTGTTGAAAAAGTGTTAACCTGTGGTTGTGATCGTCTTTAACAGAGATTTGAGTAAGCCATTGTTGACATACTGGTATTAGGTCTGTCCAGACAGAGAGAAGCAAAGGCTTCAATGTACTTAGATACAGTCTCGAATTATGGGCAGAATCTGCCTATTTGGACCAAATGAAGATGTGCACTGCTTTAAATAATAGTAGGGTGATCTTAGTATGTCAAAAAACTTAAAGTTGTTATACGCCCTCTGTGTCTGCAAAAGTATAAAATAAAATAATGCAAAAGAATTAAAACTAGTGAATGGAGAATCCTGGGATATTTGAAGGTTACGGAATCATCTCCCCTTTCTCACCTACCTCTAATAGAGTATGACCTTATAAAATGCCACATCTACCCACAATGCCACAGTAGCTAGCTTATTTTATACTGTTTTGTAAATATCTTTCATTTGGTATGTCACTTTATATCACTCAGTTCTATTAAAAATCAAAAGAAAAACTACATAAGCAAAGTGATTGACCAAAGTATATCTGCAGCCATTGTGGACTTGGTCCGTTCTTCAGAAAGAGCTGCAGATGTTTTACTGGAAAATTAAGAGCTTGCTGCTGGTTTTAAAAAGTAGTATCTTTTTATTTTGACAAGAGGAAATGCATTTTCATGCTAGGAATTTCCTGACAGCAGATCATTATTCTATGACAAGTATCGTGTTTCCACCAAGAAATTCTCAGAAGGAGCGTTACAGCAGCTTGCAGACCAGGGATCTTCACATGTACATTTCTGAGATACCAGCACCATCAGTGACTCCTCACCATGTGTGTGTCAGACACACATAGAAGGAGGATTTGGCTGCTAGAAGGAATTTGTGTAAACTTTGCTTGTAAATCTTCCACTAGTTACAGCCGTGTCACAGCTCGGGGTCCTTGTTCTCAGTAAATAGCTGGTAGCTTCTTTGCATAAAACAAAGACATACTGTATTTTGTAGAAACTAGTTAGAGTACCAAAAATTACAGGTAAGATAATCAAGGGTCTTCTCACTCAGATATTCTGAGGCTGTGTTCAACTGCTTTCTTTGTTATTTTCTCTATGGCTTCCACCTAGAATCTAACAATGTGTAATGTACCTACATCTTCTTAAGAGGCTATAAAGGTCAAAGAAACACAGCAAGCAGTTAATATTCTATCAGTTTTGTCCATCATGTCTAACTCTGGTATTCATCTTACCAGCAAAGGTTTGTAACTGTTAGTCTTTTTTGATTGTTTTGTGTGTGTGTTGAGGTTTGTTTGTTTTTTAAAGCTATAGAAGGCATTCATGTTTTGTATATCTACTACATTTGGGAGAAAGGGGGGTCACTAGGAAGTCAAACCACATCAGGATGTGGAGGACTTTCCTAATATCAATAAGACTGTTTCCACAGTACAGGCAGTAGCTGGTAATAATTTTTATTGGCAGCAACTTCAGAATCCCAGTATTGGCTGGTAGAAGTTCTGTGACAGAGGATCACAGGGCATTTCACCTCATGGAAGTAACAGGTGGAGGCCTGATAGCAACCCTGTTAAAACTGCTTCCTTTTAAATCAGCAGTCTTTGAATTAAGCCCTAGAATAACAGGCACCAGAAGAAATGGTTATTACATGCTGATAAAAAAAGAATCCCATCTGTCTTTTATTCCTTCATTCATCCACACAGGAGAATATAAGATTGCAGGAGGATTTTCAGACAAGCCTTACATATATATGCCAGTGGTACTCGAGCACTTGAAATATCCCAGGCTCTTCTGAAAATCCCAGTCATGAAATCAGCAGAGAAAACTTTCTGGCATTTGTAGTAAGGGCAGGTCTCACTCCAGGCTGACACAAACATGTTTTTGCAACTGTGGCATGTTTGTATGAACTCTGAGAAAGCATGTGATGATTTCAAAACAGCACAAGATTGCTACATCTGCAAGTGTGAAACCTGGAGAAGTACCTATTTTTGTACCCAGTTCCAAATAAACAGTAAGAGGAGCAGGGCCTCCTCCTCTGTCTAAATGAATTACAGACTGATGTTACCAGTCATCTTCAGTTTTGAAGAAATGTGTAGCCTTCTTACTAGTAGTCCTTTGCAAAATTGTGGATCTTAAGGAAAATTGCCCACTTAGTCTGTGATTCCACCCTAAGAACTGAGATCAAGTCTCTGAGTATTTGCAGACTTCTGGAAAGTTAAGATTTATGCTTTCTTTATCTATTAACATAAGACCACTTTGAAATGTCTTATTTTCAAGTAATCTAATTTTTATACTACCATATATATTACACATCTTCTAGAACCTCTCAAAAAAGTTGGTAATAAATAGAAACCATCATGAGAAGATGAGTAAGGAGACTTAATGTGTCTCGGTGTAGACTTTAACATTTGTCTCTGCATACAGCTGCTGTATTAAGTGGCATTTGTTTTTCCTGTGTTTTATTGAATAGAGACAGAATTTGCAAGTATGTGTGTCTGCATCATAGTAATAATTTATTATATATTCAACAGGACAAGTAAAGCTTTTGGATGCTCTTCAGGCTCCAGAAGAGTAATACCACACACGGGTATAAATGTAAAGCTTCCTGAGATCAAAAGTATCTTTTTTTCATAGAAAGAGTTTATTTATAAAAAATAAATAAATATGAGAACAAACCACTACAGTGATTATTCCCTTTTCACTGATGTAGTAGTGAAACAAATTAGCATGAACAAAACACAGTTGCCTTTATACAGTGAGAGGGCAAATGAGACAGACCAAGGAAGCAGCCCTGAAAGTGTAAGATAAACTCAGTCAGCCTGCTGTAGTTAACACGTGCTTTTTAGCTGTTCTTTGTAATCAGATTCCAGTTCCAAATCTTGCTTTTGTCAGTCATATCTATCTCATGGAACTGATGAATGAAAACTTGGTGCAAGATACCTGTCATTTCAACCTCTATTTTCAACTTGTCACTCACACTGTTGTGTCATTGTTTACATTACTACCGAGTGTTGCCAGACAGGATTTTTAATAGGCATCTGGGGGATAGAAACCCAGACTATTGCTCTTTCCATAGAAAGAAGCAGTCCTCGGTTTAAATTCACTGCTGACCTTTTGGGATGCATCTCCAGTACTCTTAGGTGGAGTTGGACCCCTAAACGTCAGCAGTTTATTGAGCATCTGCTTCTCAAATACAGCATTCTCATTAGGAAAAAGCCTATCATCGTTGGTTTGACTGTATAGAAGAATTTACATTTAGCTGCCCTCCTGCGGAAACAGTTTTATTACAAGGGGGAGAGGGGAATTATCTTGTGGATTAATCACAACTGTAAAAAAAAAAAAAAAAAGCAACACAGCACTGAAAAAATAAAATAATTTATTGTTTTTACAACTGGTATGTGAACGGATGTAATGAATTTATTTATTCTTATTTAACAAAATTACCAATTGTGCAAATTCTATATTTAAAATGTTTTGCTATTGACTCTGTCTCTCTTGCTTTCTTTTAATTTATGCTTCAAATTTGTGTTGAAAGTACGCCTTGTGAGTTTACATAATATATGGCACTGGTTAATTTTTGTATGTTTTTATTTAGAAAGCTTTCTGCATGAAATGGGAGTATATGTGTATACATGTGTTCACACTGTATAGATGTATATTCTTTTTCTGGTACCATCTTTTTCTTAGAGAAGTTGTAGATTTTTGATTTTGTGACACCTCATGCTCAAAGCTCCTCATTACTTTTAATTTCAAAAACCTCTCAACTAGCTTATCACAAAGGTCAATGGAGAAAAAAAAAAAAAAGGAAGAAAAAAAAAAAAAAAAAAAAAAGAAAAAACCCCATAGCAGTTCCTAAAGAAGTCAGACAACAGGCTCACTTTGCACAGGTATGTGCAGTTCATGTTGCACCCCTCAGTGATTTACCACCCAAGCTGGCAGGAGTCTGGCCTTTGATTCAATGAAAATAAGGTCAGGCTTAGAGTAAGTGGTAGTCCACTATATATCAATGAAGTTTCTCTGACTAGTCAAGGTGGCAAGTGAGTCTCCTCTCGTGAAGCTTCTTATGATTAAGTGAAAACACTACACTGAAACTCCATGTGCTTTTTAAAAATACAGTTGAAACAGTGTATGATTTGGTTTATGAAGACTGAATCATTAAAAAAAATACTCTTTCCACCATTTGTAAACATATTTAAATATGTACATATGGCTGTAAAAAGTCAGAAGACCAATTTGGAAGACTTTGCAATGTTTTATTTGATTATATTCTAGCTCTTTGCACCACACCAGGCAAAGTCAGACCCAAAAAAGTCAGCAGATCATGTGTTCCCAGTGTTTCCTTGAAAATCACATTATCTGTTTGCTTCCACTTTTCATCCAATCCAACTACTGCTGAACTCAAAGGAACATGTATTGGGCCTAGTGTAAGGAAAAAAATGCAATCTAGACAAACCTACAGCTTTTCTAGAGTTGCCAGAGTGCATCACTGTGCTCATACTTGTTACTGGTTATATTTTCAAGAGGATTTTTTTTTACTGTGGGTACACTGATATTAGCATGTATAGTAAAGCTAGTTCAACATCCTTGTTTTGAATAACATTGAAAATGCAAATATTTCTGGTTTATCACATGTACCAGTAATGGCTCTTTAACATGACAGAAACTGTGAGGTCTGCATCTGCCACCACAAAATGTAGCTTTGGGATTTAGAAGATAGCATGCAGAATTTGAAACACCCCAAGCATATTCTTATCCTTCCAGGTGAGTGGTTTAAGAACTTATCTCCAGGTACCCCACACCAAACATATCTGTACTGTCCTGCTGCAGAGTTGCATGTTGAAAACAAAACTCACAATGTTGCGTGCCCTGGAAGCTGTCAATACAGGCTCACACTGTAAGGACACTAAAATAATTTCCACATACATCAGCTTCACATAATCGGTGTCAAAACACATATGTGGGCATGTGTAGAACTTAACTGTGGCTAAATGCAAATATGTATTTTTGTGTCTGCATTTGTATACTTGTGTATATACAAGTACATACATGTATATACACAAGTGAGTATTTGGATCCCCATTACTCCCACTCACAGAGTGAAATAGTTACACTGAGTTTAATTATGCTTATGGAAATTCAGAATAACTTCATTACATCATTTGGCTTTGCAGGAGCTGTTTCAGACTTCTGCTACTTTAAGTGACAGCCTAATTTGTCTGTTAATTTATAGGAACTGGTTTACACAATGTATCACGTGAACTGTGAATTTTTCAGATAGCTTGTCATATGAAGCATACTCATTGATATTCAAGCATTTATGCATTGTTAAAATCCCACAAGATACAGGAAGTAATACACTGAATTCAAGTAAGTTGGAAACAGCGTAACATTCCTGTATGGCAGTAAATCTGTTTAATTTCTATTGCCAGGTCATCTACCTAACATGAGATAAGATAAAACAAGAGAGGTATTGTAGGGAAGATTAATGGAAAAGCACAAGATTTAGTCTTAGTTACTTCATGTGCCTCTTTATACCCTTTATTGGTGTCAGCATATTCTGGGAAGCATCACTGTGCATCGCATATAGTTTGGCTGAAATACCATCACCCTTTGAAAAACCAAGATGTGTCACAAAACTTTTTTCCATCCTAGTATGTGTCTAATAAAAGAGAGTTAACAGTTTTAGAGCACTACTATGTCAACCAGTTTACATCATAAATAATGTTATGCAAAATATAAATTCATTTGAGATGAATTGTACAAGGTCTACACTGTACTATGACACATTGAAGGCCAATATTTTGTTTTGTAAACTTACATATGTATAATTTACCAGTTGTAATCTTAAAACATTTGATTCTGTGATTTCAGTAAAAGTAATAAATATAAACTGTATCATAGGTCCAAAATACTTGTTCTATATGGTATATTTGTGAGCTACTGATTGCCATTTGTGCCCTAGGAGGGACAGATGAGCAAAAAGAGATGGAGCTGATCCCTACATTAAAGCATAATTGTTCTTCCTGTATGTAAACAATGTATTTCAGTTGTAGTGGTATGAAGTTCTGTCAAGTGTCTTTCTGAGTCATGAAACATAACAGGAAAGCACAAAAAGTGACACTTGGTGCCTTGACAGAGCCTTAGAGTTCCAATTTGCTGCAGTCCAGAAAGATGGTATATACTGGTGATCTCCTGAGCCTCCCCAAAGCCCCTATGGAATCCAAAGGATCTGTCCAAAAGCAACATGCTGCAGAATTAGTGGATTAGATATTCTATATGAAATTCATAATTAGCCTTATAAACCAATGTAAGAGTAGTGAAAACCATCCAGAATGGGTAATGGTGGTGTACAATGCGTGCAGAAGTAGTGGTACAGCATGTGTGTTGCAGGAAAGATAAAAGAACACTGAGGGGATTGGGCAAGGCAGAGCTGAATATACATTCTAGTTGAAGTGTGTCTCTCAATATACACAATTACCAAGACACATTTTCCTAACAGAACCATATTGTTGTGCATTATAATTCAATTTTCATGCTGATTTCTTGCTTTCTTTTCTCATTCCACAACACCAAGTTAACGTTTTTCTTGTTCCTGAAAATAATGCTTTCTATCCAAAAATGAAATCAAACTCATCCTAGCTAAATCTTAGCACATATGCATGCCTAACCTATTGAATGATGGCATTTTTATGAATTTGGGAATTTTCCTTTTACAAATATTGATGTTTTGCTTTATTTTGTTTTACAAAATGTAAATTAATTTTATTCGTATTTACAGAAACAATAGCTGGGAATAACTTTTTTTCCTAGGTTGTCAACCAACCAGTGCGCAGCTCTGCTCAACAGCAGTGAGACTTACAGAGCCACCAGTACCTATAGAGAGGCCCAAGGTATTAAGAAAGATGTCTAATAATCTGTTACACTAAATAGAAATTTGCTTGAACCACATCCAGATGGCTGGAAGGGCCCAAAGAGTGGTGACCAGTGGAGTTAAATCCATCTGGTGGCAGGTCACAAGTGGCATTCCTTGGGGCTCAGTGTTGGGACCATTTCTGTTTAACATCCTTATTGATGATATTGATAAGGACATAGAGTGTATCACCAGTAAATTTGCAGATAACACCAAATTATGTGGGGATCTGCATGAGCATGGGGCGGCTCTACAGAGAAACTTGGACAGACTGCATTGCTGGGCCAATGTCAACAGGATGGGCTTCAGCAAGGCCAAGTGCCAGGTCCTGAACTTAGGCCACAACAACCCCATGCAATGCTACAGGCTTGGGGAGGTGGGGCTGGAAAGCTGCCAGGCAGAAAAGGACCTGGGGGTTCTAATTGCCAAGCAGCTGAATATGAGCCTGCAGCGTGCCCGGGTGGCTAAGAAAGCCAATGGCATCCTGGCTTCTATTAGAAATAGTGTGGCCAGCAGAAGGAGGGGGGTGATTGTCCTCCTGTACTCAGCACTGGTGAACACTGGTGAACATTGTGTCCAGTCTTGGGCACCTCACTGTAAGAGAGATACCGAGGTGCTGCAGTGAGTGCAGGGGAGGGCAGAGAAGCTGGGGAAGGGCCTGGAGAATAAATCTTATGAAGAACAATTGAAGGAGCTGAGACTGTTTAGTCTGAGGAAGAGGAGGCTGAAGGGAGACCTCATTGCTCCCTGTGACTACCCAAAAGGACATTGTAGAGAGGTTGGTGCTGGTCTCTTCTCATGGGTAATTATCAATAGAACAAGAGGGAATGGATTCAAGCTGCAATAGGGTAGGTTTAGACTGGACATTAGGAAAAGAAATTTTCACAGAAAGAGTGGTCAGACACTGGAATAGGCTGCCCAGGGAGGTGGTTGAGTCACCATCCTTGAATGTGTTTAAGGGTCATTTCGATGCGGTGTGGGATATGGTTTAGAGGAGAACTTCGTAGAGTAGGGATGATGATTGGACTTGATGATCCCAAGGGTCTTTTCCAGCCTGAAAGATTCTATGATTACAAGAGCACTGTGCTAGTGCTTGGTACAGCATATGTCCACATACATATATATAGACAGTATTACATATTTGTAATATTGCTATTACATAGTCTTTATCTGAAAACCTTGCTTACACATTTGCACTGGATGGTTATGAGACTGGTTAGCAGAAAGAATACAGTGGTCAAAATCAGTGAAGGATGCAGTGAAAACCCCATACTTGAAGGCTGTTTTGCCATTTAGCCTGCCTGAAGGGTTTGGGGAGATCAGTCATTGTCTAACAGGTTTTCATCCTGCCCTGCATCTTTCCTCAGCCTCTGCTGGGGCAGAGCAAGAGCTCCACCAGCTCTTTGTCTCCTCCTGCAGAGAGAAACAGCAGATGTGCAAACTATGCCATGACTCTGGCCTCTACTTTTAGATAACTTTTGCCTCTTAAAAGTCTCTACAGGTATTACCACCTCAGAGATAATACATCACCTCCTCTGTATTTTCCTCTGCATAGCAAGCTGCAATGTGACCAATTATGGCACGTCCTGTTTCCCCAAAATTCCATTTTTATTTCCCATTTTAGTTTCCAGCAAATGGGAAAGGAAATCCATTCATATAGAAATCAAATAGAGGAGAGTACAGACTTTCTCAAATGTACAGTGCTGTCATAATCCCATTACTGAGGAGGGACTGTTCTCTATCAGGAAGGTGAACTCATTCTCTCTTAATGTATTTTCCATCTCCTCATAATGTGACATTTCACCTCTTTAGAAACTATACATAATTACATGTGAGGAGGGAGACTTCCCCAGACTCTGAACTTGTAGACCCAAATCTCATTTTTGGGTGGGGAGGCAACATGGATTTGATCCAGTTCCAGTCCTCTAGCCAAACTGATCCTTCAAAAAAGAAAAATAACCAACAAAGGTATGTTTTGGGAACCTTAAAATATATCGAATAATTAAACTAGAAAATGTTCAAGTCTTTCCACACTGCTTACACCATTATCTCACTCTCCTTATACTGTACTCTGCACAGTTTAAAGTTATAAACTCATCAAACTTAGGCCACTTGGCATTCTAAGCTGAACCAAGGATAGAGATGAAAAAAATGTGTGCGAAAAATCATTTAACAAAAGCCAAGTAAAAATTACTATTTTCCATGCTTGGAGCACCAGGGCAGCAATCTCTTTTTTTTTTTCCTTGATTGTCTTCTGGGAAAACTATGTCTAAGTGAAAGCTCATGGACATTTTCTTAAGCAGCTGTTGTAGCAATCATGTGCAATCTAAGGGTGAGCTTCTTAAAGCTGCTATCACAGCCATTGCCACCATGGTCCCATGGCTCCAAATGTTATCAAACAAATGTAGTAAGTCAGGACAGGCTGATGAAATTCTGGAAAACACATGGGAGACAGAGAAGTGCCTCAAGAGGCATAAGGGTAAGAAGTGTTGCATTCTGCAATCTTTATTAGCTTTAATGCATTTTGCCGCAGGAAGCTCATAAGCATGTATTTTTTTGCCTACCTGGAATTTGTTTCACAGGTGTGTCTTTACTTCCATTTATTGCTCTGTCTCAGGAAGACTTTACCTAAAGGACCCAGATCTGTAGAATTAAAGCCAAACCCTCCCACACATCTCTGACTGCCTAAGCCAGAGTTCTGCTAAAAAGACTCAAGTTAGTAGCAATGCTTCCCAGCAAGTCATGACTGCTGCCAGATGGGTGCTGAAGGAACCACATCCTCTGCCCTTTCAGCTGCCAGGAGGAGGGCTGGGGGGAGAGCCCAACAAATTCCTGCTGGCATCAGGCAAGGGGTGAAGCTGGATGAACTTCTAGATCCTGCTCATGTGCAAGGACATGTCTATCCCAGCTTATCTAAGCACTTCCCACAGGTGTGCATCAGAAATTAATTCTTCCTACCCATAGCGCTGGCTCTGATAGTTGCCTTTGACTTCCCTTACACACTTGTGATGTTATTTTGAAAGAGTGCAGTCAGAATGGATTGTATGGTTTGGTTTTAGGTTTGGTTTGGGTTTTTTGCTTGGAGGCACTTACTCCTTGTAAGCTTTGAGTTGCTGCTGTATCAGGTGTGGTGCCTGAGCCCTCTGCTGATGGGAACTGGGTGTCCTTGTGCTCATTGATAATTTTGCTGATCTGCTGTAAATATGAAAGGCCATATTCGCCAGTCAGGTTTGCAGATGTGAATTCTGCCTTAGCCGTGCTGGTAACCACAGAAGGACTGCACACATGTTAGTGCACATAAAGTGCATATCCTTGCAAAAAATTGTGCAAATTGCCCTTGACTGGCAATCCAGCAGAGGCCCATTGGAAACTGACCCCGTGTAGCCATAAAGACATGAAGGTACCACAGGGAAACACCTGCTTGGTAAGCAGGAAGGCACTGGCACAGTGAACATTGCTACAGTCCTCTAGTGCCTGGGAGCATCAGGTAACCCACATCTTGAAATAGTTGAAAGCTGGCAGCAGGCCACCAAGGCAATTGCTTAGATGGCAGCTACCCAATGGGTTGGCAAACAATCTTACTTACCTAGTAAAGGTGGTCTGTAACTAAAGGGTAATGAAAATTATACTGGAAACTTTCAGAGCACTTTAAAGTGGTCAGTTTAAGACAGGGCCCTGCCCACTGGAAGTGGTCCTTTGCTGAAGGCCTCAGTGTACTTAGGGAGGGTTTTGTCCAGGAAAAACAGTGTAGATGCATTCTGTGTGGGCTGGGAGGAATGTTTTCACCCTGATATTTATGTGGCATGCTAAGATCTGACAGACATCCAGACGGGTTTCAGCCAATAGTTCATTTTAAATGTATGCTGCACACAACTGAATCAAAGCATTTGAAATGGCATCGCTCTTGAGCAGTAAACTGAATGGCAGAAGAACTGCAAATAGTGGAGGCAAACTCCGTATGGTAAACCAGGGGCTACAGGGATATAAGTTCTTTCAACAGGAATTTGAGCTATGAAAAGATTTAAGGGGAAATTACCAACCAGTCTGGCATTCAAATGCCAAAATCCACAGTCAGACTCTTGGCTGTACAGGCACACTGTAATGCTCTTCAGCTTCACTTCAAAGGGAGAAAGGAAGCTGCAGGACTTCTCTATGTAAACCTCAGGCTCTTCATGTATGCTGGAAACCACCATCAAAACACTAACCCTTGATCGGGTTAAAAATGAGATGGTGGACAGAAGTATTATATGTGAAGAACTTTTCCTTCAGAGGAAAGGAGAAAGAAGGAAAGGATTATTTATTTCCCTCTCCATCAAAATAATTATTATTTTCAGATGAGTTTGTTGTGTATTTTTGGCTGTTTTTTCCCAAAAAAATAGTTTCTTAAGGCAAGGCAGAAACAGAGCCAGAACCAAAGACAAGTTGTGAGGTTATTACAGAACAACTTTGCTTCCAAAAGGTTTATGCCTGTCTCAGCCTGCTGAAGGTCCTTCCAGCATGACTACATCCTTCAGCTCCCGTTCCCCAGCACTTGCACCTTCTACCCCAAGAGCATTTTCTTTGGCCACTTTCATAATGTTTATTTAAATCATCACCTTGTTTATTTTCAGAGCCAGTCAGATTTCTAGAAATATGTAAAAAAAAGGATACAAGGATAATAACAACCTGGTAAAATGGGAGGGAGTGAAAAATAAAAAAAAAGGCATTGGCAAAAAAAAAAAATAGGCAATGAAGTTCTCATTTACAAGTAAGAATAAAAACATAAAAGGGGGCCGGGGGGGAGGGGGGAAGGGGAGAAAGCTCCAAGAAGGAACAGTATCTATGAACAGTACCTCTTCCATCTTGAATTTGAATGTAAGCCATAAACATCAAAAATACTTTGGAAAATTCAGGGAGTTAATTTGGATCTTGTAGAAATACATATATTGGACTAATCTTTAAAATATAAAGCAGAATAGCTAAAATAAGATAATGGAGAAGTGATAGAGGAAAAATGCTTTACTTCTCAGATATAGTGAGGGACAAGTAGTAACTAAGAAGGGAACTCAGTTAAGGATGATTTCATACAAGATTAAACTTGTCTTTTAGATGTAAGGAACAATAGGTTTTGATTCTATAAGGATAAATATGGATTTCCATTAGAACAAGTAGCTGAAGATGTCATAGCCTAATTGTTTATGGGAATGGTGACATTGTTACTACAAAACCTGAAGACTGCAGCCCAGATGGCTTTATCATTTTAAGCCTTTTAAAGCTTGAAATAAAGTCTTAGTTTCATTATTTATTTAATTAGATATGTCAGGAGGTTCCTACTCCTGCATGGGAGCAATTGTAGCTGTAACACAAATTATAGTTCACAAAGGGGCAGGAGTGAGTCAATCATTCCTAGTGTAGTTCCAGATGTAACACTCACATTTACAGCAAAGAATTAGTAGGTAGAGTAGAAAGTTTCATTGATACACATGCTGAAGTCAGTAAGATGTACTGTAGGAAATACACCTCACAGACAAGGGCTTCAGACAGAAGCTTAAATAACAAATACCCCCAGGTCTGTTTGTTTAATTACACCAGAGAAAGATGCTGGCTGAACGAAACAGGAACGTGAGAGCACTTCTCCTCCCCATGGAACCAGAGGAAGGGGCTCAACTAAAGGTGCACTATGAGCATGTGTTGCAAAGGCTTGTTGGGGAGAGATTCATAGGTGCTGACCTTGGAAATTTGTAAGAATGAAGATATAAAGCCCACCTATGAGCCAGTGTTTAAGCAGGGGTATGAGTCCAATTCACTTGACTAGTTCAGCAAAGGTCTCATGAGTAAATAAAGAGCTAGGTCATTTGGGACACATCTCAAAGCACTGCATAAGAGTAGCCATAGGACCACAAAAACTATGTTGTTATCCACATGGCAGTAGACAGAGGTCATTTCAGCAGTGTGAAATGTTTTCTGATTCCAACAGCAGACAAAAAAGTGCCAAAGCAATTTGCCAGTGACAATAATGTGTGGTATAATGTTGAGGAGGAAAACTTTTGGCTGGGTTTGACCTGGTATAAACCATTCCTGTGTCTACTCCAGTAATATTGTGTTAACCAACTATATCTGGGCTTTTTTATCTGAGTAGTATCTCAGATCGAATATAGATAAATATTAAATTTTGCCTACACTTATGGCAAAGTCCTTAGTATTGACTTAAAATGTAACTCATGTTTCTAAATCATTTCAGTGAATTTGTAAATCCTAGCCTTAAAGGTTTCGAAAAACATATATATATATATTTTTTTTTTAGTCTGCTATTTAACACCAGAGTGTGATTCTAGCCAAGCCCTGAAATCCCACGCAAGGCAGATTATGTTCTGTCTTCTGGCTGTCTACATATTTTCCTCCACTATGTACCTTACAAGCCAGTGACTGAATATAGGCCTAAAATCATATCCTTAGCATACAGTCAAGACACCACATTCAGTATCCTGTCACCCATCATATTGAACTGATTGATTCCACCAGGATTGTTAAGAAAAGCATAATTTCAAAAATGCCTTTTTACTTAAAGCCTGGAGGGTTTCTTTTAATGGTATAGTAGTTATGGCAACTGCTTCCTGCCACCTCCGCTGCCAGAAGCCACAATCCATCCATGAAAAAGAGCTCCTCCATCCAAACACATTTTTCAGCGGACAGCAGCATTCCCTGGCTAGAGCACACTCTTCCCTTCCCTTCCTTTCCCTTCCCTTCCCATTCCGAAAACTGGAAGCCAAGCAAAATCCATAACAAATGTGAGCTGAGAGTGACAATTATGTGGACTTCTATCAAATTACTTTATATTTTTACACATACATGCAAGCAAAAAAGAAAAAAAATTTATTAGGGAGAGGGTGGGGAAAGTGAGGTGGGGGGGGAGTGTTTCAGGGGCAGTCACCCCCAAAGACTGTTCAGAGAAAAAAAATGTTTTCCTTTCTTAGAATTCATGTAATGCATTTTTGGAATTTAAACTCTCTTAAAAATCTTGGGCAAATAGGAATTTAAAAATTGGTGAGATATTTCCCCTTTTCTCTTAGTTTTATTCTACCATAGAGGTCATTGGCAGGATTTCTTAAGTCTGGTGTATTTCCTGCATGATGATGAAAGTTTACTTTATGAATTTAAAAATAAAATGTCCCCACTACCAAAACTCTGTTTCTATGAGTAAGCCTTTCTGGTCTTGACATAAAATAATCCTTAAATTTCCTGTTTGATGAAATGGTAAAGCTTTTGGAAAAGCTTTAAAATTATTTTTATGGACAGTATTTATATTTTTTTTCCCTCCCTAGGCTTAATTCTAGTGCACAGTTACATGGAGCTTGCTTGTCTTTCTCTTGCCCTGTTGGCTGTGACCTTTTACCCACCCAGTGCTTTAATTAGCACATTTTTCAGCAGTTGCATGATTTTATGCTTTCTTACTATGAGACAACATTGTAACAGGCCACTTCAGCAATACTCTAATTTGCTGCCCTTTTAATTCACTGTATAGTAATGAATATAAATGTATCAAGAATCATGGTAACAATGAGGTGAACAGCCGCTTCTAAGGCAGAAATTCTCTTATGGACTGAATTGGGCTGTTTTATTAAAATGCAACACAAACATCATGATACAAATCTTTGAGATTTTTGGCTGGGTGTGAGAAGATAAGGCTTGAGTTCCATTACTAATTAGGCACTGCACACATTGTAATCATTAACAATTTAATATTGCAGAAACAGTGTAGACAGTGTAAGCACCCAAAAGCACATTCAATACACAAGCCTGAAATTATGAAAAATAGAGGGGAAGGAAAAGTTAAGAGCAGAGGCAAAGGTCCAACCCAAAATTGGGAGTGCGATATTACTATGGTTTTACTTCCAAACTCAGCAACCAGTCTGCATTACCTAGCATTCCATGGTAATCTAGCTCTCACTGATTAAAACCTTTTTTCTCCCCATGAAGCACCCACCTTACTGAGATTTTTGCCTTCCAAATAATTTTCACTGCCTCCATGCAAGCGATGTATTATATAGCTGTTAGGCATTTTACACTCTTTTATACAGTAGACATAAAAAGTTACTGTAATAGCAGTTCAAAGTGGTTCAAAAAATCTCTTCCTACTGATTAGCTTAATAGGAGGAAACATCAAGTGGTCCCCTCATGCCTGTTCTTAATTTGCAACTGAGAGCTGTGGCTAATGGTAAAGATAGAAGAGCCATCTCTACAGAAGATAGAGATGTTCCAAATAAGAGGAAGGATGTGCACTAACAGCAATGTCTGGTCCCTGCTTCTGTCTCCAGTTCCCAACTTGACCCAGCATGGACTGCAGCAAGTGGAAAATGAAAATTAATGAGAAGGGCAAGTAAAGCACATATATGATGATACAAAACAAAATCATGTTTGTATCTCCTAGAATTCACTGATTAATTAATTGCTTGGGTTTGCTCCCAAACAACTTATGCTTGATCCAGGACTAAGCTAGCTAAAAGAAGATGGTGCCACTTGAAGCATAATCCTAACCAAATATCCCCATGTTTCCCCCAGCTGGGAAGCTGAGATGCAAGGTTTCAGAATTAGCCTGTGCTTACAGAAGCAAAATGAAGTGGTGACAAACAAGGAGGCACCAGAAGATATTCTGAGCCCTGTTTCCCAGCTGAAGCAACTAGAAGACATAAAAACCGTAAGTACCTTACAGAGAGTAGAAGCACAGCCAGGAATGTACTGTGGGCTTGTAGGTCCAAAACAGGGATATAAAACAACTGTTCCTCTTGTATCAGGATTTTTTACAGCTGCTTGAGGCATCAGGTTGACACTTTTAGTTATTTTTTTCACTCAAGTCCTCTCCTGCAGCTGCATCCACAGAAGCAGCTCCTCAGTGCAGACAGAAACACTGGTCCTGCCTACAGCAAATCTTGAAGTTCCTTTAATTAGTCAGGCCAGGTACCTTTGCTAATTGACAGAGAAAATTAGGCACTTGAAATGTGCAAGACTTGTGGCTTTTGCCACTGACCTTAGGATAAGATGATCTGGCTCTTGTTTCTCTCCCTTGCCTGCAAAAGGAGTAAGGAGTGTTTGGGTGATGAGCTGTGGAGAAGTCTTCCACCTCTGACCAGACAAATCCATCCCTGGTCTCAGATTGCTCCACAGACTGCTTTGTGGTACAAGGGCTGACTTCTAAGCTAATTGGTCCATGCATACAAACACTGCTGTCATAGATTATTCTAGTGGCATGTTGCCTGCCAAGAGTGTATTACATTGTTATTTTTTTTTTAAGTCTAAATACATAAAACTATAGCAAATGTTTGATAGTCTTTCAAGAATTAAAAAAAATATATTTTTACACGGGGGAGGGGTTTTCTCTTATGGACTTTCAAATCTGTATCTGAAACAGTTTGTAGATGCCCTTTAGACTAAATAGAAAAAAATGGGCACTTTACACATGCTATTAATTTCACCCTACTATAGGTCCATAATTGGTTACATGAACTGCACCTTACAAATGTGTATTTCTTTCCAGTGACCAAGGGACATAGGATTCAGATGTAGACAGCTACAGTACAGATGTCTGAAGCTGAATTCAATGCATCTCATTCCAGGTTTTAAAAGGGCTGAGAGTCCTTGGGAGAAATATCCTGTTTCCAAAGAGTTTTCAAGTGAAAACTCAATTCCAAATGGCTAGAATTCTTTCCAAAAATTGACTGGTTTGTCCTGCAGCATTTTTTTTCACTGTGAGAATTAGTAATGTTCCAATTCAGACTCTCTCCTTCCCTACCATCCATCCTTCCCCCATAAGTCCTCCTGCTCTTGATTCACTGCAAAGTTATCTTTCAGCTTGTGTAAGAAATCATACATCCTCTTTGGTACAGAAAATACCTGCAGTGAATTCAAAACCTCTCAGAATGTGAAAGCTGTACATATTGCAATGATTGTCAGAAAAATGCTTTGCTCCTCTTCTCCCCACGCACAATATATTCCAGTGAAGTCATCTAATTTTTATGCCTGATTTTCAGAATTTTTAACTAATACGAAGTTGTTAAAAATCAAATTGTGAAGGCCTTGAAGAGATGTGAAAGAGTTTTTTCACTTAGCAGTGAATTATATTATAGGTGAATGTTACTACGGAGCTTTTAAAGCCATTTATTGAATTGTATGTTAGTACTGGTTAATACAACTCAATACCCCATTACACATCTAATATTGGTAAGTCTTTATCTGCAGCAAGCTGGTACAGTGAGATCCAAAATGTAACCATGAAATATTTGGTGGCTTTAAAGGCTACATGTTGTGCAGAATTTCTCAGTGAACACATCTCGCTGCTGTGTTATAAAAACAAAGAGAACCCAGGTCCTCAACCATTCATTGTGTGTATATTCCCCTATCTCTTCTGGTTTGGCTTCTTAACCCCATAATGAATAAATGCAATCAAGCCAGCTGGTGCTTCCATGTCTGTGCACAATTCTGTGCATGTGCCACTAAATTCTCTTGAGTACGATCCAGGTCATTCCCTGAATAAAACCACAATGCCTAAGTTTCTTTTATTTTTCAAATATAACCAGAAAGGGGTCATAATATAAATATAATAGAATGAAATTATTAGATAAGCCAAATAATATACCTAAGCTGTCAAAAATACTGGAACGATAAAAAAAAAAGAAAAGAAAAAAAAGAAAAAAATTCCCCAAATGTAAAACCTTGACTCCGTCTCCTGAGCTGATACAGTTGATTTAAATGCCTTTAGTTCCATGAGTGCATAAAGCCAGGAAGAACTCAGCACTCTGTATGCATCTATGGTGGCTGCTAGATAGACAAAACAGAGCAAAACCAAGACTTGTTTGAAAGGAAGCTTTGGAGAAAGTGATGAAAGAAGTTTTTGTATTTAGGCAGATTTTACACTGCTCAGTTCTCACTACATCTCTCCCAGTTCCTGGGAAGTTTCTTTTTGTTGTTCTACTTTAGGTTTCTCACATTCAAAAGAGAAGTCTTGTAAATCGGGGGAGGCAAATATTTGTGTAAGGCATTAGATCTCTCAACCCCTTTTGGGTTCTGCTCTAAGCAAAGGTGGAGGTTTGTTGTGGGTTTGTTTGTTTGGGTTTGGGGGTTTTTTTGGGTTTTGTTTTTTTTTTTTTTTTTTTGTAAATTAATTATTAACATGTAGTATTTTATTCAAATAATGAAACTGAAGTCACAACAAAAAATTTCTTTTGCAGGGTGTGAGGATTCCTCCTCCAGCACCTTCTGTGAACACACTCATCTTTAGGGTTTACTATAAAGTAGATCCCATTACTGAGTTTTCAGTGGTTATAGATACGAAAGGGACTCTTTTTCCCCCTTCAACTATTCCATCATAAAATGGAAAGTGACTCGTAGAAACATGTCCTGTTCTTCCCACTGCAGACAACTCAGCTGATTTAAAATTCAAAATAACCAGTACTACCTACTAGAAAAGGTAGTGACAATAGGCCAGAGCTTCCCCTTGCTAATGTTTGTCATTCCATGTCACTCTGTGAGCATTGGTAGAATGACTCCACAGCACAGACACATAAATAAAAGCACTTTGGGCCCAATATCCAAAGATTTACAGAGGTCAGTGTACAGCAATAGCATCAGTAGCTTCTAAAGAACCAAATATTTTAAATGCAGTGGCTAAGCCCGGAGTAATTTTAACACATTTGCACTGCTCACCAAATGTCACATTGTCATGTTTACACAAATAAGAATGCTTTCATGTGGATCTAATAAAGTAATATTTACAGTACAAAGTTTATCTGCTTATATAAAAGTGTTTATCCTCAATTTTCCTGCTGGTCTAACATAGAATTATTTAAGATGACTTCTACTTTTGCACACATAAATTACAGAGTTAAGCTAGTGAACTACTTCTTTGAGTAGCATCAGAAAATTTCACGTGTGTATGTGTGACTAAAGGTTGTTTAGTGCCATCTTTTGGGTGGTCCTAATACTACAGAACAGCTTAATCAAATCAGTTACACATTTGCCATCACTCACGTGGCTTGGAAGCCATATGTTACTGCTTCCCTAAACTGGTTTCTAGAGAGCTTGAGGGTTTTACCCTAGATTACGGCTTTCTGTGAGACTTTGCTTTCTAATATGTATGAGCTCTCTAAAGAGCAGATGGGCAGAGATGAATGAGAGCTGTAATCGGGTTTCAGGCTGTACGAGGCAGGGATGTGGGAGCTGGGGCACTATTTGCCACCCTGGGTGGGACCAACCTGGCGAAGTCAGTGAAAGGAAGGCAAGGAGGTACAACCGGTGACAGCCGGTGTAATTACACCACTGAGGCAGACTGATGCTTGACAGCTGGGGGAGAAAATACACTCTTAGGCCTTTCTTGTTTGGCACGAGGCTGTTGTGGAGCTGCTGGGGATGGGAAGGATCAGTGTTACACCAGATTTCAGAACTGAAGGGGAGATGGGTTGGAGAAACTTCTCCCAAAGTAGCTCTTTGAAACAGGACAGATACTTCAGTTTCTACAGTTTCCTTTACCACATTTCTAGGTTGGGGGAGTATATGTGCACCCTCGTAAAATGAATCAAATATCACCCTCTGCTTACACTACTTGGTTCATGAAAACTGCAAATAACCTTGATAGGCAGCAGATATCTATGTAACATCTCAAGTCAGCAGCGTTTCAGTTTTTTTCCAGGAGTTATTTTTTATAAGTACGTGCCTTTAATTATGAGATTTCAGTTCTCTTCCAGCATGAAAATGCTTCCAGCCCTCCCCACAGCCACAGTTGAGTGAAGACCGTACACAGCTGAGTGGCAGCAGTCAGATGACAAAGAAACTCAGTGTGAGGATGAATTGCTGGGAGTGTTCCCATGCTACATAAAGAAAACCCCCAGCCCTTTCTTAGTACACAAATCCCCAAATCCCCATCAGCAAAATATTTTCCTATTTAGAAAAAATGTTTTTTTCCAACTTTGGCCAATGTTCATTCGATCTTATAAGATAACTATCTGTGTATCCCAGCCACACCCTATATCACCAAATTTCTTTCTCCTGACCCCTGAGATCAACAGTAAACACATTAAATTAATTGTTTATATTCTGCCTTTATTCCATATTCCTTGCTAGTTCTGAAAAAACATGTCAAAAATGTAAGAAAACCAAGTATCCAAAAATCCAACACTACACTGGTGCCATGGAATTAAAAGCATACAACAGATACTACTTGCATGGTGCCTGGTAGCTAATAACCAAATCAAGCCATAAACTCCTGCCTTTTCCACAGATGGTCTACAACAGGGCTCTTGGACAATGCCCTTGTGAAAAGGTCAGTGGTCAACTGGTTTCATCTTAGGCAAGAACAAATTCACTGTAGTGAAGAAGGTTGTGATTTCACCAGGCTTTCCTTTTCCCTTAACAATATAAAAGGCCTTTCTACCTTTTATCCCATTCTACCCCAGGACAAATGAGCTACATCCTATAGCAAAGCCTCATCTCACGTGTAAGAGTGAGAATAAAGGGCTTTGGAGGTAGCTGAGCTTTGGATATCCCCTTGCCAGCAATACAGGCCCACAAAGAGCAGGTCAAGGTTCGTACTGTGCTCCCTGACTCATGGTCCCAGAGACAGCACAGAAAGAGCCAAAGGAATTACTCATGTGTGGAACAGAATTTAATGTAGATATTTACAGCATTTGGCCTTGGAATCTAGAACACCAGCTGATCCTTTTTTGCTAGCTGTTAAGGTTGAAATGACATCTGCACACACAGCAAAATTTTGGAAACAGCATCCTCCCCAGTAAAATGCTGATGTCTGCAATTAAACTTATCTCTGTGTGGAAGTGTTCCCCAGGCACTGATTCCTAATCCAAGTGCTTTTTGGAGGCTTTTTGGAGGTGTCAGAAGGTCTGCATTCCCCTACACTTGGATAATCAAACACTACTTGCAAGCTTGTTTGGACGTTGAATGGATGTTGAAAGAAACCCAAGCAGGGAGCTTATGCATGGATAGTTTGTGGCATTTTAGTGACATGAGTCTGTAAGGTACTTCCTTCATCAGTGTATTCCTTCCCCTGCTGTGATAGGAGGCAGCTGCATATAATTCAGGTCAGAATTTCACAAAGTTCAGTTTTAAAGCCATTGTGCCCTTCATCTCCATCCCTCTTGTTGGTAAGCAGGTCTGCCCATGTGCACCCACAGCAGGCATTATCAGGAAACTGCACCTGTGAGAGGCCATGTAGGCTATGGATGCAGCACTCCCAACATCAATAATCTGATTTCTTTTCATTGGCACAAATAATTAAATCTCCAGCTTGTGGACAAGCCCCACTTACATTGCTCACAGCTGGAGCTTTTGATACTTCTCACACCATAAACAATCAAATGATCTAATAGGAGTTAAAATAACGCAAAACCTATTTCCATAGCTCAGTGCAGAGTTGCAATAATCAAGAATTGCACTGTGCTAAGAAGGCAGGGAGGGTATGCCGGGACACTGCTGTAGTCAGAACCGAAGAAGATGCTTCCAGCCACACAGATCAAAGCCCTCTAAGGCAAAAGAGATGCTCAAATGACATGAAGTCAATGGGCCTCTGTTCCAGCACAGCTGTCTGCTGATACATGGAAAATACTGTGGCACTGGGGCCACAGAGATTAATGTAAAGCAGCAAATGTCTGCAGGTTTAGCAGCGGATGGCCTCACCTTGATTGACTTTTGCTTTTCTGTGCTTTCTGAAGGGAACAGCACAAGTTAACATTGTCACTCCTTACAGTTTCCAAGTTTTCAGTGTCTTATGTCATAGCTTGAGTGTTTATAGTTTTTCAGCTTGTTTCCAATACTATGCTTGAGTTTGAATTCTTTTGAAAAGGTAAAGCGAGAACATTTGTTTTGGAGAGCTTTGAAACCCAACCTAATAAAGTTGGCAGGGCCCTCTAAGTCAAATTTGGTTTCACTTTTTTTTGTCTTATTAGCAATTTCTTTACACAACCTGTTTTAGCTCATATATTTACCGTGGAAAGCAATGACAGCTCAACTGGCGTAGCTAGAATTATATAAATGTATGGTTTTATAAAGTGGAATACTTTACCTCTGTGTTTGCTAAAATACCTGGTAATGATTTTGTTTTAAAAGGTGTGTTACATGTGACAGCTGTGCATATTTGCCCTGTAGCTAGGATTTTTATACTACACCCAGTTCGTAAATGTTATTGAGCAACAACCTGTAAGATTTTTAAACAATCAAGAAAAAAAAAATGTTGGTGAGAAAAGCAGCACAGAAAAACACCAATTTTCTACTTTCCAGCTGATTAGGAATTGTCCAGTTCCACTTTCTAAGTGTCAGGACAACAGGGCAAAGTCCAGGCACAGATGGAGCCCTCCTACAGGAGCTCAAATGTTGAAGGGAAGGGGTTTCTCTAACTGCTTTCATTTATATCCTTGAAGCTGCAGAATATGTAAGCAGACCACGCCTCCCCTTGTGGTGTCAGCTTCAGAAGCCCAGAAAGTCTTCCCCAGCCCATGTCTCTCATTATCTTCCAAGGGATTATCCTGGGCTGCTCCTGGACCAGCCCAGGGCCTCCCTGCTCTCAACAATGCCCCAGAGAAGAACAACCCACCAGCAGCCCCACGGCTTCAGTCAGAAGCTTCACCAAGCCTGAAGGAGCTTGAATTGGCCATAGGCAGCTGGAGGAGACTCTTGTGCCCCTTCACCCATTTGCATTTCACAAGAAGCGTGCAAATGTCCCTCTGTCCAGGCTTCAGCACATAGCTGAGGTAGGCATAGGCAACTGCAACCCAAAGATTGTGGGGTTGCCTCAGCCGTACTCCCTATAGATGCTAGAGAACCAGCAGCCAAACTAGGCATCAGACCCGGGCTTCTTTCACAAAAGGAGAGGGTCATTGCCAGTGGGTAGGGGTATATGACACCAGTCTTCCAGTTATCCCCAGCTTATGATCAGAAATTATAGCTACGTTTGTGCAGGCAATGAAATTATTTATTCTGCTAAAATCAATCATTCCATGTGGAACTAATCTGTTTTTCTGTTGGCAATATTTTAAATATGTATTTAAATATGTTTTTAATTAATACTTCTAATCATCTATGGAAACAGAAGGTGGAACTCAACAATAAAAGAGTGAGTGAGAGAAAACACGGGGAAAAGCTTTCCCCACGCCAACTTTACCTGTTCCCTCTCCTTTATAGTCTCCCTAGAAGACTCAAGACACTTCAAAATCTGTCATGTTTTTCCTTGATCAATCTTAATCATATGCCCAAGCCTCTACTTTTGCTTTAAGATTCACTTTTAGCTTTAAAGTATGCATTTGGCAATCTGACCCATTCAGACAAATATGCTGTGACTTCCCCATGTGGAAATAAGACTGAACAAAAAGACTTCGTGAACACGTGAACATCCCACCACACTACCTGCTTTTAGTTCTTTATCACTCAAAACAGTGATGCAAAAAAGAGTTGCCAACATAGAGCAGGCAGCACATTACAGGGGTCCCAAGCATCTCTTGCACTTATATGTTCTGATTCTTAGCTTATACTCACTGGAAATCAAAGAGCCTGTCTACAACACAACTTTGCAAAGACTTTACATAAGGGATTGCATATTGAAATAAAGAGGAGAATTTTAACGATGCTATGTGGGAGTTACAGGAGAAAGTTTTGCTGTCATCCTTAAGCAAGGATTATGTTTTTCCAGAAGCCCTACTGGTAATAAGAGTGAAAGTACAAATCCAGATACTGATTTACTAGTGTGTGCTTAAATCTTTTCATGCTCTCTTATAGTGTCTATGGCAAAAACTGACAGAGACAATGGATGGGTGTTTTGTTTAAAAAACTTCATTTCTCATATAAACCACTGCACATGCTTCCTCTTGATATCGTTTGTAAACAGAGTGTTTTAGCCAACTTTTTATTACGTTTTCAATCCTGTGAACACTCGAGGGGTTAGCAAGATGCTAGAAGTTAAGCCTAACCATAAATATTTCCCCAACTGGGGCCTACGTGTCTGCTCCAGTTCTCCTTGTTAACATTATGTGACTGAGCTACGTGTTGCATTGCTGCAACAAGGGTTGCTCATGTGGGCAAAGTGTATTAATAAGTCTTAATACGGAGTTGTGCAAGCAAGGTTATATGCCAGAGGAGTGGCTCACAAGAGCTGCTCCAGATCCACTGGGGAGATAACAAGCGTGACTCTGCAGTGAACTATGCAAGCGATTTTAAAAAAATTCTAAAAACTGGAAGGAGCAGTGCAGGGAGGCCCCTGTGTTCACTCCTCCTGCTGCTGCTGATGGCCACAGGCCTGATCCTGGCTCCTGAGAGCAGAGTGCCACAGGTGCCTGGCCAGGAGGAGGGGAGGGGGCAGATGGAGACCTCTTCTCCTCACCTGCCCTCCTCAGCGGGGGGCAGAGGGAAAGTCAGCACGGGACAGACAGAAATGGGATACCGTCCATCCGAGACTAGTGAAAATGGTTCGATCTGTTTTGTCAAACAAAATTAATTAATTCCTGGATGGAGAGCCTATTAATAGGTTTTTGATACAGCCTGGGAGAATCTTACATTCTGAATGGGAAGATGAGGAAAACTGAGGATATTATTTCCTGTGACAGCGGCGAATACGACGCCACTGCAGTGGCCTTTCTGCCTGTGCCTGCTGCCCCCCTCCCTGGTGCCTCCCCGGGGTAGCCGGGGAGTTGTCAGTGGGAAGAGGCAACGGGGAAGGGGCAGCAGTAAAAGGCGGCAAAAAAAAAAAAAAAAAAAAAAAAAAAAAAGTGAAAACAACAAGATTTCATTCCGACTACGCATACGGTGTGTGGGCTCTCCGGGTCTGCCAGGGTCCGCAGGGTCCCTGTGGGGAGCGGCCGGGGCTGCCCCATTCCGGCCACATTCGGTTCCATCCGGATCCAACCGAGCCCCGCAGGCACCATGGCGGCGCCTCAGGGGAGGGCTCTGTGAGGGAGGGCGAAACACTGCCCGGCCCTGAGGGGAAAAGTGTGAGAAACAGCCCTGAGAGCACTCAGGGGAGAGGGGCAGGAGGTGCTCCAGGTGCCAGAGCAGGGATCCATCCTCTGCAGCCTGTGGGAAGGACCCAAACTGGAGCAGGTTTGCTCTGAGGGACTGCAGCCCATGGAGAAGCCCCATGCTAGACCCAGGAAAGTATGGAAGGAGGAAGGAGAAACAGAGAGGAGCTGTTACGGACTTACCACAGCTCTCCATTCCCTGTCCTCCTGTGTCATTTGTGGGAGTAGGTAGAGGTGTTGGGAATTGACATTAAGCCTGTGGGGGAAAAAAAAAAAAAAAATTAAAAAAATGTTTAAATGAGGGGAGTCTCTAGGTTTTGTCTGTTTCTCACCACCCACCTCTACTTTAAATGGCAAAAATTTAGCTTTTCCCAAGCCAAGCCTGTTTTGCCCAGGACAGTAAATGAAACCTGATCTGCCTGTCTTTATCTCAACACACAAGCTTTTATATCTTATTTTCTTCCCCCTGTTCTGTTGAGGAAGGAAGAATGAGGGAGCAGCTGGGTGGGCATCTGGCAGCTAGTCAAGGTCAACCTGCCAAAGCTTACTGTTACAACCTTGCATCTTACCCCTTTCGTTGATAAAGGAGTATCCCGGTGTGTTAGACAAAATCTGTAATGAAGCCTTGCCTCCAGCTCAGCTGAGCCTGGGACTAGGACAGCATGTCAGCATTGACGTATAGATATATCCAGAACTCAAGGAGGCCTTTTAGGTGTTTGCTCTATCCCAAGACGCCTAAACAAGTCTTACTGACTTACATGCCCTTATTCCTGAGAGCATACAAGGATTTCTCATTTGCTTTTTCCCCAACATCAAAGTGCAAAGAAGCAATCTAAAGTTCCAGGCTAATACTAGAAAGCATGGGGAACTGAAAGTAGAAAAAAAATAAGGTGTAGCCATCCTATGTCCAGTTCAAAAAGCAAGAAGAGATCAGCAACAGCATGATCCCTGTCCTGAAACAGCTGAAACAAGTTCTGTCAGAGCTACAGGCTGTCTGTGAATTGCAATGATGTAACAACGGTATTTTGTCTTATTGCTAATAAATTGCTGAATCTCTTTGCAACTCAGTTTTCTACCTGTTAAATAGCAATACCACTTTCTAGAAAGTTTTGAGGAGGTACTCCCGAATGACACACCATATAAGCATAACAAGGGAGTGAAAAATGTAATGCTTACATGGAGGTAATTAATGAGGGCTTCTGAAAGCCAACAAGTTTTATAAAATGGAGTAGACCCAGCTACTGGATGCAGTAACTGATTTTGCCGTATTTACGGTTTTTGTTGGATTTGAGCTTAGGCAGTTTGTGCCTTGGTCTCAAAAGAAGCTCGTAGCACAGCTAAGGAGAAAATATTAAAGAGAGACACATAGAATGTATTTAAAACCATATAATCTCTTGGAGCATTTCTGAAATATTTCCTCAGGTCTCAGGATAGATTGATGAATGCCTGGAATAAAGCATCTAAATAAAGATCCTGATGCAAATCCCCAAATTTGCTCTTAAGTCAAACAGCCTTTTAAGGTTCTCTCTCTTGGGGTATGTATTGCTGAAATCTTTACTCGTTTACATGTTATTTCCATTAGTTCTGAACAAAAGCAGGCAAGAATATTTCATGCTTGGCTGGCTAGCACTTTCTCAGTGTTGTAATACAGGTCCAGCCTGACAGCAAGATAGAAGTTAACAGACCATCTCCATTACATATGCTTGCAGGTAGCACAGAGATTAGTGGAAACACTGGGTCTAGCAGCTCTTTTGACCTTAAAAAAAGTTGCACTGACATATCAAGACCTCTCTTTTTACAAGAGGAAACCTCCGAGCTGTTGAGGTTCATTATTCAATTGCAGGATGCAGAAATGTGGAACTGTTGCTCAATTCTTTACCCTTTTCCCCAAAAAATTTCACTCGGCTTTTTGACTAATAAAGGCATTTCCCTGTTTGCTTCTCAAACAGCTACTGTTGCATGTTGGCTCAAAGCCTCAGACTTCAGACAAAGAACCCCAGAAGTAAGCTGAGGGGTCTATGTTTTTTTCCTTTTGTGATACAAGTCTCATGGAAGTCAGTGGCTGCTCAGCCAACATAGGCTCTTCCTGAAAAGCAAAACAGGATTTAAGATGGCAACTGTTAGCTAGTATGCAAAAGAAAGTACCCAAATACATGCAAAAAAGGTCAAGACTGTTCATAACATCCACCTCTGTGCCAACCCTGACAAGAAAGAGTAGCCCCATCTGGTCACACAGAATCTACAGAGATGCCATTTTTAGTGGTCCAGATGTCAGACTGCAGATGCACAAAGATATTGTCATTTTCCCTAAAGGAAAAAGAAGCAAGGTCAGTACCTCAATAAATTCAAGCCCTGTGTCCACCACATACTGAGGTGGCTCACATATTTGAGAAAACATAACTTATTCTTCTTTTTCACTCTTCCGGAAGGTGGTGAAGGGTTTCTGGCCTGCCATAAGCGTGATCTAAGATACTTCAGTTTTAAAATCCAAGATATCTAACTTTTATAAAAGATACCCATCATCCCTGGGACTGGTGTCTGGAGAATTTCATTATAGTAAGTGCAGGAAAATATTTCACATGGTGAAGAAAGGCAAGACCTATGTCAAATTAACAAGAAAGGGGGAAAAACTGCAATCAAAAGCTTTGAGCACTACCTTGAGTTTTATGATTAGTGCAATATCTCTATCATAGGTAGTGGAGAACCTGAAAATAGAAATCTGTACTTTAAACTGTGGTTATAGGTTATCTCAAGCAGTGTGTTGGACTATAACAAAGAGCAGACACTACGCTGACCCCACACACATGAATTTATAACCAAAGTTAGAAAGAATCTAACTTTTTTTTGCTAGGCGTCATGGTTATTCAAGAGGGAAAAAAGCTGTGCCAAGCAAAAGGAAAGTTTTCACATGAATGTTACAAAGGCCATTTATCCAGCAGTGGCCATCTTCAGACAAACACAGGAAAGGTGAGGCCTTTTGGATAGGGAGAGGGAGGAAAAGAGGGAACCCTCTCAACAGTAGAAATAATCTGAGATCCAGAGGAGGCCCAAGAACTGTAGCTCAAGAGAGCCAGCTCCATCCCAATAAACCAAGGGGGAAACTTATCCAGCTTTTAGCAAAGCATGTATTAGATGAGTCTACCCATGTCTATCGATTGTTTGGGGAGCAGAGAGTAGTTAATCACTTTCCTTAATGTTTTTTTGCCTTTTTTAAAATGCACTTGCTGCCAACTCTTGATTATCCAGCATAATGGGGAAGAAGGGTGGGGCAAGAGCAGATGAAACAAAAATACGGTTAAGGTAAAGCATGTAAATTAGGTGATTAAAATTACACAGGGAGAATGTGCAGGTGAAAACAAAGGTTAATAAAATGGATGCCCATATTAGTACATCCTCATGCACATTAAGTTCAGTACAATGTGATGTCTATGTGTCAGCTTAGATCTGGAAGCAGTATTGCATAAAGCTAATAGACTCTGCAGGACAGTAACACCAACTCAGAAAGTTTCTTGCCCTTCCCTTGCCAGCCAGCCTCAGGTGCCCATTTCCACCACTTGCTATGTGACACATCACACCTTCTGCAAAGCCAACACCATTGTTTGCATGGTAGTCTAGAGGAAGTGCAAGGGAACTGGACAGCTTCAAATTTAATACTACAGAAAATATTTGTTGTTTATGTTCAAATTTCTAAATAATTTTTATAGACATATCAGCATTATATATGCTCTGGTCACAAAGAATGACCAGAACATGTCCAGGAAGACCAGGAGAGCAATAAGCAAAGCCCTGCCAAGCAAGATGGAAATATCTCTGGAATCAGTGCAGCAAATCCTCAGGTCTGCTAAGGGATGGTAATTATCTCCTACATCACACAGATGTCTTGAAGGCAAAAAAATTTTAATAGGTACCGTTTCATTATGAGGACTTTGGTGGAAACTGTAACACCTCTTGCAGTACTTTTGAAATCCACTGTCCAAAGTACATGGAGAAAGTGTGGTATCTGTTGAAATCACAGTGTGATAAAAATATCAAAATGTCATGGAGCTCAGGGTATGCATGAATGTGCTCCTTGCCAGTTGCTGAGGAACTTTGAAGCCAACATTAGTTATATTTAACTTCTGAAACACTTTTGCAGACCTACTATAATGCAACGTTATGTTTTGCCTGATTCTTTTTATTTGATCCCTTCTTTCCAGGGAGATTTTTTTGTATATTTGACACTGGCAGTTGTTTTCACCATGAAAATTCGGATTTAGGTCAGCTGTTCACAAGCAAATTAGATTGTGACAAAAATTCTTCAGCAGGAATTCTTCTACCACCAGAAAGTGAGACACACCAGACCTCAGCAGTCTTTTAAACCACTTGCTTGTGGATTTATGTGTGATACAGTTATGTCTGAATTCACATTCTTATGCAGACATCCCTCTTCAGACTTGTAGTGCTATAATAACAAACGTTTGCTACAGTATGTGGCCGATAATAGCTGGAAGGAGAGGTTAACATAAAATTAAATGCCAGGCCATTCCTTAGGTGTTGATTTAGCCAGGAAAACAGTATTGAATATATGAACAGCTTTGCTTCCACTACTCTTGGAACAATTACTTAAAAGGCTCTAGCTCACAGATCCTAACAAGCACATCACTCAACAAACAGGCAGGAGGTGCTAAGCAGCCCTTGATGTCTCAGACCAGATAGGGATACTACAGTAGACAGTAATACACTTAAGTTATGAACTTAATACACTTTAGTTATGAGGCCAGCTCTTGGTCAAGACGGAAGGTTGGCCCTCCTCACAGACCCAATTCACTGCAGAACATGCATTGTCTCCTCCTCTGGGTGCACACAGCAACAGAAAGGCACTCCACATCAGTCCCACCACAACTCACACTGCCACTTTCATCACTGGATCTGACATATTATTAGTGTCAGGAGAAGACACTATGACTCATGGCTATAACATTGCAGGAACAGCGTGGCCAGCAGGTCCAGGGAAGTGATTCTGCCCCTGTACTCAGCCCTGGTGAGGCCACAGCTCGAGTCCTGTGTCCAGTTCTGGGCCCCTCAGTTCAGGAAGGAGATTGAGGTCCTGGAGCAGGTCCAAAGGAGGGCAACCAGGCTGGTGAAGGGACTCCAGCACAAGTCCTGTGAGGAGAGGCTGAGGGAGCTGGGGGTGTTCAGCCTGGAGAAGAGGAGGCTCAGGGGAGACCTCATCGCTCTCTACAACTCCCTGAAAGGAGGCTGGAGCCAGGGGGGGTTGGGCTCTTCTCCCAGGCAGCCATCAGTAAGACAAGAGGGCAGGGACTTAAGTTGTGCCAGGGGAGGTTTAGGTTGGATATTAGAAAGAATTTCTTTATGGAGAGGATGATCAGACATTGGAATGGGCTGCCCAGGGAAGTAGTGGATTCTCCGTCCCTGGAGATATTTAAAAAGAGACTGGATGTGGCACTCAGTGCCATGGTCTGGTAACCGCAGCGGTAGTGGTCAAGGGTTGGACTTGATGATCTCTGAGGTCCCTTCCAACCCAGCCGATTCTATGATTCTATAAGGAGGACACTGAGAGCCACAGGTGACTGTTTAGGGCTGCATGATAAACAGTAAGGAAACAGTGAGGCCCATGGCTGGAGTCCCTGTGTTCTGTACCTGACTCTTCCCCTCTCTATTCTTCATTTCCCTCTGCTCCTGCCTTATGATAAAAAGGTGGAAAACATTTTATTGTGGACAAAACACAATACCTTTTTCATCACAAGAAAAATTCAGCTGAAATATAGCTTGACAGATGATAACACTGTTGTTATGAGATGTGCAAAGTTACCTGGATTACATATGATCCTCCCTGTGCCAAATAAAAGGTTTCTTTAAGAGAGAAATTCTGTCATCAATTATAATGCCTGTAATTGCATTGAAATGGTAGAAGAGGTATTATGTTAGTCAGTGCAAAATATCTGCAGGAAATTTCTTTGTGATTTTAATAAGGACCAGCACCAAATAAATGAATTCTTATTTCTACAGATGTTATTGAGTTTAAACTAAATCAAGGTTCCTGGCTGCCCTTACAATTCTAAATTGAACTAACCTAAATCCTGAGCCCAAAAGTCTGGTGCATTATACTTGCTGAAAAATAAAATGTTTGATTTTATGATTAGCTAGAGGTAGACCAAGTTCCCACTGAATCCAATTTTTATAAAAGTTTACTAATGGAAAGCAGAAAAAATTGGTGATACTTCATTTTGAGTGCACCTAGGATTATATAGGCTCTTTAGGAATAAAATATGAGGCCTCCTAAAATTTCTGCACTACTTTTTTTCATGAACTTTGATAATTATCTCATATACAGGCAGAAATTATAGGAAAACAGATGATTCTCCTAAAAAAAAAATTCCAAAATAGAGAAGAAAATAAAAGGAATAGGAAGGGAAGGGGAGGGGAGGGAAAGGGTATATTTCTCATGAAAATTATGATGGCTTTTTACCATTACTTCCAAGTATTAAAATGCTTAGTCAAAACTAGATTTTCTCTTTTAACATTGTTATCCTGCTTAACAAAAAAAAACTATTAATGACAATAAAATCAATAATAAATTTTAAAAATACGAAGCTAATCATGGATATCACAAAAGACATCATAAAGAAACAGTCATTCATCCCGACTGACAATGGATTCCCAAAGCTAAACCAGTCATGCCACTCAACAATAAAGAAGAGTTCTTAATTGGTTATTGGCAAATGTTTCAGAACTCACAGACAGCAATGGGGAAAAAAAAAATTAAAAAATAAAAAAAGAGTTCTGTAAGAACAGGTAAATTTCTGACCAAAAAAAATGGCCTGAGGTTATGGAAGTACTCTTTCGAGTATGTTTTTAACAGTATCAGATGGTTATTCTCCTATTGAGTGGGTCGAATGTGCCATCTGCTGTTTTAATTCTAAATTATAAATTTTTAAAAGAGGCGATCATTCCGCAGCATTTACACAAATAGGCTGAAAATTCTAGGGTTTCTTTTGTTGTTTTGTTTGGATTTTTAATTTTGTAAACAGCAATTTATATAAACACTGGCAAAGCAATTAAAACTTCACTACTGCTAGTACTTCTCAGATACTGATACAAAACCGCGGTCTAATCCATAAAAAACTGTCCTTGCACTGTAGACTACAATACGACGATCTACTAGCTCCATCTGGTGGCTTTTTCTGTGGTACAATTTTTTTGGTATATTTCCTTTATTTTTTGTTTGTTTGTTAATGTTTTGTTTTATTTTGTTTTTTCCCAAGAACTAGTAAATTATTTAAAAGAGAAGGTTTATGCCGTTTCTAGGTTTTTGCTCCACAAAGTGAAAATTCTGCAAACGTTCAGGTCGTTTAGATTTCTAAATCTTGACTGGAGTTGCTACAGAGTAGACACGATGTAGATTGCAAATCACGTTCATGTGCACCATCTCGAATAATCCATCTAAACAGCCTGGGGTTGCTCACAAAAAGAGATTTAAGCACTTGCAAGACCATAGGGGTGGTGTGTGGCAACATCACGCATTTGTTAGGCAGCAAACCTCTTGTAAATGTTCCTTCATAGAGCACTGCAAAATGTAAATGTTCCTTCATAGAGCACTGCAAAATGTAAATGTTCCTTCATAGAGCACTGCAAAGCCCTTCTGTGCCTGTTTGTGTTCACAGCAGCACATTTGGCTGCGAGGCTGGGAGGAAAGGCAATTGCCGAGTACTTTACTAAAAGACTTTCTTGGATATTATGTAAAGACGAGGAAAACTTTTGCCTTAATCGTGGAATTGTTAAGAACAAAGTGTAAACCAAGCTTTTCCACCAGACCACAGTTTGAGATCTGGGGGGATGAACCAGGACACACTCTTCGAGGAAACTTTTTTTTATAGGCGAGTGCCACCTGGTGGAAGATCGAGAAGGCTTTTCGCACCAAAAAAAAAAAAGCTGTTTTAAGGTGGTCAGGATCTTTTAAAAACCGAGATTTTACATCAAAAAACAACAGCAGAATATTACCACAAAGGTGCAGACTGAGCATGTCTTGGTGGACACCGAAGTGTCCCAGCTGTAGTCCCTGCTTGTCTATGCATCACACAGGTTACCCTGACAGACTAGGAAAAGTTTTGTATTGTTGATCAGTATCTTTTTGAATTAACATCCGTTTAAAAATAAACTGTAGAAATGCTTTCTTTTCAATTACGTTTCATATACAATATTTGTAGGCTTTTAAACTTACAATTCCTAAAAAATCAAAATACATACAGCTAGGTAGGTATCATGTACAACACGAAATAAACAGTGCAGTGAATGCACTGCTCTTTTGTTGCAAATTTTCTGTCCTAGGAAAAGCATAACAGAGCTGCATACACATTTGCAGAGCTCAAAGGTAAGGGGAGAGACTGGCACACTGCTCAGACTCAAGTAAAAAATTAGTCCCCTGTTATAACTGAGTGGGTATTTCCGCTCCATTAATGCATTAATGGGCAGCAGCCACAGCCTGTTAAAGCCAAGACTCTGCTTTAAAAGTCCAGCATTTCCTGCTGTATACCAAGAGAAATCCTTTATTTTGAGGCCCATTTTTAATTTGCTCATCCCTATGTGGCATAACAGCACTTCTGTGGAATAGCTAACTGGAAAATTGTGTTCATTTTTCCATACATTTTTGGTAAAAAAAAAAAAAGTGCATTTCTAAACTTTCATGACTTACAGAACACCGTGTGAAATACATGTATTCTTAGAACTTAGAAGGAAGCCAGACCATGCAACTGACAGAGAAGCATAGGTCAGAGTTATTCTGACATGGTTTAAATTGGTAAGAAACTCTTTGGTTTACATTTTGTGGGATTACAAACGGGACACTACATCCGGATTGAAGATTGGATATGTTGAAGTGTAGAAATGTTTGCTCTGTCACAAGGATGATGAATTTTGCTACAGCATGTTTTCAGCCTGAGTTTTACACCTGTGTAAAGCACGGCAAGTGACACCAAGGCATCTGTTTAATTTGACAGCCCATGAGGTGTCACCCACAGGTACACTGCCTCTGTTTCCATTCCCACACTTGCTCACCACTCCTTTGCCCTCATCCTCCAAAAAAGGCCTCAACAAGGAGAAAGCAGTATGACTGGGGCTGCGCACATCACACGCAAGTTGCATCTAAAGAATTAAGTGGATTAGCCCTACTACTATGGTTGGTCAGGGCTTCAAAGGAAAATATTGGCTGGACCTACGCAAATGTCTCTGTTTAAGTGATTTAAAAGAAACCGTTTCCCAGAAGTACAGGTGCACGGCTGACTGTAGCTATTAGGGCTGTGAAAGGGCATGAATTAAAATAAATAATAGATAAAAAAATAAAAATAAAAAGCCACGAACGCTCGACCAGGGATCTTCCTATTTCCCCCCTCCCCAGGAGCTCTGGACCCATTCACCTGCCGCTCACCAGTCCCTGGCGGTGACCCAAGCCCCGGGGACCGGTGTGGTGGGGACCGAAGGCGGCTCTGGGCCCGCTCTGCCGGGCGCCAGCGCGGAGCGAACCGGAGTGCAGGGGGGTGGGGGAGGGCACCCCCTTTACTTCAGCGCCCCGCACAGCCCCGCCGCCGGGCGGTCCCCGGGGAGGGGGAGCCACGGGAGCGGGGGAAAGAGACGCCGGCCGGCAAAGCGCAACCCGCCCCCCGCCCGGCAGCCACGGGCCGACCCCGGGCTCTGCCGCGCCCCGTCCTGTCCCGCCCCGTCGGGGGCGGTGGGGAGGAGTGGGGAAGGAGAAAGGGGGAGGAGGGGGCCGCCCGCGGCCGCGTTACGCACGCAGTGAGCTCAGCGGCCGGCGGCCGAGGGGCGGCGCGGCGGGGGGCGGCGGGCCGCGCCGGGGGTGGGGGCGGCCCGGGCAAACCCCATAAAGGGCGGAATCGGTCGGCTCGATTGCCGCACTCACCCCGCACGGCGGAGGCGCTGGGAACGCAGCGAAGGGGTCCCGGCCGGTCGGGCGCGGAGGGTTGGGGGTGGCGTTCGCTCTGTTTTCTGCTCCGTTCTGCAAGGACTCAGTTCCCCCCCCCGCCCCGTGGGGCCGTGGAAGTGCAGGCGGGACCGTGCCGGGGCTGCCGGAGGGGCGAGCGGGGACTCGCCGGAGCTTCCTTCCCGACCGCTGCTGCTGGGGAGAACTGAGGAGGCGGCGAGGAGAACACCGGCAGCGAGAGAAGGAGGAGAGAGAGGCAGAGAGACGGACAGAAGGGGAAGGCGGGCTCCGCTCGCAGACCCTCACTCTTCACCGCCGCGCCTCGGCCATGGGGAAGCCGACGCCGCCTCAGCAGTGACCGCGGGACCCTGGCGCCCGCCCGGCTCTCCCCGCCCCTCCAACCAGCAGCGAGACACTGAGAGCTCCCCAAAACCTGAAAGCAAAAAAATCAAAAACTTATATAGATCTATAGATAAGCAAATAAAAAAAAATAATAATTATTATTATAAACAGGGCTCCGTCAAGCCAGCGGCCTCAGCAGCAAGCCTCCCCTGCCCCGAGCTCGGCGGCCGTGATGAGGACCGGGGGGCGCCTGCCGGTGCCGGCGCTGGTGCCGGTGCTGGCGGTGGTGTTGGGGCTGTGCAGCGCCGAGCGGCAGGCGACGGTGGTGCCGCGGAGCCTGGGCGCTGCCGGCGGCCGGGAGCGCTTCCGCCTGGAGGCCTTCGGGGAGCGGCTGACGCTGGAGCTGGAGCCCGACAGCAGCTTCCTGGCCCCGGACTTCACCCTGCAGTACCTGGGCGGGCCGCCGCCGCCTCCGGAGGACGACCTCTCCCGCTGCTTTTACTCCGGCACCGTCAACCGGGACCCCAGCTCCGCCGCCGCACTCAGCCTCTGCGCGGGAATGCGCGGCGCCTTTTCCCTGCGGGGCCGCCAGTACCTCATCCAGCCGGCCCCCGGCACCGCGCACCTCCGAGGCCCACACCTCCTCCGTCTCAGCGGGACTCGCCGGGCCGCCCCCGCCGCCCGCTGCGCCGTGGCCGAGACGGGGCGGGAGGCGGAGGCTGCAGGGCCGGAGTCAGCAGCTCACGCAGGTACCGTCGGGGAGCCGCGCCGCCCTCCGCCGTGATGGAGAGGGGGGGGGAGAGATCAGCCTCGCCCTGCGCCCCCGCCCCGACGGGTGGGGGGGAACTGACGATGGGCCCCCGGCCGGTGCTTTCCCCTCATCCCCACCCCGAGGGGCGGCGGGAGGTGCCGGGTATTCAGGGGGGAGGAGTATTCAGTCGAGGCTTCCGAAGTTTTGAGGGCGGGAGTTGTGCGTGAGGCACGTCTCTTGCGTGCAAATCTTGAGAATCGGTGGGTTTGGTGTTCTTAGGATGGTTTCTCGCAGCAGTGTTTACTTGTTCGATTCACCTGCGTTTTCCCTCCCTCTCTTTTTTTCATGCAGAAACGAGAAGCAGAAGGAAGAAGAGGTTCATCTCCAGCCCCCGCTACGTGGAGACAATGCTGGTAGCGGACC